>CM069905.1:52052456-52787280 GCA_036172215.1 Camellia granthamiana | reverse complement strand
ACCGGTTCATGACCAATGTCATAAACTAATTCCAATCATCTTTATGTGTGAGTTCTCGAAGACAAGTTTTAAAGGTTTAGGCCCAACTAGGTAATGACTCACAACTAACTCATATTTACTAGATCATAAAAGGATGTCATGGAGATTTCAAGTGCGCCTAAATCGCAAATTTAACTAGTAAGTGCTAATCCCCTGCACCTTCAAGTCAATTTTATTCTCCATACACTTTAATGCATCTAGTTGAAAAATGACGATACTCCTCTTGCCATATCTATTTCTCGCTTCATAGTTACTTGCAATTAATTCTACTATCCACAAGAAGGAGAGAATAAGCTATCAATCTTTGACAGCTCTTGAAGTAACTTAAGCGGGAATTAGGCTAAAGAGTCTAATTCAACACAATGCTCTCACAAGCGATGCGTCAAATTCTTAGAGTCATAACAACCTTGTCGGCCTTGACCTTTTCATTACTATGCTGCAACGTTTGCGCTTAGTGGTAAATGTTATTCAAAAACGTTAGCCTAGCTAAGGAATCATACAAAGAAGCCCCTCCTCATGTCTCACACCTAAGTGTGGAAACAGTAAGTGTCCTGATTTAGACAAGCTGGCAATGCTTATAGATTTTGCAGCCACTAAGCGCTAATCTTTTCACTTAGTGTTAATAAATTTTGCAGCTTCTAAGCGCTAATCTTTTAACTTCATGTGATATTTCAATGCACACTATAATAGTGCATGAAATTTTGCTCCATCCACTCCCAATAATTGGGTAGAGAACAAAACACTGCTCATACTGGCTACTCGTCTTACACTTAATGACTAATTTATTTAAGCTCGCATTTCTTGGATGACGTGACTCTTGAATGTTACTTCATCCAGTAACATTATTTACAAGTCAAATTACAAAGTCAATCCGCGCAGCTCAATAGTCAAGATCATATACAGATCTATTGAGGGCTTACTAATTTCATAACTCCAAAACTCGCCAACCAAAACTACGTAGCATGCCGCTAACCATAGCGCACACATTAGTTTTATTGTGCCAAACAAGGCAACAAAACCACGGCGACTTTGAGTCATGTTTCCTTACTTTGGCCAATTAAGGTTTGACCTAAAGTCTCTAAGACTTTTGCTCATCTAAAGAATGGGATTAGTTTGTTCACATTTGAACATCTCTACTAAGTCTAGGTCAACCAAATTAACTTCCATAAGCTGAATTAATTTAGAGAGAAATTCGCATTAGGATTAATTTGATTAGCATAATATAATTTTGCCGCAAAAATCTAAATTAAATAGTGACAATATTACACAAGTCGCAAGATCGAAAATCCGCTATGCTCGTAATCATCTCTTGCGCCACAGGTGACAATTATCCAAAATTTAATTTAATTTATGCGCAAAATATTAGTTTTCGGGAGTTAATCTATAAAGATTTCTCTCAACCGAATAACCTCCCACTGATTATGGCATATACAAAGCATGATAAATTCCATACAATAGCATCTTAATGTAAATTTACAAATAACTCATGCTATATGCATTTAATAATGGAATTCTAATAAATAAATAAATAAATAATCATGCTCCTCTAATTTCAACATATTAAAAATCTAAAAAATATGTTGTATTCAATATTCAGATTATGCCATAATTAAAGTGTACATCATTTTGAAATTTTCTGGAATTTTCTGAAATTTTCTGGAATTTTAAATAACTAATAAACACACATAAAATTAGAAATAAAAAAAATTCAGAAACTGATAAACTGAGACAATATTACCAGTAGATAGTAAAACATTTCAGAAGTCCACAATAAAAAATTCAACCCCAGAAAATTATTTATGCAATACCAGAATCATTTTAAAGCATAAAAAATGAATTATTAACACATAAAAAATATTTTTTATTTTCGTAAAATTTTCAACATTTTACAGAAGATACAAAATTTAATTCTGAGTCTGATGGTACCAACCATGCTTAAAACAAAGTTATAACGAATAAATTATGGCCAATTAACGCAATTCAGAATTAAAAACAAACAAACAGAGCCTTAGAGCCAAGCCAGCGCGGAAAAACGGCTCGGCTCGGCTGGCCGCTCATCGCAGCGCAGCTCAGCGCGAGGCGGCTAAACGCGGCGCGGCGTGGCGCATGGCGCGTGCGTGGCTGCGCACGTGGCGCAGCTCGAAGCGGCGCGGCTAACGCGCGCGCGTGGAAGGGGGAACGGTTCGCGCGTGAGAGCGCGTGCGAATCGCGCCTAGCGCGTGAGTGCGCGTGGTGGCGCGTGGCGCTGCTGGTCGGCGTCACACTGCGCGTGAGTCACACGCGCCGCCTTCCCGGGTGTTTTCTGGTCCGATTTTTGTACTGTCGGACTCCATTTTTCACAATAAAAACATTTATGGCATTAAAAATGACATTTAAAGAACATAAAAATGAGATATATCACTCTCTCAATCTAATGGAGTTAAAATGCGAAAAACCGTGCACTTCATCTTCCTCCTCCATTAATATTCATACATATATCATGTATATATATTTATATAAAAAATATACACATATTTTAATGCATAAAAATAAGTACGAAAATACCCATATTTAAGGCTCTGATACCAATGTAAAACAAAAAGTAGTAAAAACGCAGCGGATGAAAAATATTTAGATCATACCTTTAGATGATAGAACCTCGTGGGTAAATCACGTGCTTCCTGAATGATTAATCAACCCAACAGTGGAGTGATATTACAGAATGAATATCACCCACACAATTCACAGTGCAAAAGACTTGATCGTTGTTTTTGGGAGAGAGTCAAAGAGAGAGGAGAGTCTGGGAAAAAAAGTTATGGGTAAAACCCCATAATGTATCTGATATACGTATATGCAATATCTGATTCAATATCTGATATATAACCAAATATCTATCTTATCATATCAATTATATGATAGACATATATATATATCTTGAATGGTTATCCAAATAAGTTTGAATTAAAATTCAAACTTACATGGATAAGGTTCAAGAGGTTCAGGCTCAAAAAGCTCAAAGGGCCATGCCACATGGGCGCCCAATTTCTAACAAAGATAAAATTAAAGTAATAATTCTTTACTACTCATACATATATATATATAAATCCAATGTACAGGCAACTAAACTAACACATTATATTATAGAGTAAGATAAAAAAAAATAGATAATCATTATAACATTATTTCTGCAACTAAATTAATACATTATATTATAAAGTAAGATAGTAAAAATAGATAATCATTATATGGAGCCCGAAATTGACAACCAAATTTGTGACCAAAGCATGTAGCTTCAGTAGAACCCACCTCACATTTTAAATACAAAATGACAATGATATACACTTTTCGAGGACCCACTTCTTGTGGCCTTCGTTTTTCTCCTCTTATAAATATACACAAGCATTTCACCATTTCCTCACAACACACACTCTACAAAAAAAACACTCATCTTACAGAAGAGAACCATCTTGCTGATTCTTGCCAATGGCAACAACCATCTTCTTCATCCACCTAACCATCCAAATCTACATCCTAACTAGCACCAAAACATGCAATGGCAGCACCCTCGTAACAAATTCTCCACCCTCCTCATCTTTGGTGACTCAACAGTAGACACAGGCAACAACAACTACATAAAATCCCTAATGAAAAACAACCACCGGCCCTACGGCCAGGACTTCCCCAGCCAGGTCGCTACGGAACGATTTTCAAATGGAAAACTCGTCCTAAACTTCATGGCCACCATGTTGGGAATCAAGGACATTGTTCCTCCATTCATTGATCCAAACCTATCGAATGAGGAACTGAGGACAGGTGTCAGCTTTGCATCGGCTGGATCGGGATACGATGATGTTACTTCGGATGTGACTCTTTCTATCCCTGTGTCCAAACAGCCTGGTTATCTTAGGAATTATGTGGAGAGGTTGAAGGAGAGTTTAGGGGGAAAGGAAGCAATGAATATTACTAATGGTGCCAACCTCGTTGGGATGATCTAACCCATTGTGATGCTCTGCACCTCCTTTTATCTTTATTGATGTAATTCGCTTACTCTATGTACTTGTTTATTCCATCAATAAAATTCTTCTTTGCCGATCAAAAAAAAAAAAAAAATGGTGCTTTGGTGATTGTTAGTGTAGGGACTAATGACTTTGTTTTTAATTTCTATGACATACCCACAAGAAGGATTACCTTCAACATTAGTGAGTACCATGACTTTGTGCTCAATAATTTACAGAAGTTTGTTTAGGTTAAGTCTCTGTCTCTCTCTCTCTGTCTCTCTCATATTTGGTTACACAACCATTTTCGTTAACAATGCTAATATGGAGCTTTATATTTTGTTCAGGTTAAGTCTCTCTCTCTCTCTCTCTCTCTCTCTCTCTCTCTCTCCGTTTGACGGCCGACAATCTAATGATCAGATCTCACCAAGTTTTATTTATTTATTTTATATTTTAGTTCATTTAAATTGATTATAGATTGGATCTGAAAGCACCAATTGCTTGACACTATTTTGTTTTTTTGTTTTCATAGAAATTTTGAAATTTCGTTCCAGGAATTTTATAAAATGATATTGCCGATTTACTTTTTTTTTTTTTTTTGGTGTGTGTGTTCTTGTTTATTCAAGCATGAAATAGAGTGATGTTTTGAAAATTTGGTAAAAAGTTGATTTTTTTGGCTTTTTTAGTGTTTTTTTTTTTGATAAAAAATTGGGTTTTTGGATAAAAAAAACTGACCTTTTTTTAACTAAAAAAAGTTAAAAAGTCAAAAAATTAGCTTTTTTTTAGTGCGTTCCCAGAAGACTCCAGAATGGAAGCTGATTTGCTATCCTTGTATATACCAGGAACGGAAAATGATGAAGATGAAGTTCGTCATCTGTTCAAAAAAAAAAAAGTTCATCATTGCTTTTTTTTTTTTTTCGCTTTTCATATGACGCTCTATATTCGAGGAGTAAAGTCATACGTAATGTACTGAAAGATAATATAATATAATTTTGAAAAAATTTAGAAATTCCCTAGGTATTAATTTGTGATTATATATCAATTTTAAGCAGTATATAACAATTCCAATCAAACAATCAAGACAAATCGATACAACGATTTTACGTGGAAAAAACCACAATTGGAGCGCCTCCAATTGTGATAAAAAAACCATGGCCAACAGCCACGAAACAATCCACTAAGAAGATATAAAAGAATTACACAGGTATACTCTCAATTACCTAGCGAATCCATGCCCGAATTAAACCAATCCCTATGCGCCTCTTCTAGCCCCGTCTTCACCTGGAATTGTCTTGACGATGAGCCACTCTAGAATCCACCAAAGCTTCAGGCTCAACTTCTTCAGAATCCACCGAAGAACGACTCTCTCTTTTGTGTAGAATAAACAAACAAACCTTTGATGTATGCTTCTTAAACCATGGGTTGAATACTCAATGAAATATCAAAGAAAACTGGCAAAATAGTCCCAGATAAAAACCCTAATATCCAAGAAAAAGATCTGGAGGCATCACCCTAGATTTGGTATAGCAATCCTGGCTTTCCCTTCATTGTTTAATTGTATTCCGGACTCGGTTCCGTGGATGTGTTGTTGTCTTATTCCCGTTTCCATCATTTACTCTTTGTATATGAGTCTTGGGTCATGGTGGGCAGGTTTGAAACAGGTTGGTTGTGTTTGGAAACCAAGGGTTGATGTCCAGATTTTGGGCTTGACGCTCGAGCGGACCTGTTTGTATATCAGTCCGAAAAATAGCTTTTTGGATCACTTTTTCGGGCCATTCTCTCTCTCTAACTTTTCAAAGCTTATGCATGATTATACTAGATTCATCTCATTAGTAAGATACATGTACATCAATTAGATGGTGACTAATCATTGATGAATGCACCTATATGTACAATGTATAGAAGACTAATGCTAATACATTGAATGTGATGGATTTATTATGAATGAATCTTAGAGATGCATTATGTATCTATCATGAATATGTAAGATACATTAATCTATCTAATAAATTCATTAATATAGAAGATGCATTATGTATCATGAATGTATGAGATACATTAATCTATTTAATGAAGTTCATTGGATGAATAACTTGAGAGTTTCTCTCTCTAGACTACATCTTCTCTCTATAAATACATCTAGTTCTAGTGATCTTCTACCCTAGTTCCTTTGTATTAAGTGTGGAACTTCCCTTGATCTTCGTTTTGATCCGAAAAATTGTGGGTTTGGAGCACATCCGAGTTTCTTCATCATCTTCTTTGAGTCTCTTCATTTGAGGTAGGGATAACTACTCATTTTTATGATCTTTGACATAAAATTTTGGTCATTTTGATTTAATGTTGGAGTTGAGTAATTTTGGGTGTTAGGGTTTCAAGATATAAAAGAGGGGTTTTGTTATTATGACTCATTCATGTGTATTTTGGGTCTTAAAATGATGGTATTGATGATTAGTAACGATATTTGAGCCTTTGGGTCAATATTGGAAAAAGGGGGGAGAAAAGCCCTAATTTTTGATAAATTAATTTATATAATAAATTTTGGAAGTTATGGAAATATGAAATTGGGTTGGAAATAATGAAATTGGGTAGTTATGAGATGAAATGGTGTAGTTGGATCGATTAATCACTCACCTTTGAAATTGTTGAGAAATTATCTATTTAATGCATTTATTATCTGTTTAGAAATAATTGTTTTGGGCAATCGGTGGAGGATAGTCTTGATTGTTGTAGACACTGCATGATGATTAGGTGAATTAAAACTAATCGGTTGAATATGTCATTGAATATGATGGTTGGAATAATACATCGAATTTGTGTATTGATGGATCGTGTATATGATAATTGTTTATATACATTGTATTGTGTGAGAGGAGATAGGGGATGTACTCCATGGTTTGGGAGGAGATAGGGGATGGACTCCTAAACCGGATTTTATTTGGGTGGAGATAGGGGATGGACTCCATTAATACAGCACAAAAATGTGTATCTATTGTGAAGTATGGAAGTGTTTTAATATGATATTGATACAGTAAATATGTGTATCTATTGTGAAGTATGGAAGTGTTTTGATATGAGTTGTTATCTCATTTGGAATAGAAGTATTGTTGTTATGAGTTGTAGTCTCATTTAATTGTTTGGCCAGGTTCAGAGCCATGTTTATGAACTGAAAATTGGTTAAGTAAAGGAAAGTAAAATGAAATATGGACATATCTGTCATGGAATTGGATTGTGTTGAAAGTTGGTTGACCGGTGTTAACATTTATCGAATGCTCATGTTTTAGTTATTGCTCATATTATGTTTAGCATATCTCTACTGGGCATTGGCTCACCCTATATGGGACATCATTTTCAGGTCCAGGTGCTATGCCGCCTCCAAGGATATAGCTTGGGAGGTTGTAGAAGCTGAAGGCTTCCTTTTTGTGATTATTTTGTGTGTTACATGTAAATCAAGCCAAGGGCTTGTTTTGTGTTTTGAGTTAGTACTCTCTATTTTTGTTGAACCCAAGTGTTGACTTAGAAAGTTGTAAGCCTATAGGGCATTTATTTTTGTTGTCAACATGTAATATCTCTTGTAAGAATACTCTGACGTTGGAAATAGGATATCTCTTTCTTGTATCCTGAATGTATGATTATGGGTTTATTTTGAGGGCATTACATTTGGAGCAACTTGCGAATTTATAGAATCTGAAATCACGAGGTCCGCTTGAGCGTGGGAATGGACGCTCGAGCGGGGACACTATATGACGTGTTCCAAACCAGGATGTACGCTTGAGCGGGGATTTCGACGCTCGAGCGTGAAAACACGGATCACAGTATTTTTGTAGAGACGCATACTTCTGAAACTCACCATTCTCCGGTCGAGCAGGGGAATGTCCGCTCGAGCGGACAGGCAACTTTGAATGCATTTTTGCATTTTCTTCGAGGGCGCTGCCCCTCAACCCCGTCGTGGCGCTGCCCCCTGGACCCCCACGAGCTGACCAGGCAGCTCGATCCCCATCATAGTCAGCGAAGTGGCAATCATGAAAGAATTAGCATCACAAACTTCTCTGCAAGGCACGATTCGGGTTGAATTCGCATCTAATAAACTCATAACCTCACTAAAATAAAAGTGCGAAAAACAAGTACAACTGAAAGGAGTTTTGTCAAATGGGATTGCCAAGAATAAAAATCTAACAATCTCCCCCTTTGGCAAACAGTGCATAGCAATATGCAAAACAACTAAAGCCAATCTCTCTTACCAAACAAATCAAAGTGTTTATGCTAACAAACTCTTGTAATGGTAAACCAAACTTCCCCTCACTAAAAACAATGAACAAGAAGAAAACGACAAAAATAATATGGTGGAGTAAGCAAGGAATTTCATGTTTGTACCTTAAAACACACAAGATTATCCAAGAAGCACAATTACAAGAAAGCACAATGTGCACAGTCTGTAGAAAATTCCTCATGAAAGAAAATGATGCATTTATGTGAAAAGCATAAATCCCATGAAAAAAAATGTGTGTGTGACTCTAGATGACTAAAAAGTGGGACCTCCTCAAGTAGATGTGCGATGAAGCCTGTACAAGTGAAATACTATATCATAACAATAAAAGTCTCATTTAATCATAACAAAAAAAACTGTAATTATTCCATAAATTACGATTTGTAAAAGAAAAGTATGCTCAGCTATTTTAAAATTTAAATTTGCATGATAGTATATATGGAAGCAATTCACTAAAATGTAATTAATTTTTATTTCAAAAAACTCTATTAGTTAACTGTAATTTAACTATAACAATTAAACTCTAATTATTCCATACATGACGACTTGAAAAAAAAAATGTGCTCGGTTATTTTAAAATTATAAATTTGTGTGCCACTAACATGGAAGCAATTCACTAAAATCTAATTATAATCATAAATAAAATAAAAAAAACTCTAATTATTAAATAATTTATGATTTTTAACTATATATATATTCGTACTTTAAGATTTAAAATTATGTGTCATTAAATATGATAAACAATTCAACAGAACCTACCGTTATCTATGTTATAACTAATATTGAAATCTTTTCCAAAATAATTTTAGGGCCTTAGTTACATAAGCTTAATAATGACCATGAACATAGTGCAGTAACATGTGGATAGTTTTCCTACATAAATATTTGCCAAAAAATTGAATGAGAAATTATTATTTTTCAATAGTAGGTTGATGATTACATTTATGACATATTTGACAAAACTTAATTATTGATTTTGTAATGTTGAAAGTTTTAATAAAGTATAAAATTTTTGAATTACATAAATTTATTCATAAATTGTAAATGTGAAAAATGGTTTCAGCATTCGAAAATATTAAATTTATTCATAAATATTAAATTTTCAAATGGTAGAAGAACTATTTGATTAAGTATAGAATTTTGTAATACACATTTTTAATCAAGTACACAATAAAAAACTTAAGCCTATGTGCTACAATTAAATATTTTTGCATAAATATTTAGTTTAATTTATTTGCTTAGTATGTTAGTTGTAATTTTTTTTTAAATATAAAACATTTACAATATATAAAGAATTAAAAATTAAAAATGATCTATTACAAATAAAAAATGATCTATTTAAAGAATTAAAAATTAACAATTACAATATAGTTTAACATGGGGTCCTTTACATTACAAGCTAAAAATTCACATGGGCTGTCCAATTACAATCTCACAATTAAAAAGTGCAACCGTTTTACAATTTCACAATTCACGAAACTTATTGAAGCATTACATAGTCTTCATCGACCAAGCCACGCTGGACATGTTCGTCTGTCATGATCTGTCTGCTGGCACTCACTGCAATGAGCGGTCATACGCCTATCTGATATATTTATCTCATTCGGAATACGGGACATAGTTTTACGACCCCGTTTTACTTCTTGCAGACGAAGTACATTAGGCATTAAGGTCCACTGCGGATCATCCCAATAATCTTGATGCGGTATTGGATTTAATTTAGTTTCCCAAACCCTCATGTATACAAGAAGCCTATATACTGGATCAACGTACTCGGATGGATTGTCACCGCATTCAGACATAACAGCGAGCATATGGGAACATGGATAGTGTCTTATCTCGTATTTGCCACAATTGCACATGGGTTGATTCATGTGCACAATCTGTGTATTGCGACCTCGTCCATGGCGAAAAGATGTTTGCATCTGTAGACGTCCCCGAACGTCCCGGGAGGGAAATCCTGTTTTGTTCATATGGGCTCACTACAGTTCAGGACTCAATGTTATGGTCCTGTATCTAATCTCGCAGAGTGCAATGCAAGACCGATGAATCATCAAAGAGTCCAAATCCGGCAAATCGTTTTTGAAAACAGATTTTTTTTGAAAGAAGTGCCAAACATGGACTGCTTTGCCAGATACAGAGTCACCACCTAAATATTTATTTTGGGGGAATTTAGGAAACCCTAACTCATGCTTAAGGCCATGTGTCCGTCATCACCAAAGTTGTCTCGGCTCGGGAACTTGGGTACGATTGGGGAAGGTCACTTCGTGAGCACCCCCGCTCGCCCGATCAAAGATCGGCCTCTACTAACCATGATATCGAGTTTTGAAAACATTATGTGCTCTTATTCCGGTTATTAGCCTAGATTTACTACGTGATGCGCACATCATACAAGTATAGACTGGGTCGCCTGAATTGGAACAAAACATCTCAGGTTTGTTTTGAAAACAGTTTGCTACTCGCAAGTAGGCTAAAATGTGGATTTGCCACCCTCAGGTGGGCTTTAGAAAATACGATGATTTGCCACTATCTAGTGGGCTTAAAAACTCGCAATCAATGAAGTATTCCAATTCAGATAACCCAACCTTCACCCACAAGCATTCATGTAGTTATATCACATAAGCACATAGCCTCATGGTAAACATGCTATCATGGCAGTCACTCACACACATGCAAGGATGCTAAAGCATAAGACTTACCAAGTACTCCAAGCCAAAATAGAAGCTATGTTAGAAATCAATGCATGATCCTAACTATGCTGAAATGCCTAATGCAACACATGCAAAATGCAACTAAAAATAGGCTCGGCTATTCTAAGAATGGCATATGAGATGCAACAGATAACATGTATTCAACTCGGAATTGAAATTCGATGCAGTTAGTATGATGTGCCGAGCCCGGTGCGTGCAAGACAGATGAATGGATGCAAACATGCGAGCATAAGTATGCCACTTGAAACATGCCCTAAACTAACCGTCATAAGCTGGTAAATAAAAGGGAGAGACGTGGGGTTGGAAGAGATATATCTCACATGCGCACACTTATTACACAATTGCCCTAGATCGGAGGGTCCGAATAAATAATACAGTCCGAATAAATATAGTCCAAATAAATAATATTACAAAACCCTAATTAATTAACAAATTAACTAGGAAAGCAAGTAAATTAGCATGTAAGCTAAATGGACCGCCTCAGCTCTGTTCCGAATGATGAATGATGCATGCTTGAGTTGCCTGGCGCGGAAATCCATTGCAATACCCCGTTTCGCCTCTGTTTGCAATTAATTCCCGGAATGCTGTGCAAGGCTTTAGAAAGTTGCTGATTTCTGATCTGCTGCAACAGAGAGCAAGAAAGGGGCATGGCAAAGTATTTTCACATATGTATGCACATCTCGATCCTCGTGCCACCAATCACGCATCTCAATGCATGATGGTTGAGGAGTCGAATTGCACGACTCGATGTGAAATGAATGCACATGACAACACAACAAAACCTAGACTTCATCATGGGTAATCCGGAGTGTCGACGACCGGGAATTGAGACACGTTCCGTCACTTGGAGCACGAAACGTCCCTTGTTTCCCGTGCTTGGGCTAACTCCTATCCCCAACACAATGCGAATAAGATGGCATACACAATGCGACTAACATGCAACCTAGCATACACAATGCTATGGACCAAAATGGCATACACAATGCACGATGGAACATGATATACACAATGCTCTAACATGTAACCTAGCATACGCAATGCTATGGGCTAAAATGGCATACACAATGCACGATGGACTTACACCAATATTAATGGACCTCAGCCACACTCACATCAGTGGCCATATGGTGGAAATGAGACAACCGAAACACATGCAAACATGCACGATGCAAGAGACCAATCTTAAGGCATCAAATGCCACTCTACCAAAGCATGGCAAGGGATGAAAGATGGCATAAAATGACACATGATACAGCTCTGAAATAGCATCCGAAACATGCAAATATGGCACATAATGCAAGCTAGGGGGCCCGGGTACTGAAACTAGTGAAGTGCGTTACACTAGAGGTACCCAAAGCAATGCACCAAAGGAAAAATCAACCCCAAAAAGACCCTAGGCAGGTCTGAAACAGTGGGGAAATGGCTTGAAATGATGGCTCGGAATGCAACGAAATGGAGCTCATTCAATGGTCCGAAAACAAGGCATACAAGTCCGACTCTCAAACACATTTAAAAAGTACAAAACATGGCAATATGGCATTCAAACAAGCTCTGAAATATGATGTATAATGAGCCCAAAACATGAACACACCTCAGTATATGCATGGGATGGACCCCGAAACTCAAAGCTAAGCAAGTGTATTGAACTACAAGCATGCAAAACCAACATCATTTGATCATGAGGCATGAAAACAGAGCCAAGGCAGTCCTAAACATGCACCAAATCAGTTTCAAGCATGGCTAAAAAGTGCTGACATGAAGGGGTAAAACAACATGCGACATAGGCTAGTTAGCATGGTTTACATGGCATGTATATGAACCACAAGAGAGGTCATCAAACCAGCCACAAATAGGAACATGGTGTGCTAAAATATGCCCAAATAACCATTGAAATGTATCCAATGCATGCAAAAATGATGGGCTCCTTTGGAGGGCCATGAGGTGGATTACTCAACACATGCAAGATAGACATGTAAAATGGCAAAACCAACTCTGGAAATCAGTTATGACAGCCCTAAAACTCATCAAAAAGGCCCTGAAATGGGTCAATGAAATATGCAATGAAAGGTCCCCTTGAAAGGCCTTGAGGAGGATTGCTCCACACATGCATGAGGGACACAAAATATGGCCAAAAGGGCTCTGGACAGAGCTAAGGAAGACCTCAAAACTCACATAATAGGGCTTGAAACAACACTTCAAAGCATGCAAGATGGAGCTCCTTTGGAAGGCCAAAAGGGCCAACAAACAAGACAAGGAGAGAGGGGGTCACCCCCCCTCTGATTTTGGCTCTCAAAACAGTGTGTTAGCCACTAAAAATCCACTGGATTTCAGTGGCTAGAATTCCAAACAAAGCATGCAACAAAGGCCTAGATGCAAGGCTCAAAACAAGAGGCAAACAAGCATACAAGGAAGTAAATGACCTCAAACAGAAAAATGCCCTTAATAAAACATCAAGAGGGGCTCAAAATAAGACTCTTTTCAGTTTATGAAAAAGCTCGAAAATGCTCACAAGTAAGGCTAAGATATGAAGCAAAATAAGCCTACAAAGAGGGATAGAGCATATAAGGAGGTATATGACCTCAAATAGAGAAGTGTCCTTAATAAAACATCAAGAAGAGCTCAAAATAAGACACGTTTAAGTTTATAACAAAACCCAAAAATGCTTGTAAATAAGGCTAAGTTATGAAGCAAAATAATGCAAAAAAAAAGGGAAGTAGAGGCTTACCCTTGAAGAGCAGATTTCCAGCAACTTCTGGGCCAAGAAAGGAGTTCTTCAACCTCTAAAAATCATCTCCAAGATGCTTGGGTGGATGGTAGAGGTGGTAGGCTATGAGGTGTAGTGCAAATGGGGCAAGAATATTAGGGTTTGGAGCTTGGAATAGTGAGCTATGGAGAGAAAGGTGTATAAGCCTGAAACAAAATTGTTCAACCCTTGTAATGGAAGGTGAGGGCCTCTCTTATAGAGAAGAGAGGCCAAAGCTTCTCTTGGAAGCTTCAAATATTATGGAGGATGGTCGAAATGCCCCCTAGCTGGCACAGCTGTGATGCATTCAGAGAGAGCAAAAAGCAAGAAGCAGGCCGACCAGTTAAGGTAGTCGGCCGGCCACTCCCCCTGGTCAGCTGACCAGGGGTCAAAAGAGTCAATGAGAAACGCTGGTCAGCCATACCAGAAAGGTGGCCTCCCAGATGAGTGCAACACAGCTGTATGGTGGAAAACCAGAAAATGTGACCTAAGAGAGAGGAAAACCAGCTTTCTAGCAAGGTTTAAAAGGGTCAAGAAGAAATACTGGTCAGCCTACCCATATTGGTGGCCTCCCAGATGAGCACAACACAATGGTGGTATGAAAAACCAGAAATTATGGCCCAAAAGTGAGAAAAACCAACTTTCTGTCAGAAAAATCAGCTGGAGGAGAGAGAAAATGGTTTCCAAAAGAATTGCTGGTCTCACACCATCCTACCACCTTCCTAGCAATGAAAATAGGGTCCATACCAAAAATGAACCCTAACCGATGCAAAACGAGGGTTCGGGGGCCAAAACGCGCGGTCCGGGGCCCCGAAAACAGGCTGTTAAGCACCGGAGGTGGCGTACGACCACGAAGGTGGTCTCCCGGGCCACAGTGTCCCTCTAAGGAGAGGAAACAAGGTGTGTGCCAAAAACCGGAGCAAATGGAGGTAATTAAGCGGTCCCGAATCGAGGCACATGGCCGACGGCTCCGAAAACCGAAAACTGGCCTCCAAACGGGAAAAATGGCCTACGACCACGAAACGTAGCCTACGGCCACTGAGAGATGGTCTACGAGACCTCTCCCTTCCTTCGGGAAGAGAAAACAGAGAAAACAGGACCTGGTTCACAAACTGAGGCAAAGCATAAAAGAGCCCCGAAGTCCGAAGGCAAGGCTCGCAGCCGAGACTCCGCAACCTCAGAACGAGCACCATATGCATCATCACCAAGCGCTCAATTGGTGACGTCTGAGTCTTAAGGTCGGTCAAAAATGGGGTGTCTACAGTTGCCCCTCTTTGATAGAACTCGAAAGTCATAAGTGACGGGAGTGAATGTCAAAGCCCAGAGACGACCCATTTTTGACAAGACCGAAGACTTAGACAAACAGGTGAGATAAAAAAAGAGGCGTGCCCGTAGGCGGGGGCAAAATACAAAACGATATGCAACAAGCCGGACGTAACTCATGATCACGCAAAGCAGCAAGCTGTAATGAAGCGCACACACAACAGTTTTAAGCAAGAATGCAAAGCAACAACTACATTTCATGCAGTTTAAGAATGCGGAGAATCACAATTCTCGTTACGTCTCACACGGAGAAGATACAATACCTGCGCGATTCGTCTAGTCGCACCAGCTTCAAATGAACTGTACATACAATATCGTGCCTGTAAAAGAGAGAAACTTAACAAGCACAACATATTTAGCAACACATGTTCAACGCTATATCGAACGCAGACAAATAGGGTGACGATGGGAAAGTGCATCGCAATGCGAGAGACACGCGCGTGACAGCGCAAGTTAAGCATGGAGGCATGTCAATACCAATGAGACGTGCACAACAATGCAAGTGGTATGCATGAGAATGCAAGTGACGTGCATAACAATGCATGATAAGTGCAAACTCGAATGCATATTTGGCACAAAACAACGAGCAAAGGAATGCAAGTTTCGACGAGGGCGACTCAATCGCGGCCTCCGGTTTACCTCCCGGAAGGGTCACAACATGCTCAAAAAGGATACATTTTGCTCTTGACGAGTGACGATGAAACACGCATTGAAAGTTGGAGTTGAAGTTCCCGCGGAGGGATTTCGCGACGAAAAGTGCACTTTTCTTGTACTTTCTCGGGTGCCGGGGACTCCGATCACTACCAAAATTTGCAGAGAGTTCAAAGAGACCTTGGAGACCACCTTGGGAACACCACCGACCAGGTTTGGAGACTATTGGAGGCCACCGACCAGGTTTGAGGCAAGGGGGTGGTCGGCCTACCAGAAAAGGTGGTCGGCCGACCACCTAGCCCAAATCAGGGGCAATTTTGACTTTTCAGCCTTGTTTCTTTAAATGCTTTTGGCCAAGACACTTTTTGTTCACATCTTCAGGTCCAAAAATTGCTCCTTCTCCTTCCTAGACCATTTTCTTCTTCAAATCTGTGCTCTATACGCGTTTTCCAACGCCCCACGCAAAGTTGTTTCGCGAAAACTTTCAGTTCTCTTCACTTTGGACCGATTAGAATTTGATTTCAGAGCTTCTTTTCTCATTTTCACCACTTGAGATAAGTTTGTCTCAATATTTGGAACATTTTCTCAGGAGTTGACTTTTGTTGACTTTTTCATTTCCCGAGAGTTGACTTTTGTTGACTTTTTCCAATTTTGGCTTATTTCGCTCATTTTTGCTCCTTTTTGCAGATTTCTTGAGATGGCGGGTCATTTTCCCCATGGCGGAGGTTCTCCAGGTGCCAGAGGTGATCCAGACATCATGTCTTTACCTTCGAGGATTCAGCCATTCATTCCCGAGAGGTATGACCCTCTCACACACATCCTCCCTCGGGCAGTTTTCTATCATTTTGCTGACTTTGATGCTCGAGCACCTGTGGATCTGCTATTGCGGGAGCCAGAGTCCCACCTCTCTCATCAGGCACGAGAGGTATGTACTTCACTTTTTACATTTCCCGCTTTATATTCTGCATTTTCTGTGCATTTCATGCTATGTATGCTTATCTGCTCATTCTAGCACACAACTTATTCTGAACACTTAGTTTATAATGCAATATTCTGTTCGTATTTTGAACACACAGCTCAAACACTTGAATTTCTGAACCCGCAGTCCATATATTGATTGTGAACACACAGCACACACTTCTTGAGAGTTAAACACGCAGCCCAAACTTCGAATTTCTGAACACGCAGCTAATATTTGATTGTGAACACGCAGCACATACTATTTCTGAAATCTAAACACACAGACCAAATTTGAATTTCTGAACACGCAGCTCATATTTGATTGTGAACACGCAACACACACTATTTCTGAAACCTGAACACACAGCCCAAATTTGAATTTCTAAACACGCAGCTCATATTTGATTGAGAGTTGAACACGCAGCCCAAACTTTGAATTTCTGAACACGCAGCTCATACTATTTCTGAAATTGAACACACAGCCCAAATTTGTTTGTGAACACGCAGCACACACTTGTCGAGAGTTAAACACACTGCCCAAACTTCGAATTTCTAAACACGCAGCTCATATTTGATTGTGAACACGCAGCACACACTATTTCTGAAATTTGAATACACAGCCCAAATTTGTTTGTGAACATGTAGCACACACTTGTTGAAAGTTGAACACGCAGCCCAAACTTTGAATTTTTGAACATGCAGCTCATATTTGATTGTGAATATGCAGCACACACTATTTCTGAAGTCTGAACACACAGCCCAAATTTGTTTGTGAACACGCAGCACACACTTGTTGAAAGTTGAACACGCAGCCCAAACTTTGAAGTTCTGAACACGCAGCTCATATTTGATTGTGAACACGCAGCACACACTTGTTGAAAGTTAAACACGCAGCCCAAACTTTGAATTTCTGAACACGCAACTCATATTTGATTGTGAACACGCAGCACACACTTGTTGAAAGTTGAACACGCAGCACACACTTGTTGAAAGTTGAACACGCAGCCCAAACTTTGAATTTCTGAACACGCAGCCCATATTTGATTGTGAACACGCAGCCTAAACTTTGAATTTCTGAACACGCAGCCCATATTTGATTGTGAACATGCAGCACACAGTTGTTGAAAGTTGAACACATAGCTCACAACAATGTATCTGATTTGGTTTGCACACAGCTCATACATTTCATTTGCACGCAGCTTATTTATTTCATTCTGAAACTGAATACATGTGTTCATTATGAATGCAGGTGTCTTCCCGTGTTACATAGGGATATGGCTCCATCGTTGCGAGGGAGTGGTACACAGAGCTCACGGAGGTTGTTCGTGATTGGGTTGACCAGGCGGGATTTGGACCCTTCTGTACTGGGATATCTCGCTATCCTGCTAGCAGGACATTGATGGGGGCACTTGTAGAGAGATGGTGGGACACCACCAACTCGTTCCACTTTTCAGCTACCGGGGACATGACTATGACCCCATTCGACTTTGCTGTGCTGACAGGCCTTGACGTAGGAGGCTGGGCGATCCCTTATGATGAGGACATGGGAGAGTGGGAGGCCGCCTGGATTTATCTGTTGGGAGCTCGCCCACCAGTTGACAGATCCTCAGGCAGAGTCTGGTATACCTGGTTTTCTTCACATTTCAGAGGTAGGGAGCCCGAGACTCCTGAACCCGAGGGTTTTCGATGTTCCTCTTCGGGACCACTCTGTTCGCCGATAGGGGGAACACTATTGGGCTATATCTGCTGAGTGCCCTGGTAGACCTCTCGTAGGTCAGTCAGTATGACTGGGGTGGCGCCGGCTTGGCTACCCTTTATTGCTACATGAGCGCGACCTCCCGCGGACGGGAAAACATAGTCGGTGGCTATTGGAGAGCCTAGGAGGTACTTTCTGCCCTTTTGATGTACATTTCTGCTTTTCATCATCTGTACATTGCACACACGGCACACTTTACATTCTGTACTCGCATTTTGTACTCAGTATTTTGTATTCAGATTCTGCACTCAGCATTCTATATTCTGATGGCTTTTGCCCTGTTTTCTACAGTTATGGGTTTTTGTATACTTCCCGATGCTAGCCCTAGACCTCGAGGTGGAGGTGCCCCTCATGACCCTCTATTCACTCGTTTTTGAGGGCCAATATCGGCCGAGACCTCGGGAGACTCTTCCCTACCTACGACAGTTTTTTGACATAGTGTAGCCGACAGAGGTTAATTCAGAACTCTCAGTTCTCCATGTTTTCATCTTTGATTTATCTTGCACATCTACGATTTCTAATCGGCTTATGCATTGGTTATTCGTAGATCACATGGCAGCCCTGGGTACCTTTGGGTGGAAACCTCCAATTTCAATTTGTCGAAGGATGGGCCGCCTCTCGGTACAGGATTTTGTTTGAGGGGCCAGCCGGTAGGGCCTGGTTCTTAGGGGACCGCTTCTTGCGCCAGACTATGGGCTTCCCTGAGCAGAGTGTTCCCTCAGCACCTCCAGATGATATGCGATCCGCTGATAGGCTCACTCCTCAGGACGTCGACAGCGCCATGCTGGGTACCGACGTATTGCTATATTTGGAGGACGGGGAGTACGCGACCTACCGTCATACATACTTGATGCCTCCATTGGCAGGTGTTCGTACTCCCACGAGGAGGTCTGTTGGCATGCCATCCTCGAGTCGCACCTGAGCTAGAGACATTCCTTCGACCAGTAGGGCTGGTACATCTAGAGGCGGGGCTGGACTGGTCCCCCCAATTCCCCCGACTTATCATTACGCCGGATGGCCAGATATCTCGACTGAGTTGACGGGATGGCGATACGGGACTTCCTACCTAATTCCGATAGAGCCTCCTATGCCAGATCACCCATACGTCAGAGACCCTGACTCACCACCGGTATGCTTTACATCTTTGATTTATCACTCAGATACTTAGACATTCATTCATTCACTGATGACTTGCACTTGCATCTGTAGCCTACCACGGAGTATACTGAGGGGTTGCTCGGGTTAGTGGCCTCGATCGAGGGCATGGTCTTGCGGAGAGAGGCGCAACTGTCCATCATCGGTGTCCCGGTACTCTTTAGTTTTCTTGTATTTATCATACTTCTGATGACATGTTGAACTTGAACATTTCACTGCATTATTTGACCGACTGTATACGTAGAGCACATCTGACACACACCACATTCATGTACTATATTTGCATACATCCACTCCATGTAGCTTTTTATCTGTGCACCTGATATATATATCTTGGCTGATGTATTCAAATTGCACTCTTTCTTTTCAGATGCCTCCGATATGTACCGGGCCACAGACTGGGCCATCTAGGCCTTCCTGAGGAGCTGGGCCATCTAGGCCTTCTCGAGGAGTCGGGAGAGGGAAGTCGTCTCGCAGACGAGGCGGACACAGAGCGCATGTCATAGAGGAGGAGTCCAGCGAGGAGGAGGAGTCTGCTCATTCTCAGTCAAAGACATCTGCTGGTAGAGAGGATGACTCTGTGTCTGGTTCTGAGGGCGGAGGTCATGCTGAGGAGGATTCCGAGGACAGCAGCTCCGATTCAGATGATGGTGCTGGTGGAGATAGTGCAGGGACTTCTCAACCGAAGAGGACGAAGAGGGCCTCTTATTCTTGCACTTGAGCACAGATGCAGATGTTCCTGCTTTATTTGCCTTTTTTACTAGTAGTTATAGCACATTGTACATTATTAGGCAGATTTATTTGCTGTAAAACTTGTACCCTTGTTGTAAAACGTTGTAACAAAGGAAGCATAATGGAATGAAACAGCTTTTGTTCACAAAGTGTTGTATTTTATGTTCTTAGCATCGTATCGCATCATTTTGCACAAAAATGAGATTGAATGGAAATCGTGCATTGAAAATTGCCAAGTCAGGTAGTGAACCGACGCAACAAACAAAAAAACTTAACTTACTAAGAAAGAACAGAACCTTAGCAAGTTTACAACTCGATAAGCAAGACACAAAAATGTTGATTAAACTTACAACTCAATATGCAAGACACAACAATGTTGATTAAACAAAGAGTAACAACTCGATACACAAAACTCGTCAACTCGACAAAACTTAACAACTCAATAAACTAAATAACTTGGTAAACAAAAAAACAACTCAATAAGGAAAATAACAACTCGATAAGCAGGACTTAACAACAACTCGATAAATAAATGCATTTCGGACGATCTGGGTGACGGAACGCATCCGAAACAGAGGAAAACACGCACCTTCAACACTCTCAATGCATGGAAATGCCAGGGACTTTCTTCTAGAAGATAGAACAAGACCAAAGCCACATTCCTCTCCATGGCCGACCACCTAAGGGAGCTAGCCGACCAGCTTTTTTGCATTGGAGGGGAGAGGGGTGGTTGGCCTACCAGAAAAGGTGGTCGGCCGACTACCTAGCTTGGCAGCCACCAAATTTTTGACACGTGTTGCCCGAACAGTGCCCTATCCTCTTTAAAAGCTCCATCCTTGTGGTTCATTCATTTCATCTCAGTTTTGCATCAAAATGGAGGCGTTCCTCATCCAAAATCTCACAGCTTGGATCGATTCTCTAAATGGCTTGGAAAAGTTGAACTTCCGGGACTTCGGCTTGAATGCACTATTCACGCTGGGCCATACTTCGCTGCATCTTCCTTTTCTCCATGCCGCGGCAAGGTTTTGGAATCTGGTGACACACGTCTTTAGCTTTAGCGGGCAAGAGATGTGTCCTAGTTTCGAGGATTTCCAAGCTTTGATGGAGTCCAAGCGCAATGAGGAGATCTTGCCTCAACTCCGATTTGGCCACGTCCAAGCCCTAGGGAAAATGTGCGGCCTCACTTTGCATGATGCTTGATCATTGATTCATGACGGGTAGCTGGACATCCCAAGCTTGGTTTGCTGGTTTTCTGATGCTAGTAACTGCGGCGACCATCATTGGCAGGGCTATCAGCGACACGCGCTTTGCCTATGCTTGCTATCTCATTTCTTGCTTGCCCCGGGCTTCGGTGGATTCAGTGTCCGGTTGATTTAGGTTGCCCAAGGTTTGAAGGAGGGCAAGAGTTGCATTGCCATGACATTGGCTGAAACATTGATGGGCTTAGACGCTTTTCATTGCCGGGAGACGGCTAGGCTTGCAGGGAGCCCACTACTATTGCAGGTAATGTTTCCCACCCAATCTCACATATGTGTTTGCTCGCATTACTCGGCCCTCAGGCTCGGTTTTTCTCACAAAACCCTTTTCTTACTTTTCTCTCATCGTACATCTCTCTATTGTTTATTGTCTCATTTTTCAATCCCTTCCCAGGTGTGGTTGATGGACAAGTTATAGATTGTGGAGTCTTGCCTCGTATATTCAGCTCGCGGCTACTTTTTCTGACAACGCTTGGTCGATGCCTTGGATGAGGGATGGTGGTACAACTGGATGTGCAGTTTGTCTGCAAACCGCATCGCTTGGCGCTGCCCTTAGCTCAATCTACCAGCAATGAGTTACAACATGACTCGTCAACCTGGGATTCAATTGATCGGTATGACGCACTATGTCTTCTATTTTCCGTTCCGGTTCCAACGCCAGTTTGGATATGATCAGACTTGCCCGCCAGAGGGGATAGAGTACCCTGCTGCATTCCCAGCTTGAGGCGCATAGCTTGCCCGGTATGCCACAGCATGGAGGACTAGAGAGCTCTTGGCCCCTGCTCCCACTTTCAGTTGCACTTTGTCTGATGAGTGCTTGGATTGGCTTAATGAAGAGGCACAGGAAGGGCCCACTTTGGCATCAGAGGCTTCGACCAGCTCTGGGAGGGGGGGCAGGAACACCTGACTTAGCTATGCACCGGATTTATTGCTTTATTAGTACTTTCAAGTTTTCTTTATGAATGTAATAAAAAAGCAACTTCAATTGTATGCAAGAGCAGGAGAACTCTATATTGAAATCAATGAAATTGAAGTTTGTGGGTACTGAAAATTTTCCGCTTTGGTCCAAAAATGGTCTAAGTTGTAAAAAGATTAATTTGAACAAAGTCAACTTTTATTAAAAATTTTCAAAACCATTTTCGATATGGATCAGAACTGGACACGCCTAAAATCTGTCACTGAGATGCACAACCCCAGATCCCCAGCAACTGGAAAGTTGCCCCTAGCCTGAATAGTACCGCAGCACTGCACAGCAACGGAAAGTTGCCTCTAGTCTGAAAGCCACTGCACCGGAGATTATAACCGAACTCTTGAATGTTGAATAGACAAAGATGGCCGAGATGATCTAACGGACAAAGTTGATCAAGGAAAATTTTATGGCTGAACTTCAGGATGAAGTTACCTACGTATCCCAAAGATGGGAATCAAGTCTTACGTAGTTCAGGCTCAGGTTCACTCGAGTATTTTCACTCTCCTTTTACGCTCTAACTTTTGCCAAGGCCGCCCTTTGCGGGTTTTCAACCTTGCGAGCTCAGTTTTTATCATTTCAAATTTTTTGTGCTCTAACTTTTGCCTAGGTTGCCCTTTCGGGTTTTCGGCCTAGCGAGCCTCTCAGGGATAATATTTCTTCAACTTGTCCATATTGATTGGTTGGGAGAACTCTAGGCCATCTAGGTCCATCAGAACCATAGCTCCACCTGACCAGATAGACTTAATGACGTAGGGACCAGTCCAATTGGGTCTGAACTTGCCCCTAGGGTTGTGGATGGGAGCTTTTGAGCACCAAATCTCCTTCCTTTAGATTCCTGGACTTAACTTTCTTGTTGGAAGCCCTGGCAATTCTGTGCTGATAACCTTGAACATGGTACAGTGCTTTCAATCTGCGCTCGTCAAAGAGCATGAGTTCTTCAAATCTGCTCTGCTGCCAATCTGCTTCAGCTATCTGACACTCAGCCAGCACTCTCAAAGATGGAACCTCAATCTCGATAGGTAGAACGGCCTCCATCCCATAGACTAATGAATACAGAGTCGCCCCAGTAGATGTTCTAATTGAAGTCCGATAACCCCACAGAGCAAACGGCAGCTTATCTGGCCAATCCCGGTAGGTTTCCACCATTTTCTGTAGTATGTGTTTGATATTCTTGTTGGCGGCCTCAACTGCTCCATTGGTCTGTAGCCGATAGGTGGACGACTTATGAAAAGCCACATTGTATTTTTCCAACAAATCAATCACTTCTTTCTTGAAGTGGGAACCGTTATCTGAAATGACCTCGTTTGGGACCCCATAGCGACAGATGATGTTGTTTCTGATAAACTTTGCAACGTGCGATGCTTTCAACACCGCATAGGATTGGGCCTCAACCCACTTTGTGAAATAATCTATCGCGACCAGGATGAACTCATGCCCATTCGACCCCTTCGGAGTGACAGCCCCGATCACATCGATTCCCCAAACTAAAAATGGCCATGGCGAAGTCATATTGTATAGCTTCGATGGCGGAATGTTCATGCGATTTGCACGGATCTGACATTTGTGGCATCGCCGAACAAAGATGATACAATCCTCCTTCATGGTGGACCAGTAATAACCTTGTTTGAGGATCTTCCGCGCTAACATTACCCCGTTCATATGCGCACTGCATTCCCCTCCATGGATGGCCTCCATCAGGCGTTTTGATTCTTCAGCTTCAACGCACAGCTTATGCATTCCCAGATGACCTCTCTTATACAATTTACCTCCGCAGATGATGAACTGAATGGCCATTCTTCTGATTGCCCTTTTATCCTTGGCATTTGCCCCTGGTGGATACGCCTCCTTCTCCAAAAAGTTTCAAATATCGTAATACCAGGGGTTCTCATCTTGAACCTCATCTATCGTGGCAATCGACTTGTAAGCCGGCATAAATTTTTGGTCGATAATGATTGGACGCATCCGGACTCCAAATGGGATGTCTATCATGGAAGATAGAGTTGCTAGTGAATCTGCGAACCTGTTGTTCGCTCTTAACAGATGAGTGAAGTTTAACTTCTCAAACTGAGGAATTAACAAGTCCAAGGTCTGGTGATACATAATCATCTTTTCTTCTTTGACTTTCCAATCTCCTTTCGCTTGAGATACAACAAGGTTCGAGTCCCTGATGACGTCCAACCGTTTTGCCCCTAATTCCAGGGCTGCTTCTAGACCGGCAATGCATGCCTCATATTCTGCTTCGTTGTTCGAGACTTTGAACCGGAGTTTGAATGCTAGAGGGATACGGGAGTTGTCGGGTGCTATAAGTAACACTCCTATCCCATACTCGTACTGGTTTGACGCTCTGTCAAAGTACATCGTCCTAAACTCGTCGTCGATATGCAAGATGGCCTCATCTGGGAATAAGTACTCAACTGCTTTACCCCTTTCCACTGGATGATCGGCCAAGAATTCTGCTACTGCTCTTCCCTTGACTGACTTGCGCGTCACATATTTCAGATCGAATTCGGAAAGCAACAGCAACCAACGAGCTAGCCTACCCGTAAGTGCTGGTTTCTCGAAGAGATATTTAATGGGATCCAATCTCGAAACCAACATTATAGAGTGGGCTAACAAGTAGTGCCGCAGCTTCCTGGCAGCCTATATTAAGGCTAAGCAAGCCTTTTCCAACAGTGTGTAGCGAGTCCATACTCCAGCATCTTCTTGCTCAGATAGTAGATGGCTCTCTCCACTTTGTCCTCTGATTCTTGCACGAGCATGCAGCCCATTGTAGTCTCAGTTACTGAAAGATACAAAATCAACGGTCTCCCCAGCTCTGGCGGTGACAACACGGGCGGGTTCTATAAGTATTCCTTGATCTGTTCAAAAGCAGCTTGGCATCGGCCGTCCCATTAGAATTTCTTTCCTCTCTTCAAGAGGCCAAAAAGTGGTTCACAAGTCAAGGTTAATTTTGAGATAAATAGTCTTATGAATTGCACTTTACCCAGAAAGCCTCGCACCTCCTTTTCAGTCCTTGGTGGTGGCATTTCTAAGATGGCCTTGATTTTGGAAGGGTCGACTTCGATACCTCTCTGTGTAATCAGAAACCCCAGCATTTTCCCTGCTGTAATACCGAACGTGCACTTCTGAGGATTCAGCCGCAACCGAAATTCTCTGATCCTTTGAAAGACCTTTTACAAGGCGGTGTAGTGGCCCTCTATTTCTTTGGACTTGATAATCATGTCGTCCACGTACACCTCAACCTCTTTGTGGATCATGTTGTGCAATATTGTGGTCGTGGCCCGTTGATATGTAACTCCAGCGTTCTTCAACCCAAATGGCATCACTCTGTAGCAATATGTCCCCCACGGGGTGGTGAAAGTAGTCTTCTCCCGGTCCTTGGGTGCCATCACGATCTAATTGTAGCCTGAGAAGCCATCCATAAACAAAAGCAAGGCATGCCCCGCTGTGAAGTCCACTAACTCATCAATATGCGGCAAGGGAAAGTCGTCCTTCGGACTAGCTCTGTTTAAATCCCTGAAATCCACGCATACCTGGATCCTGCCATCCTTCTTCGGTAGCGGAACAATGTTGGCCAACCAAGTTGGGTATTCAGATACCAGCAGGAACCCTACATCAATTTGCTTGGTGACCTCTTCTTTAATCTTGAGGGCCCAGTCAGGGCAGATCCTTTTGAGTTTTAGTTTAACAGGTCGGGCCTCGAGGTCAAAAGGGATCCGGTGCTGTACGATCTCAGGATCGATTCCAGGCATGTCTTCGTAGGACCACGCGAAATCATCTTTGAAATCTTTTAATAAAGCAACTAAGCACTCGCGTTCCTCCGAAGACAACGTGGACCCGATCTGGACCAGCCGCGGGTCCTCCTCAGTACCAATATTCACAGTAGTGATTTCATCCATTAAGGGTTTAACAAATCTCTCCTACTCTTGTTCAATTAAGCGTTGCAAAACCGGAGGAATTTCTTCCTCGTCGTTTTCATCAAAATTTTAAAGTCTGAGTTAATGTAATAAATCAAGGGCACAAAAAAGTACTCAAAAACCATAGCCACATCATTCTCATTAAGCACATCCAAATCGTCCGATTCTTCGGTTACAACAGACTCAAAAGAGAAAGAAAAAGACGACCTAGACAGGATTGTGGTATCCGGGTTATCACCCCCTGGAATACCGGACTCAGACTCAGTCGAGCTGGAACTTGATTCTGACTCAACAGATTTGGAGGAATCAGATTCCGGCTCACTACCTGATCCGGTGTTGCTTGACAAAAATCCATCTTCATACTGCCAAATGAGAGAGGGTGTGATGGATGCATCCAAAATGTTTGCTGGTAGGCCAGCAGCCGTTTCATTCCCGATCACGCACATCGAGAAGTTATCCTCCAAGCACTTCTGTTCAATCAGAGGATCTGAAAGTAGACACGCCAGCGCTACCCCCATTTCACTTTTGGCGTCCTCAGACTTCACTTTCTTGCTCTGCTCAGCCTCAGCCAATGGGTTCGTCTGCTCTTGGGCAACGTCATCCCCGGATAATTGTAGGTCAAAGAAAATCTCAAAACCTGGCACGCGCTTCCTCTCCGCGTTTATCCATGGCTCTGGAAAGCCACAAAATGGAAAATCCTCCCCCTCCCGAATGAAGCGTCCGTTTAGGGTATCCTGAATGGGCCGGTGCATTAAGTCAAAAGGCTTCCCCGCCTTCTTCGCTCTAGCTCTCCCAGCCATCTCCTTACCCTTCCTTATTCAATCTTCTTTGGTGGGCAGATAACCCAAGCCAAAGGCGTGTGGGTTGTGTGGCACTTTGGCCAATGGTGCAACGCCCTTCTGGGTGCTCTTTCCCAATCCCATCCCGGGGATGTGTTGAAGCTTGTTCATGAGGTATACTGATTGAGCACTGACATACACCCCCTTATTAACAGCTAAGATGTTCTGCACGACCCGGGCCTCAGCCAGGGTAAAACCCGATATGAACACATCCTCCATACCATGCTCAATTTCCAAAACTGGCATAGTGTAGACACCGCATTTTTGACCGTCCTCAAGACTTGGACGTCACCGTTTGAACACCCGGTGATCATCCATGTTTGTGTTCGTTTGGAGTTCCCGGAGGTCTCGGCTACGCGCCTTGCCTCAGGATCTCCGAACTCGACTGTTTAGTGTCTGGTTTTGCACCAAACACTTGTGTTTTGCCTTGGAGGGGCAGGGAATGTCTTGTGAGGCATCCCCACACATCACCGGCCATGGCTAGAGGCCACCGGCTAGTGTTGTGTTGCCATCGGCAATATATATTGCCGGTCGGCAGTCCATTTTGTCAAAATGGCACTTTTGGCTGGCCGACTACTGTTCATCTTCGTTTGTAGATATTTTAATATAGATGGCTTGCATTTTGTTCCCCTCCATACACGTGTATGGAGGGATGGCTTCCTTGTTAGCTTCTTGAGTAAGCTTTACAAGATTGGCTTCTCTATAAGAGGAGCCCTCCTCTCTTGGCTTTAGGGTTGGACAAAAAGGCTAGAAAATATACAGAGGAGAACTCTGGATTAGGGTTAGGGTTTGTGTCTCACCTATCTCTATTTCTCTCTCTTTTTTTACCT
The DNA here is from genome assembly GCA_036172215.1 of Camellia granthamiana. Classification (NCBI taxonomy): domain Eukaryota; kingdom Viridiplantae; phylum Streptophyta; class Magnoliopsida; order Ericales; family Theaceae; genus Camellia; species Camellia granthamiana. Next base: position 52,759,160 of record CM069905.1, on the reverse strand, counting down.
TTGTGTGTGTATAAGTGTATTTGTGTCTTACTATTGCACACAAACACATAGTGTTACACCTTCCCTTGGCTACTGAGGTTTTAAGAGGTTGTTCTTGAGGTTCTTGGGTGGTTTTGAGCTTGGAGGAGCAGCTGGTCCACCATTGTTGAAGAGGTTCTTCAAGGGTAACAATCTTACCCCTTTTTACCCCATTCTTGCATACTATTTTTGCCTATCTTAGAACTATTTTTGAGCTTAGTGTATAATATAAAAAAGTTCTATTTTTGGGCCCTCTAAATAGTTTGTTTAGAGTGTTTTGTGGTTTGGAGGTGTTTGACCCCTCTTAAGCCTTGAGGGGCTCCATTTTGTGCTATTTTGAGTGAGCTCCGGGACTTTGGTGTTTGGGCCTCCTCACCACTGAAATCCTGAGGGATTTTAGTGGTAAGGATGGTGCCTTGAAGTCCCAAGAAGGAGAGGGCCACCCCCTCTCCTTATTGTCCTTGAAAAGGGCCATTTTTGCCTCTTTAATGAGCACCTAGCTAAGCCTCATGTTGACCATGCCTTGGCTATTATTTATGCTTATTTTGCCATGAAATAGCATTGTTGTATGTTGGTTTTGGTACACCATGCTTGCTTAGCATACATGCCTTGTAATGCCGTTTTGTTGCCTTAACATGCCTTAGGTTGTAAACCATTGTTCTAGCATGTTTTAGGCTTGGCTTTGTGAAGCTTTTGTGCTTATTTTGCTATGTTTAAGGTCTGTCCTTAGTTGTTTGGGTCAACTTTGGCATGCTTAGTATAGCCCCTTTGCATTTTTGGTTTGTTGACCTTAAGTGTGTGAATGTATAGCATGCATCCTTGCCTTAATTTAGTGGGTTGGGACCATTTTCCATGTTATTTCAGTCCCTTTAACATGCTTGTATGCTTGCCTTGGATGCCTCTTTGAAGCTTTGAAAGCTTGTCTTGCATGCTCCATGTTTTGGCCATTGTGCATACCCTTTGAATTTGAGCCACTTAGATGCCATCTAGGTGTCCCTTGGGTGTTGTCTAGGCCTACCTTAGACTTGTTTTAAGTCCTCTTAGCCTTGTGAGGCTTGGTGGACTTAGTCTTGGTTTAAGCCTCTTGGCTTGTCTTGGGTTTTTGGCCTTGTTTGCATGCCTTGTTTGTCTTGTTTAATTGGTTTAGCACCTTTTGTAACATGATTTTTCAATGCTTACCTTGCATGCCATTAGTCCATGTTATGCCTCTTTCAAGTGTGCTTGAGAGTTGCCCTTTTGTGCTTGAGTATTAGCCCTTAAACATGTGCATGTGTGTATGTGTGTTTAGTCCTCATTTCATAGCATTTTGGCCACTGTTTTAGGTCTATTTAAGGCTGCCTAAATCATGTTTAAGTCCATCCTACGCTTGTTTGCATACTTACCTTGCACGTTTGCTTGCATGCTTGCATGTATACATTGCATTGTCCATGTTGCATACTAGTTCATATGCCTAGGTTGCATTGCATCTTGCATGCATGCCTTGTTCCTTGATCTAGTGATAGGAATTGGGCCCCTTTGGTTTGTTGGTTTGCATTGCATTTGACATCAAAATGTGCACACTTGGTCCCTTGGGCCATCACGCATGGAAATGCGCGATTGATGGTCCGAGAACCAAGGAGCATGTCCCTTTGAGTCACTAACATGATGAGGGACATGATTGGTGCATATATGGCTTGAATTGCATTGCCATGCAAAGCTCTGTCCTCTGCTGCTATCAAACAAGTTCTGCAGGAACTTTTTGCCGATCGACTGCACAGAGTGCCAACCGGCAAACAATTGGTGGCCGATGGATTCATTCTCAGACGACGAACATCTCCTACGGCCGGTGGCCATTCTATCCAGCCGGTGGTACTGTACAGTGCCCGGAGAGGCAACCCTGAGGCTTTGGAAGCCTTCGAAGGAGTACAAGAGGGAAAACAGAGGCAGCTTGCGCATGGCAGTGCATTTTCGAGCAAGACCGAGTATGCATTGCATCAGGCTCTCCTCCCGAGGCAGTTTACTGTTTTCCCTAGATTAGTTAATTTGCTTAGCTAATTAGATGGCCTGTAATAATTAATTAGCTTGTAGGTTAATTATCTGTAATATTTATTTGGTCCCTCCGGGCGAGGGCGAATCTGTAATAAGTGTGGGTGCGTGTGTGTGCATGTCTTCCAATCCCCACTTCTTTCTTCCCTTTTATTTACCCGCTTATGATGGTAGATTAGGGCATGTTTAAATTAGCATACCTTATGCTATGCATGCGTGCATCCATACATTTGTCTTGCATGCACCAGGCTCGGTACATCATGCTAACTGCATTTGTACTTCAATTCCAAATTGAATACGTGCATCAATTGATTGCATTTCACATGACATGTTTAGGTTAGCCGAGCCTATCCTAATTGCATCCTGTATGTGTTGCATTAGTCAATTTGACATGAACCAGGACCATGCATGTTTGCTAACTAGTTTATTATTTTGGCACGGAGTACGATGTAAGTATTTTCATGCTTTAGCATATCGCATGTGTGTGAATCCTATCATGACAGCATGCTTACCATGTGGCTAGATGCTTATGTGATAAACTGTTTGAATGCCTGTGGGTGAAGGTTGGATTGTCTGAGTTGGAAAAACTCGTTGAAATCCGTATTTTAGCCTACTTGCGAGTAGCAAATTCCAAAGTATTTTTCAAGACAAACGGATATGCAATGCTTATATCCAAATTAGGCAATCTAGTCTATACTTGTTTGCTGTGCGCATAACATAGTAATTCTAGGCTAATAACTGGAATAAGAGCACATAACGTTTTCAAAAAAGGATATCACGGTTAGTAGAGGCTGGTCTTTGGATCGGGCGAGAGGGGGTGCTCATAGCTGACCTTCCCCAATCGTACCCAAGCTCCCGAGCCGAGGCAACTTTGGTGATGATGGACACGTGGCCTTTGGCACTGAGTTAGGGTTTCCTAAATTTCCCTATTAAAAAATATTTAGGTGGCGACTCTGTATCTGACAAAGCAGTCCATGTTTGGCACTTCTTTCAAAATTTGTTTTTTCTCAAAACAATTTGCCGGATTTGGACTCTTTGGTTCAAATTTAGAACCGTGACACAAAATCGAGTCCGAACTGTAGCGTGTAGCGCGGGGTCCCTCGTGGGTGTGTTACATATAGATACTTCCGGCGGTGGATGGATCGATGAATTCCCAAAAACAATGGCTACTCCTTTCCCATGGTGCAGCCACGGCCGCCCCAAGAGCATATTGAAAGTTGCAGGAACTTCTAAGACGTGAAAGTCTATTTCATGCTGTCCCGGCCCCACCTTGGTCTGAATTTTTACTGTCCCCATGACTCCTCTGCTCGTGTTGTCATATGCCCGAATCACCTGAGCTGTCGGCACAAAGTTCGCGGTCTTTAAACCGATTGCATATGCAGTTCTTGCCAGGCACACATTAATGGCAGGCCCTGTGTCGACAAGCACCACGGGTATCCATTTGTTTCTACACTCCACAGAGATGTAGAGTGGCTTGTTATGGTTCGCACCCTCAGGTGGCAATTCCTTGTCAGAGAAAGTCAACATCGAGGTAGCCCCTCCCGGAAAAACTAAGCCCACCAGCTGTTCGGGCGTGGTGTCTATTGAGAGCTTGGCCTTGTCCATGGCCGATAAGAAAGCTTGTCAATGCACTCGCGATGCCATAAGCAGTCCCTAGATGAAGATGTCTGCCTGTATCTTTTTCAACTGCTTCAGTACAGCTTCTTCTTCGAGTTGCTTCTCTTTCTGTTTCTCTGCCTCCTTATCTTTCCCAGATGCCTCTAGCTGATCTAGATGTGGGGGCTTGAAATACCACCCGCTTCTAGTCATATGATCGACTTCGCCGATGTACCAGGTATCGTCTGGCTGGTTGCTCCCCCAATCCTCACCCGTGTGGGCAAGACATAAATCATCGTCCTCCCACCACATTCCGTCGGTAGCCAACAGACACCTGTCTGGCTCCGGTACAAATGTACTCGCAGTACTCTCCGTCCACATGCTCGCAGCATTCTCTATCCTCGTGCACACATCACTTTCAGTCCCCTCAGGGCCCTTAGCTTTCTTGATTCTCTTAGAATCCCCGAATCTTTCTTGTTTCAACTGCGTCAGTACAGCTGGCTGTTCAACACTTCCTGTATTCACAATGCCCAAGTCCTGAGCGAAATTTTTAGCACCGGCGCCCTCCGGCGATTCATTCTGATTTCTGGCCCTTCCGGCCACAACTGATATTGTTGCCCCTGCCGGGCCCCGTTCTAACTGAGCTTCGTCGACAACGTCTGGTAGGTCATCAAGCCACCCGGTGACCTCTACTGACTCCTCAAAATCTGACCAGTTGACTACCATGCCCTCTGGCTCTTGTTCATTGAAAAATTAGAGGTTAGCAAAGTCCTCTTCCACAGTTGCCAAGTCATCTATCCTCTGACCAGATTCATCCCCCTGTATCATACAAAGCTTTGCCCCTGCCGGCAATTCAAAGTTCGGCCCAACCTGGCCCACTGATAGAATGTAGTCACTCGGACTGTATACCCCCTCAGCGAAACTTCTAGATTCCTCAGACTCTGACTCAGCAATCCCATTCTCCCTTGAAGTCTCCCCTATTCTGTGTTCGACAGTCACCACCAATGGTTCGGGTTGGGCTCTGGAGATGTCCAACATGCACAAGTCAGTGCAGTTAGGAAAGAGCACCTCCGGCTTGGGTAGGTGAGAAGGAGTGATATAGATGCTAGGATCGTAAGACACGACCCCAGTCTGGATAAAGTTGATTCTTTTGGGGGGGTGGAGCTTGGTTGTGCGGTGGGAGAGGGTTTGTTGTGACATTGGGTTTTTCTAGAGGCACAATCACTTGCTTGTCAATGAGATCTTGAATCTCATGACGCAATCTAAAACATTGGTCAGTGTCGTGACCATGTTGTTGGTGATATGCGCAGTATTTTCTTGGGTGATGAGAGGGAGGGAGTGGATTTGGCAATGGCCTCGGCTCCAGGGGCTTTAAGTGCCCTTTCCTGATTAATACCCCTAGAGCCTTGGACAGGGGCATATATAAAGGCGTGAAGGTTCTTTGGCCTCTGGGTTGGAATCTGGTGGTTTGTGTGTTGCTTCCGGACGCGTCGGAGGAAGGTGTAGCTGCCATGGGTTTTGGAAGGGGGATGGTGGTGACCATGCTTACCTCCGAAGCTCTAGCATTTGCGGCATTGCTGGTGCCTATATTATTGTTGCGGTTGAAGGTTCTTCGGGGTTGCTCTCTGCCTTGGTCAATCAGACCTTGTTTCATAGTATCCTCAATTTGTACCCCCATCTCGTGCAAATCTGAAAAGGTAGGGAAGGGGAGCACAATCATTTTCTGCATCAGTTTTGGCTGGAGATTGCGCACAATCATCCGAATTTGGTCCTCATCGGTGGGCCTTAGGGTCATCATTGAGGGCTTCGCCCTCCATTGGGCCACAAAATTCGAAAAGCTCTCCTTAGGCTCCTGCTTTGTTGTCTCAAGATCACGGGTTGTAATCTCGATTTGAGTGTTATAGGAGTACTACGCAATGAAGGCCTCGGCCATCTCGTCCCAGTTCCACTTAACCTCATCTTCTAATTTTGCATACTAGATAGTGGCCACACCTGACAAGGTCCGGCCGAATAGTGAAAGCTTCTGCGGTCTGGTGAGGCCCATTGGTCGCAGTATATCTGAGAACAACCGAAGATGGACCATGGGATCGCCGGATCCGTCGAAGCGGTCGATTTGTGGCATTTTGAACCTATCTGGCAACGTCACAGCCACATCGGTATATCCGCCCTCGATGTCTGGGATGGAATTTACCCCCTGGGATTTCTTGAACAGCTTCTCAAGCTTGCTGAACTTTAATGCTGTATGGTCCACCTCTGTAGACACCCCATTTTTGACCGTCCTCAAGACTTGGACGTCACCGTTTGAACACCCGGTGATTATCCATGTTTGTGTTCGTTTGGAGTTCCCGGAGGTCTCAGCTACGCGCCTTGCCTCAGGATCTCCGAACTCGATTGTTTAGTGTCTGGTTTTGCACCAAACACTTGTGTTTTGCCTTGGAGGGGCAGGGAATGCCTTGTGAGGCATCCCCACACATCACCGGCCATGGCTAGAGGCCACCGGCTGGTGTTTTGTTTCCACCGGCAATGTATGTTGCCGGTCGGCATTCTTTGTTGCCAGTCAGCAGTTAATTTTGTCAAAATGGCAATTTTGAGCAGCCGACTACTGTTCATCTGCTTTTGCAGATATTTTAGGACAGCTGTGTGGCATTTGGTTCCCCTCCATACACGTGTATGGAGGGATGCCCCCCTTGTTAGCTTATTGAATAAGCTTTGCAAGATGGGTTGCCTATAAGAGAAGGGGTCTTCTCTTGGCATTAGGGTTAGAGAATTTTTGTGAGAAAAATACAAAGGAGAGCTCTGGTTCTAAGGTTAGAAAGTTGTAACTATTCTATCTCTCTTTTTCTCTCTTTTATGTTCTAGGTGCTTTTGTCCATACTATTGCACATAAACACCTAGTCTTTCACCTTTTCTTGGTTTTTGAGGGACCTGAGGCTTGTTCTTGCTGTTATTGGCTGGATTTGAGCTCAAGGAGGCAACAAGATCACCATTGTTGAAGAAAGGCTTCAAGGGTAAGAAACTAGTCTTTTTTTACCCCATTTTTGCATCCTACTTTTGACCATCTTGTAACTATTTTTGTGTTTAGTGTATAACATAAAAAAGTTCTGTTTTTAGGCCCTCTAAATAGTTTGTTTAGAGTGTTTTGTGGTTTGGAGGTGTTTGACCCCTCCTAAGCCTTGAGAGGCCTCATTTTGTGCCATTTTTGGTGAGCTCCGAGACTTTGGTGCTTGGGCCTCCTCACCACTGAAATCTTGAGGGATTTCAGTGGTAAGGATGGTGTCTTAAAGTCCCAAGAAGGAGAGGGCCACCCCCTCTCCTTGTTGTCCTTGAAAAGGGCACTTTTGACCTCTTGAGGGAGCATCATGTTTGAGTGTTTGTTGATCATGCCATGGCTGTGTTTTATGCTTATTATGTCATGATATAACATTGTTGTGTGTTGGTTTTGGTACACCATGCTTGCCTTGCATACCTACCTTGTAATGCCATGATTTGCCTCAATACATGCATAGCATTTAGACTATCATGCTTTTGTGTTTTGGCCAAGCTTTGTGAAGCTTATTTGCATGATTTGGTGTGCTAAGGAATTGTTTTAAGTCGTTGGAGTCATTCATGCCTTGCTTTGTATAGCCAACATGCAATACCTCTTGTATGCCTTAAGCTTTAACCCCTCTAACATGCCTTACTTGCATGACTTGTTTGATTGGGCACCTTTTCTAGCATGTTTCTAGTGTCTAACATGTTGGTTATATGTCCATATTTATGCCTTTTAAGTGTGCTTAAAAGTTGCTTCATTATGATTAAGTCTTGAACCATGTATCTATGCATGCTTGCATGAACATTTGCCTTCATGTACTTAGCATTTTTGGCCACTGTTTTAGGCCTATTTAGAGCTGCCTAAATCATGTTTAAGTCCATCCCTTCGTTGGTTGTATATGCTCCTTGTGTGTTGTAGCATATTAGTAAGTCGTTGCATGTTGGAACTTGCATGATTGAATGAAGTCACATGCTTGTTTGCATGCTTGGACATTCACATTGCATCTTGCATGCTTGTTGGTTAACATTGATGTTTCATGCCTTGTATGCTTGTTAGCTTGTATGCTTAATTGCATTGCCATGGTTGCATACTAGTCAACATGCCTAGGTTGCATTCCATTTAGCATGCATGCCTTGTCCCTTGATCTAGTGATAGGGATTGGGCTCTTATTTGTTTGGTTTGCATTGCATTTGAAATCAATGTGCACAACTTGATTCTTTGGGCCATCACGCATGGAAATGCGCGATTGATGGTCTGTGAACCAAGGAGCATGCCCCTTTGAGTCACTAACATGATAAGGGACATGGTAGGTGCATACATGGTTTGAATTGCATTGCCATGCAAGGTTCTGTCCTCTGCTGCTGTCAAACAGGTTCTGCAGGAACTTTTTGCCGATCGACTTCACAGAGTGCCGACCGGCAATCAATAGATGGCCGATGGCTTCATCAACAGCCGGTGACCACATCCCACTGCCGGTGGAAATTCTACTCAGCCGATGGTGTCTTCCAATGTCCAGGGAAGCAATTATGAGACTTTGGCAGTCTTCAGAGGGGCAGAGCAGGGAAAACAGAGGCAGTCTATGCATGGCAGTGCACTTCCGAGCAAGACCGAGCATGCATTGCATTGGACCTGCTTCCCGAGGCGGTTTACTGTTTTTCCGAACTTAGTTAATTTGTTAATTAATTAAGTGGTTTGTAATATTTAATTAGCTTGCGTAGTTAATTAATTTGTATATTCTTTTGGTCCCTCTGAGTGAGGGCGAATCTGTAATAAGTGTGGGTGCGTGTGTGTGCATGTCTTCCAATCCCCACTTCTTTCTTCCCTTTTATTTACCCCCTTATGATAGTAGATTAGGGCATGTTTAAATTAGCATACCTTACGCTATGCATGCGTGCATCCATACATTTGTCTTGCATGCACCGGGCTCGGCGCATCACGCTAATTGCATTTGTACTTCAATTCCAAATTGAATACGTGCATCAATTGAGTGCATTTCACATGCCATTTTAGGTTAGCCGAGCCTACTCTAATTGCATCCTGTATGTGATGCATTAGCCAATTGACATGAACTAGGACCATGCATGTTTGCTAACTAGTTTATTGTTTTGGTATGGAGTACGATGTAAGTATTTTCATGCTTTAGCATACCGCATGCGTGTGAGTGCTATCATGACAGCATGCTTACCATGTGGCTAGATGCTTATGTGAGATAAACTGCCTGAATGCCTGTGGGTGAAGGCTGGATTGCCTGAGTTGGAACAACTCATTGAAATCCGTGTTTTAGCCTATTTGCGAGTAGCAAATTCCAAAGTGTTTTTTTTAAGACAAACGGATATGCAATGCTTATTTCCAAATTAGGAAATCTAGTCTATACTTGTTTGCTGTGCGCATAACATAGTAATTCTAAGCTAATAACTGGAATAAGAACACATAACGTTTTTAAAATTGGATATCACGGTTAGTAAAGGCCGGTCTTCGGACCAGGCGAGAGGGGGTGCTCATAGCTGACCTTCCCCAATTGTACCCAAGCTCCCGAGCCGAGGCAACTTTGGTGATGACGGACACGTGGCCTTTGGCACCGAGTCAGGGTTTCCTAAATTTCCCGAAACTAATGAAGTGCGTTACACTAGAGGTACCCAAAGCAATGCACCAAAGGCAAAATCAACCCCAAACAGACCCTAGGCAGGTCTGAAACAGTGGGGAAATGGCCTGAAATGATGGCTCGGAATGCAACGAAATAGAGCTCATTCAATGGTCCGAAAACAAGGCATACAAGTCCGACTCCCAAACACATTTAAAGAGTACAAAACATGGCAATATGGCATTCAAACAAGCTCTGAAATATGATGTATAATGAGCCCAAAACATGAACACACCTCAGTATATGCATGGGATGGACCCCGAAACTCAAAGCTAAGCAAGTGTATTGAACTACAAGCATGCAAAACCAACATCATTTGATCATGAGGCATGAAAATAGAGCCAAGACAGTCCTAAACATGCACCAAATCAGTTTCAAGCATAGCCAAAAAGTGCTAACATGAAGGGCTAAAACAACATGCGACATAGGCTAGTTAGCATGGTTTACATGGCATGTATATGAACCACAAGAGAGGTCATCAAACCAGCCACAAATAGGAACATGGTGTGCTAAAATATGCCCAAATAACCACTGAAATGTATCCAATGCATGCAAAAATGATGGGCTCCTTTGGAGGGCCATGAGGTGGATTACTCAACACATGCAAGATACAAATGTAAAATGGCAAAACCAACTCTGGAAATCAGTTATGACAGCCCTAAAACTCATCAAAAAGGCCCTGAAATGGGTCAATGAAACATGCAATGAAAGTCCTCTTGAAAGGCCTTGAGGAGGATTGCTCCACACAAGCATGAGGGACACAAAATATGGCCAAAAGGGCTCCAGACAGAGCTAAGGAAGACCTTAAAACTCACATAATAGGGCCTGAAACAAGACTTCAAAGCATGCATGATGGAGCTCCTTTGGAAGGCCAAAAGGGCCAACAAACAAGACAAGGAGAGAGGGGGTCACCCCCCTCTGATTTTGGCTCTCAAAATAGTGTGTTAGCCACTGAAAATCTACTGGATTTTAGTGGCTAGAATGCCAAACAAAGCATGCAACAAAGGCCTAGATGCAAGGCTCAAAACAAGAGGCAAACAAGCATACAAGGAAGTAAATGACCTCAAACAGAAAAATGCCCCTAATAAAACATCAAGACGGGTTCAAAATAAGACTCTTTTTAGTTTATGGAAAAGCTTTAAAATGCTCACAAGTAGGGCTAAGATATGAAGCAAAATAAGCCTACAAAAAGGGATAGAGCATATAAGGAGGTATATGACCTCAAATAGAGAAGTGTCCTTAATAAAACTTCAATAGGAGCTCAAAATAAGACACTTTTTAGTTTATAACAAAACCCAAAAATGCTTGTAAATAAGGCTAAGTTATGAAGCAAAATAATGCAAAAAAAAGGGAAGTAGAGGCTTACCCTTGAAGAGCAGATTTCCAGCAACTTCTGGACCAAGAAAAGAGTTCTTCAACCTCTAAAAATCAGCTCCAAGATGCTTGGGTGGATGGTAGAGGTGGTAGGCTATGAGGTGTAGTGCAAATGGTGCAAGAATATTAGGGTTTGGAGCTTGGAATAGTGAGCTATAGAGAAAAAGGTGTATAAGCCTTAAACAAAATTGTTCAACCCTTGTAATGGAAGGTGAGGGCCTCTCTTATAGAGAAGAGAGGCCAAAGCTTCTCTTGGAAGCTTCAAATATCCTCCATACACGTGTATAGAGGATGGTCCAAATGCCCCCCAGCTGGCACAGCTGTGATGCATTCAGAGAGAGCAAAAAGCAAGAAGCAGGCCAACCAGTTAAGGTGGTCGGCCGACCAAGGGTCAAAAGGGTCAATGAGAAATGCCGGTCGGCCATACCAGAAAGGTGGCCTCCCAGATGAGTGCAACACAGCTGTATGGTGGAAAACTAGAAAATGTGACCCAAGAGAGAGGAAAACCAGCTTTCTTGCAAGGTTCAAAAGGGTCAAGAAGAAATACTGATCGGCCTACCCATATTGGGGGCCTCCCAGATGAGCACAACACAATGGTGGTATGAAAAACCAGAAATTATGGCCCAAAAGTGAGAAAAACCAGCTTTCTGTCAGAAAAATCGGCTGGAGGAGAGAGAAAATGGTTTGCAAAAGAATTGCTGGTCTCCCACCATCCTACCACCTTCCAAGCAATGAAAATAGGGTCCATACCAAAAATGAACCCTAACCGATGCAAAACGAGGGTTCGGGGGCCAAAACGCGCGGTCCGGGGCCCCGAAAACAGGCTGTTAAGCACCGGAGGTGGCGTACGACCAGGAAGGTGGTCTCCCGGGCCACAGTGTCCCTCTAAGGAGAGGAAACAAGGTGTGTGCCAAAAATCGGAGCAAACGGAGGTAATTAAGCAGTCCCGAACTGAGGCACACGGCCAACGGCTCTAAAAACCGGAAACTGGCCTCCAAACGGGAAAAATGGCCTACGACCACGAAACATAGCCTACGGCCACTGAGAGATGGTCTACAAGACCTCTCCCTCCCTTCAGGAAGAGAAAACAGAGAAAATAGGACCTGGTTCACAAACCGAGGAAAAGCACAAAAGAGCCTCGAAGTCCAGAGGCAAGGCTCGCAGCCGAGACTCCGCAACCTCAGAACGAGCACCATATGCATCATCACCGAGCGCTCAATCAGTGACGTCTGAGTCTTAAGGTCAGTCAAAAATGAGGTGTCTACAGCATCTCAAATACGCGGCGGGGCCTATCAGACAATATTGGTACAAACTAATCAAGTTCATGTTTTTAGGTGTAATTAACTTCACAACATAATAATAACAATTTAATTTACATTACAAACTAACATGTCGTACGATATCAACTGGAAAGTATTTCCCCTTGCAATGCCCTCCTCGATAGTTTTTTGCATCTCTCTAGGGTATTGGAACTCATTACGTACATCTATTTCTGCTTGGGCTCCCATCTCGTCAAAATATTTTACAAGCCGTCAAAATGTAAACTCAACCATAGCTGAGATAGGTAAGTTCCTTGCACCTTTCAATACACTATTGAAGCACTCTGCATCATTGCTGGTCAATACCCCCCACCGATATCCACCGTCATATGCAAGGGCCCACTCCACAGGATTCATCTTGCGGACCCAATCGATGGCATCTTGGTTAGTAGCCTGTATCTGTTCTAAGTAAGCATTACACTTTCATCATTGATAAGCACTCCCTACTTTCCATAGAAGTTGTTTCAGCTCCTTATTTTTAAACTTTGTGTTAAAGTTACTACAAACATGTCGAAGGCAGTACCGATAATATCCAACAAATTGGAGCGACGGATTCAGCCAATGCAGCCTCACAGCAGCTAAAATACTCTCAGCTCGATCAGATATCAAAGTCACTCCCTATCGGTCCATGACAATATGTTCCTTGATATTTGAAATGAAGAACGACCAAGACTCCAAACTCTCCTTGTCGACAACAGTGAATGCAAGTGGTAATACTTTGCCATTGGCAGTAATGATCGTTGCTACAAGCAACACACCAGTGTATTTGCCGTATAAGAATGTACCATCTATAGTTATAATAGACCTACAATATCTAAATCCATCGATGATGAGTTTAAAAGACCAAAAAACAAAGTGGAAGACGGGCATAATGGTTGTACCTCCAATATATCTATGCTTCCATTAAACGATGGTGCCAGGATTAGATGTCTGTAATGCATGCATGAATTTAGGCAACTGCCTATATGATTCATTCCAATCCCCGAATACCATTCTAATTGCCTTTGCCCTTGCATGCCACGCCTTCTTGTATGATATACTGTAGTTCATGGTCTTTTTGATATCTTCGATGACATTCTTAATTGGCATATCAGGTTCATTCTGCGTATGACAATCAAATATGAGTTGGATTATTTAGGTGTGAACACTATAAACAAACAAATATGTATATATATATATATTTTTTTATACTCACCGCAACTTGCCCCAAAAGATGAGAAGCAATGTAACTGGAGCTAATATTGGTGTGGTCCCTGTTTATTCGTGGGTATAAACAATGGTGAGGACCCTTATACTACTTTATTTCAAAAAGACCATGTTTCCTACTAAGAGATGCATGCAACCACCAACTACAATCGTGCATGCAAGCAGACACCCAAAGGTCTCGCTTGGAGGTTACAACCTTATACTCTCGATTATTTGTTGCATGGTACAATTTCACAGCATGTACAAGTTGCTTCTTATCAACGAAAACCATCCCTTTGTCCAACTCTAGATTTTCAGCATTCCAGATCCGGTTATGGGGAACGACATCACAACTACTCATGTCAAAATCACCACCCATGTGAATATTCTTATAGAAAGGGATTTCAAATCTAGGTGGAATGGGGGCATTTTCAGGGTCAACAGGGGTGTCGGCATCATCTTCTTCTTCATCATCATCATCTGATCTGCCCAATAAATTTTCTTCATCACACATTTCATTCTCATCATCATCTAGGGCGACATCAGGACCGTACATGTCATTGTCAGCAAATTGTACATAGTTCACCATTTCTGCCATATTACCAGCAACTTCAACTGGAGTGGTATGATGGCTGCAGGTGGACGCATCTTTTGTGTTATTGTGAAATTCATAATCATATCCACCACATGAACTTGATTCCATACTGTGGCCCTCAAATGTTTGATGTGTGTAGCCCACTACATAACATTGATCTGATGCATACATAGGAGACCGAACCACTGTCGTGTCAATCCCTCGTGTCAGCAATGTAGTGAACGGACGAAAATCCATCTGTGTCATATTCGGGACATTGTGTACAACCTCTTTATCAATGTACACTTCCAAACAATTTGGTGGTTGGAAACTTGCACCGATACTTAATACGGTGTTCAACGCCTCATCGTCATTGATTCATAATATCTTGTATTTGCTGATTGCTTACCACTAGCGATAAGGATATCTACATTTGAAGTTTAATCGAACACTTTACCCGTAACTTGCCACCTTGGACATGAACATCTCCTCCAAATTGCTAAGCGTGGTGCCAAGTTGCACCCCATATATCCCTTTCGGCTCAGCATCATATGACACACCTTCATCGAGATCCTGAATTATGTTTCCCCCTCCCCCCCTAGTAGAAGATAATTGGAATAGTCTCCATATACTTACTTCAATGAAACAAAAATCATTAAAATATCAACAATATACTTATATCGGATTTTACTTCTAAAAGAATTATATGAATTTTAACTCATTCAATTACAATTACTTGTGAGGCAAAAACTTTATTTAAGTAATCAGCAATTGTAATCTAACAATCATTATTGATTTTTTAATTAAAATATGAGTTAAAATAATTATTATGTTTTGGATTTTTTACCTTTTTAAGAAAAAAGTTTACAACACATAAAGAATGTTGGTTTGTTTTGACATAACTGTCTATGGAACTTATAGCGATCCCGGTTCTTCCTCATTTGGTTGTTGTATCCGGACTTGGTTCCGTGGATGTCAGTTGTGGTTTATATCTTGTTTCCGTCCTTCAATACTTTGTATTTGAGTTACAGGATGTTTTGGGCAGGATTGTTACAGGTTGGGTGTGATTGGGAGCAAATGGTTGCTATCCAGAATTTTGGTCTTTCGCTTAAGCGAGACTTTTGTCGCTCGAGCGAGCTCTGTGTTTTAGATCCTTCGCTCGAGCCAGGGTTCCTTCACTCGAGCGAGAGTTGAGTTTTGTATCTGGTGGCTCGAGCGAGAAGTCCTTCGCTTGAGCTTGCATCTGCGTCTGATTCTGGACCTGAGAGTTGCATTTCTTGGCTCGAGCGAGCTTTCTTTAGCTCGAGCAAGCGAGGTGTGTGTTTTGAGTTTCTTCGCTCGAGCGAGCATTCTGTCGCTCGAGCGTGCTTCTAGGTTGCAGACTTGAAGCTTCGAATTGTTGGCTCGAGCGAGACTTTATTCGCTTGAGCGAGTGTTCTTTATGTCTGGTCGCTCGAGCGACCAATCCTTCACTCGAGCGAGCCTGTGTTATATCAGTAGACAGCAGCAGGTAAACACTTCACTTTTTTTATCTCCTCTTTTGTATAAACCCTAGATTCGGCTGCTCCTCTCTCTACACTTACCTTCTCTCTAGGGTTTCATCTCTTTTTAGTGTGTTTCTACCCTAAGTTCTTTGTAAGAAAGATAGAAGGTTGTTTGGCCTTTGTTTTAATCTGAACAATAGTGGATTTGGAGCACTTTGGTCTTTCCTCATCTACTCCTTTGGGCTTCTAAATCTGAGGTAGGGATACCCTACTCCATCTTATGAGCTTTGTCTTTAATTTTGGTCATTTTGATTAGTTGGTGATGTTGGGAAATTTTTGAAAAAGTTGGGGTTATTGTGTAATTTATATAAGAGGGGTTTTCAAATATTAAGACCCATGTGTATGTGAGAAAATGGAAAACGGTATTATTGTTGTCAAATTGGTGAAATCAAACCTTAGGGTTGATATTGAAAAAAATGGGAAAATGCCCTAATCGTTGTAATAAATTAATTTGTATAATTAATTTGGGGAAATGTGGAATTGAGTTGAGAATAATGAAATTGATAAATTATGGGATTAAATGGTGTAGTTGGATTAGTTAATCACTCACCTATGAGAATGTTGATATTATATCTGTTTAATGCATTTATTTTTTGTTTAGAAATAACTGTTTTGGGCTATTGGTGGAGGATAGTCTTGATTGTTGTAGACACTGCATGTTGATTAGGGAAAACCAAAACTAATCTCATTGAATACGTCATTGAATATGATGGTTAGAATAATACATCAAATATGTATATTGATTGATTCTTGTATATGATAATTGTTTATATACTTGGAATATGTATATTGTGTGGGAGGAGATAGGGGATGTACTCCATGGTTTGAGGGAAGATAGGGGATGAACTCTCAAACCTGTTTAGGAGGAGATAGGGGGTGGACTCCATTGATACAGCAAATATGTGTATCAGATTGAAGTGTTAATACAGCGAATATGTGTATTAAATTGAAGTGTAGATACAGCGAATATGTGTATCATTTGAAGTATGGAAGTGTTTTAATATGAGTTGTAACTCATTTGAAATTGTGAAATATGGAAATGTGCTAATATGAGCCATAGTCTTATTGAATTGGTTGGCCAGGTTCTGAGCCATGATTATGCATTGGAATTGTATTGTAAAATACATTGGTTTATAAGTGTTAACCATCTATCAAATGCTATTATTTTAGTCATTGCTTATAATTGGTTTAGAATATCTCTGCTGGGCTGTGGCTCACCCTATATGGGACATCACTTTCAGGTCTAGGTGATATGCCACCTCCAAGGACATAGCTTGGGAGGTTCTGGGAGTTGAAGACTCTTTTTGTTGTTTTGCTATCTTTTGATGTATTACATGTAAATTCAAGCCAAGGGCTTAGTATGTATCTGAGTTAGTATTCTCTTCTTGTATCCAAGTCTTGGCTTGGAAAGTTGCAAGCCCGTAGGGCATTTACTTTTGTTGTCAACATATAATACTTTTGTAATGAATACTCTGATAAATGGAAAGATGTTTATTTCTCTTATGTCTATGCATGTCAAGATCGTGGGTTTCATGTATTATTTTGAGGGCGTTACAGAACTCTTGTGTTCTGCTTTTTTCATTATTTATTACCATTAACATCATGCTCTTGTGCACGGTAAGTGTAAATTTTTCTTTATCCATTTTTCTTTTTCTTTGTTTTGGTAATATTTCAGTGTTGATTTGATTTTTTTAAATTAACCTGCTTTTATTTTTGTGTTGGTTATTTGAATTTGTTTAGGCGGATACTTGGTGGAAAGAAGTTATGGGAGTCAAAAGGCAATTTATATTTTCCTATAAGTGACATTTATATCATAAGTGACATTTTCCTATAAAAATTAGCCCTCTCATTTTTGTCAATTTATATTTTCCAAGGTAGAAGGAACTTTAGAGGTGAAACATTACTTCAACACCACTAAACATTACTTCAATTTATATTTTCTCACATGTTTATTTTTCTCTCTATTTGTTTATTATTATTTATTTTCTCATTTTTGTTTACTTATTTTTATTCATATAAAACAGCGGCTGAGGTTTCATCTCTACGCGGAGTTTTTTTTACTTCACATGTGGAGACTCATCTTTTTTGCGTGAAGGTTCTTTTTCTCCATTTAGGATTTATTTTATATTTTGTACTCAGATTTATTTTATTACAAGAGTTATTGTTAGATGTATAATATATTAAATCTTGTGTTTTCTCATAAAAAAAAATAAATATAAAAATAAAAAAATTAAGACTTGCACTAAAATTTAAATTTCATATTGTAATTTTGACACAACTAGACATGCAATGTATTCTATTATATAAATGAAGGATGTCACATTTAAAAATAAAAGCAAAAAAAAAAAAAAAAAAAAAAAAAAAAAAAAAAAAGAACGCTCCCTGCATACAATCACTATCACATTTAATATTTGCTTAAGGATTTATCAAAAACTATCTACAAATTTAAATATAAAATTATAAAGTCATAACATTTGCACCTACTTCTGAGTTACATGATTAGGTATATTTTACATTTGTTAGAAAACTGGTATACTACCAAACAAAAAAAAAAAAACTCACTTTTTGTCCACTTCAAGAACTTTTATGGTAAGAGCTCATCATAGGTTCACGTAGAAGAAAAATCTCAATCCAACCCATAGGAACACATCACACTATTCAAATATAATAACTTAATTGAGTTTTGAATAGAGATGGTAATTTTCCCCAATATCACTTCAATGAGAAAATAGAGTGGGGACAGGGAAATTATATTTTCACACACTTAATTAATTCAGTACACATCTTTTTTTTAATTTTTTTAAATTACATTTCTATCCTTCAATCAAATTACCAACATACCCCTCCTTTTCTCCCTCCCTTACTCCCTCCCTCCCACCCAACTCATCCCAGTCCTTTGCCATTTCTTACCATCGACAGTCACCTCCCTCCCTTCCGATCATCACCACCTTCATAGCATTCCTCTCCTCTTGCCCAGCATCCATTACATAGACCATCTCTATTATACTAATCAAAGTTTTAATTTGTGTATGGTGTAAAATGAATAAATGGTATATACTAACATAAGTAAGGATGTTTAAATAGAATTACCTGTAGAGATGCATTTTCCTGCTCTCACCCCATTCTCCATTATACTAATCAAATATAGTTTTATATAATATATATAATTTCATTTTTTTAAATACAATAAGATCAAAACTCTTAAATTTTTTACATTTTATACTAAGTTCAAAATTAAAATATTCTTAATAAGCCTCACTCAAATGGAGTCCACCTCCAAAAGGTCCAAAATTATTATTTTTAATTCAGCTAGCAACCAAACCAAAAAAATAAAATAAAAAAGAGTAATGTTTAATTAGTAATTTTGCAATTTATTATATTATCCATTGAAAAGGATATAATACAAGAGTAATTTTGCAATTAAAAATTAAAAAGAGTAATGTTTAATTAGTAATTTTGCAAGTTTAATTAGTAACTTTGCAATTACAAATATAATAAGAGTAACATTTAGGTGAAATTTTGTTGCATTTAATTTATTATTTTTAGATAATTTTATCTTTTTAAAAATTGTGTTATGAATTTTGGTAAACTATGGACTAACATTTAACAAAATATATGTATTGATATTACCAATACGATCATACTTATTAATCAATATTAGACAATGTCAGTTAATATATTGATAAATAACGGTATTCAAAGTGAAAAATTTAAAATCTCGACACTAAATGGGTTAAATAACAATTGATAATTCCAACCCTAATTGTGCTAGCGATTTATACCTATAATTACAGATTATTTTCATTTGGAAAGGCCGAAACGTAATCACCCAGAATTTTTTTTTTGTTTTGTTAAATAGCCAGTGCATAATTTAATTGAGCAAATTTTCGAATTTGAGTGCTGTGTAAATTTTGTGCGAAAACAGTTCGGTTTTGTATTTTTTAAAATAGTTACCGGTCTTAGAAAATTATGAAATTTTTGTATGTTGTTCACATACAAGTCTAGCACGTCGTGTAAAAATTTCAGGACTTATTGATGAGTATTTATTTTATGAAAATTCACGGACTGATTGGTGTTCAGTTTAATTTACAGCAGAATTTGAAAGTGAGTTTTGGATGTTTGGTCCTTTTTAATTATGTGATTGGTAATAACCACTTTCGGAGTTGTTATTATTTATTATATAGGATTATAATAAATATTTGATAGTTGATTTTATGGTGTGTACCATATAGTGAAAAATTATATATTTTTGTAGTGAATAAAATGAGTGTATATTTCGTAGTGAGCAAAATATTATATTTTGTGGTGTACAAAAATGTTATATTTTATGGTGTGAAAGGATTATATCATTTTTGTCATTTATGTTACTACATTTATAATGATATTGAAACATATTTTTAATTGATATATATATATCAACAATGATTCATCCCCCCTTTTCCCTTCACCCCCTTTGACCCCCTCTCTCTCTCATTGGTTACTTTTTCTTTTTCTTTTTCTTTTTTTTCCTGCTCCTCCAATCACCCCCCGCCACGTGGCAAAGGGGGTGAGGGGGTGACCCCCAAAAGGGGGTCCCAAGCATTATTCTATATATATATATATAAATATATATGTAGAGTTAGATATTTGTATTGATTGAAAAATATTAAAATAATAATAAAATAAAATAAAATAAAAAAGAAAAGAGGAAAGACAAACACCCACGTGGGGTTGTCCACTCCTTTTCCATTCTTTTCTTTGAAATTTTCAGAGAGCTGCTTTGCTTTCTCCCACTTTTGGTCCTCTCTCTTTCTCTCTCTCTCTCTCGCGGCTCTCTCTTCTCTCTTTCCTCCTCCATTGTTGCTCAAGCTTTGAGCTTAGAGTGGGAGTCCGTAGAGTGAGATTTTGCAAGAGTGTTGTAAATGAAAGTTGAAGAACTCGTCGTAATCTTTGCAACGGTGTTCTCGGATTCATGATCGGGCGACGTTTGCATTTTCAGATTTGTTTTTCTTCATATTTGAGGTAGGGACTTTCTTCATATTTTTACATTAAAACTATATTCAGATTATTTTGAGAAAATATATCATTATAAGAGGTATTGCATATAGGTATATTTTCAAATTTTTGTTTGGTAATGTTTGGAAGAAAAATTATGTTGAAATGTTGAGAATGTTGGTATTTTGAGATTTATTTTAAAAAAATCATTTTGTGTTGTTAATTTTGTAAAAGAACTCCAAAAATAGAATTTAATAGTTGTATGGATTATATCTACATCATATTATGGTTAGATAATTTATTTTGAGAAATTAAGGTTGAAATATTTATCTCATCCTTGAGTTTTGGAATTTATTTTTGAGAAAAATAAATTGATATTGAGGAATATTGTGCAAATTGTTAAGTAGAGATTTTTTCCTACACTTCTTTATGCACGTTTGCTTGATTATATGGAGTTTAGAGTTGTATATAATTTAATTAGAATTTTTTGAGAATTTGTGTTTTATTTGCTTAAAAGAGAAATTTTAAAGAAAATACAAAGTTGATACCCAAATTGCGAAAGTGTAAACTTGGAATATGTTTGTAAGGTTATGAAAGAGTTATTTTTTTAATTTGAACAAAAACGGACTTCAATTCGATTGGTTTTGAAATTTTTACCGGTTTGTGGCCAAAAGTGCATTTTTAAAGAAAACAAAGGAATTACGTTGAACTTTTGGGGCTTTCAATCAAAATAGGATGTCATAGTTGAATAATGCTTGGAGAATGAGTTTGGGAAGAAAATGATGTTTTCTCGAGCATTAACGGTATTATTTTACTTAATGTATTTGTTAGAATAAAACCGACACAGTTAGAAATAGACCTTGAGAGGTTACCGGGCATGATTGTGATATGAAAACTAGTGTAGTTGTTCATCTTTGATAAAATGAGGAATATGATTTGTTTATAAATGTTGGGAATCATGGGAGATTCCAAGTTATAGTTATATGTTGGATTATATGCCTATGTTGTTATCTTTTAATTAATATGTTAGAGATAACTATTTTGGCTATCGGTGAAAATTTACCATGTTGCAGTTAAATGAGGATTTTGATAAAAATGGTAATATTTAATAAGTAGGGATATCCTACTCCTCTTTATGAGCTTTGTCTTTAAATTTTAGCATTTTGATATGTTGGAAGTTGTTGTGTAATTTTGAGAAAGTTTGGGCCTTTGTGTAATTTTATAAAAGTTGGGGTTTTAAATATATAAAACCTATATGCATGTTTGGCATGGAGAAATGGGATTAATGTTGAAACATTGATGAAAATGGAACCTTAGGGTTGTTATATAATTTTTGGGAATAATGCTTTAATTACATTGATAAATTAATTTGTGAAATTAATTTGAGAAATGAGAAATGAAATTGAAAATGTTAGAATTAGGAATGTACGGGACTTAAGGGTGTAGTTGGACAAGTTATCGCTCACCTAGTTGAAATGTTGATTTTATATCCATTTGGTGCATTTATTTTCTGTTTAGAAATAACTGCTTTGGGCTATCGGTGGAGGATAGTCTTGATTGTTATAGACAATGCATGACGATTAGGCAAACTAAAACTAATCAATTGAGTATGCTATTGAATATAGCGGTTGGAATAATACATTAACTTTATGTATTGATTGTGTGACGCCCCGATTCTACACTATTGGTTGCAGTCAAGGGAAGTCACTAATGAGTCCTATGGTCAATAACCAAGTAAGATCCCAGATCGCCGGAGGAGTCATAATAGCCTCCCTTCTAAGTCCAACTTTTTTAGGCAGCGCACTAACCTTTTGACAGATCTTAAGAGGTATTGACACAAGGTCTCATAAGTAACGATAAGGTTTATACGTATAAGTATTAGAATGAAAGTACATTACAACCGTGAATATCATTAATTTCAAAAGCTTGTTCCAATACATTACATCAACAAGGAAGTTTGAAACTTCACATGAGTCTTACAAAATAATCAAAAAGGAAATTTCTATTCTTCCTAAGATAGCCAAAAGTCCTCGAAGGTTTCGAGCTCGTCGTCTCTAGCTATGAATTCCGCTTCGTCACCTGGCATGATACGCCGTGAGCTTTAAATGCCCAGTAAACACACACACACACCCCACCCCTTTTTCCAGTCCAATACACAATCACAAGTATAGCACCAAGTAGTAAAGCATGATACCCCAATAGATAATTAAATACATAGATGGTTAAGTTAGATGTCAGTAAATTAGAAATCCCCCAAAGAGATTTCGTCCTCCCAACCATAAGAATCGGACGCGGATTATTCAGTATGCCCTCTCTTTTGCTGCTTTGTTGCAGAACTAACCTCGGATGCCTACCAACGGTTATATACCACGTAGCGCCAACCGCAGGGCCTCAAAAGAGACGGTAAAAATAGGGCCTTGCCTGAATCCCTCCTTACACCAAACCACCTAGAGTCCGAATATAACCGCTCCGTTCAAGGGTTCCAAAAACCACTTGCACAAGACTTTAACTTTCGAATAGGGAACGCATCCCAACAATCCATATATCACATTTTCTCATTTTTCATTACTCACGTGTTCGAAGACCCAATACCCACCCAATTAGGTTTCACTACGCCAAAAATCAGCATTAACGGCGGTTTTTTTAACGGCGGTAACGAAAACCGCCGTTAAAAGTACTATTAACGGCGGTAACAAAAACCGTCGTTAATAGTACTTTTAACGGCGGTTTCGTTACCGCCGTTAAAAAAACCGTCACTAAAAGTGTCTTTAACGACAGTAATGAAATCCACTTTTAACGGCGGTAACGAATCGCCGTTAATGCCCACTTTTAACGGCGGTAAAAAACCGCCGCTAATGCCCAACCATTACCGCCGTTAATGCCGGCGGTCTTTGCCGGCGGAGCTCCGGCGAAACTCCGGCGTGCTCCGGCGACACTCCGGCGAGCTCCGGCAAAACCATCTACAATAAAGTAAAAGTAATGTTTAAATATTTATTTAGGTAATATATTTCATGATGAGTGGCTGTGGCAAAGTGGTTAGTGTGGGTGGAAGAGAGGTCTTGGGTTCAAAACTTGGGGAGTGCAAGAAGAAATAATTATTTTTTGAAAAATTCGAACCTATTTACGGCGGTAAAAAACCGCCGTTTTTGGTCCTATAAAACCGCCGTTTTTGGTCGACTTTTAACGACGGTAATTTGCCTTTTTACGACGGTTTTACTTTTTCCGACACGCGCATAAACGGCGGTAACGAAACCGCCGTTAAAACCGCCGTTAAAGGCTTTAACGACGGTTTTACAGCCTTTAACGGCGGTAAAAAACCGCCGCTAAAGCCCAATTTTGGCGTAGTGTTTCCCGTTGAATTAAGTGTTTTAAGGTTAGTCCAACTAAACGATAAAATAAAATCCACGTAAGCATGCCTCCTCAAGATAAGAAGATAAATAACATAACATACCCATACAACATCATGCCAAGATATGATAATAAGCCATTAAACATTTTCATGAATACAAGGGTATAAAACATCCAAACATAACAAATTTCCAGATTTAACATCACATGAAGGTTACTATGGAAGGACTACTTAGGTTCATCCACCGGACTCGGTTTTCCTATGGTTCGTAGAGAATTTGATCTAGTTTCTAGAACATTTTTCTGAAATGGGATTGCTTTTCCCGATTTTAAGTTATTTAGAAAATAGTCCAGCACTGTTCCAGAATCTGTCCAGAATCTGCCCAGGTCTGTCGACTGTTACGAAAACTTGATTTTCTTGCAAACCACTCAATGTTTTTCGATGAAACTAATTTTAGTTGAAAGATAACTCCCTAAGGAAGGTTTTGAGTTAAAATAGAGGTTCAGAATATTTTTGTACATTTTTCTGGAATTTTTCAAAGTTGACTGAAAAAAACAGGTTTTAAGGTAGAATGCCCAAAACAAGAAAATTTATAAAAAGGGTGTTCCACCATGGAAAAGTTTCATTTATTTTGTGAAGAAAATGTGCTAACTATCACATGTTTAACTCAGAAAATTTGTTTGAAAGAGTACCCTTGAGAAGTTGAGAGATTTGTGCAAAAGAAGATGGTTTTATGCCAAAACGGGTAAAATTCAAGAGAGATGGAGACAATACTCAAATCTTAGTATTTTTAACATGGGAACTTGATAATAACAGATTTGAAACTTTATTTAGAATCTTTAAAAACATGCATTAGAAAAGAAAATGAAGAGAGGGTTGTGTTGGTGGCTTACCCTCCAAGCTTTGCACAAGAAACTCTCTCTCTTCTTCCTCCTTCTTCTCCTCCAGATTTCTCTTCCTTGCTCTCCTCCCTCTCTCTAACCAAAATGTGTGTGAGTGAGTTGTGTTGTGTGTATGTTTGCAAGCTAGGGAGGGTGTGGTATATATAGGCAAATTTGGGATAAAATGACATAAAAGCCCTTTGGTTGGAATTGGATGGAAGGGTTAGGGTTTGATTGAATTCTAAAGGAATAGAAGGGGCTTAGGAGGCTTGTTCCATTGGTTTAGGCCACATCTAGTTGTAATAAAACTAATTCTTGGATTTTGCATCCTAGGTAGGTCACTAGGTTGTGCTTCTCTAGAGTTTCATAATCATAGTCTTGAAAATTGCTCCTCTCTTCTCCCTAGGGTGGCCTTGGGGAAGTGTGATGGGCTATTATTTAATTAGTTTAGGTCCTAGGCACATCCCTCAAGGTGTATATGCACATATATATATTTTGCAAGATTGATGGCATACCAAGGTACAAGATACAAGTACTATTTTGGGGCAAGTTTTTAAAAATATATATATATATATATATGAGGGCTTGAAGTTAAATACATGTAACCTAGGTAGAATTAAATTAGGTTAGGGAATTTCTGCTTTGATAAAAATAAAAATAGAAATTGCTAACCGACAAGATTCGAATTAATTCAAGTAAACGAGGGCTTTAAAATAATTCATCATTAAGGTCTTAAAAGTAAATACGTATTTCAGGGGCCTTACAGATTGATTGTATATGATCTATGTTTATATACATGTGTTGTGTGGGAGGAGATAGGGAATGTACTCCACGGTTTAGGGGAAGATAGGGGATGGACCTCTAAACCGGATATTGTTTGGGAGGAGATAGGGGATGGACTCCGTTGATACAACACTAAAATGTGTATCAAGTGTGGATTATGGAAGTGTTTAAATTGATTTGATATAGCACTAAAATGTATATCATTATCAATTGTGAAGTATAGAAGCGTTTCTATGTTATGTTGATACAGCACCAAAATGTGTATCTTCGGTAAAGTAAGGACGTGGTTTATGTGTTTTTGATACTGCATCAGAATGTGTATCCATTATGAATTACGAAAGTGTTTAAAAGATGAGTTACAATTTCATTAAATTATTTGGCTAAGTGTTGAGTCTTGTTTCAAACTCAAAGTTGAAAGGAAATGGAAAATGAACTGGAACATGGACTTTAATGTCATGAAACTGAAATATGTTTTTGAAAGGATGTAAAGGGTATGGCCAGGTTCTGAGCCAGGATTATGAATTAAGAAATGGAAATTGTTATGAAACATGGATACATTTGTCATGTAATTAAAATGGATTTGATGAATTGTTTAATGATTGAATTGATAATGAGATAATTGCATGGATTAAAAAGAATGTCATGTTACTATTAAAGCATGTTTATTTATTTAAGTTGACTGGCTGTGGTTAATTAAATAAAATGGATTTAAGAGATTATGTGATAAAACCTTATGATTTTGACATGATATAATTTCACGAAAATTTATAAGTATCTTTGTACTCGCATATCTTTTAATGTTTTAATATGGGATTGCTCGGTGAGTTTTGCTCACCCCCTGCCTGTACATGTGTACAGGGAATGCTTTTCGGAATTGAAGATCAATCAATGGGTTTTACCATTTCATAAGTGTAATGTAGAAATGGATTGTACTACTTCATTTGTTGTTTGGCTGAGTGCTATCTTTTTGTAAAGAGTAGTGTCCTCTCTTTTATTGTAAGCCTCAGGGCATTTCTTTTATTTGTATGTAAATGTCATTGTTGTATAACGAGAGGGAATATGTATATTTAATTATTCATCATTTCATCCAATGATGAAATGTTATTTGTAAATGGACTTAATTAATGAATATTGGTAAGGTTATCCGAGTAATAAAATATGGGGCTTGACAACTTGGTATCAGAGCGAACCGGGTTTGAATACCTTGGCTCGTGGGAAGTGGTTTTGACCACAGTTGGGTTTACCTTGGGATTGTGAGTGACGTTTTGTAACGCCCTCAAAAAATAACATTAAACTCAACAATATCGACATGCATTGATATATAAAAGATCAACATCCTTCTATTCATCAGAGTATTTCCTTACAAAAAGTATTACATGTTGACAACAAAAGTAAATGCCCCATGGGCTTACAACTTTCCAAGAAAAACACTTGGTTACAAGAAATGAGTACTAACTCATATACACATTAAGCCCTAGACTTGAATTTACATGCAATACATCAAAAAGAAAATGACATCCAAAAAAGTTTGACAGTCTCAAGCCTCCCAAGCTATGTCCTTGGAGGTGGCATGCTACCTGTACCTAAAAATGATGTTCCCATATAGGGTGAGCCACAACCCAATAGAGATATACTAAACCAGCTATGAACAATGACTAAAAGATTAGCAGTTGATAGATGGCCAACACTTATACATCCACTTATACCACGTTAAAGTTTTTATGACATACAAGTCCATATTACTTTTCATTTTCCATTTCTTATTCATTTCCCAATTCTTAACCATGACTCAGAACCTGGCCAATCAAGACATATGAGACAGTAATTCATATTAGACATTTTCCCATTTCACAATAGATAAGAATATTAGCTATACCAACCCATCAACAGATAAGCATAAGAGCTATATCACACTTCCAGAGATAAGCATATATAAGAGCTATATCATCATAATAGTAGATAAGCATATGAGCTATATCTATGGAGTCCATCCCCTATCTTCTCCCAAACAACATCTGGTTTAGAGGTCCATCCCCTATCTTCCCCTAAACCGTGGAGTACATCCCCTATCTCCTCCAACATAACACAATGCATATAAACAATTATTATACACATTACCAATCAATACATAGAGTTAATGTATTCTTTCAACTGTCATACTTAATGACATATTCCATTGACTAGTTTCCGTTTACCTAATCATCATGCATTATCTACAACAATCAAGACTATCCTCCACCGATAGCCCAAAGTAGTTATTTCTAAACAGAAAATAAATGCACAGAATGGATAATATATCAACATTTCAATTCGGTGGGTGATAAACAATCCAACTACACCCTTTAATCCCATACACTCCCAAACTCAACGTTTCCAATTCAATTCCTCATTTCTCACAATTAATTATACCAATTGATGAATCGATGTAATTAGGGCATTTCCCATAACTAACATTTCAACCCTTAAGGTTCCATTTCGTCAATGTCTTAACATAAATTCCATCTCTCTATACCAAACATGCATCTAGGTTTACTATGAATAAGAAACCCAACTTTTGTAAAATTACACAAAGCCCCAAACTTTCTCAAAATTACACCACAACACCCAACATATCGAAATGCTAAAGTTGAAAGACAAAATCCATAAGGAGGAGTAGGATATCCCTACCTCGAAGTTTGAGCCAAAATGGAGATGAAGACCAAAACCCAACGTGCTCCAAATCCAAAGTTTTTCAGATTAAATCAAAGCTCTCAACACCCTCTATCTTTTTAACAAAGGCCATAGAGTAGATTCACACTCTAGGGAGATCAAATCTTAGAGAGAGAATAAGTTTAGAGAGAGAGGGTCTCGGATCTAGGGTTTGAAAAGAGAAGGGAATGAAAAAGTGAAGTTTAAAATCGCTGCTGTCCGCTGATATAAAACAGGCTCGCTGGAGCGAAGACTTGGTCGCTCGAGCGACCAGACACAGAAAACCCTTACTCGAGCCAAGAAAGTCTCGCTCGAGCCGAAAAGCTAAATGCACGCTCGAGCGACGGAATTCTCGCTTGAGCGAAGAACAACCAGACCGCTCGAGCGAAGGAAAGCTCGCTCGAGCCAAAAATTACAGTGTTCAGGTCTAGTACCAGACGTAATCATTCGCTCGAGCAAAGAATACTTGGCTCGAGCGAAGGATCTAAAACACAGAGCTCGCTCGAGCGAAGGAAAGCTCGCTCGAGCCAAAAACTACTGCTCTCAGGTCTAGATGAGACGCAGACGCACGCTCGAGCGAAGAAGTCCTGGCTCGAACCACCAGGCACAAAACTCAACTCTCGCTCGAGCGACCAAAAGCTGAATCGAGCGAAGGACCAACAACAGAAGCTCGCTCGAGCGAGCAACTACTCGCTCGAGCGAAGGTCCAAAAATCTGGGCAGCAACACTTGGCTCCCAAACACAACCAACCTGTAACAAATCTGCCCAACACATCCTATAACTCAAATACAAAGTAGGAAAGGATGTAGACAAGATAATAATCAACTACTATCATCTACGGACACATGTCTGGATCACTGTACAACAAGGGTAAACCCGGGATCACTATACGTTTGCATTCTATGTGATAACATGCTTATGTGCTAAGATGTTATATGTTTATTTGGGCATGGGGTTGAGTCTTGAGGATGTTGTGTCGAGTCCAGGAAAATTTTTAGAAATCTCATTGAAAATGCGCTTGATCAACGTGATTTCTAATAAGAAGTCTAAAAGGATTTCTAGAACGACTAACCATCTTCGTAGGAACAACCCGTTATTTGTTATGTGGTTATGTGATTTTATGCTACTTGATGTGCATATGTTGAGTTTTGTGTTGAAACATGAGAATGTACCTTAATGGGAGATATTGATGCTAAATGTTATAAATGGTATATGTGTGGCTTGCATGATTGTGAAATTGTTCTATTTACTTGGGTATGTGTGGAGTTGTTCCTGAAGCTTGGGTTATATACCCTTGTGCGTATTTGGGAAGAGGCGTGGCCTTGACATGGTAAAGATTATAAATGGTGGTAAGGGGTGTAATTCCCAAAAGAGATTGACGGTTTTGAGATTTGGTTGTAAAATCTATAAAGTGCAAACTATATAAGGTTTAAAGATGAGATCTGGAATGGACAATATTCATAATTGTTGTTGCCTTTATTTATTTAATTGTTTTGTCCCTGGGTATCAAGGGAGGGAGTGGCCAACAAGGGAGGGAGTGGCCAACACTTGTTGGTAATAGAACTATCCTAAAGGGAATGAGTTGTGTTTTGAGCCATGGTTGTATTTTCCTTTGAGGACATCTTGTGTCTGGTTGGTTAGTCTAGTGGTTTCCAAATGGAGTGTTGGAGTGACTTTACGAGTGTGATAGTTTGGCGGTGTCATCTAGATTTTAAATTGTTTTGGCCATGTGTAACTTGGGTAGCTTTGAGAACTAGGCTCTCTTTTCCTTGCATTTGGGTGAGTTGGAATGAATTATGGGTTTGTTTGCTAAACCTTGGAGGGTGTTTCCTTGTGCTTAACGTGTGGTAAGTCCTAGAAGAGAAGCAGGATCTCTTGTTGGTTGGCCAAGGGAATGGCACTGTGGTTTTAAGTATTCCGTGAATTGTGTTAGTCAAATCATGGTTGCATTCAGGGTGGATCTTGTGAGTCACCATAATACTAGTGTAGGGTTTGTGTTGTGACTCGGAGTAAATGCCTTAGAAATTGAGTTGAATTAGCTTTTAGCATGAGGGCCATATACAGTTTGGGTGTTTACCTAGTTGTGTTAAGTCTTGCTTAGACTTAAGATATATTGTTAAGACCATTTTGTAAACTCCACATCGGAGTGGAACCTTAATGTTGATTTGTAGTCTTTGTTTATGGAAATACTAACTCGTTGTCCGAATTGATTTTATTTCGTTTGGGTAATGGGGTGTGGCATCACCCTAGTGTGATAAAGTATTGTCTGTCTTGTGATTGTTGACGATCACTATTGGAGTTGGTGGTTAGTGCCTTTGAAGAGGTATTGTTTTGTCTTGTTAAGGTCTCAGAGTAATAATAGTTGTTTTGGCCTTGGGATGCATTGTGCATTAGGCGATGGAGATAGTTCTTTGAAGTTGGGTTATCACCAATAAGGTATGGTGTCTTAGTATTTTGAGGGGTTGTTTTGCCAAAATTCTTGTTATGCTTAAAGAATTAGATCCTCTTTTATTGTCATTGGGTTATCAATGTGAATAGAAGAATCAATTAATGGTTTATACTAGTAAGGGTTTTTATAACCGATTATTGTGCGATTGTAATGGTTTGGTTACTTACCAGTGTGACTTGTTGAGGCTCATGTAGTAGTCAAAGAAATTTTGTTGATACATTAATAAGTATCAGAGTAAGTTTGTGGGCAACTGTAGAATGTATTACATTACTTGAGTTTGATTTCGAGGACGAAATTTCTCTAAGGAGGGTAGGTTGTAATCACCCAGAATTTTTTTTTTTGTTTTGTTAAATAGCCAGTGCATAATTTAATTGAGCAAATTTTTGAATTTGAGTGCTGTGTAAATTCTGTGCGAAAACAGTTCGGTTTTGTATTTTTGAAAAATAGTTACCGGTCCCAGAAAATTATGAAATTTTTGTATGTTGTTCACATATGAGTCTAGCACGTCGAGCAAAAATTTCAAGATTTATTGATGAGTATTTATTTTATGAAAATTCACGGACTGATTAGTGTTTAGTTTAATTTACAGTAGAATTTGAAAGTGAGTTTTGGATGTTTGGTCTTTTTTAATTATGTGATTGGTAGTAACCACTTTCGGAGTTGTTATTATTTATTATATAGGATTATAATAAATATTTGATAGTTGATTTTATGGTGTGTACCATATGGTGAAAAATTATATATTTTTGTAGTGAATAAAATGGGTGTATATTTCGTAGTGAGCAAAATATTATATTTTGTGGTGTACAAAAATGTTATATTTTATGGTGTGAAAGGATTATATCATTTTTGTCATTTATGTTACTACATTTATAATGATATTGAAACATATTTTTAATTGATATATATATATATATAAATGTATATGTAGAGTTAGATATTTGTATTGATTGAAAAATATTAAAATAATAATAAAAAAAAAAAAAAAAAAAGAGGAAAAACAAACACCCACGTGGGGTTGTCCACTCTTTTTCCATTCTTTTCTTTGAAATTTCCAGAGAGCTGCTTTGCTCTCTCCCACTTTTGGTCCTCTCTCTCTCTCTCTCTCTCTCTCTCTCGGCTCTCTCTTCTCTCTCTCCTCCTCCATTGTTGCTCAAGCTTTGAGCTTAGAGAGGGAGTTCGTAGAGTGAGATTTTGCAAGAGTGTTGTAAATGAAAGTTGAAGAACTCGTTGTAATCTTTGCAACGGTGATCTCAGATTCATGATCGGGTGACGTTTGCATTTTCAGATTTGTTTTTCTTCATATTTGAGGTAGGGACTTTCTTCATATTTTTACATTAAAGCTATATTCGGATTATTTTGAGAAAATATATCATTATAAGAGGTATTGCATATAGGTATATTTTCAGATTTTTGTTTGGTAATGTTTGGAAGAAAAATTATGTTGAAATGTTGAGAATGTTGGTATTTTGAGATTGATTTAAAAAAAATCATTTTTGTGTTGTTAATTTTGTAAAAGAAATCCGAAAATAGAATTTAATAGTTGTATGGATTATATCTACATCATATTATGGTTAGATAATTTATTTTGAGAAATTAAGGTTGAAATATTTATCTCATCCTTGAGTTTTGGAATTTATTTTTGAGAAAAATAAATTGATATTGAGGAATATCGTGCAAATTGTTGAGTAGAGATTTTTTCTTACACTTCTTTATGCACTTTTGCTTGATTATATGGAGTTTAGAGTTGTATATAATTTAATTAGAATTTTTTGAGAATTTGTGTTTTATTTGCTTAAAAGAGAAATTTTGAAGAAAATAAAAAGTTGATGCCCAAATTGCGAAAGTGTAAACTTGGAATATATTTGTAAGGTTATGAAAGAGTTATGTATAGTGATCCCGGTTTCCCTTTTCTTTATTTGTTGTATCCAGACTTAGGCTCCGTGGAGTTGGTTGTGGCGTACATCCTGTTTACATCCTTTACTCTTTGTATTTGGGTCTTGGGTTGTGTTGGGCAGGTTTGAAATATGTTGGTTGAGCTTAGAAACCTAAACCAGTTGCCCAGATTTTGACTTGTCCGCTCGAGCGGAGCTTTTGACGCTCGAGCGGGGCCTTCGTTGTTGTTTCTCTGCTCGAGCGGGAGTTTTGATGCTCGAGCGGGAGGTTGTGTGTAACGCTCGAACGGGGAGTTGGACGCTCGAGCGGGGACCTGGTTCAGTGTAAAGTTCTGGAAGTATGTATCCGCCGCTCGAGCGGGATTTTTGACGCTCGAGCGGGAGTCTGTGAGTGACGCTCGAGCAGGGGTTTCCACGCTCGAGCGGGGCGACTGGTTTAAAGCTCCGTGTGTTTGACATTTTAAATCACTTTTTCACATTCTCTTCTCTTTCCTACTTTTCCAAAAACACCATTGTTGAGCTTCTCACTCTAGAACTCTACCTTCTCTCTAGGTATTGATCTAGTAGGAGTGGTTTGCTCATCTTTGGCCTTTACAAAAAAGTTGTTGATCGTCGAGGGCTACCTTTTGATCCGTAAAACTTGTGATTTGGAGCAACTTTGTTTTCGTCATCTTCTCCCTTGGGTGTCATCTCTTGAGGTAGGGATTCCTACTCACTTTTATGAGTTTTAACATAGATTTCGAGTCTATTGCTTAAATAGTTTGATTTGGGACTTAGGGTTTCAAAAAAAGCATGAATGAGGGTTTTGTGATTCTAATTCTTAAAGATGTATTTTGGGTTTCAAAATGATGTTCTAGTGGTTGGTTGTCGATTATTGAACCTTGGAGTGAATGATGAGGAATGGGGGAGAAAGTTGTTATATAAGTTAATTGGCATAATTAATTTGGAAAAGTTGTTGTTACTTGGAATTGAGTTGTAAATAATGAAATTGGCTCATTATATTGTGAGATGGTGGAGTTGGATTTATTAATTGCTCATTTTTCGAAAAAATTGATATTTTATCTGTTGAAGCTTTTATTATCTGTTTAGAAATAATTGCTTGGGCTACCGGTGGAGGGTAGTTTTGATTGTTGTAGATAATGCATGATGATTAGGCAAACTAAAACTAATCAGTCGGGTGAGTCATGGAGTATGGCGGTTGATAGAATACATTAACGTTATGTATTGATTGATTGTGTATATGACTTATATGCATATACTTTGTGTGTGTGTGGGAGGAGATAGGGGATGTACTCCACGGTTTAGGGAAAGATAGGGGATGGACCTCTAAACCGGATGTTGTTTGGGAGGAGATAGGGGATGGACTCCACTGATACAGCTCATATGCTTGTTAGTTAATGTGTTGATATAGCTTATACGCTTATCTTTGGAAGTGTTGATATAGCTCATATGCGTATCTATGGAAGTGTGATATAGCTCATATGCTTATCTGTTGAAATGTGGATACAACTTGTATGCTTATCTGTTGGGATGTTAATATGGCTGGTACACTTACCTAATGTAGAACAGGAAATGTTTAATATGAGTCACTGTCTCATATAAGTTATTGGCCAGGTTCTGAGCCGCTGTTGTAAATTGAGAATTGTATAAGAAATGGAAAATGAAATGAAACATAGGCATGGTTGTCATGTAATGGAAATGGAGTCATAAATTGATCTTTGTGAGTTAAACATTTGTCAATTGCTGATGTCTTAGTTATTGCTCATATTGTGTTTAGCATATCTCTACTGGGCGTTGGCTCACCCTATATGGGACACCATTTTTAGGTACAGGTAGCATGCCACCTCCAAGGACATAGCTTGGATGGATGTGGGAGTTGAAGACTCTTTGTTTTTGATTATTTTGTTGTATTACCTGTACATCAAGCCACGGGCTTATTTTGTATAGAGTTAGTACTCTCCTTTTGTGAAACCAAGTGTTAACTTGGAAAGCTGTAAGCCTATAGGGCACTTGCTTTTGTTGTTAACATGTAATACTGTTGTAAGAATTACTATGATGAATGAAAAGGTGTTGATTTCTTTATACCATTGCATGTCTAATATAATGGGATTTATGTATTATTTTGATGGTGTTACATTATGTTTTTAATTTGAACAAAAACGGACTTCGATTCGATTGGTTTTGAAATTTTTACCGGTTTGTGGCCAAAAGAGCATTTTTAAAGAAAACAAAGGAATTACGTTTAACTTTTGGGGCTTTCAATCAAAATAGGATGTCATAGTTGAATAATGCTTAGAGAATGAGTTTGGAAAGAAAATGATGTTTTCTCGGGCATTAACGGTATTATTTTACTTAATGTATTTGTTAGAATAAAACCGACACGGTTAGAAATGGATCTTGAGAGGTTACCGGACATGATTGTGATATGAAAACTAGTGTAGTTGTTCATCTTTGATAAAATGAGGAATATGATTTGTTTCTAAATGTTGGGAATCATGGGAGATTCCAAGTTATAGTTATATGTTGGATTATATACCTATGTTGTTATCTTTTAATTAATATGTTAGAGATAACTATTTTGGCTATCGGTGAAAATTTACCATGTTGCAGTTAAATGAGGATTTTGATAAAAATGGTAATATTTAATAAGTAGGGATATCCTACTCCTCTTTATGAGCTTTGTCTTTAAATTTTAGCATTTTGATATGTTGGAAGTTGTTGTGTAATTTTGAGAAAGTTTGAGCCTTTGTGTAATTTTACAAAAGTTGGGGTTTTAAATATATAAAACCTATATGCATATTTGGCATGGAGAAATGGGATTAATGTTGAAACATTGATGAAAATAGAACCTTAGGGTTGTTATGTAATTTTTGGGAATAATGCCTTAATTACATTGATAAATTAATTTGTGAAATTAATTTGAGAAATGAGAAATAAAATTGAAAATGTTGGAATTGGGAATGTACAGGACTTAAGGGTGTAGTTGGACAAGTTATCGCTCACCTAGTTGAAATGTTGATTTTATATCCATTTGGTGCATTTATTTTCTGTTTACAAATAACTGCTTTGGGCTATCGGTGGAGGATAATCTTGATTGTTGTAGACAATGCATGATGATTAGGCAAACTAAAACTAATCAATTGTGTATGCCATTGAATATAGCGGTTGGAATAATACATTAACTTTATTTATTGATTGATTGTATATGATCTATATTTATATACATGTGTTGTGTGGGAGGAGATAGGGGATGTACTCCGCGGTTTAGGGGAAGATAGGGGATGGACCTCTAAACCGGATATTGTTTGGGAGGAGATAGGGGATACACTCCGTTGATACAACACTAAAATGTGTATCAAGTGTGGATTATGGAAGTGTTTAAATTGATTTGATATAGCACTAAAATGTATATCGTTATCAATTGTGAAGTATAGAAGCGTTTCTATGTTATGTTGATACAGCACCAAAATGTGTATCTTCGGTAAAGTAAGGAAGTGGTTTATGTGTTTTTGATACTGCATCAGAATGTGTATCCATTATGAATTACGAAAGTATTTAAAAGATGAGTTACAATCTCATTAAATTATTGGCTAAGTGTTGAGTCTTGTTTCAAACTCAAAGTTGAAAGGAAATGGAAAATGAACTGGAATATGGACTTTAATGTCATGAAACTGAAATATGTTTTTGAAAGGATGTAAAGGGTATGGCCAGGTTCTGAGCCAGGATTATGAATTAAGAAATGGAAATTGTTATGAAACATGGATACATTTGTCATGTAATTAAAATGGATTTGATGAATTGTTTAATGATTGAATTGATAATGAGATAATTGCATGGATTAAAAAGAATGTCATGTTACTATTAAAGCATGTTTATTTATTTAAGTTGACTGGCTGTGGTTAATTAAATAAAATGGATTTAAGAGATTATGTGATAAAACCTTATGATTTTGACATGATATAATTTCACGAAAATTTATAAGTATCTTTGTACTCGCATATCTTTTAATGTTTTAATATGGGATTGCTCGGTGAGTTTTGCTCACCCCTTGCCTGTACATGTGTACAGGGAATGCTTTTCAGAATTGAAGATCAATCAATGGGTTTTACCATTTCATAAGTGTAATGTAGAAATGGATTGCACTACTTCATTTGTTGTTTGGCTAAGTGCTATCTTTTTGTAAAGAGTAGTGTCCTCTCTTTTATTGTAAGCCTCAGGGCATTTCTTTTATTCGTATGTAAATGTCATTGTTGTATAACGAGAGGGAATATGTATATTTAATTATTCATCATTTCATCCAATGATGAAATGTTATTTCTAAATGGACTTAATTAATGAATATTGGTAAGGTTATCCAAGTAATAAAATACGGGGCTTGACACGAAACATGGACATCACTAACTCTCAAAATTTTTCCAACTTTTGTTCGATACAAACAAAAAATGAGAAGCAAAGAAAAAAAAAGGTGTCATTGATAGAGGGAGATAAATTTTTGAAAAATAATAATAATAAAAGGATTGTTTGTAACGTTAACTGATTTGGAATACCAAACACATTTGAAACCATCGAACAGAACGTTGACTGATTACGTAGTTTCAAATGTTTTTTATTGAATATGAATATGTGGGTTTAGGATGGTGATGAAAAAGAATATGATTAGAGTTTAAATTAATAAGGAATATATATATAGATGGAGATGGAGATGGGTGTAGGGTGTTCCATTTAAAATTGTCATTTAATGTAATTTTACCTCATCATATAATTGTAAAAAAATAAATGAGTGAGAATTGAAGGATCCAAAGAAATTAGGTAGATGCTAATAACAACACTCATTTTTAAACTTTGTAAATTATTTTGTATATGTATTAAGTAATATTGTGTACTAAGAGTATTAATAATGTATAAATAAAATCACTCAATTTAAAATTCTAATAATTTTCTAGTATCTTTTCTGTTACCCTAACTTTTCCATTTAGTTTAGTTGAGACATTTTGCCACAAGTAGGTGTTTTCTTATAGCCAAAATGGTTGTGGTTGGATAGTATGAGTTAACACACATGTCGACATGGCTGCGAAATGTTTTCTAATCTTGATAAGGTAGACATGTATATTAATAATTTTTTTTTAATAATGAACTACAATATTATTTTCAACTAACATAAGAAGTAAAAAAATAATATTAAAAATATATAAAGAGTTTTTTGAAATCTTATGAGTAGGACAATTGCCCCTCCTACTCCACTGTAGGTCTATTATTGCTTCCTTGATCATTATTGATATATGCTTCATGTACCATGTACAATTTTAAGATCGCATCAATAAGGAAATATTAAAGATTGTGTAACATGTGCAAGTTATGTCATTTATAAATTTCATCATTATAAATGACATAATTTTTTGTGGGAGTCCTAATTAAAAATAAAATTTGAATTATAACCGAATATCAAATCAAGCATAACTAAATAACTCTTAGAACATAATCAAAATAATGTCATAATTGATATCACAATATGTTATTATAACTAATCACAATATGTCATAATTCAGTTAACTTTTTGTGCTGAAGATCTTTTATTAATTTTGGATAAATTTTACAAGAGAATTATAATTTTTTATGATAAAAATTATAATTATTAAAAGTGTATTATGCTATTCTGTGATAAAAATACAATGACGAATCTATGGTGTGTGATAAAACAAACATAATTTATTTGAAACCCACTGGCCACTTCATACTAAAACAGTCTAAAACTTTATTGCAAGTGATGAGGAGGACGATTAAGGAATTAAGCAAAAGATAATAGGTTATCAAGTCAAAAATTTATTAAAAGCGGCAACCTACACAAATATTAATTCTATGATATAAATCTAGAATTTGTTAAAAATAGCCACACAAAATAATAATAATAATAATAATAATAATAATAATAATGAATTTGAATTGGAAATACATTTATTTTTTTAGGAGCTTCAAACCATGTCAATTTATGAGTCTTTTAATTTATTAAATCAAAGCTCTAATCTCTTTGACCAAACAGAACAATTTATCCAGAAACACAACTATCTATTGCAACTTACCGGTTGAAATCAACCTATCTCTTAAAATTCACCAAACTAACGATGTGTTAAAATGTGATAAATGCCACTCATTTAACACCATATTTGTTGAATATAATACATTTCTCTACCTCACCATCACCACTTGCCACCGCAGGCCACCGCCGACTTTTCTAGCAACTTTTTCAACATCGTCAACAATTTTCACCTTGTCCTTATTACCAAACAAGATTTTACCTTGGATCTAATACTTTATACCCCTTTGAAATAAACTTTTCGCCAATTGTCTCTACTATTTAAGGATAAAATTCGACATTTGGTAATAAATTACTATCTTGTCAAGACCAAAATTTTATTTTAAAAAAAGGTATACCATTTAGCATGAAATTATTTGGTTCTTAAAAATACATTTATTAGTGGTATTTTCAAAATTTAGTCACTAATGTTGTATTTGGTTGAGGAATTTGGAAAGGAACTTGGAAAGAAAAAGAAAAAGAGTAATGCTAGAGACCCCAAAAATTCTATCCTTCCTCTTTTCCTTTTCAAATCTCTTCTCCAATCTCCCAACCAAATATAGCTTAAGAACTTTTTTATATTTCCTTTTACGTTTCGTGCCCACTCACATGATGAGTGAAATTGGACTCTAATTGTATTTTGAAAAAAATCTTTACTTTTGATGGTGAAAAAGTTTAGTTCTTTAGTGATCAGTTGTATTTTTGTTTTTCAATTTTTTTTTTTTTTTTCACAATGTTTGGTTGATGTTATTATAACATAATGAAGAACAAATGGGAACCATTGCGAAAGTTTACAATGCCAAATGCCACTATTATATAGTTTTTATTTATTTATTATGCCATAGCATTACGTATAGTCTCATATGGTTATGGATTTCATATGTTAATGGATGCATGCGTTTGTACACTGAATATGTGTTTGTTGGTCCCTCTTTACGCATCAATTGTTTTATCTTTATTACCCATTATGGATATGGAAATAAATATGAATGGAAAGTGTTAAAAATTGTTTCTCCAAATATTTTTTTAATATTTAATGTAGAAGTTAGTAGCCTTTTGATCACAATCTAATAAAAAGTAAACCACAATGGACTATGATGCAAATTAACAACTATACTTTGTATAATAATTACAAAAATCATTTGGTGCATTAAGAATTTCAATGTGATTTATGATACAATAACATAATCATTTTTGTTCTTATTTTTTCTAAAAAATTTGTGAAATGTTACACTGTGTTATTGAGTGACATATAATCACGTTGTGTTTTTAGAATACTAAATAATTTCTCGTATACTATAGCAAGAGCATCTCCATAAAATTAATTAAACTTTTAGTTAGATTTTTAACTTAAGAGTTACCTTTTTTAGTATTTATTTTAGCTAGTCATTTTAGGAAACAATAAAAAGTTCTTTCCTAATTTTAAAAATTATTTTTGCACTAAAATGGAAATTATATAAGTGTGTCAACCTTTCTTTAATTTTGAATAATAATAATAATAATACAAAACAAATCAAATATACATATAGATACGGATATGAAACCCTAACCCGAGAATTGTCAGACAAATTCAAACAAAAACTTTGGGTTAGAACATTTTTACAATTCAAAACCCTAATTTCTGAAACCTTAACCCTAATTTTTGATTTCACAATTCAAAACCCTAACCCTAATTTCTGATTTCACATTCAATTAAAAACCCTAGAACATTTTCACAATTCAAAACCATAAGATTTTACCAATTCAAAACCATAATTTCAATTCACAAAGCTTATTCTACCCACATTGATATCAATTTCAATTCACAGCATTTTCACATTCACAAACCCTATTCTACCAACATTTTCATCAATTCACAACATTTTCATATTCACAAACCCTATTCTACCCACATTGTACCCACATTCACATTTTCACAAACACAATAAACACATAAAATTGAAACTAAGAGAGAGAGAGAGACAGTCATACCAGCGAGAGAGAGCAGAGAGCGACCCACAGAGAGAGAGAGAGAGAGAGTAGAGAACCCATGGACGGAGAGAGAGAGAGAGAGTGTGAGAGCAGAGAGTGAGAGAGAGCAGATTGGAAGGGGAAAAAAACTAAGTGTAAAAAGCGTGGTTGCAAATGAGGGGGGTGGGGGTTTTATATAAGTTATAAAAGCGTGGTTACAAACCACGCTTTCCTTTAAAACCAGATTTTGGTTAAAAGCGTGGATGATAACCACGTTTTCTTGAACCAACAGTAAAAGTGTGATTATGAACCACATTTTCTGAAAAAACCAAATTTTATTTAAAAGCGTGGTTCCTAACCACGCTTTCTATACAAAACAAATTTCTTTAAACGCGTGGTTTGTTACCATGCTTTCTTAATTAAAAGCGTGGTTTGTAACCACGCTTTTACGATTTTACCAAATTTTCGCCGCTAGGCCACAAAAATGGTAAAAGCGTGATTTGTAATAGCGTTTTAGCTTATTTTGGGAATTCCGTTCAAACTAGGCCTAGTTTGGGAAATAGGTTGCTATTTTAGCTTATTTTGGAAAAAGCCCCATAAAGACGGTAGAATCACGAAACTCTAACAAACCGCCCATTAATACAAAAGTTTTTTTTTTTTAATAAATTATATTGTAACGCCCTCAAAATAATAACATTGAAATCCATCAATTAGACATGCATTGATATAAAAGATAAATATTCTTCTAATCATCAGAGTAATTTATTACAATGAGTATTACATGTTAACAACAAAAGCAAATGCCCTACGGGCTTACAGCTTTCCAAGTTAACACTTGGTTACAAAAAGGAGAGTACTAACTCAAATACACATTAAGCCCTTGGCTTGAATTTACATGTAATACATCTAAAAGATAACAAAATGACAAAAGTATGTCTGCCTCTAGCCTCCCAAGCTATGCCCTTGGAGGTGGCATGCTACCTGTGCCTGAAAATGATGTCCCATAAAGGGTGAGCCACAACCCAGTAGAAACACACTAAACCAGCTATGAACAATGACTAAAAGATTAGCAGTTGATAGATGGTCAACACAGAT
This sequence comes from Camellia granthamiana, assembly GCA_036172215.1. Lineage (NCBI taxonomy): Eukaryota > Viridiplantae > Streptophyta > Magnoliopsida > Ericales > Theaceae > Camellia > Camellia granthamiana. Next base: position 52,717,719 of record CM069905.1, on the reverse strand, counting down.
ACATCCACATATATCACATTGCGGTTTCATGACATTAAATCTATGTTACATTTCATTTCCCATTTCTTTTTCAACTTTGAGTTTGAAAACAAGGCTCAACACCTAGCCAAATAACTTAATGAGATTAAGGCTCATCTTTAAAACACTTTCGAAATTCATGATGGATACACATTTTAATGCTGTATCGATAAAACATAAATCATCTTCACACTTTACGAAAGATACACATTTCGGTGCTGTATCAACATAACATAGAATTATTTCTATACTTCACAATTGATAGCGATATACATTTTAGTGCTATATCAAATCAATTTGAACAATTCCATAATCAACACTTGATACACATTGTAGTGCTGTATCAATGTCACCCAAAATCCGGTTTAGAGGTCCATCCCCTATCTTTCCCTAAACCGTGGAGTACATCCCCTATCTCCTCCCACACAACATGTATATAAACATAGATCATATACAATCAATCAATACATAAAGTTAATGTATTATTCCAGTCGCTATATTCTATAGCACATTCAATCGATTAGTTTCAGTTTGCCTAATCATCATGCATTGTCTACAACAATCAAGACTATCCTCCACCGATAGCCCAAAGCAGTTATTTCTATATCGAAAATAAATGCACCAAATGGATATATAATCAACATTTCAACTAGGTGAGCGATGAATGAATCTAACTACACCCTTTAATCCCATACACATCCAATTCCAACATTTTCAATTCAATTCCTCTTTTCTCCAAATTAATTATGCCAATTAATTTATCAATGTAATTAGGGCATTTTCCATAATTAGCATCACAACCCTAAGGTTCCATTTTCACTAATAATCCAATTTTGATCTCATTTCTCTATGTTAAACATGCATATAGGTTTATATAAACAAAACCCAAACTTTTGTAAAATTACACAAAAGCCCAAACTTTCTCAAAATTACCCAACAATCCCCAACTCATCAAAATGCTAAAATCTAAAGACAAAGCTCATGAGAAGGAGTAGGATATCCCTACCTCGAAGTTAGAGCTCAAACGGAGAAGAGACCGAAACCAAAGTGCTCCAAACTCCAAACTTTTCGGATCAAAACGAAGCCCTCGACGATCAACACAACTATTACAAAGGCTGAAGGAAAGGAAAGCACTCTAACTATATCAAACCCTAGAGAGAAGGGAGTTTCTAGAGAGAGGAGCTCTCAAAATGGCTTTTTGAAAAGTAAGAGAGAGAGAGAAGTGTAAAAAGTGATTCAAAAATGCCCAGATGCCCTCTGTTATACGACAGGTTCGCTCGAGCGGAAAACACAACGCTCGAGCGTCAAGAATAAAAAGCTGGGTCCACTCGAGCGCAATAAGGCCCGCTCGAGCACCAAGACACAAGAGTGAAACACATCCGCTCGAGCGTGAAAAACCAGTCCGCTCGAGCGTGGATTATCCCATTCCAGAACTTTCACCAAAAAAGTACTACCCGCTCGAGCGCCAACAAGCCCACTTGAGCGCGACCCGCTCGAGCGTAGGAAACCCGCTTGAGCGTAGAAATCACACATGCAGAAGTTTTGCAGGGGCACAAAATGCTGGAAGGGTGTAAACCCCGCTCGAGGGCAGGAAGACCCGCTCGAGCGGAACGACCAAAAACTGGGCCACAAGAAATTAGACTAAGGCTCAACCCACCTGCTCGAAACATGCCCAACACATCTTAAAACTCAATCAAATGGAATTAAAGGATGACAACAAGATATACAACTACCAACTCCACGGAACCAAAGTCTAGAATACAACAATTATAGAAAAGGAAAACCTAGATCGCTATAACCTTCCCCCCTTAAAGAATTTCATCCCTGAAATTTAATACAAGTTTTTCAAAAACAAGATTTTCTCAATTCCCACCATTATTACAATGCGGATTTTAACCACTCGACCCGTTACCGGTCATCTCATCTCTTTTCAAAAGGCAATTTACAACATATATATTTCAACATGCATTTCCTTTCCAATTTCAACAATTTCATATCATAACTAATGTTCACGATACATTTCCAATTCTACAATACTCAACATATGCAATGTTATATCAAACTTCCATTTTGAGGCAAGTTCCAAAACACTTCCATTAAACCAAAACATAAACCATGTTTTACAACATAAGATATATTCAATACTCTTAAGGTTCAATAATACAACAAAATATACAGTACATGCTCAAACATCCACAAATAGATCCGGATATTTCTTTCGGACCTCCAACTCACATTCCCAAGTGGCTTCCTCCACTCTGTGATGCTTCCACAAGACCTTTACCAAGGGAATGGTCTTGCCTCGCAAGACTTGATCCCGCCTATCCAAGACCCGAACCGGTCTCTCCTCATACGAGGCATCCTCGTCAACCTCTAAGTCGGTCCAATCCAATACATGCGATGGATCTGGCTCATACTTCCGAAGCATACTCACATGAAACACGTCATGAACTCTGGATAACTGCGGCGGTAATGCTAAACGATAGGCAACCTCACCAATCCTCTCAAGGATCTCAAAAGGGCCAATAAACCGAGGGGACAACTTCCCACTCTTCCCAAACCTCATCAATCCCCGCCTAGGTGATATCTTCAGAAAGACATGATCACCCACCTCGAACACCAAAGGTCGCCTCCTACGGTCGGCATAAGATTTCTGACGACTTTGGGCTGTAACAAGCCTCCTATGGATAAGCTCAACTTTCTCCGTCGTTTCCCTTACCAACTCCGGACCCAACAAAGGTGCATCACCCATCTTGGCCCAACAAATTGGTGACCTACACGGTCAGCCATACAAGGCCTCAAATAGTGCCATACCGATACTAGACTGGAAACTATTGTTGTAGGCAAACTCCACCAAGGGCAAGTGCGCCTCCCACGTCCCACTAAAGTCAAGGACACAACCACAAAGCATAACCTCAAGGATCTGAATAGTACGCTCAGACTGCCCGTCAGTCTGAGGATGATATGCCGTACTGAAGGTCAACTTAGTACCCAAGGCACTCTGCAAACTCTGCCACAACCTAGCAGTAAAACGAGGGTCTCTATCTGAGACGATCGTCACTGGGACCCCGTGCAACCTCACTATGTCTCGAATATACAAGTTGGCAAGATGATCTACTGAATCTCATACACACATAGGGATGAAGTGCGCCGACTTAGTCAACCGGTCTACAACCACCCAAATAGCATCACTACCCCGCTGAGTCCTCGGAAGACCTACAACGAAATCCATAGTGACATGCTCCCACTACCACTCGGCAATAGGCAAGGGTTGTAACAAACCCGCTGGCCTCTGATGTTTGGCCTTCACTTGCTAACAAGTAAGGCACTTCAACACGAAAACTGCCACATCTCTCTTCATACCACTCCACCAAAACTGGCCCCCCAAATCATGATACATTTTGGTGCCTCCCGGATGCACCGCAAGGCGTGAATGGTGAAACTCTCGGAGTACCTCCTCTCGGCAGGACTCCGACACAAACAATCGGTCTCGGTATCTCACACTCTGGTCGGGATACTCAGACAAACCCTTCTTCAACCTTCCCACTGGAGATTTTCTTTCGAAGGGACTCTACCTCAAGGTCACCCCTCTGTGCCTCTAACACTCGAGTCACAAGTGTAGGCTGAGCAACAACAGAAAACAAGGCTGCAGCCTTAACGGATTCGCCTAGAAACAAATCAAACTCACCAAGTGCGCCTAACATCTCCCACTCCCGAATGGCTATACAAGCTACATCACCTATGGGTTTCCTGCTAAGGGCATCGGCCACAACATTGGCCTTCCTCGGATGATAATGCAACTCGAAGTCGTAATCCTCAATAAATTCCATCCACCTCCTCTGCCTCAAGTTCAACTCTTTCTGTGTAAACAGATATTTCAGATTCTTATGATCCGAGAACACCTCGAATCTCTCACCATAAAGGTAGTGCCTCCGGATTTTCAAGGCAAAGATCACTGCTGCTAGCTCTAGGTCATGTGTAGGGTAATTCTTCTCGTGTATTTTCAACTAACGTGAGCCATAGGCAACCACTTTCCCCTTTTGCATCAACACACAACCCAATCCCTCTCGTGAGGCATCACAATAGACTGCATAACCCAACCCTCTCTCCGGAATAATCAAGACCGGAGCGGTGGTCAATCTAACTTTCAGCTTTTGGAACGACTTTTCACAAGTCTCACTCTATACAAATTTGACTCCCTTCCGAGTCAGTCCAGTCAACGGTGAGGCTAACCTGGAGAAATCCTTCACAAACCGGCGGTAATACCCAGCTAATCCCAGAAAACTGTGGATCTCAAATACACTCTTAGGCTGTGCACAATCTTGCACTGCCTCAATCTTGGATGTATCAACAGACACCCCTTCCCCAAAAACCACATGGCCTAAGAACTTGACTTCTCCTAGCCAGAACTCGCACTTCCCAAACTTAGCATATAGCCTATGGGTTCTAAGTAACTCAAGCACCACTCTCAAGTGTTCCTTCTGCTCCTCCTCCGAAGGTGAATAGATGAGAATGTCGTCCACAAAAACGACCACAAAGCGATCTAAGAATTCTCAGAATATCCGGTTCATCAAATCCATAAAGACTGCCGGTGCATTGGTGAGCCCAAATGGCATCACCAGAAACTCATAATGGCCATACCGTGTACGGAATGCCGTCTTCGGAATATCCTTCTCCTTCACCCTCAACTGGTGGTAACCCGATCTCAAGTCTATCTTAGAGAAACAACGGGAACCCTTCAACTGGTCAAACAAATCATCTATACGGGGCATAGGGTACTTATTCTTGACCGTAGCCCGATTCAACTTCCGGTAGTCAATACAAAGTCTCAAGGCACCACCTTTCTTTTTAACAAAGAGGGCCGGTGCTCCCCACGGCGAAACACTAGGGCGAACAAAACCCTTATCCAGCAAGTCCTGGAGCTAAATCTTCAACTCACTCAACTCGGTTGGGCCAAAACAATAAGGTGCCATAGAAATCGGCGCCGTGCCGGGCACTAAATCAATGGAGAACTCAATCTCACGGTGAGGTGGCAAACCGACAAGATCCTCGGGAAAAACATCCGAATACTCACAAACCACTCTCGGTAATACAATCTGGGTCTCATCACACTCACTACTCAAAAGGCTAGCAAGAAGGCCACTAAGCTCACTCCGCCCTCGCGGATCATACACCGATGGAAACACACTACCAACCCGATCTCCTAAGAAATGAAAACACTCCCTGCTCAAGGTACAAACGGTGACCCTCTGGCGGTAGCAATCAATAACAGCCCGGTATGACGATAGCCAGTCCATACCCAAAATAACATCAAAACCCTTCATGGGCATAACTATAAAAGGGAACGGAAGCCGATGATCGGCTACCTCTATATCACAACCTCTACATCCGTGCTTCAAAATCAATTCACCCCCAACAGGTGATACAACACATATAGGAGATGCTAATTATGCCAACTCCAATTCCAAAATAGATGCAAATGCAGCAGATACAAAAGAATGAGACGCACCCGTATCAATCAATACACTAGCAACCAAGTTGCAAAATAGAAAGGTATCTCTCACAACTGATGGAACCGGTACCAAGTCCTGCGCGGTAACAGCATACACGCGCCCAGTAGGCCCCTGATCCACCTGCTCACCCCTCGGAGCATACGACTGCTGTACAGACTGGGACGATGAAGCCCCCTGGTTGGCCCTCGAGGCCTGCACTGACTGAGCTGGCTGAAGACTTTGCCTCTGCCCAGGTGCACCAGATGTGCCACCCAACTGTGGGCAAAACCTCTTAAGGTGCCCTGCCTGACCACACTGATAGCAAGACAGTGGCTGACCCCTGCCCTGACTCTGGCTCTACGGTCTAGCTAAAGATGAAGCAACTCTCTGACCTCCTCCCCTCTGTGGGTAAACCAAAGCCTTGTGGCCTAGCTGACCACACTTGTAACAGGTGAAATCTCCCTGATTACCTTTCCCCGAGCCTGCACTCAGCACTGGAAAGGTCGATCTAGCAACACCATCCTCAGACTGCTGAGGGTTACCACCCCTCTGTCTCCTGCCATCACCTTGACTGTCCTGGCTCCTCTTGGAGCCCCTCTGTCCCTCCTCCTCCTGCAGCATGATCTCCATATGGGCTGCAGCATCAACCAAGCGCCCATAGTCCCGGATCATAGACCCACCAACTATCACCTTGAGGCTGCGCCTCAACCTCTTCTCAAACTCAATACAGCGGCGTTCCTCGGACGCCACAAGTTCAGGTGCAAACCTGGACAGGCTAGTAAAAGCAGCCTCATACTCGGCCACTGAAGAACTCAACTGCAGAAGCTGGCAGAACTAGTCTCTCAACTTCTCTCTGACTGCTGAAGATAAGAACTTCTCCTGGAAAGCACCCACAAAAGCCTCCCAAGTGCCATCCAAACGACTCTTCACGAATTTCCACCACTGACCCACATCCCCCTTCAGTTGGAAAGATGCCAAGGTTACTTTCAATGTTCCGTCCTCGATGCCAAGCATCTCGAACATCTTACTCATTTACTCCAACCACTCATCCACCTTAAGTGGCTCCTTTGGATCTCCAACAAACTCGTCCGGATTAGACCGGAAGAACTCACTCTTCAAGAAGGAAGGCCCTGCCTCAGTAACCTGGGCCTGCACTGGAGACTGAACTGGATTCTCAGCTCTGAGAATACCTATAGACTCCCTCAAAGCATCGGCTATCCCTCGGGCTAAAGCGCCCATAGCCTCCTGACCTACTGGCTCGGCCACATTGGCCTGGCCAACCCCCTCCTGCTGCGCTGGAATATCATTCGGTAAAGGCATCTCCTACCTCCTAGGCCTACCTTGCCTACCACCTCGTCCTCGTCCTGACATCCTAATAAAGGTAACAGAGAACGTTAGTACATTCACAAATGTGCCGAAGCTATAACACTCGCGTCCTAATGCATGGACAACTATAATTCACTCCACGTAAGCATACAAACACATAAGCACTTACGAATCTCATTTCCGGATAATGATAGTCCCGAGGCGTTGCTAGAGTTCCGCTTAGAAACAACATTGATCAAGTGCTTTTCCAACAAGACTCACAGAAACCCAAGGATCCAATCAACATCCTAGAAACTAAATCCCATACCCAAATAGTCACATAAACATGTTATCACATAAGCACATTACATTACACTTAAGTCCTTAACAAGCAAGACAAACCCATTGTGATACTAATCACTTCCCACGTACCCAAAGTATTCGAACCCGGTACGCTCTGATACCAAGTTGTCACGCCCTCAAAATAATACAAGAAACCCATCACTTTAGACATTCATTGATACAAGAGAAACCAACCATTTCTATTCATCAGAGTAGTTCTTACAACAGTATTACATGTTAACAACAAAAGCAAATGCCCTATGGGCTTACAGCTTTCCAAGCTAACACTTGGTTACACAAAAGAAGAGTACTAACTCTATTCAAAAGAAGCCCTTGGCTTGATATACATGTAATACAAACAAAACAAACAAAAAGAGTCTTCAACTCTCATCATCATCCAAGCTATGTCCTTGGAGGTGGCATGCTACCTATACCTGAAAATAATGTCCCATATAGGGTGAGCCAACGCCCAGTAGAGATATGCTAAACACAGTATGAGCAATAACTAAGACATTAGCAATTGATAAATGCTTAATTCCCATAAATCAATTCATAATTCATTTCCGTTACATGACCACTATGTCCATGTTTCCTTTCATTTTCCATTTCTTATTGTGTTCATAATTCACAACAATGGCTCAGAATTTGGCCAACAACTAACATGAGATTTAGACTTATCCTTAAAACACTTCCGAAATTCTTGACGGATACACATTGTAATGCTATATCGATAACACATAAACCATTTTCCGCACTTTACGAAAGATACACATTTCGGTGCTGTATCAACATAATATAGAATCACTTCTACACTTCACAATTGATAACGATATACGTTTTAGTGCTATATCAAATCAATTCGAACACTTCCATAATCAACACTTGATACATATTGTAGTGTTGTATCAATGTCACACAAAAATCTAGTTTAGAGGTCCATCCCCTATCTTCCCCTAAACCGTGGAGTACATCCCCTATCTCCTCCCACACAACACATGTATATAAACATAGATCATATACAATCAATCAATACATAAAGTTAATGTATTATTTTCATTGCTATATTCGATAGCATACTCAATCGACTAGTTTTAGTTTGCCTAATCATCATGCATTGTCTACAACAATCAAAATTACCCTCCACCGGTAGCCCAAGCAATTATTTCTAAACAGATAATAAAAGCTCCAACAGATAAATTATCAATGTTTTCAAAAGTGAGCGATTAACAAATCCAACTCCACCATTCCACAATATAATGAGTCAATTTCATTATTTCTAACTCAATTCCATAAATCCACAACTTTTTCCAAATTAATTATACCAATTAATTTATACAACAAATTAGGGTTTTCTACCCCTTTTTCCAATAACAACCCAATGGTCCATAAATCAACCCCCAACAACAATATCATTATTTTGAAACTCAAAATACGCTTTTTAGAATCAAAATACAAAACCCTCTTTTAACATTTTGAAACCCTAAGTCCCAAAATTTACCCAACTTCAACACTTTATCAAAACAACCAAAAATCTATGTCAAAGACCATAAGAGTGAGTAGGAATCCCTACCTCAAAAGTTGACCCCCAACGAAGAAGATGAAGAAAACGAAAATGCTCCAAATCCCGAGATTCTTAGATCAAAAGATAGCCCTTGACGATCAACAACTTTTTTGTAAAGGCCAAAGGTGAGGAAACAACTCCTACTAGATCAATACCTAGAGAGAAGGCAAGGTTCTAGAGAGAGAGGCTCAACAATGGAGTTTTGGAAAAGTAAGAGAGAGAAAAGGATGTGAAAGTGATTCAAAAAGTGGAATCCCAAAGTTGATATAAAAATCGCCCCGCTCGAGCGTGGAAAACGCCGCTCGAGCGTCAAAAATCCCGCTCGAGCGGCGGATGCACACTCTCGAAACTTTTTGTTGAACCAGGTCCCCGCTCGAGCGTAAAACTCCACGCTCGAGCGTCATACACAAACTCACGCTTGAGCGTCAAAACGCCTGCTCGAGCGTCCAATACTGCAGAGGAAATACTGGAAGATGGAAAATCACGCTCGAGCGTCAAAACTCCCGCTCAAGCGGAGAAGCAACAACGAAGGGCCCGCTCGAGCGTCAAAAGCTCTGCTCGAGCGTGAAGGCAAAAATCTGGGCAACTACTCTTGGTTTCTAAGTTCAACCAACCTGAAACAAACCTACCCAACACATCCTATAACTCAAATACAAGGTACGAAAGGATGCAAACAAGATATAAGCAACTACTAACATCCACGGAAACAAGTCTGGATCACTGTACACAAGAGGTAAAACCTGGGATCGCTACATAATGTGGCACATAAATATGATCATTATTATTCACAATGACATGACAAATTATATCTTAACTTCTAATTTGTAACAAATTCGACCAAGTTGGGATTGTTGAGGTTAGCTATGCTGTTCAGTGCACTTCCCTACTTTGTTGATGTATTTTTGCATGTATATTGCTTTTTTCATTAATAAAGCTTTATTTTGCCGATCAAAAAAAAAAAAAAAAAAAAAAATTCGACCATGTAAAGCTTAAGTCCATTGTTATGTAATTGTGAGCGAATTATGAACCTATAACATTTCTCAAATAAATTAGAAAATGCTAGTCATATAATATTTTCAGCGAAAATTACGTTTACCCCTGGGGTTTGAAAAAATATAGTAGGTCCTATTAGTTTGGCATAATTACATTGAATTTTTTTAAGATTTTAATTCGTATAATACATAATCTCTTTTCATTAATAATTTGTTAATCATATAGATAGAAAAATGATATTATTATCTCTTTTACTCTGAAGTGTATATTTTACCTTATATATCCTTATATATTCACAATCTGCATTGGTTTTAGATCTTTTAGCCTTATTAAAAGAGAGTAGGGGTCATTATGCCAAAATTGTTAGACTTGCTATATTTTCTCTAAAATTTGAGAAAGATCAGTGTAATTTACCCATATTTTTATATGAAAAATTTATATAAAATTATATGAGAATGACATTTTTATAATTGTGACCTATAGGGATAGACTTTTTACTTTGAGATATATAAACTTTGTTTATATAACATTACCTAAATAGGATTTTAATGAATAAATCTGCGAAAGCAATATTCATAGTAAATGTTGACATTCAAATTGGAAATTTCAAAATAAAAAGGGAAAAAAAAATCCTAAAATACCATGAAAATTATCCAATTATTAAGAATAAATATCAGCATCAATAATAAAATATTGAAAATATTTACAGAGGTGTAGGTATTTCTATAACTGTTTTGAGTTTTTTTTTTTATATAATTTTGAAAGCACTATTATTCTGAATAATAATTCAAATCTTGAACATTGTCTCTTTCTCTTTACTATTTTACTGTAAAATAGACTTAAATCCGGGCCATCTTTCATGATTGTCCTCTTCATTTCTCTTTTGCAAGTTACAAATGTGTGCATTAAGATCACAAAGAAAACAATAGGTAAGTTATAATGAAAAATGTTATAGGCAATCTTTTTTTTCTTTTTTCTTTTTTTGGCTATTATTTTTGTATCATCATTTATGTGGATATTTATTATTGATTCTTAATCATTAAGAAAATAACAATATAAATAATCTAGTATCATGTGTTCAGTGATATTTAAGAAAATGAGATATATAATAACCCTCTATAAATACAATAATGTTACACTTACAAAGTTGTTATACCACGTTATATTTACCAACTTATTTATCAAGATAAAATTAAAGTAATAATTCTTTACTACTCATATATATATATATATCCAATGTACAGGCAACTAAACTAACACATTATATTATAAAGTAAGATAAAAAAATAATAGATAATCATTATAACATTATTTTTGCAACTAAATTAATACATTATATTATAAAGTAAGATAGTAAAAATAGATAATCATTATATGGAACCCGAAATTGACAACCAAATTTGTGACCAAAGCAGGTAGCTTCAGTAGAACCCAAATCACATTTTGAATAGAAAATGACAATAATATACACTTTTCGGGGACCCACTTCTTGTGGCCTTCGTTTTTCTCCTCCTATAAATATACACAAGCATTTCACCATTCCCTCACAACACACACTCTACAAAAAAAACACTCATCTTACAGAAGAGAACCATCTTGCTAATTCTTGCCAATGGCAACAACCATCTTCTTCATCCACCTAACCATCCAAATCTACATCCTAACCAGCACCAAACCATGCAATGGCAGCACCCTCATAACCAAATTCTCCACCCTCCTCATCTTTGGTGACTCAACAGTAGACACATGCAACAACAACTACATAAAATCCCTAATGAAAAGCAACCACCGGCCCTACGGCCAGGACTTCTCGGGCCAGGTCACCACGGAACGATTTTCAAATGGAAAACTCGTCCCAGACTTCGTGGCCACCATGTTGGGAATCAAGGACATTGTTCCTCCATTCCTCGATCCAAACCTATCAGATGAGGAACTGAGGACAGGTGTCAACTTTGCATCGGCTGGATCGGGATACGATGATGTTACTTCAGATGTGACTCTTTCTATCCCTGTGTCCAAATGGCCTGGTTGTCTTAGGAATTATATGGAGAGGCTGAAGGAGGGTTTAGGGGGAAAGGAAGCAATGAATATTACTAATGGTGCCAACCTTGTTGGGATAATGTAGCCCATTGTGATGCTCTGCACCTCCTTTTATCTTTATTGATGTAATTCGCTTACTTTATGTACTTGTTTATTCCATTAATAAAATTCTTCTTTGCTGATAAAAAAATAAAAATAAAAAATGGTGCTTTGGTGATTGTTAGTGCAGGGACTAATGACTTTGTTTTTAATTTCTATGACATACCCACAAGAAGGATTACCTTCAACATTAGTGAGTACCATGACTTTGTGCTCAATAATTTATAGAAGTTTGTTCAAGTTAAGTCTCTCTCTCTCTCTCTCTCTCTCTCTCTCTCTCATATTTGGTTGCACAACCATTTTCGTTAACAATGCTAATATGGAGCTTTATAATTTTACAAACATAAAATCCATTCAAATTGAAAAAGTGGTTGGTGAGATAAATGAGTATCCAGAAAGTCAAGTTTTTTTGGTCTATTTAATATATATATATATATTTTTTGAGTAAATTTACTTTTTTGGTTCATCTCGATTGGTGTAACGCCCTCAAAATATTACATGAAACCCATCACTTTAGACATGCATTGATATAAGAGAAATCAACCATTTATATTCATCAGGGTGGTTCTTACAACAGTATTACATGTTAACAACAAAAGCAAGTGCCCTACAGGCTTACAGCTTTCCAAGTTAACACTTGGTTACAAAAAGAAGAGTACTAACTCTATACAAATAAGCCCTTGGCTTGATACACATGTAATACAAACAAAATAATCCAAAAAGAGTCATCAACTCCCATAACCATCCAAGTTATGTCCTTGGAGGCGGCATGCTACCTGTACCTGAAAATGATGTCCCATATAGGGTGAGCCAACGCCCAATAGAGATATGCTAAACACAATATGAGCATTAACTAAGACATCATCAATTGATAAATGTTTAACTCACAAAGATCAATTTATAATTCCATTTCCATTACATGACAACCGTGTTTATGTTTCATTTCATTTTCCATTTCTTATACAATTCTCAATTCACAACAGCGGCTCAGAACCTGGCCAATAACTTACATGAGACAGTGACTCATATTAAACATTTCCTGTTCTACATTAGATAAGCATACTAGCTATATTAACATCCCAACAGATAAGCATACAAGCTGTATCCACATTTCAACAGATAAGCATATGAGCTATATCACACTTCCATAGATATGCATATGAGCTATATCAACACTTCCAAAGATAAGCGTACGAGCTATATCAACACATTAACTGACAAGCATATGAGCTGTATCAATGGAGTCCATCCCCTGTCTCCTCCCAAACAACATCCGGTTTAGAGGTCCATCCCCTATCTTCCCCTAAACCGTGGAGTACATCCCCTATCTCCTCCCACACACTCAATGTATATACACAAAGGTCATATACGCAATCAATCAATACATAACGTTAATGTATTCAATCAACCGCCATACTCCATGACGCACCCAACTGATTAGTTTTAGTTTGCCTAATCATCATGCATTGTCTACAACAATCAAAACTACCCTCCACCGGTAGCCCAAGCAATTATTTCCAAACAGATAATAAAAGCTCCAACAGATAAAATATCAATGTTTTCGAAAATGAGCGATTAATAAATCCAACTCCACCATTTCACAATATAATGAGCCAATTTCATTATTTACAACTCAATTCCAAATAACAACAACTTTCCCAAATTAATTATGCCAATTAACTTATATAACAAATTAGGGCTTTCTCCCCCATTCCTCATTATTCACTCAAAGGTTTGATAATCAACAACCAACCACTAGAACATCATTTTGAAACCCAAAATACATCTTTAAGAATCAAAATCACAAAATCCTCTTTCATGCTTTTTGAAACCCTAAGTCCCAAATCAAACTATTTAAACAATAGACTCGAAATCTATGTTAACACCCATAAGAGTGAGTAGGAATCCCTACCTCAAGCGATGACACCCAATGGAGAAGATGAAGAAAAACGGAAATGCTCCAAATCACAAACTTCTTGGATCAAAAGATAGCCCTCGACGATCAACAACTTTTTTGTAAAGGCCAAAGGTGAGGAAACAACTCTTACTAGATCAATCCCTAGAGAGAAGGGAATGATTTAGAGAGAGAAGCTCAACAATGGAGTTTTTGGAAAAGTATGAGAGAGAAGAGAAGTCAAAAAGTGATTTTAAAAAGTCAAAACACGGAGCTTTAGCCCAGTCGCCCCGCTTGAGCATGGAAACCCCCGCTCGAGCGTCCCTCCCAGACTCCCGCTCGAGCGTCAAAAATCCCGCTCGAGCGGCGGATACACACTTCCAGAACTTTACACTGAACTAGGTCCCCACTCGAGGTTCAAACTCCCCGCTCGAGCGTTACACACAACCTCTCGCTCGAGCGTCAAAATGCCCGCTCGAGCGCCCAACACTGCAGAAGAAATACTGGGAGATGGAAAATCCTGCTCGAGCGGATAAGCAACAACGAAGGCCCCGCTCGAGTGCCAAAAGCTTTGCTCGAGCGGACAGGTCAAAATCTGAGCAACTAGTTTAGGTTTCTAAGCTCAACCAACCTGTTTCAAACCTGCCCAACACGACCCAAGACTCAAATACAACGAGTAAAGGATGTAAACAGGATATACGCAACAACCGACTCCACGGAGCCTAAGTCCGGATGCAACAATTAAAGAAACGGAAACCGGGATCGCTATAACCTCCCCCCTTAAAGAATTTCGTCCCCGAAATTTAAATATAAGTTTTCAAAGCAAGTGTTCTCCATTCCCAACAATATTACAACATAATATTTAACAATCCGACTCATTACCGGTCAACCTCATCTCTTTTCAAGAGGCAATTCACATCATATAACAACCGGCATTATCAATATGCATTCCTTTGAAATCTACCAATTTCAATTCGTTTTCCACAATTCCATAACACATGCAACATTAATATCATGCTTGCATTTCCACAATATACTTAACATATACAATGTTAAAACAAACCTCCATTTATCAAAACATTCACAATGTTTTACAACTTAAGACATATATAATGCTCTTAAAGTTCAATATTATTACAAAATTTCAATACATGATTACACATCAACAAACATGTCCGGATATTTCTCGCGGACTTCCAACTCACGTTCCCAAGTGGCTTCCTCCACTCCGTGATGTTTCCACCAGACTTTCACTAAAGGAATGGTCTTGCCTCGCAAGACTTGATCTCGCCTATCCAAGACCCGAACCGGTCTTTCCTCATACGAGGCATCCTCATCTACCTCTAAATCGGTCCAATCCAACACATGGGACGGATCGGGTTCATACTTTCGAAGCATACTAACATGAAACACGTCATGCACCCCGGACAACTGCGGTGGCAAAGCCAAGCAATAAGTAACTTCCCCAATCCTTTCAAGGATCTCAAAGGGACCGATAAACCGAGGGGATAACTTCCCACTCTTCCCGAACCTCATCAAACCTCGCCTAGGTGATATTTTCAAGAAAACATGGTCACCTACCTCAAACGCCAAAGGCCTCCTCCTACGGTCGGCATAACTCTTTTGGCGACTCTAGGCTGTAACAAGCCTCCTACGGATAAGCTCAATCTTCTCCGTCGTCTCTCTAATCAACTCCGGGCCCAACAAAGGCGCATCACCCACCTCGGCCCAACACACTGGAGATCTACACGGTCGACCATACAAGGCCTCAAACGGTGCCATACCGATATTAGACTGAAAGCTGTTGTTGTAGGCAAACTCCACCAATGGCAAGTGCCTTTCCCATGTCCTACTAAAGTCAAGAACACAATCTCGAAGCATATCCTCAAGGATCTGAATAGTATGCTCGGACTGCCCGTCAATCTAAGGATGGTAAGCCGTACTAAAGGTCAACTTAGTGCCCAAGGCACTCTGCAAACTCTGCCACAACCTAGCAGTAAAACATGGATCTCTATCTGAGACGATCGTCACTGGGACCCCGTGTAACCTCACTATGTCCCGAATATACAAGTCGGTAAGATGATCTACCGAATCCCTCATGCGCATAGGAATGAAGTGCGCCGACTTAGTCAACCGGTCTACAACCACCCAAATTGCATCACTACCTCGCTGAGTCCTCGGAAGACCTACAATGAAGTCCATAGTGACATGCTCCCACTTCCACTCGGCAATAGGCAAGGGTTGCAACAAACCCGCTGGCCTCTGATGCTCGGCCTTCACTTGCTGACAAGTAAGGCACGTAGACACGAAAACTGCCACATCTCTCTTCATACCCCGCCACCAAAACTGCCGACCCAAATCCCGATACATCTTAGTACCCCCCGGATGCACCGCTAGGCGTGAATGATGGAACTCTCGGAGTACTTCCTCTCGGCAAGACTCCGGCACAAACAAACGGTCTCGGTATCTCACACTCAGGTCGGGATACACCGTCAAACCCTTCTCAACTTTCCCACTGGAGATCTTCTCTCGGAGGGACTCCACCTCAAGGTCACCCCTTTGTGCCTCTAACACTCGAGTCACAAGTGTAGGCTGTGCAACAATAGAAAACAAGGCCGCAGCCTCAACAGATTTGCTCAGATACAAATCGAACTCACAAAGTGCCCCCAACATCCCCCACTCCCGGATGGCTATACAAGCTACATCACTTATGGATTTTCTACTAAGGGCATCGGCCACAACATTGGCCTTTCCCGGATGATAATGCAACTCGAAGTCGTAATCCTCAATGAACTCCATCCACCTTCTCTGCCTCAAGTTCAAGTCTTTCTGTGTAAACAGATATTTCAGACTCTTATGATCCGAGAACACCTCGAATCTCTCACCATAAAGGTAGTGCCTCTAGATTTTCAAGGCAAAGATCACCGTTGCTAACTTTAGGTCATGGATAGGGTAATTCTTCTCATGAATTTTCAACTGACGTGAGCCATAAGCTACTACTTTCCCCTCTTTCATCAACACACAACCCAAACCCTCCCGTGAGGCATCACAATAAACCGCATAACCCAACCCTCTCTCCGGAATAATCAAGACTAGAGCAGTGGTCAATCTAACTTTCAATTCCTGGAACGACTTTTCACAAGTCTCACTCCATACAAATTTGACTCCCTTCCGAGTCAGTCTAGTCAACGGTGAAGCTAACCTGGAGAAATCCTTCACAAATCGACGGTAATACCCAGCTAATCCCAGAAAACTGCAGATCTCAAACGCACTCTTAGGCTGTGCCCAATCTTGCACTGCCTCGGTCTTGGATGTATCAACAGACACCCCTTCCCCGAATACCACATGGCCTAAGAACTTGACTTCTTCTAGCCAGAACTCACACTTCCCAAACTTGGCGTATAGCCTATGGGCTCTAAGCAACTCAAGCACCACTCTCAAGTGTGCCTCGTGCTCCTCCTCTGAAGGTGAATAAATCAGGATGTCGTCTATGAAGATGACCACAAAACGATCCAAGAATTCCCGGAAGATCCGGTTCATCAAGTCCATAAAGACTGCCGGTGGATTGGTGAGCCCAAATGGCATCACCAGAAACTCATAATGGCCATACCGCGTACGGAATGTCGTCTTCGGAATATCCTCCTCCCTGACCCTCAACTGGTGGTAACCCAATCTCAAGTCTATCTTAGAGAAACAACGGGAACCCTTCAACTGGTCAAACAGATCATCTATACGGGGCATAGGGTACTTATTCTTGACCGTAGCTCGATTCAACTTTCGGTAGTCGATACAAAGTCTCAAGACACTATCTTTCTTCTTAGCAAAGAGGGCCGGTGCTTCCCACGGTGAAACACTAGGGCGAATGAAGCCCTTATCTAGCAATTCCTGGAGCTGAACTTTTAACTCGACCAACTCTGCTGGGGCAAAACGATAAGGTGCCATAGAAATTGGTGTCATGCCGGGCACTAAATCAATAGAAAACTCTATTTCTCGGTGAGGTGGCAAATCTACAAGATCCTCGGGAAAAACATCCGAATACTCACAAATCACCCTCGGCAACACACTCTGGGTCTCGTCACACTCACCACTTATAAAGCTAGCAAGTAGACCACTAAGCTCACTCCGCCCTCGCGGACCATACCCCGGTGGCAAGACACTACCAACCCGGTCCCCCAAGAAATGGAAACACTCCCCGCTCACGGTACAACAAGTGACCCTCTGGCGGTAGCAATCAATAACTGCCTGGTATGACGACAACCAGTCCATACCCAAAATAACATCAAAGCCCTTCATGGGCATAACTACAAAAGGAAACAGAAGCCTATGATCGTCAACCTCTATATCACAACCCTTACATCCGTGTTTCAAAATCAACTCACCCCCAATAGGCGACACGACACAAATAGGAGACGCTAATAGTGCTAACTCCAACTCCAACACAGATGCAAATGCAGCAGATACAAAAGAATGAGACGCACCCGTATCAATCAATACACTAGCAACCGAGTTGCAAAACAGAAAGGTATCTTTCACTACTGATGGAGCCGGTACTAGGTCCTGCGCGGTAACAGCATACACGCGCCCTGTAGGCCCCTGATCCACCTGCTCACCTCTAGGAGCAAACGATTGATGCACAGACTGGGAAGACGAAGCTCCCGGGTTGGCCCTCGAGGCCTGCACAGACTGAGCTGGCTGATAACTCTACGTCTGCCTAGAACCAAACGCCCCTGAAGTGGCACTCAACTGTGGGCAAAACCTCTTCAGGTGCCCAAGCTATCCACACTGATAACAAGACAAAGGCTGGCCCCTGCCCTGACTCTGGCCCTGAGGTCTGGCTGAAGAAGAAGTAGCTTGCTGACCCCCTCCCTTCTGCGGGCAAACCGAAGACTTGTGACCCAGCTGGCCACATGCAAAACAAGTCAAACCTCCCTGACTACCTCTCTCGGAGCCTGCACTCGATACCGAAAAAGTCGATCTAGCCAAACCACCCTGAGACTGCTGAGGGTTAAAACCCCTCTGTCTCCTGCCATCACCCTGGCCCTCTTGGCTTCTCTTGGAACCTTGCCGCTTCTCATCATCCTCCTCATGCATCATAATTTCCATATGAGCAGCCGCATCCACCAGATGTCTATACTCTCGGATGTAAGACCCACCAACTCTCAATTTGAGGCCCCGTCTCAACTTTCGCTCAAACTCATAGGAACGGCGTTCCTCGGACGCCACTAGTTCAGGTGCAAACCTGGACAAGCTAGTAAAAGTAGCCTCAAATTCGGCCATTGTAGACGTCCCCGAACGCCCCGGGAGGATGAATCCCGTTCTGTTCATCTATGGGCTTACTATAGTTGGGACTCGATTTGTTGTCATGGTTCTTAATCTGAACAAAAGAATCCAAATCCGGCAAATCATTTTGAGAAAAAATAGATTTTGAAAGAAGTGCCAAACATGGACTGCTTTGCCAGATACAGAGTCGCCACCTAAATATTTTTTAAATGGGGAAATTTAGGAAACCCTGACTCGGTGCCAAAGGCCACGTGTCCGTCATCACCAAAGTTACCTCGGCTCGGGAACTTGGGTACGATTGGGGAAGGTCAGCTATGAGCACCCCCTCTCGCTCGGTCCGAAGACCGGCCTCTACTAACCATGATATCCAATTTTGAAAGCGTTATGTGTTCTTATTCCGGTTATTAGCCTAGATTTACTATGTTATGCGCACAGCAAACAAGTATAGACCAAATCGCCTAAATTGGAACAAAACATTTCATGGTTTGCCTTTTCTAAAGCCCACCCTCAAGTGGGCTTTAGAAAAGGTGGTTTTGCCACTATCTAGTGGGCTTAAAACTCACAGTTTTAATGCATTATTCCAATTTAGGTAATTCAACCTCCATCCACAGGCATTCAAGCAGTTATATCACATAAGCAGCTAGCCTCATGGCAATCACCCTATTATGGCAACACTCACACGCATGCGGTATGCTAAAGCATAAAAGCTTACCTAGTACTCCGTGCCAAAACAGAAACTAGTTAGTAATCATGAATGATCCTAGTTCATGTTAAAAATGGCTAATGCCTCACATACAGAATGTCACTAGAATAGGCTCGGCTAATCTAAACATGGCATGTGAAATGCGATCAATTGATGCACGTATTCAATTTGGAATTGAAGTACAAATGCAGTTAGCATGATGCGCCGAGCCCGGTGCATGTAAGACAAATGTATGGATGCACGCATGCATAGCATAAGGTATGCTAATTTAAACATGCCCTAATCTACCATCATAAGCGGGCAAATAAAAGGGAAGAAAGAAGTGGGGATTGGAAGACATGCACACACACGCACCCACACTTATTACAGATTCACCCTCGCTTGGAGGGACCAAAAGAATAATACAAATTAATTAACTACGAGCTAATTAATTATTACAAATTGCCTAAGTAGTTAACAAACTAACTAAGCTAGGAAAAACAGTAAACCGCCTCGGGAAGAGAGCCCAATGCAATGCATGCTCGGGTCTTGCTCGGAAGCGCACTGCCATGCATAGACTGCCTCTGTTTTCCCTGCTCTGCCCCTCTGAAGACTGCCAAAGTCTCTGAATTGCTTCCCTGGACATTGGGAGATACCACCGGCTGAGTAGAATTGCCACCGGCAGTGGGATGTGGTCATCGGTTGTTGATGAATCCATCGGCCACCAATTGATTGCCGGTCGGCACTCTGTGCAGTCGATCGGCAAGAAGTTCCTGCAGAACCTGTTTGATAGCAGCAGAGGACAGAGCCTTACATGGCAATGCGATTCAAGCCATGTATGCACCAACCAAGCCCCTTATCATGTGTATGACTCAAAGGGACATAGTTCTTGGCTCTCGGACCACCAATCGTGCATTTCCATGCATGATGGCCCAAGAAGCCAAGTTGTGCATTTTCATGTCAAATGAAATGCAAACAAACAAACAAAGGCCCGCTCCCTATCACTTGATCAAGGGACAAGGCATGCATGCTAGATGGAATGCAACCTAGGCATGCAAACTAGCATGCAATATGATCATGAGAGCAAGCATGCAAGCATGAGCATGGACAATGCACAAACATGCAACAACATGTTAAGTGGTTAAAGGAGAGAATACATGCCAAATGTATTACAACCTAAACATGCAACAACATATCATGCAACTCAAGCAATGCAACAAAATGCAATTACACATGGTATGCAACACAAGGTGAAATGGAGCAAACATGTGATGATATGCAAGGCATATGTGCAATAACATGAGAGGATGGTCTTACACTAATTTGGGCAGCCCTATATTAGGTCCAAAACAGTGGCCAAAGCTTAAGAAAATGGGACCAAACACACATACACACATGCACGTGTTAAGGCCTAAACACTTAAGCATCAAAGGACATCTTTTAAGCACGCTTAAAAGGGAACAACTATGGACATATGGCATGCATTAAGCTCTGAAAATCATGCAAGAACATGGTGCCAAACCAAGCAAACAAGATAGGCTAAACATGCAACAAATGACCCAAGTATTGAAGGCAAGCCAATGAAGTATTGAACTACACTTGATATAACCACACATGGCAAGACTTAAATGACCAAAAATAGAGTTCTAACATGCTAAAACAAGGCCAATAACACATCTAGATGGCATCTAAATGGCTCTAATCCAAAAGCATGCATAATTGCCAAAACATGGGGCATACAACACAAGCTTTCAAAGCATCAAAGAGGTGTCCAAGGCAAGCATACAAGCATGTCATGGGGACTGAAATGATGCTACAAATGGTACCAAATCACTAAACCAAAGCAAGTAATGCATGCTACACACTCATACACTTAAGGCCAACAAACCAAAAATGCAAAGGGGCTATGCAATACATGGAAAGCATGACTAAAGCGACTTGAAACAGAGCTAAAGCATACAAAAACATGCACTAAAGCTTCACAAAGCTAAGCCTAAAACATGCTAGAACAATGGTTTACAACCTAAGGCATGTTAAGGCAATAAAGTGGCATTACAAGGCATGTATGCTAAGCAAGCATGGTGTACCAAAACCAACATACAACAATGCTATTTCATGGCAACATAAGCATAAATAACAGCCAAGGCATGGTCAACATGAGGCTTAGCTAGGTGCTCATTAAAGAGGCAAAAATGGCTCTTTTCAAGGACAATAAGGAGAGGGGGTGGCCCTCTCCTTCTTGGGACTTCAAGGCATCATCCTTACCACTGAAATCCCTCAAGATTTCAGTGGTGAGGAGGCCCAAACACCAAAGTCCCGGATCTCACTCAAAATAGCACAAAATGGAGCCCCTCAAGGCTTAAGAGGGGTCAAACACCTCCAAACCACAAAACACTCTAAACAAACTATTTAGAGGGCCCAAAAAAAGAAATTTTTTATATTATACACTAAGCTCAAAAACAGTTCTAAGATAGGCAAAAATAGAATGCAAGAATGGGGTAAAAGGGGGTAAGATTGTTACCCTTGAAGAACCTCTTCACCAATGGTGGACCAGCTGCCTCCTTGAGCTTAAAATAGCTCCAAAGCTTCAAGAACAAACCTCTGGTCCTTCACAAACTAAGAGAAGGTGTAACACTATGTGTTTGTGTGCAATAGTAAGCCTAAACACACACAAGGACACACAAGAGGTAGATATAGAGATAGGAGATATGTATAACCCTAACCCTAATCCAGAGCTTCTCTCACAATGTTTCTAACCCTTTTTTTTCCAACCCTCATGCCAAGAGAGGAGCCCTCTTCTTATAGGCAAACCAATCTTGTAAAGCTTACCAAGGAAGCTAACAAGAAGGCCATCCCTCCATACACGTGTATGGAGGGGAACAAAATGCAATACAGCTGTATTAAAATATCTGCAAAAGCAGATGAACAGTATTCGGCTGCTCAAAATTGCCATTTTGACAAAATGGACTGCCGACCGACAACAAAGAATGCCGACCGGCAATATACATTGCCGATGGCAACAAAACACCAGCCGGTGGCCTCTGGTCATGGCCGGTGATGTGCGGGGATGCCTCACAAGGCATTCCCTGCCCCTCCAAGGAAAAACACAAGTGTTTGGTGCAAAACCAGACACTAAACAGTCGAGTTCGGAGATCCTGAGGCAAGGCGCGTAGCCGAGACTTCCGGGAACTCCAAACGAACACAAACATGGATGATCACCGGGTGTTCAAACGATGACGTCGAAGTCTTGAGGACGGTCAAAAATGGGGTGTCTACAGCCACTGACAAACCCTGCTGCTTAAGCCGACTAAACTGATCCCTCAGCTTCACCCTAGCAGCTGCAGATAAAAATCACCCCTGGAAAGCCTCTACAAAAGCCCCCCATGCACCACCAACACGGGCCTTCTCATACTTCCACCATTGACCCGCATCTCCCTTCAGCTGGAAGGATGCCAAGGTCACCTTTAGAGTCCCATCCTCGATGCCAAGCATCTCGAATGTCTTCTCCATCTGTTCCAACCACTCGTCAGCCTTAAGTCGCTCTTTCGGATCTCCAATAAATTCGTCCGGGTTAGACCGGAAAAATTCCCTCTTCAAGAAAGAAGGCCCTGCCTCTGCAACCTGATGCTCAGCTCTAAGAATACCCAAAACTCCCGCTATCTCTCGAGCCAAGGCACCCATAGCCTACTGACCCACTGGTTCGGCCACGTTGGCCTGACCAACTCCCTCCTACACTGCCGGAATGTCATCCGGTAAAGGCACCTCCTGCCTCCTAGGCCTACCACGCCTACCACCTCGTCCAGATATCCTATTAAAGGTAACAAAGACGTTAGCACATTCATAAATGTGCTGAAACTAAACACCCGCGTCCTAATGCATGGACAACTGTAATTCACTCCACGTAAGCACATAAACACATAAGCACTTACGAATTCCATTCCCGGATAATGACAGTCCCAAGGCATTACTAGAGTTCCGGTTAGAAACAGCATTGATCAGGTGCTTTTCCAACAAGACACACAGAAACCCAAGGATCCAATCAATATCCTAGAAATCAAATCCCATACCCAAATAGTCACATAAACATGCTACCACAAAAACACATTACATTACATTTAAGTCTCTAACAAGCGAGACAAACCCATTGTGATACTAATCACTTCCCACGTACCTAAAGTATTCGAACTCGGTACGCTCTGATACCAAGTTGTAACGCCCTCAAAATATTACATAAAACCCATCACTTTAGACATGCATTGATATAAGAGAAATCAACCATTTATATTCATCAGGGTGGTTCTTACAATAGTATTACATGTTAACAACAAAAGCAAGTGCCTTACAGGCTTACAGCTTTCCAAGTTAATACTTGGTTACAAAAAGAAGAGTACTAACTCTATACAGATAAGCCCTTGGCTTGATACACATGTAATACAAACAAAACAATCCAAAAAGAGTCTTCAACTCCCATAACCATCCAAGTTATGTCCTTGGAGGCGGCATGCTACCTGTACCTGAAAATGATGTCCCATATAGGGTGAGCCAACGCCCAATAGAGATATGCTAAACACAATATGAGCATTAACTAAGACATCAGCAATTGATAAATGTTTAACTCACAAAGATCAATTTATAATTTCATTTCCATTACATGACAACCGTGTCTATGTTTCATTTCATTTTCCATTTCTTATACAATTCTCAATTCACAACAGCGGCTCAGAACCTGGCCAATAACTTACATGAGACAGTGACTCATATTAAACATTTCCTGCTCTACATTAGATAAGCATACTAGCTATATTAACATCCCAACAGATAAGCATACAAGCTGTATCCACATTTCAACAGATAAGCATATGAGCTATATCACACTTCCATAGATATGCATATGAGCTATATCAACACTTCCAAAGATAAGCGTACGAGCTATATCAACACATTAACTGACAAGCATATGAGCTGTATCAGTGGAGTCCATCCCCTGTCTCCTCCCAAACAATATCCGGTTTAGAGGTCCATCCCCTATCTTCCCCTAAACCGTGGAGTACATCTCCTATCTCCTCCCACACACACAATGTATATACACAAAGGTCATATACGCAATCAATCAATACATAACGTTAATGTATTCAATCAACCGCCATACTCCATGACGCACCCAACTGATTAGTTTTAGTTTGCCTAATCATCATGCATTGTCTACAACAATCAAAACTACCCTCCACCGGTAGCCCAAGCAATTATTTCCAAACAGATAATAAAAGCTCCAACAGATAAAATATCAATGTTTTCGAAAATGAGCGATTAATAAATCCAACTCCACCATTTCACAATATAATGAGCCAATTTCATTATTTACAACTCAATTCCAAATAACAACAACTTTCCCAAATTAATTATGCCAATTAACTTATATAACAAATTAGGGCTTTCTCCCCCATTCCTCATTATTCACTCAAAGGTTTGATAATCAACAACCAACCACTAGAACATCATTTTGAAACCCAAAATACATCTTTAAGAATCAAAATCACAAAATCCTCTTTCATGCTTTTTGAAACCCTAAGTCCCAAATCAAACTATTTAAACAATAGACTCGAAATCTATGTTAACACCCATAAGAGTGAGTAGGAATCCCTACCTCAAGCGATGACACCCAATGGAGAAGATGAAGAAAAACGGAAATGCTCCAAATCACAAACTTCTTGGATCAAAAGATAGCCCTCGACGATCAACAACTTTTTTGTAAAGGCCAAAGGTGAGGAAACAACTCTTACTAGATCAATCCCTAGAGAGAAGGGAATGATTTAGAGAGAGAAGCTCAACAATGGAGTTTTTGGAAAAGTATGAGAGAGAAGAGAAGTCAAAAAGTGATTTTAAAAAGTCAAAACACGGAGCTTTAACCCAGTCGCCCCGATCGAGCGTGGAAACCCCCGCTCGAGCGTCACTCTCAGACTCCCACTCGAGCGTCAAAAATCCCGCTCGAGCGGCGGATACACACTTCCAGAACTTTACACTGAACCAGGTCCCCGCTCAAGCGGCAAACTCCCCGCTTGAGCGTTACACACAACCTCCCGCTCGAGCGCCCAACACTGCAGAAGAAATACTGGGAGATGGAAAATCACGCTCGAGCGTCAAATCCCGCTCGAGCAGATAAGCAACAACGAAGGCCCCGCTCGAGCGCCAAACGCTCTGCTCGAGCAGACAGGTCAAAATCTGAGCAACTAGTTTAGGTTTCTAAGCTCAACCAACCTGTTTCAAACCTGCCCAACACGACCCAAGACTCAAATACAAAGAGTAAAGGATGTAAACAGGATATACGCAACAATCGACTCCACGGAGCCTAAGTCCGGATGCAACAATTAAAGAAACGGAAACCGGGATTGCTATAATTGGATTGTTTTAAAATTTATATATAAAAAAAAGACAAATTTTAAAAAATATTCACTAGAAAATAATGAAATAATAAAAAAAAAAAACTTATGAAAATTGGTTTTTTTTTCTGATTTTTCTGAACCTTTTTACACACCAAAAAAGAAAAAGAAAAAGAAATAAATGTTATTAAATTTTTGTAAGCAACTAACAGACATGGATCTAAAAGGAAAAAAATTACATAATTTTTTAACAAGTTCACTAAGCACCAGTGTTGTGATAGATTAAACTATCTATTCATTTTTTTAATTGTTAAATTTTATATCATTAAGTTGTGTTATAATGTTATTAATAACATGAATTTTTAAATTAAATTGAATTTAGTTACGATATAAAATAAAGAAACAAATAAGGAAAGTTTTCATTGGCAACCATTACATTTTCCCTAAATCTTTCCTTTAAGTAATCCTTTCAAGTTTAATCTAAAATATGAAATCTATACTAGTTAGGCCTTTGAGGATTAAACTCCCCCTTTATTTTAATTACTTTTTTTTTTTTAACTTTTATATCATTAAGAATGATGTGTCATAATGTTATTTGAAAGTTTTCATTAATTATCATTATTTTTTGCCTAAATCTTATCCCTTTGAAGTTTTCTCCATCAAATTTTATTCCAAAATTGTGAAATTAAAAAGATTATTTTCTAAAAATTAATCAAAATTAAAATTTTGTCTCACACTCTTTCCTTCCATTTTCAAAACACTTTTTTCTTTCAATTATTCTATATTTTTTTCAATATAATTTTCTTCAAAATGCTAGTTTTCCATCAATCAATTATCTATTGACTAGCAATTAACTAGCAAAATCTAATTTCCATCTAGTCTAGTAGATTTTAAAAATCTAATTTTTTAAAAAATAAAAAAATAAAAAATCACTAAAAATGAGAGAAAAAATAATCAACAAAAAAGTTACTAAAAAAAATCAATTCCAAACAACTCTTAAATCTAAACCAAACATTGATCTTTCTCAATAAATTTATGGGTAAAAATTATAAGATTGTAGTAATTATTTGGTCTTTTCGAAATTCTAAGATGATATGTGTCGATCTAATAATAAGGAATTGTGTACTTACATTATTACATAGTCGAAAAAGAGTAGAATCAATATGAGACAATGACAAAACATTATTGATTGGACACACAGTCACATGATGTTCCTAAAATGTTAGATAATTTTTAGAGATTGTACTATTGCTGCTTAATTTTGACTTGTGTATTTTTGCAGGAACTCAACAAAATAGGGTGTAGAACAATGGTTGTAGCTGGCCTACCTCCAATTAGTTGTATCCCAATCCAAATGACTACAAAACTTGAGATTCACAGAAAATGCATAGATCATTCAGATGCTCAATCTTATAATGCCAAGCTTTCAAGTTTGTTACCTGAATTGCAATCTTCTCTTCCAGGGAGCAAAATTATCTATGCAGATATATACACACCGTTGGATGACATGATGAAAAATCCACAAAAATATGGTAAGCTTTAAAATCCCCAAGTTGATTTTTTTCCTATATCCTAGGATTGCATGAACTTATTTTTTAGTGCATCAAGAAACTATTATACCTGAATTCGTGTTTCTGTTTTTATGAAGTCTTGGGTTAGCCTAGCCTTGACTACCAAGTCTTTCGTAAGGGAGAAATCTTGGGTTTCACTTTTAAGAGTGTAATAGGAGGGTAAGATTTTCTTGCAATGTGTATGAGTATGAGTTTCAACTCATCCGAAATGTTAATCTGACAATTAGCCACTAACTTTCGACAATCAAAAAAAATATATTTTTACGAAAATTAAGTTTTTTATTTTTCATATATATTTTTTTTATTTTAGTGAATTTTTTTAATATTTTATGCAATTTTTTTTTTATTTTTTAGATATACCTAATCTAGATAAACTTAAAAAGTATAATATTTGTGGGGAAAAAAAACTTTAAAAAAATTACCAAATACAAAAAATACAAGTGAATACAAAAATTCAACACATTTTCATATTTTGTTGTATTCAATGAATTTTTTTTAAAAAATTGTACAAATTTTATACTTTCTAAGTACACTAAGATTAAGTGGATCTAAAAAGTTTTTAAAAAAATGATTAAAATATTTTTTAAAAATCACTAAAAATATAAAATACTAATTGAAAACTTAAAAAACTATTCTTGAAAACTCCAAACCAAACAATGTAATTTTTAGGGGAATAGGAATCACCAAGTTTGGTTTCAGAACATTGAGTCCACTTTTCAGAACATTAAGTTTTTTATTTTCCGTATTTGTTTTTTGTTTTCAGTGAATTTTTTTAATATTTTATTCAATTTTTTTATTTTTTAAATACACCTAATCTAAATATGCTTAAAAATATAATATTTTTTAAAAAATCACCAAATACAAAAAAAAAAAAAATTATGAAAATTTGAAACATTTTCGTATTTTGTTGTATTCAATGAATTTTTTTTAAATATTTTTGTACAATTTTTTTTTTTTACTTTTTAAGTACATTAAGATTAATTGAATCTAAAATTTTTTTAAAAAAATTATTAAAAATACAAAAATACTAATTAAAAACTCAACAAACCGTTTTTGAAAACTCAAAATGATTCCAACGTTTGGAACGGATTGAAGTAGGAAAGTAATCCCTCGTTGTTCATTTCAGTAGGAATCACTTTACTAGGCTGAGTAGGAATTGATTTTGACATTTCCCTATGGGAATCTCACATTAATGTAGAAATTTTAGCTATATAAAAATAAAAGGGAAAATTACAACAAAAAAAATTCCAATAATTTGTAATTTGGGCCTTGCAATAAAATAAAAAAATTCTAAATTTTTAATTTTATTAATTTACATTATAATTTTTTTATTTTTTTTCAGTTTAAAGTTTATATTCTAAACTATTCTCTACCTATGTTCTGTCAAAACAATATTTTAGTTATGAAACCAAGCTTACCAAATCAAGCTTATTAGTTCTCGGAGCTTTTTCAGAAAAAGTGGGTTACTTTAAAAAAATCTAGAAACTATTTTGAAAATAATTCATCAAACAAATTTTATGTATTCCTCTAAACATAAAAATAAAAATAAACAAAAAAATTACTAGTAATTGAATTGAACGTCCAGAGTCTAGAAAAGGGATACGAACCTCATTACTGAATGATAGAATCTCATTAAAGAGATTCCTAATTTACCTACTCAAATAAATGGTGTTATGGGTGGAGACACCAACTATTTCTAATCACAATAGTTAAAAAATGATAGAGACTTTTAAAAAATCACCCACTTGAAATATGAGTGCCGGAGAAATTTACAAGATGTGTATCGTAAAAAATTGTGATTTTTTATGATAAAAGTTATGAATATTTATAGTATATGTTATTTTTTGTGGTAAAATTACGAATAATAAATTTATAATGTGCATTCTGAAATTACGAATAATAAAATTATGACACTTTATGGTGTTTGTTATGACATTTCATAGTAAAAAATAGTATATTTTTTTGTAATTTATATTATGAAATTTTATAAAATTTTGTAAAAAAAATTATAGAAGATATACCATTGTAGCTCTCCGATGAGCGTGATATCCATGAATGTGTGATCCACATCTTATTGCAAGTAATTGGTATCTAATTGATAATTAAGATTTCAACTACAAAGACAAAATTCATTTGGCATCTTCTATTTCTGCCAAAAAGCCAACATTTTTCCATCAAAAATTTAGAAAAGCTAATAAGCTCTAACTAAAAAGTTAAGTCTCACTATATAGGACAGTTGACTCAATAATTCATATGAGGTGTATTTGAAATCTTTGTTACAAGGCCAAACTTAAATGAATCTAAACGGTAAGATTAAAATTATAAATACTTTTCTAATTTTATTTTTCTAAATTGGTAGTATTTCTATTTTCGATACAAAAGGTAAAAATAATATTGAACTAATGGTGTGAGAATGGTGAAACAACAGGGCTTAATGAAGCTCGAAAAGGGTGTTGCGGGAGTGGATTGATAGAAGCAGCATTCCTTTGTTCTCCCATCACTCTGGTGTGTCACTCTGCTTCCAATCACTTGTTTTGGGATAGTGTTCATCCTAGTGAATCCGGCTACAACCACCTTTCCCAATCCCTCACCGCTGCAATCATTGGCCAGCTCTTTTGAACCAGTCAATCACACCAACCCTCTTTGATTCATTCCCTGTCTATCACTAGCATTTCTTTTTTTTCTTCTTCTTCTTTTTTTTTTTTTTGCTAAGATTTTTATCAGATTTGCAAGTGTCTGCAAGAAAGCTTGTTATGTTACTTCCCATTTGTACTCAGCCAGTATTATTGTTTATTAGTTTTGTCTGAGAATTGCATATTTTTTCAATCTTCCTTCTTTTAAGCTAAGATTTTTAATTTAGCGTAGAATATGTAGACAGTTAGTAGATTGTTGCAAGTGCAAAGAAAGCTTGTTATGTTCCTTCTCCTTTATTATCAGTAAATAGAAACTTTGCCCATGCATGATCTTTGAGGGGGTTTCTAAATTTCCTTCAAATAATTAAAATAGCAAATCCCAAAACATCTTGTGTCTTTGAATTTTTTCGTCAGTGTACTCTCTATAGCGATCACGGTTTTTCTTTCCTTTGTATATTGTATTCCGGACTCAATTCCATGGTTGTGTTGTTGTCTCATTCTTATTTCTAGCCTTTACTCTTTGTATTTGAGTCTTGGGTTGTGTTGGCCAGGTTTGAAACAGGTTGGTTGTACTTTGAAACCAAAAGTTGATGCCCAGAATTTGGCCTTCACACTCAAGCGAGCCCTTCGTTGTTGCTTCTCCATTCGAGCAGGCGTTTTGATGCTCGAGCGTGATTTTCCATCTCCCAGTACTTTTGTCTACAGGTCTTCAGACGCTCGAGCGGAAGTTTTAATGCTTGAGCGTGACCCTTTGATTTTGTCCCTCCGCTCGAGCGGGGAGTTTGACGCTCGAGCGGGGACCATGGTTTGCAAAACTTCTAGAAGTGTGTAATCTACGCTCGAGCAGCGCTTTTGATGCTCAAGCGTGAGTCTGTGTCTGACGCTCGAGTGGGGGTTTCCACGCTCGAGCAGGGCGACTGGTATAACTTTGGGATTTCACCTTTTTGGATCACTTTTTCATTTCCCTTTCTCTCTCTTACTTTCCCAAAACCGATTTTGAGTGCTCCTCTCTCTAGAATCTCCCTTCTCTCTAGGGTTTAATCTAGCTAGAGTGATCCACTTCCTTGGTGTCTTTGTAAAAAGTGTGTTGATCGTTGAGGGCTACATTTTGATCCGAAAAGTTTCAAGTTTGGAGCACTTTGAGTTTGGTCTTCTTCTTCCTTTGAGCTCCGAATTTGAGGTAGGGATTCCTACTCATCCTTATGTGCTTTAACATAGACATTGAGTTATTTGTATAGATGGGTTGATTTGGAAAGTTAAGATTTGAAATGTGTTATTTGCAAAAGAGGGGTTTTGTTATTTCGGCTCATAAATATGTATTCTGGGTCTTAAAATGATAGTATTGATGTTGTTGTTAATATTTGAGCCTTTGGGTCAATATTGTGAAAAAGGCGGAAAAAATGCCATGTTTGGGTATATTTGGGTCATTAGTGTAATTAATGACAATTGTTATGGAAATGTGAAATTGAGTTCAAAATATTGGAATTGGCTCATTATGAGTTAAAATGGTGGAGTTGGATTTATTAATCGCTTACTTTGAAAATGTTGAGATTATATATCTGTTGAGGTATTTATTATCTGTTTAGAAATAACTGATTTGGGCTATCGGAGGAGGATAGTCTTGATTGTTGTAGACAATGCATGATGATTAGGCAAACTAAAACTAATCAATTGAATATGTCATCGAATATGACGGTTGGAATAATACATTAAATTTATGTATTGTTTGATTATGTATATGATATGTGTTTATATACATTGTATTGTGTGAGAGGAGATCGGGGATGTACTCCACGGTTTAGGGGAAGATAGGGGATGGACTCCTAAATCGGATATTATTTGGGAGGAGATAGGGGATGGACTCCATTGATACAACAATTTTGTGTATCTATTGAAGTATTGATATAGCAAATTTATATATCATATATGAAGTATGGAAATGTTTGGTTTGAGATTGATACAGCAATTATGTGTATCTTTGGTTAAGTGTGATGTGTTTAATTTGAGATGTAATCTCATTTAAAAGTATATGGCCAGGTTCTGAGCCAGGATTATGAATTGAGAAACTAGTTAAGTAATGAAATGAAATGAAACATGGGCACATTTGTCATGTATTTGAAATGGGTTATGAATTGATTCATGTGAGTTAAACATCTGTCAAATGCTCATGTTTTAGTTATTGCTCATATTACGTTTAACATATCTTTACTGGGCGTTGGCTCACCCTATATGGGACACCATTATCAGATACAGGTAGTATGCCACCTCCAAGGATGTAGCTTGGGAGGCTTGAGGCTGTTGAACTCTTTTGTTATTTTTGTTGTATTACTTGTATATCAAGCCAAGGGTTTATTTTGTGTAGAGTTAATACTCTCTTTTGTAACCAAGTGTTGACTTGGAAAGTTGTAAGCCTATAGGGCATTAACTTTTGTTGTCAACATGTAATACATTTTGTAATGAATACTCTGATGAAATGTGATTATGCTTATTTCTCTTATGTCTAAGCATGTCTTGAATGTTTGATTATGGGTTTATTTTGAGGGCGTTACAACTTGGTATCAGAGCATACCGGGTTTGAATACTTTGGGTATGTGGGAAGTGATTAGTATCATAATGGGTTTGTCTCGCTTGTTAGAGACTTATGTGTAATGTTATGTGCTTATGTGATAACATATTTATATGACTATTTGGGTATGGAATTTAATTTCTAGGATGTTGATTGGATCATTGGGTTTCTGTGAGTCTTGTTGGAAAAACACTTGATCAATGCTGTTTCTAACCGGAACTTTAGTAACGCCTCGGGACTATCATTATCCGGAAATGAAATTCGTAAGTGCTTATGTGATTATGTGCTTACGTGGAGTGAATTACAGTTGTCCATGCATTAGGACGCGAGTGTTTTAGCTTCGGCACATTTATGAATGTGCTAATGTTCTTCTTTACCTTTATTAGGATGTCAGGACGAGGACGTGGTGGTAGGCGAGGTAGGCCTAGGAGGCAGGAGATGCCTATACCGGATGAGATTCTGGAGCAGCAGGAAGGTGTTGGTCAGGCCAATGTGGCCGAGCCAGTAGGTCAGCACGCCATGGGCGCCTTAGCGCGCGAGATGGTAGGAGCTTTGAGGGAGTCCATGGGCATTCTCAGAGCTGAGAATCAAGCCCAGGCCCAAGTTGTTGATGCAGGGCCTTCTTTTCTGAAGAGGGAGTTCTTCCGGTCTAACCCGGATGAGTTTGTTGGGGACCCTAAGGAGCCACTTAAGGCAGATGAGTGGTTGGAACAGATGACTAAAACATTTGAGATGCTTGGCATCGAAGATGGAGCTTTGAAGGTGACCTTGGCATCTTTCCAGCTAAAGGGGGATGCGGGTCAGTGGTGGAAGTTTATGAGGGGTTATATTGGTGGCACATGGGAGCCTTTTGTTGATGCTTTCCAGGAGAAGTATTTATCTCCAGCTGTCAGGGAGAAGTTGAGGGATCAGTTCTGCCAGCTTAAGCAGCTGAGTTCTTCAGTGGCCGAGTTTGAGGCCACATTCACCAGTCTATCTAGATTCGCACATGAGCTTGTGGCACCTGAGCTTGTGGCATCTGAGGAACACCGTTGCCTTGAGTTCGAGAGGAAGCTGAGGCATGGCCTCAAGATAAGAGTTAGGGGTTCTATGACCCAGGACTATGGGCTCCTTGTAGATGCTACGGCCCATATGGAGAGTATGATGCAGGAGGAGGAAGAGAGGTAGAGAGGCTCCAAGAGGAGTCAGGATGGCCAGGGTGATGGCAGGAGACAGAGGGGTTCTAACCCTTAACAGTCTCAGGGTGGTTTTGCTAGATCTACCTTTCCAGTGCTGAGTGCAGGCCCTGGGAGAGGCAGTTAGGGAGACGTGACTTGTTACAAATGTGATCAGCTGGGCCACAAGTCTCCAGCTTGCCTGCAGAAGGGCGGAGGTCAGAGGGCAGCTTCATCTTCAGCTCGACCTCAGAGCTAGAGTCAGGGCAGAGGTTAGCCACTATCTTGCTATCAGTGTGGTCAGGCGGGGCACCTGAAGAGGTACTGCCCGCAGTTGAGTGCCACTTCGGGGGCGTCCGGTTCTAGGTAGACGCAGAGTTTTCAGCCAACACAGTCAGTTCAGGCCTTGAGGGCCAATCAGGGAGCTTCGTCGTCCTAGTCTGTGCAACAATCTTTTGCTCCTAGAGGTGAGCAGGTAGATCAGGGGCCTACAGGGGGCGTGTATGCTATTACCACGCAGGATCTTGTACCGGCTCCATCGGTTGTGAGAGGTACCTTTTCGTTTTGCAACTCGGTTGCTAATGTGTTGATAGATACGAGTGCATCCCATTCTTTTATATCTGCTGCATTTACATCTGTTTTGGGGTTGGAGTTGGCACAGTTAGCATCTTCTATTTGTGTTGTATCACTTGTTGGGGGTGAGTTGATTTTGAAACAAAGATGTAAAGGTTGTGATATAGAGGTAGCAGATCGCCGACTTCCATTTCCTTTTGTAGTTATGCCTATGTCGGGTTTTGATGTTATCTTGGGTATGGACTGGCTATCGTCATACCGGGCTGTTATTGATTGTTACCACCAGAGGGTCACAGTATGTACCTTGAGCGGGGATTGTTTACATTTCTTGGGGGATCGGGTTGGTAGTGTGTTGCCACCGGTGTATGATCCGCGAGGGCGGAGTGAACTTAGTGGTCTTCTTGCTAGCCTTATGAGTAGTGAGTGTGATGAGACAGGGGTTGAGTTGCCGAGAGTGGTTCGCGAGTATTTGGATGTTTTTCCCGAGGATCTTGTCAGTTTGCCACCTCATCGAGAGATAGAGTTCTCTATTGATTTAGCGCCCGGCACAGCGCCGATTTCTATGGCACCTTACCGTTTTGCCCCAGCCGAGTTGAGTGAGTTGAAGATTCAACTCCAGGAGTTGCTAGATAAGGGTTTTGTTCGCCCTAGCGTTTCGCCGTGGGGAGCACTGGCCCTCTTTGCTAAAAAGAAAGATGGTGCCTTGAGACTATGTATCGATTATCGGAAGTTGAATCGGCCTACGGTTAAGAATAAATACCCTATGCCTCGTATAGATGATTTGTTTGACCAATTGAAGGGTTCCCGTTGTTGCTCTAAGATAGACTTGAGATCGGGTTACCACCAGTTGAGGGTCAGGGAGGAGGATATTCTGAAGACGGCATTTCGTACGCGGTATGGCCATTACGAGTTTCTGGTGATGCCATTTGGGCTCACCAATGCACCGGTAGTGCTTATGGATTTGATGAACCGGATATTCCGGGAATTCTTAGATCGCTTTTTGGTCGTTTTCATGGACGACATTCTGATTTATTCACCTTCAGAGGAGGAGCACGAGGAACACTTGAGAGTGGTGCTTGAGTTGCTTAGAGCCCATAGGCTGTATGCCAAGTTTGGGAAGTGTGAGTTCTGGCTAAGAGAGGTGAAATTCTTAGGCCATGTGGTTTCCGAGGAAGGGGTGTCTGTTGATACATCCAAGATAGAGGTAGTGCAGGATTGGGCACAGCCTAAGAGCGTTTTTGAGATCTGTAGTTTTCTGGGATTAGCTGGGTATTACCGCCGGTTTGTGAAAGATTTCTCCAGGCTAGCTTCACCATTGACTAGATTAACACGGAAAGGGGTCAAATTTGTATGGAGTGAGACTTGTGAAAAGTCGTTCCAAGAGTTGAAGGTTAGACTGACCACCACTCCGGTTTTGATTATTCCGGAGAGAGGTTTGGGTTATGCAGTTTATTGTGATGCCTCATGAAAGGGTTTGGGTTGTGTGTTGATGCAAGAAGGGAAAGTGGTTGCCTATGGCTCACGTCAGTTGAAAACACACGAGAGGAATTATCCTACACATGACCTAGAACTAGCAGCTGTAATTTTTGCCTTGAAGATTTGGAAGCACTACCTTTATGGTGAGAGGTTCGAGGTATTCTCGGATCATAAGAGTCTGAAGTATCTGTTTACACAGAGGGACTTGAATTTGAGGTAGAGAAGGTGGATGGAATTCATTGAGGACTACGATTTCGAGTCGCACTATCACCCGGGAAAGGCCAATGTTGTGGCCGATGCCCTTAGTAGAAAATCCATTAGCGATGTAGCTTGTATAGCTATCTGGGAGTGGGAGATGTTGGGTGCACTTGGAGAGTTCGATTTCTTCTGGGCAAATCTGTTGAGGCTGCGGCCTTGTTTTCTGTTGTTGCGCAGCCTACACTTGTGAGTCGAGTGTTAGAGGCACAGAGAGATGACCTTGAGGTAGAGTCCATCCGAGAGAAGATCTCCAGTGGGAAGGCTGGGAAGGGTTTGTCTGTGTATCCCGACCTGAGTGTGAGATACCGAAACTATCTGTTTGTGCCGGAGGCTTGCCGAGAGGAGGTACTCTGAGAGTTTCACCATTTACGTCTTGCAGTGCATCTGGGAGGCACCAAGATGTATCGTGATTTGGGTCACCAGTTTTGGTGGCGGGGTATGAAGAGAGATGTGGCAGCTTTCGTATCGAAGTACCTTACTTGTCAGCAAGTGAAGGCCGAGCATCAGAGGCCAGCGGGTTTGTTGCAACCCTTCCCTATTGCCGAGTGGAAGTGGGAGCATGTCACTATGGACTTCGTTGTAGGTCTTCCGAGGACTCAGCGGGGTAGTGATGCTATTTGGGTGGTTGTAGACCGGTTGACTAAGTCAGCGCACTTTATCTCTATACGCATGAGAGATTCGGTGGATCATCTTGCCGACTTGCATATTCAGGACATAATGAGGTTACACGGGGTCCCAGTGTCGATCGTCTCGGATAGAGATCCTCGTTTTACTGCTAGGTTGTGGCAGAGTCTGCAGAGTGCCTTGGGTACTAGATTGACCTTTAGCACGGCTTATCATCCTCAGACTGACGGGCAGTCCGAGCGTACTATTCAGATCCTTGAGGATATCCTTCGAGGTTGTGTTCTTGACTTTAGCAGGTCATGGGAGAGGCACTTGCCCTTGGTGGAGTTTGCCTACAATAACAGTTTTTAGTCGAGCATCAGTATGGCACTGTTTGAGGCCTTGTATGGCCGACCGTGTAGGTCTCCAATTTGTTGGGCCGAGGTGGGTGATGCACCTTTGTTAGGCCTGGAGTTGATGAGAGAAACGACGGAGAAGGTTGAGCTTATCCGTAGGAGGCTTGTTACAGCCCAGACTCGCCAAAAGAGTTATGCCGACCGTAGGAGAAGGCCTTTGGCATTTGAGATGGTGTAGACACCCTATTTTGGACCAACCTTAAGACTCAGACGTCACCAACTGAGCACTCGGTGATGTTGCATATTTTGCTCGTTTTGAGGTTGCAGAGTCTCGGCTGCGAGCCTTGCCTACGGACTTCGGGGCTCTTTTTTGCTTTGCCTTGGTTTGCGAACCAGGTCCTGTTTTCTCTGTTTTCTTTTCCCAAAAGGGAGAGAGAGGTCTTGTAGACCATCTCTCAGTGGCCGTAGGCTACGTTTCGTGGTCGTAGGCCATTTTTCCCGTTTGGAGACCAGTTTCCGATTTTCGGAGCCGTCGGCCACGTGCCTCGGTTCGGGACTGTCTAACTACCTCTGTTTGCTCCGGTTTTTGGCACACACCTTGTTTCCTCTCCTTAGAGGGATACTGTGGCCTGGGAGACCACCTTCGTGGTCGCACGCCACCTCCGGTGCTTCACAGCCTGTTTTCGGGGCCCTAGGCCGCGCGTTTTGGCCCCCGAACCCTCGTTTTGCATCGATTTAGGGTTCATTTTTGGTATGGGCCCTATTTTCATTGCTAGGAAGGTAGTAGGATGGTCGGAGACCACAAATTCTTTTGAAAACCAATTTCTCTCTCCTCCAACCGGTTTTCTTGACAGAAAGCTGGTTTTTCTCACTTTTGGGCCGTAATTTCTGGTTTTTCATACCACCATTGTGTTGTGCTCATCTGGGAGGCCACCAATATGGGTAGGCCGACCAGTATTTCTTCTTGACCCTTTTGAACCTTGCTAGAAAGCTGGTTTTTCTCTCTCCTGGATCACATTTTCTGGTTTCCCACCATACAGCTGTATTCTCCTCACCTGGAAGGCCACCTTTCTGGGTAGGCCGACCAAATTTCTTGCTTGAACCTTTTGACCCCTGGTCGGCTGACCAGAGGGAGTGGCCGGCCGACCACCTAAGCTGGTTGGTCAGCTTTCTGCTTTTTGGCCTTCTCAAGTGCAACACAGCTGTGCCAGCTGTGAAGCACTTGACCCTTCCTCCGAGATTTTGAGCCTTTTGTTGGTCTTTTTAAGTTGGTTTTGACCCTTTTGCTTAGCTTCTTAGAGAAGCTTGACTCTTTTTTCAAGCTTCTTGAGGAAGCTTGACCCTTTTGGTCTAGCTTCCTCAAGAAGCTTGACCCTTTTGGTTAAGCTTCTTTAAGAAGCTTTGACCCTCTCTTAAGGCTTCTCCAAGAAGCCTTGGCTCTTCTCCTCTATAAAACCAACACTCCCCTTCCATTTGCAAGGGTGAGAAAAACCAGCCAAGGCATATACACTCCACCCTCCATATCTCTCTCATCTAATCTCAAATACCCCATTGTTCTTGGCCATTACACCACACCTCATAGCCTACCACCTCTACCATCCATTCAATCATTTTGGAGCTGTTTTCTAGAGGTTGAAGACTCATCTTCTTGGTCCAGAACTTGCTGCATTGCTGTGCTACAAGGGTAAGTCCTCATTTCCCCCATTTTTGCATTATTTTTGCTTCATAACTTAGCCCTATTTGCAAGCATTTATGGGTTTTGTTATAAACTGAAAAGTGTCTTATTTTGAGCTCCTCTTGAAGTTTGATTAAGGATAATTTTCTGTTTGAGGTCATCTACCTCCTTGTATGCTCTATTCCTCTTTGTAGGCTTATTTTGCTTCATATCTTAGCCCTACTTGTGAGCATTTTCGAGATTTGTAATAAACTGAAAAGAGTCTTATTTTGAGCCCCTCTTGATGTTTTATTAAGGGAATTTTTCTATTTGAGGTCATTTACTTCCTTGTATGCTTGTTTGCCTCTTGTTTTGAGCCTTGCATCTAGGCCTTTGTTGCATGTTTTGTTTGGCCTTCTAGCCACTGAAATCCAATGGATTTTCAGTGGCTAACACACTATTTTGAGAGCCAAAATTAGAGGGGGGTGACCCCCTCTCTCCTTGTCTTGTTTGTTGGCCTTTTTGGCCTTCCAAAGGGGCTCCATTTTGCATGCTTCAAAGTCACATTTTAGGCCCTATTTGGTGAGTTTTAAGGTCTGCCTTGACTCTTTCTAGAGCCCATTTTTCCATATTTTGTGTCCCTCATGCATGTGTGGAGCAATCCTCCTCAAGGCCTTTCAAGGGGACCTTTCATTGCATATTTCATTGACCCATTTCAGGGTCTTTTTGGTGAGTTTTAGGGCTGTCATAACTGATTTCCAAAGTTGGTTTTGCTATTTTACATGTCTATCTTGTATGTATTGAGTAATCCACCTCATGGCCCTCCAAAGGAGCCCATCTTTTTTGCATGCATTGGATACATTTCAATGGTTATTCGGGCATATTTTAGCATACCATGTTCCTATTTGTGGCTGGTTTGGTGACCTCTCTCGTGCTTCATCTACATGCCATGTAAACCATGCTTACTAGCCTATGTCGCATGTTGTTTTAGCCCTTCATGTTAGCACTTTTTGGCCATGCTTGAAACTGATTTGGTGCATGTTTAGGACTGCCTTGGCTCTATTTTCATGCATCACGATCAAATAATGCTTGCTTTGCATACTTGTGGTTCAATGCATTTGCCTAGTTTTGAGTTTCGGGGCCTATTTCATGCATTGGGTGACATGTTTCCATGATTCGGGACCATTGAGCATCTTATTTCAGAGCAGGAAATTGCATGTTTGTATGCCATCTTTCATCCCTTGCCATGCTTTGGTAGAGTAACATTTGATACCTTAGGATCGGTCCCTTACATCGTGCATGTTTGCATGTGTTTTGGTTGTCTCATTTCCATCACATGGCCACGGATGTGGGTGTGGCTGAGGTCCACTCATTTTGGTGTAAGTCCATCATGTATTGCATATGCCATTTTAGTCCATAGCATTGCGTATGCTAGGTTGCATGTTAGAGCATTGTGTATGCCATGTTACATCACGTGTATTGTGTATGCCATTTTTGTCCATAGCATTGCGTATGCTAGGTTGCATGTTAGTCGCATTGTGTATGCCATCTCATTTGTATTATGTTTGGGGTAGGAGTTAGCCCAAACACAGGAAACGAGGGACGTTTCGTACTCAAAGTGACGAAACGTGTCTCAATTCCCGGTCGCCGACACTCCGGATTACCCATGATGGAGTCTAGGCCGTGTTGTGTTGTCATGTGCATTCATTTCACATCGAGTCGCGCAATTCGACTCCTCGGCCATCATGCATCGAGATGCGTGATTGGTGGCACGAGGATCGAGGCGTGCATACATATGTGAAAATACTTTGCCATGCCCCTTTCTTGCCCTCTGATTGTAGTAAATCAGAAATCAGCAGCTTTCTAAAGCCTTCAATAGCATTTCGAGATTAATTGCAAACAGAGGCAAATCGGGGCATCGCGAGGAATTTTCCGACGAGGCGACTTGAGCATGCATCATTCATTATTCGGAACACTGCTGAGGCAGTCCATGGATTTGCATGCTAATTTATCCGCTTTCCTAGTTAATTTGTTAATTAATTAGGGTTTTGTAATATTTAATTAGCTAGAGAAGTTAATTAT
Source organism: Camellia granthamiana (assembly GCA_036172215.1). NCBI lineage: Eukaryota > Viridiplantae > Streptophyta > Magnoliopsida > Ericales > Theaceae > Camellia > Camellia granthamiana. The sequence continues at coordinate 52,676,710 of CM069905.1, read as the reverse complement.
TTATTCAGACTGTATTTATTTATTCGGTCTGTATTATTTATTCGGACCCTCCGAGCGAGGGCAATGTTGTAATAAGTGTGCGTGCTTGTGATGTATGTCTTCCAATCCCACGTCTTTCTCCCTTTTATTTACCAGCTTATGATGGTTAGTTTAGGGCGTGTTTCAGTTAGCATACTTATGCTCGCATGTTTGCATCCATTCATCTGTCTTGTATGCACCAAGCTCGGTGCATCATATTAACTGCATTATATTTCAATTCCAAGTTGAATACGTGTTAGCTGTAGCATGTCATATGCCATTTTTAGGATAGCCGAGCCTGTTTCTAGTTGCATTTTGCATGTGTTGCATTAGCCATCTTAACATGAACTAAGATCATGCATATGATTACTAACTAGTTTCTGTTTTGGCTTGAAGTACTCGGTAAGTATTTATACTTTAGCATCCTTACATGTGTGTGAGTGACTACCATGATAGCATGCTTACCATGAGGCTAACTGCTTATGTGATATAACTGCCTGAATGCCTGTTGGTGAAGGTTGGATTATCCGAATTGGAATAAAGCATTGACTGTGAGTTTTAAGCCCACTTGAGAGTGGCAAAACCATCTTTTCTAAAGCCCACCTGAGGGTGGCAAATCCACATTTTAGCCTACTTGCGAGTAGCAAACCATTTTCAAAACAAACATGAGATGTTTCGTTCCAATTCAGGCGATCCAGTATATACTTGTATGCTGTGCGCATCACATAATAAATCTAGGCTAATAACCGGAATAAGAACACATAATGTTTTCAAAACTAGATATCATGGTTAGTAGAGGCCGATCTTTGATCGAGCAAGCGGGGTGCTCACGAAGTGACCTTCCCCAATCGTACCCAAGTTCCCGAGCCGAGGAAACTTTGGTGATGACGGACACGTGGCCTTAGGCAACGAGTCAGGGTTTCCTAAATTCCCCCAAAATATATATTTAGGTGACGACTCTGTATCTGGCAAAGCAGTCCATGTTTGGCACTTCTTTCAAAAAAATCTGTTTTCAAAAATAATTTGCCGGATTTGGACTCTTTGATGATTCATCGGTCTTGCATTGCACTCTACGAGATTAGATACAGGAGCGTGACATTTGAGTCCTGAACTGTAGTGAGCCCAAATGAACAAAACGAGATTTCCCACCCGGGACGTTCAAGGACGTCTACAGTTTCTGGCGACTCTGTTGGGGAGTTAGAGAACTTGACTCGAACTCATGATATCTGGTTTTGACTGCACATGTGTGTTTCTTTGCATTGCATTTGCATTGGTGCACCTAGGACACCATGTTTGCCATATGCTATTCCTGAACGGTTTGCCGGAGGCTCGCTTTGCGAAGTGTTCCATAAGGCTGACCGGTTGCGGGCTCTGCCACAACGGGAACACAAACCTCGATTTTACCGGGGCACCCTCTTTGACCATTCGACCTAGTGTATATTCGGAATCCATAGTGACCATTCCAAGCTAGGACAGGTTGCTTACCTGTTCATAGGTTGTTTGAAACCGCTGCGTGCGTAGTGAAACCCTAGCTCCTGACAAAATAGGATAGGGAAACCTTACCCCAACATAGGGGTGTTTTGGGTCTCACTTGTTTGCTATGTGCTTTTAGAGTGCGTCTTTATAGTAATGCATGTATCAGTTTACAAGTTTGGGCATCAGGCCTGCGGGCACCAGTTCAGTATTTTGGGTATTAGGCCTACGGGCACTAGTTCAGTATTTTCGGAATCAGTTATCTGCGGGTATCAGATTCAGCTTTGGGGACAATGATTTGGGAATAATGATCAGTCTTTGAGAACTGTGTATTTCATCTTATCAACTGTATGTTAATTATACCCGACTGTGTGTTGTGTTTATTTACGCTGTTATGCTGTCCGTTTGTTTGCTCGTTTATTTCCTTATTATTGCTGTACTTATCTTTTTGCTAGGGGTAGTTTAGCACAATTGCTTCAGACCAAGCAGATATTCCCCAAGCACTCTGGACAAGAGGTCGCCGACTCCATCGATTTGAGGATCTGGTCGACGGACAACCAATGTATCATTCCCTACCCCCGGTTATCAGACGGAGGTCGAAAAGACGTAGTGTATCCAAGCAGAGGTTGCCAAAGCAGTGGTTTACCCAATCAATGGACAGTCGAACTGAGGTCTCAATTGTTGCTATAGAGATAGATCTACCAGTAGTTCAGACAGATCAGGGCAGTATGGCAGGAACGCCAGGAGTTGAGGAAATGATGCATCAGATGCAGGAGACCATGAGAGCGATGCAACAGGCCGCTGTTCGCCGGGATGAGTTTGCCAAACAACAGGCCGAGATCATGGCCCAGCAGGCAGAGTTAATTGCCAGGCTGCAACAACAAGCCGGGGCATTTGCTTCACACCAAGCTCCTCCCCCACCAGGAGTTCCAGCACCCAGGGAGGTACCAAATGTCCAGGGAGATACGAACATCCCGACAGGGCCGACTCCGCCCCCGATTCTACCTCAATTATCCAAGGCACCTATGCCTATCAATCAACTGGACTCTCCTGTAGACACCCCATTTTTGACCGTCCTCAAGACTTGGATGTCACCGTTTGAACACTCGGCAATTATCCATGTTTGTGTTCGTTTGGAGTTCCCGGAGGTCTCGGCTACGCGCCCTGCCTCAGGATCTCCGAACTTGACCGTTTTGTGTCTGGTTTTGCACCAAACACTTGTGTTTTGCCTTGGAGGGGCAGGGAATGCCTTGTGAGGCATCCCCACACACCACCGGCAGTGGCTAGAGGCCACCGGCTGGTTTTTGTTGCCACCGGCAATGTATGTGGCCGGTCGGCACTCTTTGTTGCCGGTCGGCAGTCATTTTTGTCAAAATGACATTTTGGGCCAGCCGACTACTGTTCATCTGCTTTTGCAGATATTTTAGGACAGCTGTGTGGCATTTGGTTCCCCTCCATACACGTGTATGGAGGGATGCTCTCCTTGTAAGCTTGTTGTATAAGCTTTACAAGTTTGTTGCCTATAAGAGAAGGGTCTCTTCTCTTGGCATGGGGGTTAGAGAATTTTGGAGAGAAAAACACAGAGAGAAGCTCTGGTTTTAGGGTTAGGGTTCATACATATCTCCTATCTCTCTTTTTCTCTCTTTGTGTTCTAGGTGTTTTAGTCCATACTATTGCACACAAACACCTAGTGCTTCACCTTCCTTTGGCTACTGGGGTTCTAAGGGGCTGGTTTTGGTGTTTTGGAGCTGGATTCAAGCCAAGGAGGCCTGTTGGAGCATCATTTGTGAAGGTGGTCTACAAGGGTGAGAAACTTCCCTTTTATTCCCCATTTTTGCATTGCTTTTGTACCTATCTTATAGCTGTTTTTGTGCTTAGTGTATAATACAAAAAAGTTCGATTTTTTAGCCCTCTTGATTGTTTATTAAGAGTGTTTTGTGGTTTGGGTTTGTTTGACCCCTCCTAAGCCTTGTAAGGCTCCTTTTTGTGCTATTTTTGTGCAAGTTTCGAGACTTTAGTATTTGGGCCTCTTCACCACTGAAATCTTGAGGGATTTCAGTGGTGGAGATGGTGCCTTGAAGTCTCCAAAAGGGGAGGGCCACCCCCTCTCCTTGTTGTCCTTGAAAGGGACCCTTTTTGGCCTCTTGAGGGAGCATCATGTTAGAGTGTGTATTGATCATGTCTAGGCTGTTTTCCATGCTTATTATGCCATGATATAACCTTGTTGTGTGTTGGTTTTGGTACACCATGCATACTTAGCATACCTACCATGTAATGCCTTGTTATTGCCTTAATATGCCTTAGGTTGTTAGCCTTTGCTCTAGCATATTTTAGGCTTAGCCTTGTGAAGGTTTTGTGCTCATTCTGCCATGTTTTAGGTCTGTCCATAGTTGTTTGGGTCGATCTTGGCATGCTTAGTATAGCTCCTTTGTATTTAAGCTTGTATGCTTCAAGTATGTGAATGTGTAGTAAGTGTTGCTTGCATCATTTTGGTGGTTTGGAACCACCCTACATGTTATTTCAGTCCCTTTGACATGCTCATATGTTTGCCTTGGATGCCTCTTTGAAGCTTTGGAAGCTTGCCTTGCATGCTCCATGTTTTAGCATTTATGCATGCCTTTAAATTCAAACCATCTAGATGCCATCTAGTTGGTCTTTTGGGCTTAGTTTCATGTGTTAAAACTCTGTTTTTGGTTGCCTAAGTCTTGCCATGTGTGGTTGTACTAAGCGTAGTCCATTGCCTCTTTGGTGAGCCTTGAATGCTTGGATCATTGTTGCATGTTTAGCTTGCCTTGTTGCTTGGTTTGGCACCATGTTTTAACATGATTTTCAGAGCTCATGTTGCATGCTAATTGTCCATGATATCCCCTTTCAAGTGTGCCTTAGAGTTGCTTATTTAATGCCTAAGTGTTGGTCCAACTTACTTGCATGTGTGTATGTATGTTTGATCCCAATTCCTTGGTTTTTGGCCACTGTTTTAGGCCTATTTAGAGTTGCCTAAATCATGTCTAAGTCCACCTTTTCATCAGCTTGCATTGCCTCATGTTTCCTTGTATACTTGCATAAGTGTCTTGCCATGCCATGTTGCATCCTTAGCTTGCATGCCTAGGTCGCATTGCATCTTGTATGCATGCCTTGTTCCTTGACTTGGTGATAGGAATTGGGCCTTGGTTTGTTTGTTTGGTTTGCATTTCATTTGACATGAAAGTTTCACACTTGATTCTTTGGGCCATCATGCATGGAAATGCGTGATTGGTGGTCCGAGAATCGAGACACATGCCCCTTTGAGTCACAAACATGATAGGGGACATGATTGGTGCATACATTGCTTGAATTGTATTGCCATGCAAGTTCTGTCCTCTGCTGCTGTGAGTTGCAGGTTCTGCAGGCATTCTTTGCCGACCGGCAGTATACATTGCCGACCGGCAGTAAATCACCAGCCGATGGATTCATTTTGTGCTGGTGACCACAATTCACTACCGGTGGTAATTCTACTCAGCCGGTGGTGATTCCCAGTATCCAGAGAGGCATTCTTGAGACTTTGGCAGTCTTCAGAGAGACAGAGCAGGGAAAACAGAGGCAGACTATGCATGGCCGTGCACTTCCGAGCAGGACCCGAGCATGCGCTGCATCTGGCTCTCCTCCCGAGGCGGTTTACTGCTTTTCCTAGTTTAATTAGTTTGTTAACTGATTAGGCAATTTGTAATATTTAATTAGCTTGCGTAGTTAATTAATTTGTATTATTTATTTGGTCCCTCCGGGCGAGGGCAAATCTGTAATAAGTGTGGGTGAGTGGTGTGCATGTCTTCCAACCCCCACTTCTTTCTTCCCTTTTACTTACCGGCTTTGATGGTTAGTATTAGGGCACGTTTAAATTAGCATACCTCATGCAATGCATGCGTGCATCCATTCATTTGTCTTACATGCACCGGGCTCGGCGCATCATTCTAACTGCATCTGTATTTCAATTTCCAAATTGAATACGTGTTAGTTGTAGCATTTCACATGTCATCGTAGATTAGCCGAGCCTATCCTAATCACATTCTGCATGTGTTGCATTAGTCACTTTAACATGAACTAGGACATGCATGTTTGCTAACTAGTTTATTGTTTTGGCACGGAGTACGATGTAAGTATTTATGCTTTAGCATATCGCATGCGTGTGGATGTTGCCATGACAGTATGCTTACCATGTTGCTAAGTGCTTATATGAGATAAACTGCTTGAATGCCTGTGGGTGAAGGTTGGATTGTTTGAGTTGGAAAAACTCGTTGAAATCCGTGTTTTAGCCTACTTGCGAGTAGCAAATTCCGAAGCGCTTTTCAAAACAAACGGCTATGCAATGCTTGTTTCTAAATTAGGCAATCTAGTCTATACTTGTTTGCTGTGCGCATAACATAGTAATTCTAGGCTAATAACCGGAATAAGAACACATAACGTTTTCAAAATCGGATATCATGGTTAGTAGAGGCCGGTCTTCGGACCGGGCGAGAGGGGGTGCTCATAGCTGAACTTCCCCGATCGTACCCAAGCTCCCGAGCCAAGACAACTTTGGTGATGACGGACACGTGGCCTTCGGCACCGAGTCAGGGTTTCCTAAATTTCCCCATAAAAAATATTTAGGTGGCGACTCTGTATCTGGCAAAGTAGTCCATGTTTGGCACTTATTTTCAAAATCTATTTTTCTCAAAACGATTTGCCAGAGTTGGACTCTATGGTTCAGATTACGAACCGCAACAAACAAAAAGGGGAGTCCGAACTGTAGCCGAGGTCCCTTGCGGGCTTGTTACAGTTTCTGGCGACTCTGCTGGGGATTTTAGAGAGCTTGACTCGAACTCGTGATATCCTGTTTTGATTCCATTTATGTGTCTCTTTGCATTGCATGTACATTGGTACGCCTAGGACACCATGTTGGCCATCTGCTATTCCTGAGCAGTTTGCTGGAGGCTTGTCTTGTCAAGGCATGACCATAAGGCTGACCGGTTGCGGGCTCTGCCAGTATGGGAACACAAACCCCGGTTTTACCGGGGCACCCTTTTTGACCATTCAACCTAGTGCATATCGGAATCCATAGTGACCATTCCAAACTAGGACAGGTTGCTTACCCGATATAGGTTGTTTGAAGCCGCTGTGTGCGTAGTGAAACCCTAGCTCCTGACAAAATAGGACAGGGAAACCCTACCCCATCATAGGGGTGTTTTGGCTCTCTTTTACCTGCTATGTGCCTTTTAGAGTGTATCTCTACAGGGAATGCGCATGTTAGTTTGCAAGATTGGGTATCCGGCCTGAGGGCACCAGTATCAATGTTGTCAAGAATTAGTTATGTCTGCGGGTATCAGTTCAGTCTCAAACAGTGATTCTGGGGAACAGTGATCAGTAGTAGAGTGCAGTTGTTCGGCTACACCTGTGTTTGATCTGTTTGGGGCTGAAATACTGCTTATTTTCCGTTTCAGTTTAGAGATTCAGAGAATTGATCAGGTAGTGCCTTCTCCTCACTGAGGCAGGACTTAGCATGACACAGAATTCAGAAGAGATCGTGGTCATGACGGCCGCGTTGGATCAAGGAATCACCCTACACAGCGAGACTACTATTGATATGCCACATCCACCCAGATCGCCGGTTGCACACCCAGTCTGGGCCCCTCAGCTATATCAGGCTCGTGAGCCTACTACATTTGAACTAATGGGGATGATAGGTGATCTCCAGAGGTCTGTGGCGGATCTCGCCTATGGGATGTCAGCTTCACCGTCAGCTGCACCGTATGCCGGGAGCTTTGTACCCCAGGAGCCCCCGCTATTGGGCCAAATTGTTATTGAACTTAGTCAACTGGAGATGGCCTCCAGTTATAACAATGACGTGTCAACATCAACCCAAACCCTCAATCAGACCGAGGCCAGAGGTAAAGATAAAATGAAGACAGATGCCAACCCTATCGAATAGCTGCTGTGGGTAGTCGAGGCTATGAAAGCCGGGGGGATGAACAAGCAACAGATATCTGCAGTCATGACAAAAGCTGTGGAGGACGCTTTCCCCACTTCGCCTGAGGGCAGTTCCAGTCAATCAGAAAACCGAGATAGGCCCCATCATGCCAAAACAGTTCTTCCCGCTCCCAACCCTGTACCCGGGAAAGATCAGAAAATGAAGGCCGCCCTGCCGACCCGTTCGCTAGTGCATCTGGCAAGAGTGCTCAGGCTCCAAAGTACCTGCCCCGAGGGCACAGGTCTTTCATCCTCTCTACATGCCTTTGTCTAGGGCACTTTTGATTTTGGCCAAAAAGGGGCATCTTAAACCCTTAGAGCCTCGACCCCTACCGAAGAATCTCCCCGCCACACATGATGCTGCTCTGTACTGTGCGTACCACCAGCAAACCGGCCATGCCACTGATAATTGCTTCCGCCTCCATCATGAGGTACAGGATTTGATTGACAACGAGGTTATCCTCCCCCCCACCTCAGCAAAGTCCGTCACCACCCAGTTGTTGGATTTTGAGGACACAGATACTGCGAGTATGTAATCAGAAGGTGAACCGCCTGCGGGCAGTGCCTGGTGCATTTTTGGATGTGGCGTTTGGCACGCATTTTTGAGCATCTGCCAATGCTAGTTTTGTAAATTCTGACTTGGGTTTCGAGTCAGTCTTTTGTTTTGTTTTGAGCCTGTCTATCTGTATTGAGTCAGTCTTTTTGCTTACAGGGTCTGTCTTGTTGTAATGAGTCAGTCCCTCTTGTATAGTATACCAGGTAATTTCGGGGTTGTTGCCTCAAACACCGTTTTGTCTTGTAATTAGTTGTTTTCGCTTTTTTTTTTTGAGTCTGTTTCTGCCGAAGAGCCAGTTATACCAACAAATCTGAATGAAACAGCTGTGGCTATCACGTTCCGTACTTGTTGCTATTTGAGTCAGCCGTGCCAGAGGATGTGAATGGAACGACAGTACATACCACCTACTCTCTTGTGCCTTAAACATCGTTGTAATGACCTAAGCTTTTCATAAAACCCCTTTTCGAACACTGCGGTGATGAAAACGAAGAGGAAGTAATTCCTCGGGTTTTGTAAAATTTTGATCATTTTGAGGGAAAGAGAGGCATGCTAAGCTTTTAATGAATGAAATCATGCTTGTCGGCGTGAGTACCGAGAAGGATCCTGGTTTGATCTAGACTGGTTCCACACTATCTTCTGCGCGAGCGATTTGTCGCTTTCTTAAAAACTTTCAAAAATGAAATGTTTCGCGCAGTCTTGCGAAGACCTGTGTGGAATCGCTCTTGAGATTGTGCAGCCCAGGATCGCTCTCAGCCTCAAGATTCAATTTATCTGTTGCAAACTGGGATCCATTCAAAACGTTCAACAGTGCCATGAAACGCTTGTGTGGCCCATTTTGAGGCAGCCCTCGAGCAAGAGGCATCAAAGTCAGATCAAGGAGATCAGATCCCACCAGGCAAGGCTCGTGAAGCAACCGTGATGGACTTTTCTGCAAATCAACACAACAGTCATTCTCCTGGACACAGAGAGGCTTCAATCTCAAAACCATTTAGCATGGGCTTGCTACACTTTTACCCTTTGAGAGGCTTGCTGGGCCGAAAACCCGGAAGGGCGACCCTGGCAAAAGTTAGAGCAAAGAAAAAAGAAATAAAAAAGAGACAAAAAAAAATAAGCAAAAGAGGAAAAAGAACAAAAAAAAAAAAAAAATAGCAAAAGAAATAAAAAATGAAAATGCAAAAGAAAAGAAAAGAAAGGAAAAAGAAAAAGAAAAACATAGCTCGCAAGGTCGAAAACCCGCATTGGGCACCTTGGCAAAAGTTAGAGCCTAAACAGTGAAGGTTAAAATACCCGAGTGTACCTTAATCGAAACTACGTAAGGCTTGATTCCCATGTTTGGGATACGTAGGCAACTTCATCCTGAAGTCCAGCCCCCAACGCTTCCATAGCGTCTCAGTCCATGTCATGGTTTTGATCACTTGTGCCTCCTCCGAATCTGATGTCTCGATTGCAGCAACCTGGAACTACGTGATTAACTTCCTCTTGAAATCCAACCACCAACACCTTCCAGGTGACTGTGTCCATATATTGATTCAAACTGTCTTCGTCTCCTCCGCGTCCGAGGGTCCGATCGTCATCAACGAGGACTGGCTTACAACGTGCCGCGGCATCATCCAAACAAGGGGCAACTTTCCGTTGCCATCCAATGCCATAAGTTGCCCTGAGTTGCCGTCCAGACCAGGGGCAACTTTTCGTTGCCTTATCCCCCTTTAAGCAAGGGGCAATTTGTCTCCAATCCGAGGTTGCGCATCTCGAGAGTAAGTTCCGTGCTCGTCGAGCATCGATTGTTTGTAAAAAAATAGTTTTTGAAAATTTTTACTGAAGTTGACTATTTTCTCGAAAACTATTTCATTTTCCAAAACCGGACCATCTTCTTGGACCCGTAAAGGAGAATTTTCAGTGCTCACAGCCTGATTTGCATGATTTTGAATCAAAAAATCGAACAAGTATGTTAATCCAACTCTCATTTTGATCAAAACTGTTTTAGAAAACAAAGAATGATCAAAGTGACGAACTAGGGGCACAATTGAGTTAGGTCTTCTGTCTTTCACCCATCAACATACTCGCCAGAAAGGCACCCTATCTACCAGAAGAAGTGGCTGCAAGCTAGCTGTATCGGGCATGAGCCCACAACCTCTCGTTTACCCATCAACCGCTCTGGGGAGCGATGAAAAATGAGAGAATAAAAGAATAGAGAGGAGTAAGTTGAGAGAAAAGTAAGAAAAGGGTTTTGAGAGAAAAACCGAGCCTGAGGGCTGAGTGATGTGAGTATCACAAATCAGAAAGGGTGGGAAATAATACCCGGAGGAATTGGCTCCTTGAAATTTGAGGTCTTTTTGTAAACATGTCCGTGTGTCGTGTCTTTTGATTTGTCGGTCTCGATTTTGGCTTTGAGTCTTTTCCGAGTGTGTCTCGTTGTGTTCAAGTCGCGTGCCTTTTGTTTCTTTGTTTGAGTCCCTCCGCTGTGTTCTGTGGTAGGCTCGATACCCCGGTTGAAAACCTTTCTTTATTTCAAAAAATCGTTTGTGCTCAGAATGCTGTGCCATTCTCTACATTCGTGCGAAGCAAGAGAAGGAAAGGGAAAATTTGGGACATCCGAGTGTGTTTCAACTGCAACCGTGTCAGCTTTTGTGGTCCGTCTTGTTAGATTGGGGCTGTTTGTTCAGGGTTTGCTGTGTGCGGAATGAACCGAGTGCTGTGTTATAGGCTGTATGCAGATCAATCCCCAGTAGAGTATGGGCTGTATTATTCAGTTTGAGTAGTGGTTTGTATGAGTTGTTTGCTGTTAGTTGGTTGGTTATCCGATTATCACAGTGCAAGTGTTTAATTTTCAGACAACAGATCAATATCATTTACATTTGAGGTGTAATATGATGCAATACAGTGCAGGGTATGAAATGTGCAGATATAACACTCTTTCAGACAAAAAGTTTATTTCATTTCATAATCTTTTCAAGTACATAAGTTTTGGAAACAAAATCTGCCTGCGGCAGTACAAAGTACCCTAACTACTAACAAAAAGGGGAAAGTGCAAAAAAAGAAAAAACAGCAAAAATCTGTATCGAATGTCAAAATGGCTCCGGGGCTATCAGTCTATCCTAGTCCTCTTCCTGGACGAAGGTCCAGGAGCATCACCACCAGGAGCATCACCGTCTGAGCCTGAGCCCGAGCTGTCCCCGGTCTCCTCCGACGACGACCCCGCCTCCGCCTCCGCCTCTGTCTCTGCCTCAGACTCGTCATCTGGAACTGGAGCCCGCGAGCTGCTCCCGATGTGAGTGCGCCCCCCTCTGGTGCGGGGATATAGTCTGCCATCCCAGGTAGAAATGGGAGGTCCAGCCGGAGCGCCACCCACCGGAGGAATCTGGAAGGTAGGCTGAAAAAGCATAAAAGGCGAATGCATCAAAATACTGTGAACAGCGAATCAGTATGGAATGCAATGTATGAGTATAGTCTGTGAGTGCCGTGAGCAACGAATCAGTATAGAATGCAATGTATGAGTACAGTCTGTGAGTGCCGTGAGCAGTGAATCAGTGCAGAATACAGTGTATGAGTACAGTGTGTATATGCTGTGAGCAGTGAATCAGTGCAGGATGCAGTGCGTGAGTACAGTGTATCAGGTGCCGTGAGGGCTAGGTATCCAGTGTTGTGTCGTGCATCAGATTATGCGAAGCAGTTTGTGTGTGGTTTGAGGCTGTGGTTAGAAAGAACATACCGGAATGCTGTAAAGGGCTAGGAGGTCGAAGGTCCACTGTAGCATCCCCATCATGGAGGCATTCATCTCCAATGACTGCCGGGTGTACTCAGAAGAAGCCTGCAAAAGTATCAGATGCATCAATATTCTGTGGAATATCAAATAAACGGAAATGAAATGACTGTACAAAAATGCGGTAATACATACCGGAGGCAAGTCGGGGACACCGACAAACTCGTGATCAGCCGGCGGAGGGGCGAAGGGGATCTGATAGGTCGCCCCACCCTGCCCTCGGAAAGTCAATGAAGCGGGCAGAGCAGGCCAACCGGTCCCCCACCCTCGTTGAACTCCGCCCCTGCCACGGACTCGAGCTCTCCTCGGCGCTCCCCCTCCAGACCCGCTCCCACTCCAGCCGCTGGCGCCGCTGGTCTCTCTCTCTCCACTCGACGGCCGCTGCTCAGAGGTCGCATGATGAAGGTCCGGACGTACTCCAAGTAATCGCCCTCGCCTCTAAAGTCGTCTGCTTCCCAGCCAATGGTGTAGTCCGCTATCTGCTCGGCGGTGAATCTCTCGGTATCCCTCATGTGCTCAGGAGGGTGCACCGGGACTATCTGCTCCGGTAAACCCAGGGTCTGATGCAAGAAACGCTCGCCCAGGTACCAAGCCCGACAGACCGGACCCTCCAGCAGAATCCGGAAACGTGAGGTCTCATCGGCACCGGCAAACCGATCCCGCATCATGGCTGGCAAAGGAGCCCAAGGCTGCCAGGTGATCTGAAAATGCAATACAGTTTGTTATCTACTGTTATTGAAATATGCAGTGGAAAGGCGAAGCTTAAATGAACTGCAAGTAAAACATATATCTGCGGGGGTGATGGTGTCGAAGAAGCGGCGGAAGAAGCTAAATGTCTCTCGCGGCCTCCGGGTGCATCTCCTGTCAAAGCGACGCGAAAAAGGGACGACCAGAGGAGTCTCCATCTCCGGTACGGGAGCGAGCCTAGAAAAGTAGGCATAAACCCACAATTGCAAGGTAAATACCAGTGCATTTATCAGATAAAGTAGAATATAGAGTAAAAGCAGAAATAGCAGAGCCATGTGTTGTGCAGTGTATTGTGCAGAGTGTGCAGTGTAAGCAGTGTACAGTCAGTGTAAAGCAGAGTATGTGTATGCCGTGTGTACAGTATATAGCAAGTGTAAAGCAGACTACAGTGTGTGCAGTGTGCAGAGTACAGAAAATATAGAACAGAAATGAAAGGCAGAAAAAGAAATGTACCTCCCAAACACACCAATAGCCCCCGAGCAACTGTCCGCTATCGCGGGAAGCTGAGCTCATGTATCCATAGAGAGTGGCCAGAGCGGCGCCACCCCAGTCATAATGTAAGATGTCCCTGACGTCCACCAGTACGCTGAGCAGGCAGAGAGGCACTGTGTTCGCCCGGTCGGCGAAAATGGTCGTCCCAAACAGGAACATGAGAAAGTCGCGTGCGTATCTCTCCACGGCCTCCTGAGTCATCGGGGCTGCATCGACAAGGAGGGGCTGGACCCTGAACTGCACCTCAAACCAGGAGTATCGGATGAAGCCGGGACGCGCAAGAGGCGGTGTCGCGCCGAGCAAGTAGACCTGAGCCGCGGTCCACTCGTCCATATCAATGTTGAAGGGGATCGGATCACCCTCTACCCCGATGCCTGTGAGCATCGAGAAATCATAAGGGGTCATCATCATGTCCCCTGCCGCAGAGAAATGGAATGAATCGGTGGTGTCACACCACCTCTCCCCCAGAGCGGCAAGGAGAGGTCTGCATGTAGTGAGCCTGGAGAGTCTCCCGCAGAATGCGCCAAAGCTGGCCTGGTCCACGATGTGACGAACTGCGTCGGGAAGCTCGACGTACCACTCACGAGCGACAGTGTTCCCATACCCGTGGATGGTATGGGAGTCTCCCTGTTTTCAAACAAATAGTCGCGAAGTAATGTAAAATGTACAATTTTGAAGAAACAGTCAAAATCAGTGCAAATTTGGCATGCGTGCGAGTTTTTCAAATTCAAACAGATACCGGGTGCCAGTGTGCTTACAGTGAACTACAACGTATGATGTGTCAGCGTGTTCGCGTGAATCAGTGCAAATTTGGCATGCGTGCGAGTTTTTCAAATTCAAATAGATGCCGGGTGCCAGTGTGCTTATAGTGAACTACAACGTATGACGCGTCAGCATGTTTGTGTGGTTCGATGCAAATCTGGCATGCGTGCAAGTTTTTCAGATTCAAGCAGATGCTGGGTGTTGGTGAGTTTGCAGTGAAATACGGTGTGTGCCGTGTGTGTGCATGTGTCGTTCTTAAACAGATATCAGTTGCTAGTGTGTTTGTGATCAACTACAGTACACAGTGTATCAGAGTATCTGAGCTAAAGCAATTAAAGAATGCAATCAGCTATGGCAGTTGATAGTTAAAAAGTTCTACATTGCAGAAAATAAAGCAGAGAAAAAATGTTACCTCGGAAGCGCCGAATGATAGGTGAGAGGTAGGCTCACGTAGCAGAAGCTCGGGATCCAACGCCATGTCGAAACTCCTAAACTGGCGCAGTCCGTCAGGGGGCAGAACATGAATGCCGGCCGGTAGGTCGCCAGGTCGAACGGGCGCTCGCTCAAAGGTAGGAGCTCGACCCCGGGATCCATCTCGTGATCCAGGGGAGTCCCACCGCGTGGAATGTCGTCCGCCATGTCAAGAATGATGATAAAATGGTCGGAGAATGAAAATCGGGCTGGAATATGGAAAGTCAACCGAAAAGTCAACCCCCGGGAGGGTGGAAAATGGCCGAAAAAGGCAGGATGTGAAAAGACACGGAAATCAAGAGGAAATCAAGGGGAACAAACCCCAAAAAGGTGGAAATGGCAAAAGAGGCACCGAAACAAAGATTTGTTCGGTCCAAAGTATTCGAAACGCGGAGGTATACGCGAATCGAAAGATGAAAAGGGCGCGAGAACGCAAAGAAACGATGAAAAGAGGAGAGGAAAACACTCTAGAGAGAGGGGGTGTGGAATTTCGGCGAAGGAGGAAGTGAGAAATAGGGTTTAGAAACCCTATTTTAAAACACCCATGGTGAAATGTCGAATCTGCCCCGACTCAGGAACTTTTTGTCGGTCGGCAACATTTTGTGCCGGCCGGCAGAATATTGTGCCGATGAAATTATTTTGCAGCCGGTGGACAGCCGGTGGCTTCCCCTCCCGGCCGGTGGTGTTGCCACAACCTTGTTTAGGCCATATGAGTAGTTTTTGGTCTTCATAGCTCAAGAAAGTGCAAGAAAGTGTATCTCCGACGCTCAACCGGCCTCCGTTTTGACCTCGGACCGCGTCTTCTGTGCGTAGCACTCCAACTCATACAATGTTGTATCCTTTGGTATCCTTTTTGCCTTTTACAAGATTCAAAAGTTGCCCCGTGTGCGTTGCACGCGTTCATCGCACTATTTCGGTGCATTACATCGCGCTATCATGCGCCTCACAGTTGCATTGATTATGCACATACTACATGCGTTGTAACACGCACCCCTTGCATTGCCATGCACATCTCTCATGCATTGTCATTGCATTTTTATTACAAGCATTGTCATGTATTTCAATACATACGTCGCCTCGCGCATCGTTCGCGTTGTCGTGCATTCCCTTACCATGCATTGTCATGCATTCCAAAACACGTGCGTTGTTACGCATTTAAGTCCGTTTGCATCATTTTACATTCTGTGTGGCATGCGTGTCACACTTGCATCATTTTGCATTTCCCTGAGGCATGCGTGTCTCATTTACATTTTACATTCCGTGTGGCATGCGTGTCACACTCGTATCATTTTCCATTCCTATGAGGCGTTCGTGTCTCATTGGTATCATTTTGCATCTTATGAGGCATGCATGTCTCATTTGTATTATTTTGCATCTTATGAGGCATGCGTGTCACACTTGCATCATTCCTCATTTGCATTGGCACATGTGCCTCATTTGCATTGGCACGTGTGCCTCATTCTCATTGGCACGTGTGCCTCATTCTCATTGGCACGTGTGCCTCATTTGCATTGGCACGTGTGCCTCATTTTCATTGGCACGTGTGCCTCATTTGCATTGGCACGTGTGCCTCATTTGCATTGGCACGTGTGCCTCATTCTCATTGGCACGTGTGCCTCATTTGCATTGGCACGTGTGCCTCATTCTCATTGGCACGTGTGCCTCATTCTCATTGGCACGTGCGCCTCATTTGTATTGGCACGTGTGCCTCATTCTCATTGGCACGTGTGCCTCATTCTCATTGGCACGTGTGCCTCATTTGCATTGGCACGGGTGCCTCATTTTCATTGGCATGTGTGCCTCACTTTCATCGGCATGCGTGTCTCATTTCCATTGGCATGTATGCCCCATCTTCATCGGCATGCGTGTCTCATTTCCATTGGCAGGTGTGCCCCATCTTCTTCATCGGCATGTGTGGCTCATTTCCATTGGCATGCGTGTCACATTTTCGTTGGCATGCGTGTCGTCATTTGCATTAGCATGCGTGCCTCATTTGCATTGTCTTACATTCCTTGCGACCTGCGTTGTCTTGCTTTCATTTGCATTGTCATGCATGTTGCTAATGACATTGTACCTGTTAAGTTTGTTTTCTTTTCAGGCACGATATTATATGTACGGTTCATTTGAGGCCGGTGCAACCGGACGAGCCACACAGGTATTGTATCCTCCGCGTGAGACGTACAAAGAATTACATAATTCTCTTACATCCTTTCTGCATTGTAGTGTAGTCTGGTGTATGCTAGCTTAAAACTGTTGCATGTGTGCTTCGTTACAGCTTTCTTTGCATGATCATAAGTTATGCTCGGCTTCTTGCATTTTCAGTTGCATTTTGCCCCTGCCTTCGGGCGCATACCTTGTTTGTCTTGCATGTTTGTCTAAGTCTTCGGCCTTGTCAAAAATGGGTCGTCTCTGGGCTTTGACATTCACTCCCGTCATTGTTATGACTTTCGAGTTCTGTCAAAGAGGGGCAACTGTAGACACCCCATTTTTGACCGTCCTCAAGACTTGGACGTCACCGTTTGAACACTCGGTGATTATCCATGTTTGTGTTCGTTTGGAGTTCTCGGAGGTCTCGGCTACGTTCCCTGCCTCAGGATCTCCAAACTCGACCGTTTTGTGTCTGGTTTTGCACCAAACACTTGTGTTTTGCCTTGAAGGGGCAGTGAATGCCTTGTGAGGCATCCCCACACACCACCGGCAGTGGCTAGAGGCCACCGGCTGGTTTTTGTTGCCACCGGCAATGTATGTGGCCGGTCGGCACTCTTTGTTGCCGGTCGGCAGTCATTTTTGTCAAAATGACATTTTTGGCCAGCCGACTACTGTTCATCTGCTTTTGCAGATATTTTAGGACAGCTGTATGGCATTTGGTTCCCCTCCATACACGTGTATGGAGGGATGCTCTCCTTGTAAGCTTGTTGTATAAGCTTTACAAGTTTGTTGCCTATAAGAGAAGGGTCTCTTCTCTTGGCATGGGGGTTAGAGAATTTTGGAGAGAAAAACACAGAGAGAAGCTCTGGTTTTAGGGTTAGGGTTCATACATATCTCCTATCTCTCTTTTTCTCTCTTTGTGTTCTAGGTGTTTTAGTCCATACTATTGCACACAAACACCTAGTACTTCACCTTCCTTTGGCTACTGGGGTTCTAAGGGGCTGGTTTTGGTGTTTTGGAGCTGGATTCAAGCCAAGGAGGCCTGTTGGAGTATCATTTGTGAAGGTGGTCTACAAGGGTGAGAAACTTCCCTTTTATTCCCCATTTTTGCATTGCTTGTCTACCTATCTTAGAGCTGTTTTTGTGCTTAGTGTATAATACAAAAAAGTTTTGTTTTTTAGCCCTCTTGATTGTTTATTAAGAGTGTTTTGTGGTTTGGGTTTGTTTGACCCCTCCTAAGCCTTGTAAGGCTCCTTTTTGTGCTATTTTTGTGCAAGTTTCGAGACTTTGGTATTTGGGCCTCTTCACCACTGAAATCTTGAGGGATTTCAGTGGTGGAGATGGTGCCTTGAAGTCTCCAAAAGGGGAGGGCCACCCCCTCTCCTTGTTGTCCTTGAAAGGGACCATTTTTGGCCTCTTGAGGGAGCATCATGTTAGAGTGTGTATTGATCATGTCTAGGCTGTTTTCCATGCTTATTATGCCATGATATAACCTTGTTGTGTGTTGGTTTTGGTACACCATGCATACTTAGCATACCTACCATGTAATGCCTTGTTATTGCCTTAATATGCCTTAGGTTGTTAGCCTTTGCTCTAGCATGTTTTAGGCTTAGCCTTGTGAAGGTTTTGTGCTCATTCTGCCATGTTTTAGGTCTGTCCATAGTTGTTTGGGTCGATCTTGGCATGCTTAGTATAGCTCCTTTGTATTTGAGCTTGTATGCTTCAAGTATGTGAATGTGTAGTAAGTGTTGCTTGCATCATTTTGGTGGTTTGGAACCACCCTACATGTTATTTCAGTCCCTTTGACATGCTCATATGTTTGCCTTGGATGCCTCTTTGAAGCTTTGGAAGCTTGCCTTGCATGCTCCATGTTTTAGCATTTATGCATGCCTTTAAATTCAAACCATCTAGATGACATCTAGTTGGTCTTTTGGGCTTAGTTTCATGTGTTAAAACTCTATTTTTGGTTGCCTAAGTCTTGCCATGTGTGGTTGTACTAAGCGTAGTCCATTGCCTCTTTGGTGAGCCTTGAATGCTTGGATCATTGTTGCATGTTTAGCTTGCCTTGTTGCTTGGTTTGGCACCATGTTTTAACATGATTTTCAGAGCTTATGTTGCATGCTAATTGTCCATGATATCCCCTTTCAAGTGTGCCCTAGAGTTGCTTATTTAATGCCTAAGTGTTGGTCCAACTTACTTGCATGTGTGTATGTATGTTTGATCCCAATTCCTTGGTTTTTGGCCACTGTTTTAGGCCTATTTAGAGTTGCCTAAATCATGTCTAAGTCCACCTTTTCATCAGCTTGCATTGCCTCATGTTTGCTTGTATGCTTGCATAAGTGTCTTGCCATGCCATGTTGTATCCTTAGCTTGCATGCCTAGGTCGCATTGCATCTTGCATGCATGCCTTGTTCCTTGACTTGGTGATAGGAATTGGGCCTTGGTTTGTTTGTTTGGTTTGCATTTCATTTGACATGAAAGTTGCACACTTGATTCTTTGGGCCATCATGCATGGAAATGCGTGATTGGTGGTCCGAGAATCGAGACACATGCCCCTTTGAGTCACAAACATGATAGGGGACATGATTGGTGCATACATTGCTTGAATTGTATTGCCATGCAAGTTCTGTCCTCTGCTGCTGTGAGTTGCAGGTTCTGCAGGCATTCTTGGCCGACCGGCAGTATACATTGCCGACCGGCAGTAAATCACCAGCCGATGGATTCATTTTGTGCCGGTGACCACAATTCACTACCGGTGGTAATTCTACTCAGCCGGTGGTGATTCCCAGTATCCAGAGAGGCATTCTTGAGACTTTGGCAGTCTTCAGAGAGACAGAGCAGGGAAAACAGAGGCAGACTATGCATGGCCGTGTACTTCCGAGCAGGACCCGAGCATGCGCTGCATCTGGCTCTCCTCCCGAGGCGGTTTACTGCTTTTCCTAGTTTAATTAGTTTGTTAACTGATTAGGCAATTTGTAATATTTAATTAGCTTGCGTAGTTAATTAATTTGTATTATTTATTTGGTCCCTCCGGGCGAGGGCAAATCTGTAATAAGTGTGGGTGAGTGGTGTGCATGTCTTCCAACCCCCACTTCTTTCTTCCCTTTTACTTACCTGCTTTGATGGTTAGTATTAGGGCACGTTTAAATTAGCATACCTCATGCAATGCATGCGTGCATCCATTCATTTGTCTTACATGCACCGGGCTCGGCGCATCATTCTAACTGCATCTGTATTTCAATTTCCAAATTGAATACGTGTTAGTTGTAGCATTTCACATGTCATCGTAGATTAGCCGAGCCTATCCTAATCACATTCTGTATGTGTTGCATTAGTCACTTTAACATGAACTAGGACATGCATGTTTGCTAACTAGTTTATTGTTTTGGCACGGAGTACGATGTAAGTATTTATGCTTTAGCATATCGCATGCGTGTGAATGTTGCCATGACAGTATGCTTACCATGTTGCTAAGTGCTTATATGAGATAAACTGCTTGAATGCCTGTGGGTGAAGGTTGGATTGTTTGAGTTGGAAAAACTCGTTGAAATCCGTGTTTTAGCCTACTTGCGAGTAGCAAATTCCGAAGCGCTTTTCAAAACAAACGGATATGCAATGCTTGTTTCCAAATTAGGCAATATAGTCTATACTTGTTTGCTGTGCGCATAACATAGTAATTCTAGGCTAATAACCGGAATAAGAACACATAACATTTTCAAAATCGGATATCATGGTTAGTAGAGGCTGGTCTTCGGACCGGGCGAGAGGGGGTGCTCATAGCTGACCTTCCCCGATCGTACCCAAGCTCCCGAGCCAAGACAACTTTGGTGATGACGGACACGTGGCCTTCGGCACCGAGTCAGGGTTTCCTAAATTTCCCCATAAAAAATATTTAGGTGGCGACTCTGTATCTGGCAAAGCAGTCCATGTTTGGCACTTCTTTTCAAAATCTGTTTTTCTCAAAACGATTTGCCAGAGTTGGACTCTTTGGTTCAAATTACGAACCGCAACAAACAAAAAGCGAAGTCCGAACTGTAGCCGAGGTCCCTCGCGGGCTTGTTACATCTCCCTTCGAGTTCGAGGTGGACCATACAGCATTAAAGTTGAGCAAGCTTGAGAAGCTGTTCAAGAAATCCCAAGGGGGGAAGTCCATCCCAGACATCGAGGACGATATACCGATGTGGCTGTGACGTTGCCAGATAGGTTCAAAATGCCACAAATCGACCGCTTCGACGGATCCGGGGATCCCATGGTCCATCTTCGTTTGTTCTCAGATATACTGCGACCGATGGGCCTCACCAGACCGCAGAAGCTTTCACTATTTGACCAAACCTTGTCAGGTGTGGCCGCTATCTGGTATGCAAAGTTTGAAGATGAGGTTAAGCGAAACTGGGATGAAATGGCCCAGGCTTTCATTGCACAGTACTCCTATAACACTTAAATCGAGATTATAACCCGTGATCTTGAAACAACAAGACAGGAGCCTAAGGAGAGCTTTTCGGATTTTGTGTCTCAATGGAGGGCGAAGGCCTCAATGATGACCCTAAGGCCCACCAATAAAGATCAAATCCGGATAATTGTGTGCAATCTCCAGCCAAAACTGATGCAAAAAATGATTGTGCTCCCCTTCCCTACCTTTTCAGATTTGCCCAAGATGGGGGTACAAATTGAGGATGCTA
Source organism: Camellia granthamiana (assembly GCA_036172215.1). Taxonomy (NCBI): domain Eukaryota; kingdom Viridiplantae; phylum Streptophyta; class Magnoliopsida; order Ericales; family Theaceae; genus Camellia; species Camellia granthamiana. Next base: position 52,655,625 of record CM069905.1, on the reverse strand, counting down.
TGAAACAAGGTCTGATTGACCAAGATAGAGAGCAACCCAGAAGAACCTTCAACCGCAACAACAATACAGGCACCAGCAATGCCGCAAATGCTAGAGCTTCAGAGGTAAGCATGGTCACCACCATCCCCCCTCCAAGACCCATGGTAGCTACACCTTCCTCCGGCGCGTCCGGAAGCAACACACAAACCACCAAATTCCAACCTCGAGGCCAGAGAGCTTTCACCCCACTGTATATGCCCCTGTCCAAGGCTCTAGGGGTATTAATCAGGAAAGGGCACTTAAAGCCCCTGGAGCCGAGCCCATTGCCAAATCCACTCCCTCCCTCTCACAACCCAACAAAATACTGTGCATATCACCAACAACACGGTCACGACACTGACCAATGTTTTAGATTACGTCATGAGATTCAAGATCTCGTTAACAAGTAGGTGATTGTGCCTCTAAAAAAACTCAATGTCACAACAAACCCTCTCCCACCGCATAACCAAGCTCCACCTCCCAAAAGAATCAACTTCATCCAGACTGGGGTCATGTCTTACGATCCCAGCATATATATTACCCCAACTCACCTACCCAAGCCGGAGGTGCTCCTTCCTGACTGCACTGACTTGTGCATGTTGGACATCTCCAGAGCCAACCCGAACCATTGGTGGTGACTGTCGAAGATAGAACAGGGGAGATTTCAGGGGAAAATGGGATTGTTAAGTCAGAATCTGAGGAATCTGGGAATTTTGCTGAGGAGGTATATAGTCCGAGTGATTACATTCTATCAGTAGGCCAGGCTGGGTCAGATATGGAACTGCCGGCAGGGGCAGAGCTTTGTATGATACAAGGAGATGAATCTGGTCAGAGGACAAATGACTTGGCAGCTGTGGAAGAGGACTTTGCTAACCTCCAATTTCTCAATGAGCAAGACCTAGAGGGCATGGTGGTCAACTGGTCAGATTTTGAGGAGTCAACAGAGGTCACCGGGTGGCTTGATGACCTACCGGATGTTGTCGACGAAGCTCAGTTGGAACGGGGCCCAGCAGGGGCAAGAACATCAGTTGTGGCTGGAAGGGCCGAAAATCAGAATGCATCGCCAGAGAGCGCCGGTGCGAAGAATTTCACTCAGGACTTGGGCATTGTGAATGCAAGAAGTGTTGAACAGCCAGCTGTACTAACGCAATTGGAACAAGAAAGATTCGGGGATTCTAAGAGAATTAGGAAAGCTAAGGGCCCTGAAGGGACTGAAAGTGCTGTGTGCACGATGATAGAGAATGCTGCAAGCATGTGGACGGAGAGTACTGCAAGTACAATGGTACCGGAGCCAGACAGGTGTCTGTTGGCTGCCAACGGAATGTGGTGGGAAGACGATGATCTATGTCTTGCCCACACAAATGAGAATTGGGGGAGCAACCAGCCAGATGATACCTGGTACATCGGTGAAGTCGATCATATGACTAGAAGCGGGCGGTATTTCAAGCCCCCACATCTAGATCAGCCAGAGGCGTCTGGGAAGGATAAGGAGGCTGAGAAATAGAAAGAAAAGCAACTCGAAGAAGAAGCTGTACTGAAGCAGTTGAAAAAGATACAGGCAGACATCTCCATCTGGAGATTGCTTATGGCATCGCGAGTGCATCAACAAGCTGTCTTATCAGCCATGGACAAGGCCAAGCTCTCAATAGACACAATGCCCGAACAGTTGGTAGGCTTAGTTTTTTTGGGAGGGGCTACCCCGATGTTGACTTTCTTCGACAAAGAACTGCCACCTGAGGGTGCGAACCATAACAAGCCACTCTACAACTCTGTGGAGTGTAGAAACAAATGGATACCCGTGGTACTCTTCGACACAGGGTCCGCCATCAATGTGTGCCCGACAAGAACTGCATATGCAATCGGTTTGAAGACCGCAGACTTTGCGCCGACAGCCCAGGTGATTCGGGCATATGACAACACGAGCAGAGAAGTCATGGGGACAGTGAAAATCCAGACCAAGGTTGGGCCAGGACAGCATGAAATAGATTTCCACGTCTTAGAAGTTCCTGCAACTTTCAATATGCTCTTGGGGCAGTCGTGGTTGCACCAGGTGAAGGCAGTTTCGTCCACCTTGCATCAGATGGTGAAATACCCCCATGGAAAGGGAGTGGCCATTGTTTTTGGGAATTCATCGATCCATCCACCGCCGGAAGTATCTATGCCAGTTTTGGAAATTGAGCACCGTATGGAGGATGTGTTCTTATCCGGTTTCACCCTGGCTGAGGCCCGGGTCGCGTAGAACATCTTAGCTGTTAATGAGGGGGTGTATGTTAGTGCACAATCAGTATACCTCATGAACAAGCTTCAACACATCCCCGGGATGGGATTGGGAAAGAGCGGCCGGAAGGGCGTTGCAGCATTGGCCGAAGTGCCACACAACCCACATACTTTTGGCTTGGGTTATCTGCCCACCAAAGAGGATTGGGTAAGGAAAGGTAAGGAGATGGCTGGGAGAGCCAGAGCAAAGAAGGCAGGGAAGCCTTTTGACTTAATGCACTGGCCCATTCAGGGTACCCTAAACAGACGCTTCGTCCGGGAGGGGGAGGACTTTCCATTTTGTAGCTTTCCAGAGCCGTGGATAAACGTGGAGAGGAAGCATGTACCAGGGTTTGAGATTTTCTTTGACCTACAGTTATTCGGGGATGACGTTGCTGAAGAGCAGACGGACCCATTAGCTAAGGCTAAGCAGAGCAAGAAAGTGGAGTCTGAGGACGTCGAAAGTGAAATGAGGGTAGCGCTGGCGTGTCTACTTTCAGATCCTTCGATCGAACAGAAGTGCTTGGGGGATAACTTCTCGGTATGCGTGATTGGGAATGAAATGGCTGCGAGCCTACCAGCAAACATTTTGGATGCATCTATCGCACCCTCTCTCATTTGGCAGTATGAAGAGGGATTTTTGTCAAGCAGCACCGGGTCAGGTAGTGAGCCAGAATCTGATTCCTCCGAATCTGTTGAGTCGGAATTAAGTTCCAGCTCGACTGAGTCTGAGTCCAGTATTCCAAGGGGTGATAACCCGGATACCACAGTCCTGTTCAGGTCGTCCTTTTCTTTCTCTTTTGAGTCTGTTGTAACCGAAGAATCGGACGATTTGGATGTGCTTAATGAGAATGATGTGTGTAGACACCCCATTTTTGACCGTCCTCAAGACTTGGACGTCACTGATTGAACACTCAGTGATCACCTTTGTTCGTGTTCGTGTCGAGTTCCTGGAAGGCCTCAGCTGCGCGCCTTGCCTCAGGATCTCTTAACTCGTTCGTTTAGTGTTTGGTTTTGCACCAAACACTTGTGTCCTTGCCTTGGAAGGCAGGGAATGGCTTGTTAGCCATCCCCACACTTCACCGGCCTTCCCTTTACCCCACCGGCCTTTCCTTGTTGCCACCGGCCATTGTTGCTTGTTATCAATTGCCGGTCGGCACTCTGTGTGGCCGGCCGGCACCTTTTTTGGCCGGTGACCTATTTTGCCGGCCGGTGACCCTTCTGCACCCCTTCAGGCTTGGTACATGCCAGCTGTGCCAGCTGGAATGCACCAACACCACTCCCCATGCACGGGGATGGCTGCTTTGAGCCTTTGACCCCTTTTTCCATCTAGAAGGATGACCCCTTTGGCCAAGCTTCTTGGGGAAGCTTGGCCAGCTGTCCCAGCTTCTTCAAGAAGCCATGAACCATTTGCACCCTTTGACCCTTTTCATTTTAGCTTCCTTGAGAAGCTTAGAGCCTTTTCTTTGCTTATATAAGAGCCCGTCTTCCTCCTTTGTCTAGGGTTAGAAGTTTTGAACAAAAAACCAGAGGTTAGATACATACACATCTGTTATATACTCTCTCTCTCTCTCTCTCTCTCTCTCTCTTTCTCTCTCTCTCTCTCTCTCTCTTTCTCTATATTCCCCTCTCTCTCATCCTTTGTGTGTGTTTTGTGGCCTAAAAGTGCATTTTTACCTTAGTTTTGCACTAACACACTACCACACCTTACTTCAACTTTGAGGGACTTAGAGGGTTTGTTCTTGAGTTTTTGGACTTGTTTTGATCAGAAGAGAGTGGCTGGACCTGCTGTTCTTGAGGTGTTCTTCAAGGGTAACTACTTTGCTTTAGTTTCCCCAATCTTGCATTGGCTTTTGACTTGTCTTGTAAATTGATTTGAGCTTTGTGTATAACTGAAAAAAGTCTTATATTTGCATGCTTTAAATACTTCATTAAGGTCATTTTGTGGCTTGGGGTCGAACTCACCCTCTTAGGCCTTATTTGGCCCTTTTGGTGCTTTTATTGTTAGGCTTCATTTGCTTGAGTGTTTTGTTCTTTTCACCACTGAAATCCAGTGGATTTTTAGTGGTAAAGAAGAGGGTTTGAGGTCTTGTATAGGGGAGGGACACCCGTCTCCCCTTTGCCCCTCTTTTATCCTTATTTTGGCTTAAAAAGCAACATGCATGCTCGGCTTGTTTTTGGCTCCATATCAGATGTTTTTGGTGCTATTTAGGTCACATGTTGTCTCTGTTTTTGGTTGGATTTGTGGCCCTTTGGATGCTTAATATACTTGCTTTGTATTCCCTTGTTTGTGCCTAGAAGTGCATCATGACTTTTGGCTACCATGCTCTCATATCTTGGCTTTACTTTGTGAAGTTCCTTGCCATATTTTGTCATGCTTAAGATCTGTTAGCCGCTGATTTGGTCTTGTTTAACATGTTTGATATAGTTGCTTCACATTTTGGCTTGTGAGCCCCAAGGATGTGAGTCCTAAACATGCATTGGTTAGGCTATTTCAATGATTTGGAATCATTCAACATGCTATTTCAGTCCCTATATCATGCTTACATGTCTCCATTTATCATCTCTTTCATGTCTTGAAGCGTTGTGATTGCATGCCTTGAAATGCGCATTGTGTATGCATATGTGTTTGGGTCATTTGGGATGCCATGCATGGGTTTTAAGGCTTATTCTCACATGCTATAACACTGTTTTTGTTGATCTAAATGCCCATGCTTATCTTTCTTTAGGCATGTTTGAGTTGGCTTTTATGCCTTAGCTTTGGACCTCTTTGACTTGCATGTTTGTTGTGCATTTTGTCCATCATTTGGGACACTTTCGGCCACTGTTTTGGGGTGGGCCGAGGTTTGCCCCTTTATGGTTTAAGTCCACCATTGCATGCTTGTCATATGTTTGTTGCATGTTTGACTCATGATGTGTTGTCACATGCTAGCTCTTTTGCATACTTGCCATGACATGTTGCATTGCATTTGGCATGCCTTGCATCTTAATCTTATGTTGCATCTCTGAGCCATGTTTGCATAACATGCATTACATTGCTTGGTTTGGGGTGTCAAGCCAAGTGTGAGGATTGAGAAGTGTTCCTACTCCAAGTGATGTAACACGTCTCAACTCTCGGTCACCGAGGCCCTTGACTTTGACATGATAGGGTCTCGGTATTCATTTGTGTGTTACAGGCATTTTCATTGAATTGCAACCTTGGCCTCTTAGGCCATCATGCATCAAAATGTGCAATTGATGGCCCGAGGATCGAGGTCCATGCTCCCTTGAGTCCACTGCATGATAGGGAGTGTGACCATGCTTACATTTGCTTGAAATTCCATGCCATACACTATCCGTCCTTTGTTGCTGTCAAAAACCAGTTCTGCAGGAATTTTTGGCCGACCGGCCGTTTATAGTGCCGACCAGCCATGGATGAATGGCCGATAACATGAAGTCCAGCTGATGGACATTTTCCATGGCCGGTGGGTATTTCCTTTAGCCGATGGTTCTCTACAGTGTGCAGGGAATATGTCCCAAGACTTTGGCAGTTTTCAGAAAAGCAGGGTAGTGTAAACAGAGGCAGTGGTGGCATGGTACGGGTTTTCCGGGCAAAAAGGACTCGAGCATGCATCATTCGTGCATTTCAAGGCGGGGTTGTGGCCTTTTCCCTTCTGCACTTATTTTGTTAATTAATTAGGAGTTTTGTAATATTTAATTTGTAATAATTAATTTAGTATTATTTATTCAGACTGTAATATTTATTTGGACCCTCCAAGTGAGGGCAATTGTGTAATAAGTGTGTGTGAGTGCGTGTATGTCTTCTAATCCCACGTCTTTCTTCCCTTTTATTTACCTGCTTATGATGGTAGACTAGGGCATGTTTAAATTAGCATACAATATGATAACATGTTTGCATTCATTCATCTGTTTTGCATGCATCGGGCTCGGCGCATCATTCTAACTGCACCTGTATTTCAATTCCAAATTGAATACGTGTTAGTTGCAGCATTTCACATGTCATTGTAGATTAGCCGAGCCTATCTAAGTTGCATCCTGCATGTGTTGTATTAGCCATCTTAACATGAACTAGGATCATGCACTTGATTACTAACTAGTTCCTGTTTTGGCTTGGAGTACTAGGTGAGTTTTTTATGCTTTAGCATACCGCATGCGTGTGAGTGTTGCCATAATAACATGATTACCATGAGGCTAGCTGCTTATGTGATATAACTGCTTGAATGCCTGTGGGTGGAGGTTGAATCACCTAAATTGGAATAATGCATTAAAACTGTGAGTTTTAAGCCCACTAGATAGTGGCAAAACCTTCTTTTCTAAAGCCCACTTGAGGGTGGTAAAACCTGCATTTTAGCCTACTTGCGAGTAGCAAACTATTTTCAAAACAAACACGCAATGTTTTGTTCCAATCTAGGCGATTTGGTCTATACTTGTTTGCTGTGCGCATAACATAGTAATTCTAGGCTAATAACCGGAATAAGAACACATAATGCTTTCAAAACAAGATATCACAGTTAGTAGAGGCCGATCTTCGGATCGGGCGAGAGGGGGTGCTCATAGCTAACCTTTCCCAATCGTACCCAAGTTCCCGAGCCGAGGCAACTTTGGTGATGACGGACACGTGGCCTTTGGCACCGAGTCAGGGTTTCCTAAATTTCCCAAAATAAAATATTTAGGTGGCGACTCTATATCTGGCAAAGCAATCCATGTTTGGCACTTCTTTCAAAAAATCAGTTTTCCAAAACGATTTGCCGTATTTGGACTCTTTGGTTCAGATTAAGAACCGTGACAAATCGAGTCCGAACTGTAGTAGACCCACAAAGCGAACGGAACGGGACCCACCCTCCCAGGGCGTTCGGGGGACGTCTACAGTTTCTGGCGACTCTACTGGGGAGTTTAGAGAGCTTGACTCGAACTCGTGATATCCTGTTTTGATTTCATTTATGTGTCTCTTTGCATTGCATGTGCATTGATGCGCCTAGGACACCGTGTTGGCCATCTGCTATTCCTGAGCGATTTGCCGGAGGCTTGACTTTGTCAAAGCATGCCATAAGGCTGACCGATTGCGGGCTCTGCCAGTATGGGAACATAAACCCCGGTTTTACCGGGGCACCCTTTTCGACCATTCGACCTAGTGCATATTCGGAATCCATCGTGACCATTCCAAATTAGGACAGGTTGCTCACTCGATTTTAGGTTGTTTGAAACCGCTGCGTGCGTAGTGAAACCCTAGCTCCTGACAAAATAGGACAGGGAAACCCTACCCCAGCATAGGGGTGTATTGGCTCTCATTTACTTGCTATGTGTTTTTAGAATGTATCTCTACAGGGACACACGTACTGGCCTGTGAGTTTGAGTATCAGGCCCACGGGCATCAGTGTTTTTTGGGAATCAGTTACCTATGGGTATCAGATTTAGACTTAGGGGCAACGATTCAGAAACAGTGATCAGTGTTTGAGGAACAGTGTGTTCAGCTTATTGGCAGCATATTATGATACCCAACCGTATGTTGTATGTTTATTTTACGCCGTTACGCTGTCCGATTGTCTGCTTATTTATATGCTTTATTTATCTTTTTGCTAGGTAGTTGAGCACAATTACTTCTGACCCAGCAGATATTCCCCAAGCACTCTAGACTAGAGGTCGTCGACTCCATCGATCTGAGGATCTGGTAGACGGACAACCAGTGTACCACTCTCTACCCCCGGTTACTAGACGGAGGACCGTTAGGCAGAGGGCATCAGTACAGCAGTCAGTTCAGAGGGCCTTATCTACCCCACCTGAGTTTAGTAGAGATCAGGGTCCTGTTTCACCTACAGAGAGGGAATATATACCGGTAATTCAACCAGAGCAGAATAGTATGGCTAGCTTAGAGGAGATGGTGAGCCAGCTCCAAGAGAGCATGAAAATGATGCAGCAGGATGCTGTCCGACAGGCAGAGTTTGCCAAGCAGCAGGCCACAGTTATGAATGAACACGCAGAGTTGATTGTGAGGTTACAGCAGCAAACCGGAGCCTTTGCTTCGCAGCAAGTTCCTCCCCCACCAGGAGTTCCAACCCTCGGGGAGACAGCCAATGTTCAGAATGATACAGAACTTCCCACAGGACCACCTCCACCCCCAATCCTACCCCAAATCCAACCCCAGTTATCAAAAACACCCACCAACCTACCGGACTCTCCCTTTGAGTTCGAGACTGATCCCACCGCACTAAAGTTGAGCAAGCTTGAAAAGCTGTTCAAGAGATCCCAGGGAGTCAAGACCATCCCCGACATTGAAGATGGCTATACTGACGCAACTGTAACGCTGCCCGATAGATTTAAAATGCCCCATATTGATCGATTTGACGGGTCCGGGGACCCCATGGTGCACCTGAGACTATTTTCAGATATCTTAAGGCCAATGGGCCTCAGTAGACTGCAGAAGATGTCTTTGTTCGGCCGGACCCTGTCAGGTGTGGCAGCCATATGGTATGCCAAATTAGAAGATGATGTCAAGAGAAACTGGGACGAGATGGCTGAGGCCTTCATTGCACAGTACTCATACAATACACAAATTGAGATTACAACTCGTGATCTCGAGACAACAAGGCAAGAGCCTAAAGAGAGCTTTTCAGAATTTGTGACCAGATGGAGGGCCAAGGCTTCAATGATGACCTTAAGGCCTACAGACAAAGATCAGATCCGGATGATTGTGCGCAATCTTCAACCGAAGTTGATGCAAAAGATGATTGTACTCCCCTTTCCTACTTTTTCTGACCTGCATGAAATGGGGGTGCAGATTGAGGATGCCTTGAAGCAAGGCTTAATTGATAATGACCGGGAGCAACCCCGAAGAACTTTCAACCGCAACACTAATGCGGGCCCGAGCGGCACTACAACTACAAGAGCCTCCGAAGTGAGCATGGTCACCACCAACCCCCCTCCGAGAACCATGGCAGTTGTACCATTTTCCGGTGCGTCCGGAAGCAACCCACCAACAGCCAAATACCCACCCAAAAACACCAAAACCTTCGCTCCACTTTATATGCCCCTATCCAAAGCTCTGGGGGTGCTAATCAGAAAAGGGCACTTGAAGCCCCTAGAGCCGCGGCCCCCTACCAGAAAGACTTCCCTCTACCCACAACCCAGCCAAGTATTGCACATTTCACCAACAGCACAGTCATGACACCGATCTGTGCTTCCGATTACGTCATGAGATTCAAGATCTCATCGATAATGGGGTGATTCTGCCGCCCGAGAAGCCCAATGTTACTACAAATCCTCTCCCCGCACATAACCAAGCTCCACCACCCAAAAGAATCAATTTCATCCATACTGGGGTCGTGTCCTACGATCCTAGTATCTATATCACACCTTCCCACCTGCCTAAGCTAGAGGTTTTCTTTCCCGATTGCACCGACTTGTACATGATGGACATCTCCATAACTCAACCCAAGCCAGCGGTAGTGACTGCCGAGGACAGGAGAGAGGAGGTCCCAAAGGAGAAGAGGATTGTTGAGCCAGAGTCTGCGGAATCTGGGAGTTGTGTTGAGAAGACATATAGTCCGGGTGACTACATTTCATCAATAGGCCAGGATGGGCCAGATGTGGAATTTCCAGCAGGAGGAGAGCTGTGCGTGATCCAAGGGGATAGTCTAGGACAGGGAATAGATGATTTAACAGCTATGGAAGAGGACCTTGCCAATCTCCAGTTTTACAGTGACCAAGATTCAAGGGGCGCGGCGGTCAACTGGTTCGATTATGAGGAATCGGCAGAGGCTACTGGCTGGTTAGATGATCAACCGGATCTGGTGGAAGAGTTCCAACTAGAACAGGGCCTGGCAGGGGCAAGAATGTCAGTGACGGTCGGAAGGGTTGAAGAACAGAGTGCATCGCCAGAGAGCGCCGGTGTCAAGAATTTCGCTCGGGATTGGGGCATTTCGAGTACGGGAATCATTGAACAGTCGGTTGTATTGACACACCCAGAACAGGAAAAATTCGAAGACTCCGAGAGAATCAGGAAGGCAAAGGCCCATGTAGGGACTGAAACTGCTGTGTGCACAGGAACTGAGAATGCTGCGAGCATATGGATGGAAGGTGCTGCGAGTACGAAAACGGTCATGCCGGAGCCGGACAAGTGTCTGTCGGCCCTTGATGGAATGTGGTGGGAGGATGAGGATTTATGTCTTGCCCACACGAACAAAGATTGGGGGGACAACCAACCCGATGACACCTGGTACCTTGAAGAAGTCGACCATATGACACGGAGCAGGCGGTATTTCAAACCCCCGCACCTAGATCAACCAGAGGCTTCTGGGAAGGATAGAGAGGCTGAAAAGCAAAAGGAGAAACAACTTGAGGAAGAAGCTGTGCTCAAACAGCTAAAAAAGATACAAGCAGACATCTCCATCTGGGGACTGCTTATGGCATCACGAGTACACAGACAGGCTATCTTATCAGCCATGGACAAAGCGAAGCTTTTGATAGAAACCACGCCAGAACAGCTGGTGGGATTAGTCTTTCCGGGAGGAGCCACCCCGACGCTGACTTTTTCCGACAAGGAATTGCCACCCGAGGGGGCAGACCATAACAAGCCACTCTACATTTCCATGGAATGTAGGAATAAGTGGATACCGGTGGTTCTTGTTGATACCGGATCCGCCATCAACGTCTGCCCGGCAAGGACAGCGTATGCGGTCGGCTTGAAAACCGCAGATTTTGTACCAACAGCCCAGGTCATCCGGCCGTATGACAACACAAGCCGAGAAGTGATGGGAACAGTTAAAGTTCAAATTAAAGTTGGGCCGGGACAGCACGAGATAGATTTCCATGTCCTAGAAGTCCCCGCAACTTTTAATATGCTTTTGGGGCGGCCGTGGCTGCATCAGGTGAAGGCGGTGTCATCCACTTTGCATCAAATGGTGAAATACCCCTATAGGAAGGGAGTAGCCATTGTTTTCAGGAATTCATCAATCCATCCACCACCGGAGGTATCCACGCCTGTTCTAGAAATTGAGCATGGCATGGAGGATGTGTTCATATCAGGTTTTACCCTAGCTGAGGCTCAAGTATACAGAACATCATGGCTGCTAACGAGGGGATGTATGTCAGTGCCCAAGCAGTGTATCTCATGAACAAGCTCCAACACATCCCCGGGATGGGATTAGGAAAGAGCGGCCGCAAGGGCGTCGCAGCATTAGCCGAAGTGCCACACAACCCCCATACCTTCGGCTTGGGTTATCTACCCACCAAGGAGGATTGGGCAAGGAAATGAAAGGAAATGGCTGGGAGAGCCAGAGCGAAACAAATGGGGAGACCTTTCGACTTAATGCACCGGCCCATTCAGGGTACCCTAAACGGACGCTTTGTCCAGGAGGGGGAAGACTTTCCATTTTGCGGTTTTCTGGAGCCGTGGCTGAACGTGGAGAGGAAGCGCGTACCAGGGTTCGAGATTTTCTTTGACCTACAGTTACCTGGGGATGATGTTGCTGAAGAGCAGATAAACCCGACAGTTAAGGCTGAACAGAGCAGGAAAGTGGAGTCTGAGGACACCGAACTTGAAATGGGGGTAACACTGGCATGTCTACTCTCTGATCCTTTGATCGACCAGCTGTGCTTGGGGGATAACTTCTCGGTGTCCATGATCGGGAATGAAATGGCTGCGGGCCTACCGTCAACTATTTTGGATACATCCATCGCACCCTCTCTCGTTTGGCAGTACGAAGAGGGATTTCTGTCGAGCAGCACCGGGTTAGGTAGTGAGCCAGAATCTGATTCCTCTGAATCTGTTGAGTCGGAATCAGGTTCTAGCTCGACTGAGTCTGAGTCCAGTATTCCTGGGGGTGACAACCCGGATGCCACAGTCCTGTCCAGGTCGTCTTTTTCTTTCTCTTTTGAGTCTGTTGTAACAGAAGAATCGGACGGTTTGGAAGTACATGATGAGAATGATATGAATGTGGTTTCCGAGTACTTTTCTGTGCCTTTTATTTATTGCTTAAATCAGGACTTTCAAAATTTTGATGAAAACGACGAGGACGAAATTCCTCCGGTTTTACAACGTTTAATTGAACAAGAGCAGGAAAGGTTTGTCAAACCTTTAGTTGATGAAATCATTACTGTGAATGTTGGTACTGAGAAGGACCCGCGGCTGGTCCAGATCGGGTCCACGTTGTCTTCAGAGGAACGTGAGCGCTTAGTCGCTTTATTAAAAGATTTCAAAGATGTTTTCGCGTGGTCCTACGAAGACATGCCTGGAATCAATCCTGAGATTGTACAGCACCGGATCCCTCTTAACCCCGAAGCCCGACCTGTCAAACAGAAACTCAGGAGGATCCGCCCTGATTGGGCCATTAAGATCAAGGAAGAGGTCACCAAGCAAATCGACGCCGCCTTCCTGCTGGTATCTGAATACCCGACTTGGTTGGCCAACATTGTTCCAGTGCCGAAGAAGGATGGCAGAATCTGGGTATGTGTAGACTTCAGGGATTTGAACAGAGCCAGTCCGAAGGACGACTTTCCCTTGCCACACATTGATGAGTTGGTAGATTTCACAGCGGGGCATGCTTTGCTTTCGTTTATGGATGGCTTCTCAGGGTATAATCAGATAGTAATGGCACCCGAAGACCGGGAGAAGACTGTCTTCACCACCCTGTGGGGTACATACTGCTACAGAGTAATGCAATTTGGGTTGAAGAATGCTGGAGCTACTTATCAATGGGCAGCGACCACAATATTGCACGATATGATCCACAAAGAGGTTGAGGTGTACGTGGACGACATGATTGTCAAGTCCAAAGAAAGAGAGGGCCACTACACCGCCTTGCAAAAGTTCTTTCAAAGGATCAGAGAATTCCGGTTACGACTGAATCCTCAGAAATGTACGTTCGGTGTTACAGCGGGAAAAATGTTGGGGTTTCTGATTACACAAAGAGGTATCGAAGTCAACCCTTCCAAAATCAAGGCCATCATAGAAATGCCCCCACCAAGGACTAAAAAGGAGGTGCGAGGCTTTCTGGGTAAAGTGCAATTCATAAGACGGTTTATCTCAAAATTAACCTAGACTTGTGAACCACTTTTTGGTCTCCTGAAGAAAGGCAAGAAATTCCAATGGGACGGCCGATGCCAAGCTGCTTTTGAACAAATCAAGGAATACTTACAGAACCCGCCCGTGTTGTCACCGCCAGAACCGGGGAAGTCGTTGATATTGTACCTTTCAGTGACTGAGACCACAATGGGCTGTATGCTCGCGCAAGAATCAGAGGACAAAGTGGAGAGAGCCATCTACTATCTGAGCAAGAAGATGTTGGATTACGAGACCCGCTACACTCCGCTGGAGAAGGCTTGTTTGGCCTTGGTATGGGCTACCAGGAAGCTGCGGCACTACCTGTTAGCTCACTCTGTAATGTTGGTTTCACGACTCGATCCTATCAAATATCTTTTCGAGAAACCGGCACTTACGGGTAGGCTAGCTCGTTGGCTGCTGTTGCTTTCCGAATTTGATCTAAAGTATGTGACGCGCAAGTCTGTAAAAGGGAGAGCGGTAGCGGAGTTCCTTGCCAACAACCCGGTTGAAGGGGATGAAACAGTTGAGTACCTATTCCCAGATGAAGCCATTTTGCACGTCGAAGAAACTTGGACGATGTACTTTGACGGAGCGTCAAACCAGTACGGGTATGGGATAGGGGTGTTACTGATAACGCCCGACAATTCCCGTATCCCTTTAGCATTCAAGCTCCGGTTCAAAGTCTCGAACAACGAAGCGGAATACGAGGCATGTATTGTCGGCTTAGAAGCGGCTCTAGAACTAGGGGCAAAACGGTTGGACGTCATTGGGGACTCGAACCTTGTTGTGTCTCAAGCAAAAGGAGATTGGAAGGTCAAAGAAGAAAAGATGATAATTTACCACCAGACCTTGGATTTGTTAATTCCTCGGTTTGAAAAGCTAAACTTCACTCATCTAGTAAGAGAGAACAACAGGTTCGCAGATTCACTAGCAACTCTATCTTCCATGATAGACATCCCGTCCGGAGTCCAGATGCGTCCAGTCATCATTGACCAGAAGTTTGTACCAGCGTATGAGTCAATTTCTGCCATAGATGAGGTTCAAGATGAAAACCCCGGGTATTACGACATTTGGAATTTCTTGGAGAAGGAGACGTATCCACCAGGGGCAAAATGCCAAAGATAAAAGGGCAATCAGAAGAATGGCTGTTCAGTTCATCATCTGCGGGGGTAAGCTGTACAAGAGAGGTCATCTGGGAATGCATAAGCTGTGTGTAGAAGCTGAGGAGTCGAAGCGCCTGATGGAGGCCATCCATGGAGGAGAATGTGGTGCGCATATGAATGGAGTCATGTTAGCGCGGAAGATCCTCAGACAGGGTTACTATTGGTCCACCATGGAGGAGGATTGTATTGGCTTTGTTCAACGATGCCACAAATGCCAGATCCATGCAAACCGCATGAACATCCCACCGTCGAACCTATACAACATGACTTCGCCATGGCCATTTTCAGTATGGGGAATCGATGTGATCGGGGCTGTTACTCCAAAGGGATCGAATGGGCATGAGTTCATCCTGGTCGCGATAGATTACTTTACGAAGTGGGTCGAGGCCCAATCTTATGCCGTGTTGAAGGCTTCGCATGTCGCAAAGTTCATCAGAAACAACATCATCTGTCGCTACGGAGTCCCAAACGAGATTATTTCAGACAATGGTTCCCACTTCAAGAAGGAGGTGATTGATTTGTTGGAGAAATACAATGTGGCTTTTCATAAGTCATCCACATACCGGCCGTAGACCAATGGAGCGGTTGAGGCCGCCAACAAAAATATCAAACACATACTGCAGAAGATGGTGGAAACCTATCGGGATTGGCTAGATAAGTTGCCATTTGCTCTATGGGGCTACCAGACTTCAATTAGAACTTCTACTGGGGCGACTCCTTATTCATTAGTCTATGGGATGGAGGCCGTTCTACCTATCGAAATTGAGGTTCCGTCACTACTAGTATTGGCTGAGTGCCAAATAGCCGAAGTAGATTGGTAGCAGAGCAGGTTTAAGGAACTCATGCTCTTCGATGAGAGAAGACTGAAGGCACTGTACCACGTTCAAGGTTATCAGCGCAGAATTGCCCAGGCTTTCAACAAGAAGGTTAAGTCCAGGAATCTAAAGGAAGGAGATTTGGTGCTCAAAGACAACCGAGCTCCCATCCATGACCCAAGGGGCAAGTTCAGACCCAATCGGACTAGTCCCTACATCATCAAAGCTATCTGGTCGGGTGGAGCTGTGGTTCTAATGGACCTAGATGGCCTGGAGTTCTCACAACCGATCAACATGGACAAGTTAAAAAAATATTACCCTTGAGAGGCTCGCTAGGCCGAAAACCCGAAAGGGCGACCTAGGCAAAAGTTAGAGCACAGAAAATTAGAAAATAGAAAAACTAAGCTCGCAAGGTTGAAAACCCACAAAGGGCGGCCTTGGCAAAAGTTAGAGCGTAAAAGGAGAGTGAAAATACCCGAGTGAACCCAAGCCGAACTACGTAAGGCTTGATTCCCATTTGTGGGATACGTAGGCAGCTTCATCCTGAAGTTCAGCCATAAAATTTTTCCCCAATCGATTTTGTCCATTTGATCATCCTGGGCCATCTTTGTCTATTCAGCATCCAAGGGATTCGGTTATGATCTCCGGTACAGTGTTATTTCAAATTAGGGGCAACTTTCCATTGCTGTGCAGTGTCGCAGTACTATTCAGACTAAGGGCAACTATCCAGTTGCTGGGATTTGGGATTGTGCATCTCAGTGACAAATTTCAGGCATGTTCAGTTCTTATCCATATCGAAAATAGTTTCGAAAAGTTTTGATAAAAGTTGACTTTGTTCAAATTAATCTTTTTACAACTAAGACCATTTCTGGACCAAAACAGGAAATTTTCAGTACCACAATCTTCAATTTCATTGATTTCAATACAGAGTTCTCCTGCTCTTGCATACAATTGAAGTTGCTTTTCTTTTTTCTTATTACAATCATAAAGAAAACTTGAAAGTTCTAATAAAGCAATAAACCCAGGGCATAGTCAAGTCAGGTGTCCCTGCGCCCCCACCCAGAGCTAGTCGAAGTCTCTGATGCCAAGCTAGGCCCATTCTGTGCCTCTTCATTGAGCCAATCCCAACACTCATCAAACAAAGTGCAATTGAAAATGGGAGCGGGGCCCGAGAGCTCTCTAGTTCTCCATGCTGTCGCATACCGGGCAAGCTGTGCGCCTCGGATCGGGAATGCAGCTGGGTATTCTATCTCTTCTGGTGGACAAGTCTGGTCATGACCGAATTGACGTCGGATCCAGAACGGAAAATAGAAGATGCCGTGAGTCAAGCCAATCAGCTGAATCCCAGGTTGGCAAGTCATACTGTAGCTCATTGCCGGTAGATTAAGCCAAGGACATCGCCATGCAATGCGATCCGCGGACACGCTACACATCCAATCAAACCACCAACCCTCATCGAGGGCGTCAACTAGGCGTTGACTGAAGAAGTAACCACAGGCTGAGTATGTTGGGCAAGAATCCACAGCCTGCAATTTGTCCATCAACCACACCTGGGAAGGGATGAAAAATGAGAGAATAAAGAATAGAGAGGTGTACTATGAGAGAAAAGTAAGGGTGTTGTGAAAAAAACCGAGCTTGAGGGCCAAGTGATGTGAGCAATACATGTGAGAGATGGGGTGGGAAACTTCACCTGCAGTAGTAATGGACTCCCCGCAAATTTGGTTGTTTCGCGACAATAGAAAGCATCCAAGCCCATCAACGTCTCAGCCAAAGTCATGACAATGCAATTCTTACCCTCCTTCAAACCTTGGGTGACTTCAATCAGACGAATGCTAGATCCTCCGGAGCCTAAGACAAACAGAAAATGAGATAGCATGCACAAACAAAGTGCGTATTGCCGAAGACCTTGCCAATGACGGTCACCGCGGTCACCGGTGCCAGAAAAATGGTAAATCAAACTCGGAATATCCAGCATTCCGTCACAAATCAGAGATCGAGCATCAGGTATGGAGAACCCGCACATTTGTCCTAAGGCTTGGGCATGGCCAAAACGGGGTTGGGGCAGGATCTCTTCATTGCGCTCAGACTCCATTAAAGCTTGAAAATCTTCAAAGGTAGGACATACCTCTTGCCCGCCCAAAGCTAAAAACATGTGTCACCGAATTCCAAAACCTTGCCGCGGCATGAAGAAACGGAAAGTGTAGCAGGGTACGACCCAAAGTGAATAGTGCGTTTATGCCGAAACCCCGAAAATTCAGCTTTTCTGAACCATCCAAGTTGTTAATCCAAGACAAGAGATTTTGGGCAAGAAATTCTTCCATTTAGAGCAAATCAGTGTTGAAATGAGAAAAACTACGAAGCTGGGGCCTTTTGTAGGGGATAAGGTTGAATGAAGTACAGGTGTCAGCATTCTGCTGGTTTCTTCCATTTTTGGCCGGCCGGCCAAGTATGGTGTCGACTGGCCATTACTTTTGGCCGGTGGAGTTTTCTCATGGCCGGTGGCTTTTCCCTGGGGCCGGTGGTCTGCCCCCTAGTTCCCTGAGCTGTTTATGCTCAGAAGTTGGGGAATCCCACCATTTCCAATACCCTCCAGTGATTGATTCTTGCAGGGTCGCGCCCGTTTGCTTATCGAGTTGTTGTACCTTTGCTTATCGAGCTGTACTTCACTCTCCTTAAGTCGTTGATTTGCTTATCGAGTTGCACTCACACTTGGTTGGTTATATCGAGTTTCTCTTCTTTGTTTATCGAGTTGTAAGTAGGTTCACTACCTAATTATTACGATGCGAATGCTTTTTTTTTTTTTTTAAATGAATCTCATTCACATTGTTATGTGATATCTTGCGATGCGATGCATAGAACGTGCAAATGTAACATCTTTTGAACAAAATCGCAGTTTCATTTCCATCATGTGTTTTGCAAAAATGCGCAGCTTTGAAAAATGATAACAAACCCTGCCTGAGGCAGTGCAATGTGCTTAAACCACCAGTAAAAAAAGTAAAGTAAAGCAAAAGGAAAGCAGGGCAGGCAGAGTATCGGGATTGATACTAGTAATTCCCCCTCTTGCGGTCGATGCACACCTTGCACCTTTACTCGGATCAAATACCTGGTTCGGCACCTTCATTACTCAAGACAGTGCGAGGAAGCACACTTTTGCAAACGTTAGTAGATTATTGAGTTGATCTCAAGATTGTGTCTGCTTTGAACAATGTTCTTTACGCGCGAGGAACATCCCCTCCCGTATCCTTTGTGTATCTTGTGAACTCCACAAATCACTTCAATTATAATGCATTGCAGTACTTTGCATTTCAACATCATGAATAGCTTGTCCTTACATGTGTTCAAGTCTCTTCTTACACACATTGCTTGTGTAGACCGCATGCCTATGTTCAATTTCATTACTTGCGTGGACTGCATGTTTATGTTCAATTTCATTACTTGCGTGGACCGCATGTTTATGTTCAATTTCATTGCTTGCGTAGACAGCATGTTTATGTTCAATTTCATTGCTTGCGTAGACCGCATGTTTATGTTCAATTTCATTGCTTGCGTAAAACGTATGCCTATGTTCAATTTCATTGCTTGCATAGACTGCATGCCTATGTTCAATTTCATTACTTGCGTAGACCGCATGTTTATGTTCAATTACATTGCTTGCGTAGACCGCATGCCTATGTTCAATTTCATTACCTGCGTAGACCGCATGTTTGTGATCAATTTCATGGCTTACGTAGACCGCATGCCTATGTTCAATTTCGTTACTTGCGTAGACCGCATGTTTGTAATCAAACTCGTTACTTGCGTAGACCGCATGTTTGTAATCAAACTCATTACTTGCGTAGACCGCATGTTTGTAATCAAACTCGTTACTTGCGTAGACCGCATGTTTGTAATCAAACTCGTTACTTGCGTAGACCGCATGTTTGTAATCAAACTCATTACTTGCGTAGACCGCATGTTTGTAATCAATTTCATTGTTTGTGTAGACCGCATCAATTTCATTACTTGCGTAGACCACATGTTTGTAATCAATTTCATTGCTTGCGTAGACCGCATGCTTGTTATCAATTTCTCGGCTTGCGTAGACCGCATGCTTGCCATCAATTTCATTGCTTGCATAGACCACATGTGTGTGTTCCGTTTCATTGCTTGCGTGGACCTCATGTTTATGTTCAAATTCATCGATTGCGTAGACCGCATACTTTACTTACACGTGTTTAAATTCATTGTTTGCATAGACCGCACGCTTTACGTACATGTGTTTGTGCCTTTACAGCATTGTTATACCTCCCACTCGTTTTGCATTGTTACGCATTCTCAATTGCTTTCATGTGCATATTGCTAACCATATCATACTGTTAAGTTGTTTTCTTTGTAGGCATGATATTGTATGTACGGTTCATTTGCGGCTGGTGGAACCAGACGAACCGGACAGGTATTACATCCTCCGTGTGAGATGTAGTGAGAATTGCATAATTCTCTTACATCCTTTCTGCATGGTAGTGTAGTTTAGTGTATGCTAGCTTAAAACTGTTGCTTGTGTGCTTCGTTTACAGCTTTCTTTACATAATCATAAGTTATGTACAGCTCGGTGCATTGTCTTGTATTTTGCCCCTGCCCTCGGCTGCATACCTTTATTGTCTTGCATGCTTTGTCTAAGTCGTCGGCCTTGTCAAAAATGGGTCGTCTCTGGGCTTTGACATTCACTCCCGTCATTGTTATGACTTTCGAGTTCTGTCAAAGAGGGGCAACTGTAGACACCCCATTTTTGACCGTCCTCAAGACTTGGACGTCACTGATTGAACACTCAGTGATCACCTTTGTTCGTGTTCGTTTCGAGTTCCCGGAAGGCCTCGGCTGCCCGCCTTGCCTCAGGATCTCTTAACTCGTTCGTTTAGTGTTTGGTTTTGCACCAAACACTTGTGTCCTTGCCTTGGAAGGCAGGGAATGGCTTGTTAGCCATCCCCACACTTCACCGGCCTTCCCTTTACCCCACTGGCCTTTCCTTGTTGCCACCGGCCATTGTTGCTCGTTATCAATTGCCGGTCGGCACTCTGTGTGGCCGGCCACCACCTTTTTTGGCCAGTGACCTATTTTGCCAGCCAGTGACCCTTCTGCACCCCTTCAGGCTTGGTGTATGCCAGCTGTGCTAGCTGGAATGCACCAACACCACTCCCCATGCATGGGGGTGGCTGCTTTGAGCCTTTGATCCCTTTTTCCTTCTAGAAGGATGACCCCTTTGGCCAAGCTTCTTGGGGAAGCTTGGCTAGCTGTCCCAGCTTCTTCAAGAAGCCATGAACCATTTGCACCCTTTGTCCCTTTTCATTTTAGCTTCCTTGAGAAGCTTAGAGCCTTTTCTTTGCTTATATAAGAGCCCTTCTTCCTCCTTTGTCTAGGGTTAGAAGTTTTGAACAAAAAACCAGAGGTTAGATACATACACATCTGTTATATACTCTCTCTCTCTATATATATATATATATTCCCCTCTCTCTCATCCTTTGTGTGTGTTTTGTGGCCTAAAAGTGCATTTTTACCTTAGTTTTGCACTAACACACACTACCACACCTTACTTTGACTTTGAGGGACTTAGAGGGTTTGTTCTTGAGTTTTTGGACTTGTTTTGATTAGAAGAGAGTGACTGGACCTGCTGTTCTTGAGGTGTTCTTCAAGGGTAACTACTTTGCTTTAGTTTCCCCAATCTTGCATTGGCTTTTGACTTGTCTTGTAAATTGATTTGAGCTTTGTGTATAACTGAAAAAAGTCTTATATTTGCATGCTTTAAATACTTCATTAAGGTCATTTTGTGTCTTGGGGTCGAACTCACCCTCTTAGGCCTTATTTGGCCCTTTTGGTGCTTCTATTGTTAGGCTTCATTTGCTTGAGTGTTTTGTTCTTTTCACCACTAAAATCCAGTGGATTTTTAGTGGTAAAGAAAAGGGTTTGAGGTCTTGTATAGGGGAGGGACACCCCTCTCCCCTTTGTCCCTCTTTTATCCTTATTTTGGCTTAAAGAGCAACATGCATGCTTGGTTTGTTTTTGGCTCCATATCAGATGTTTTTGGTGCTATTTAGGTCACATGTTGTCTCTGTTTTTGGTCGGATTTGTGGCCCTTTGGATGCTTAATGTACTTGCTTTGCATTCCCTTGTTTGTGCCTAGAAGTGCATCATGACTTTTGGCTACCATGCTCTCATATCTTGGCTTTACTTTGTGAAGTTCCTTGCCATATTTTTTCATGCTTAAGATCTGTTAGCCGCTGATTTGGTCTTGTTTAGCATGTTTGATATAGTTGCTTCACATTTTGGCTTGTGAGCCCCAAGGATGTGAGTCCTAAACATGCATTGGTTAGGCTATTTCAATGATTTGGAATCATTTAACATGCTATTTCAGTCCCTATATCATGCTTACATGTCTCCATTTATCATCTCTTTCATGTCTTGAAGCGTTGTGATTCCATGCCTTGAAATGCGCATTGTGTATGCCTATCTGTTTGGGTCATTTGGGATGCCATGTATGGGTTTTAAGGCTTATTCTCACATGCTATAACACTGTTTTTGTTGATCTAAATGCCCA
The DNA here is from genome assembly GCA_036172215.1 of Camellia granthamiana. Taxonomy (NCBI): domain Eukaryota; kingdom Viridiplantae; phylum Streptophyta; class Magnoliopsida; order Ericales; family Theaceae; genus Camellia; species Camellia granthamiana. The sequence goes on along the minus strand of CM069905.1, from coordinate 52,633,767 downwards.
TGCTTATCTTCCTTTAGGCATGTTTGAGTTGGCTTTTATGCCTTAGCTTTGGGCCTCTTTGACTTGCATGTTTGTTGTGCATTTTGTCCATCATTTCGGACACTTTTGGCCACTGTTTTGGGGTGGGCCGAGGTTTTCCCCTTTATGGTTTAAGTCCACCATTGCATGCTTGTCACATGTTTGTTGCATGTTTGACTCATGATGTGTTGTCACATGCTAGCTCTTTTGCATACTTGCCATGACATGTTGTATTGCATTTGGCATGCCTTGCATCTTAATCTTATGTTGCATCTCTGAGCCATGTTTGCATAACATGCATTACATTGCTTGGTTTGGGGTGTCAAGCCAAGTGTGAGGATTGAGAAGTGTTCATACTCCAAGTGATGTAACACGTCTCAACTCTCGGTCACCGAGGCCCTTGACTTTGACATGATAGGGTCTCGGTATTCATTTGTGTGTTACAGGCATTTTCATTGAATTGCAACCTTGGCCTCTTAGGCCATCATGCATCAAAATGTGCAATTGATGGCCCGAGGATCGAGGTCCATGCTCCCTTGAGTCCACTGCATGATAGGGAGTGTGACCATGCTTACATTTGCTTGAAATTCCATGCCATACACTATCTGTCTTTTGTTGCTGTCAAAAACCAGTTCTGCAGGAATTTTTGGCCGACCGGGCGTTTATAGTGCCGACCGGCCATGGATGAATGGTCAATAACATGAAGTCCAGCCGATGGACATTTTCCATGGCCGGTGGGTATTTCCTTTAGCCGATGGTTCTCTCCAGTGTGCAGGGAATATGTCCCAAGACTTTGGCAGTTTTCAGAAAAGCAGGGTAGTGTAAACAGAGGCAGTGGTGGCATGGTACGGGTTTTCCGGGTGAAACGGACTCGAGCATGCATCATTCGTGCATTTCAAGATGGGGCTGTGGCCTTTTCCCTTCTGCACTTATTTTGTTAATTAATTAGGAGTTTTGTAATATTTAATTTGTAATAATTAATTTAGTATTATTTATTCGGACTGTAATATTTATTTGGACCCTCCGAGCGAGGGCAATTGTGTAATAAGTGTGTGTGAGTGCGTGTATGTCTTCCAATCCCACGTCTTTCTTCCCTTTTATTTACCTGCTTATGATGGTAGACTAGGGCATGTTTAAATTAGCATACAGTATGATAACATGTTTGCATTCATTCATCTGTTTTGCATGCATCGGGCTCGGTGCATCATTCTAACTGCACCTGTATTTCAATTCCAAATTGAATATGTTAGTTGCAGCATTTCACATGTCATTGTAGATTAGCCGAGCCTATCTAAGTTGCATCCTGCATGTGTTGTATTAGCCATCTTAACATGAACTAGGATCATGCACTTGATTACTAACTAGTTCCTATTTTGGCTTGGAGTACTAGGTGAGCTTTTTATGCTTTAGCATACCGCATGCGTGTGAGTGTTGCCATAATAACATGATTACCATGAGGCTAGCTGCTTATGTGATATAACTGCTTGAATGCCTGTGGGTGGAGGTTGAATCACCTAAATTGGAATAATGATTTAAAATTGTGAGTTTTAAGCCCACTAGATAGTGGCAAAACCTTCTTTTCTAAAGCTCACTTGAGGGTGGTAAAACCTGCATTTTAGCCTACTTGCGAGTAGTAAACCATTTTCAAAACAAACACGCAATGTTTTGTTCCAATCTAGGCAATTTGGTCTATACTTGTTTGCTGTGCGCATAACATAGTAATTCTAGGCTAATAACCGGAATAAGAACACATAATGCTTTCAAAACAATATATCATGGTTAGTAGAGGCCGATCTTCGGATCGGGCGAGAGGGGGTGCTCATAGCTGACCTTCCCCAATCGTACCCAAGTTCTCGAGCCGAGGCAACTTTGGTGATGACGGACATGTGGCCTTTGGCACCGAGTCAGGGTTTCCTAAATTTCCCAAAATAAAATATTTAGGTGGCGACTCTATATCTGGCAAAGCAGTGCATGTTTGGCACTTCTTTCAAAAAATCAGTTTTCCAAAACGATTTGCCGGATTTGGACTCTTTGGTTCAGATTAAGAACCGTGACAAATCGAGTCCGAACTGTAGTAGACCCACAAAGCGAACGGAACGGGACCCACCCTCCCGGGGCGTTTGGGGGATGTCTACAATGTGACTGTGGTTTCTGAGTACTTTTCTGTGCCCTTGATTTATTGCATTAACTCAGACTTTCAAAATTTTGATGAAAACGACGAGGAAGAAATTCCTCCGGTTTTGCAATGCTTAATTGAACAAGAGCAGGAAAGAGTTGTTAAACCCTTAATGGATGAAATCACTACTGTGAATTTTGGTACTGAGGAGGACCCGCGGCTGGTCCAGATCGGGTCCACGTTGTCTTCGGAGGAACGCGAGCGCTTAGTCGCTTTATTAAAAGATTTCAAAGATGTTTTCGCGTGGTCCTACGAAGACATGCCTGGAATTGATCCTGAGATTGTACAGCACCGGATCCCTCTTGACCCCGAGGCCCGACCTGTTAAACAAAAACTCAGAAGGATCCACCCGGACTGGGCTCTCAAGATCAAGGAAGAGGTCACCAAGCAAATTGACGCATGTTTCCTGCTGTTATCCGAATACCCGACTTGGTTGGCCAACATTGTTCCAGTACCGATAAAGGATGGCAGGATCCGAGTATGCGTGGATTTCAGGAATTTGAACAGAGCCAGTCCGAAGGACGACTTTCCCTTGCCGCATATTGATGAGTTAGTGGACTTCACAGCGGGGCATGCTTTGCTTTCATTCATGGATGGCTTCTCAGGCTATAATCAGATAGTGATGGCACCCAAAGACCGGGAGAAGACTGCTTTCACCACCCCGTGGGGGACATACTGCTACAGAGTGATGCCATTTGGGCTAAAGAACGCTGGAGCTACATATCAATAGGCCGCGACCACGATATTGCACGACATGATCCACAAAGAGGTTGAGGTGTACGTGGACAACATGATTGTCAAGTCCAAAGAAAGAGAGGGCCACTACACCGCCTTGCAAAAGTTCTTTCAAAGGATCAGAGAATTTCGGTTGCAGCTGAATCCTCAGAAGTGTACGTTCAGTGTTACAGCAGGGAAAATGCTGGGGTTTCTGATTACACAGAGAGCTATCGAAGTCGACCCTTCCAAAATCAAGGCCATCTTAGAAATGCCACCACCAAGGACTGAAAAGGAGGTGCGAGGCTTTCTGGGTAAAGTGCAATTCATAAGATGGTTTATCTCAAAATTAACCTTGACTTGTGAACCACTTTTTGGTCTCCTGAAGAAAGGGAAGAAATTCCAATGGGACGGCCGATGCCAAGTTGCTTTTGAACAGATTAAGGAATACTTACAGAACCCGCCCGTGTTGTCACCGCCAGAGCCGAGGAGACTGTTGATTTTGTATCTTTCAGTAACTGAGACTACAATGGGCTGCATGCTCGCGCAAGAATCAGAGGACAAAGTGGAAAGAGCCATCTACTACCTGAGCAAGAAGATGCTGGAGTATGAGACTCGCTACACACCGTTGGAAAAGGCCTGCTTAGCCTTGGTATGGGCCACCAGGAAGCTGCGGCACTACCTGTTAGCTCACTCTGTAATGTTGGTTTCGGGATTAGATCACATCAAATATCTATTCGAGAAACCGGCGCTTACGGGTAGGCTAGCTCGTTGGTTGCTGTTGCTTTCCAAATTCGATCTGAAACATGTGACGCGCAAGTCAGTCAAGGGAAGAGCAGTAGCAGAATTCTTAGCCGATCATCCAGTGGAAGGGGGTGAAGCAGTTGAGTATTTATTCCCAGATAAGGCCATTTTGCATATCGACGATGAATTTTGGACGATGTACTTTGACGGAGCGTCAAACCAGTATGGGTATGGAATAGGGGTGTTGCTGATAGCACCCGACAACTCCCGTATCCCTCTAGCATTCAAACTCCGGTTCAAAGTCTCGAACAACGAAGTAGAATATAAGGCATGCATTACCAGTCTAGAAGCAACCCTGGAACTAGGGGCAAAACGATTGGACGTTATTGGGGACTTGAACCTTGTTGTATCTCAAGCGAAAGGAGATTGGAAAGTCAAAGAAGAAAAGATGATTATGTATCACCAGACCTTGGATTTGTTAATTCCTCGGTTTGAGAAGTTAAATTTTACCCATCTGTTAAGAGAGAACAATAGGTTCGCAGATTCGCTAGCAACTCTATCTTCCATGATAGACATGCCGTTTGGAGTCCGGATGCGTCCAGTCATTATCGACCAAAAATTTGTGCCGGCTTATGGGTCGATTGCCGTGATAAATGAGGTTCAAGATGAGAACCCCTGGTATTACGATATTTGGAATTTCTTGGAGAAGGAAGCATATCCACCAGGGGTAAATGCCAAGGATAAAAGGGCAATCAGAAGAATGGCCATTCAGTTCATCATCTACGGAGGTAAATTGTATAAGAGAGGTCATCTGGAAATGCATAAGCTGTGCGTTGAAGCTGAAGAATCAAAATGCTTGCTAGAGGCCATCTATGGAGGGGAATGCGGTGCGCATATGAACGGGGTAATGCTAGTGCGGAAGATTCTCAGACAAGGTTATTACTGGTCCACCATGGAGGAGGATTGTATCGGCTTTGTTCGGCGATGCCACAAATGTCAGGTCCATGCAAATCGCATGAACATTCCGTCGTCGAAGCTATACAATATGACTTCGCCGTGGCCATTTTCAATTTGGGGAATCGATGTGATCGGGGCTGTCACTCCGAAGTGGTCGAATGGGCATGAGTTCATCCTGGTCGCGATAGATTATTTCACAAAGTGGGTTGAGGCCCAATCCTATGCGGTGTTGAAGGCGTTGCATGTTGCGAAGTTTATCAGAAACAATATCATCTGTCGTTATGGGGTCCCAAACGAGATCATTTCAGATAATGGTTCCCACTTCAAGAAGGAAATGATTGATTTGTTGGAAAAATACAATGTGGCTTTTCATAAGTCATCCACATATCGGCCGCAGACCAATGGAGTGGTCGAGGCCGCCAACAAGAATATCAAACACATACTACAGAAGATGGTGGAAACCTATCGGGATTGGCCAGATAAGTTGCCATTTGCTCTGTGGGGCTACCGGACCTCAATTAGAACTGCTACTGGGGCGACTCCGTATTCATTAGTTTATGGGATGGAGGCCGTTCTACCTATTGAAATTGAGGTTCCATCTTTGCGAGTACTGGCTGAGTGTCAGATAGCCGAAGCAGATTGGCAACAGAGCAGATTTGAAGAACTCATGCTCTTCGATGAGCGCAGACTGAAAGCACTGTACCATGTTCAAGGTTATCAGCGCAGAATTGCCAGGGCTTTCAACAAGAAAGTTAAGTCCAGGAATCTAAAGGAAGGAGATTTGGTGCTCAAGGACAACCCTAGGGGCAAGTTCAAACCCAATTGGACTGGTCCCTACATCATTAAGTCTATCTGGTTAGGTGGAGTTGTGGTTCTGATGGACCTAGATGGCCTAGAGTTCTCCCAACCGATCAACATGGACAAGTTGAAGAAATATTACCCCTAAGAGGCTCGCTAGGCCGAAAACTTGAAAGGGCGGCCTAGGCAAAACTTAGAGCACAAAAAATTTGAAATTACAAAAACTGAGCTAGCAAGGTTGAAAACCCGCAAAGGGCGTCCTTGGCAAAAGTTAGAGCGTAAAAGGAGAGTGAAAATACTTGAGTGAACCCGAGCCTGAACTACGGAAGGCTTGATTCCCATCTTTAGGATACGTAGGCAACTTCATCTTGAAGTTCAGCCATAAACTTTTCCTCGATCAACTTTGTCCATTTGATCATCTCGGCCATCTTTGTCTATTCAGCATTCAAGAGTTCAATTATGATCTCCAGTGCACTACTCTTCAGACTAGGGGCAACTTTCCGTTGCTGTGCAGTGCCACGGTACTATTCAGACTAGGAGCAACTTTCCAGTTGCTAGGATCCAGGGTTGTGCATCTCAGTGACAGGTTTCAGGCATGTCCAGTTTCTGATCCATATCAAAAATGGTTTTGAAAAGTTTTAATAAAAGTTGACTTTGTTCAAAATTAATCTTTTTACAACTTAGATCATTTTTGGACCAAAGCGGAAAATTTCCAGTACCCACAACCTTCAAGTTCATTGATTTCAATACAGAGTTCTCCTGCTCTTTCATACAATTGAAGTTGCTTTTTATTACAATCATAAGGAAAACTTGAAAGTACTAATAAAGCAATAAATCTAGGGCATAGATAAGTCAGGTGTTCCTGCGCCCCCTCCCAGAGCTGGTCGAGGCCTCTGGTGCCAAAGTGGGCCCTTCTTGTGCCTCTTCATTGAGCCAATCCAAGCACTCATCAGACAATGTGCAACTGAAAGTGGGAGTGGGGGCCAGGAGCTCTCTAGTCCTCCATGCTGTGGCATACCAGGCAAGCTATGTGCCTCGAACCGGGAATGTAGCAGGGTACTCTATCCCCTCTGGCGGGCAAGTCTGATCATGTTCGAACTGGCGCTGGAATCGGAACGGAAAATAGAAGACACAGTGTGTCATGCCAATCAATTGAATCCCAGGTTGACGGGTCATGTTGTAACTCATTGCTGGCAAATTGAGCCAAGGGCAGCGCCAAGCGATGCGGTTTGCAGACAAACTGCACATCCAGTTGTACCACCGGCCCTCATCCAAGGCATCGACCAGGCGTTGTTGGAAAAAGTAGCTGCGAGCTGAGTATGATGGGCAAGACTCCACAATCTGTAACTTGTCCATCAACCACACCTAGAGAGGGATGAAAAATAAGAGAATAAAGAATGGAGAGATGTACGATGAGAGAAAAGTAAGAAAATGGTTTTGTAAGAAAAACCGAGCTTGAGGGCCGAGTGATGTGAGCAATACATATGTGAGATTGGGTGGGAAACATTACTTGCAATAGTAGTGGGCTCCCCGCAAGCCTAGCCGTCTCCCGACGATGAAAAGCGTCTAAGCCCATCAATGTTTCAGCCAATGTCATGGCAATGCAGCTCTTGCCCTCCTTCAAACCTTGGGCAATCTCGATCAACCGGACACTGAATCCACCGGAGCCTGGGGCAAGTAAGAAATGAGACAGCAAGCATAGGCAAACCGCGTGTCGCCGATAGCCCTGCCAATGATGGTCGCCGCGGTTACCAGCATCAGAAAACTGGCAAACCAAGCTTGGGATGTCCAACTCCCCGTCATGAATCAATGATCGAGCATCATGCAAAGTGAGGCCGCACATTTGTCCTAGGGCTTGGACGTGGCCAAATCGAAGTTGAGGCAAGATTTCCTCGTTACACTCGGACTCCATCAAAGCTTGGAAATCCTTGAAGGTAGGACACATCTCCTGCCCGCTAAAGCTAAAGACGTGTGTTGCCGGATTCCAAAACCTTGCCACAGCATGGAGGAAAGGAAGATGCAGCGGAGTATGGCCCAGCGTGAATAGTGCATTCAAGCCAAAGCCCCGGAAGTTCAACTTTTCCAAGCCATCTAGAGAAGCAATCCAAGCTGTGAGATTTTGGATGAGGAACGCCTCCATTTTGATGCAAAATTGAGATGAAATGAATGAACCACAAGGCTGGAGGTTTTAAAGAGGATAAGACACTGTTCGGGCGACACGTGTCAAAAATTTGGTGGCTGCCAAGCTAGGTGGTCGGCCGACCACCTTTTCTGGTAGGCCAACCACCCCTCTCCCCTCCAATGCAAAACGCTGGTCGGCCAGCTCCCTTAGGTGGTCGGCCATAGAGAGGAGGGTGGCTTTGGCCTTGTTCTAGCTTCTAGAAGAAAGTTCCTAGCATTTCCATGCATTGGGAGTGTTGAAGGTACGTGTTTTCCTCTGTTTCGGATGCGTTCCATCACCCAGATCGTCTGAAATGCATTTGTTTATCGAGTTGTTGTTAAGTCCTGCTTATCGAGTTGTTGTTTTGCTTATCGAGTTGTTAAGTTTTGTCAAGTTGACGAGTTTTGTGTATCGAGTTGTCACTCTTTGTTTAATCAACACTGTTGTGTTTTGCTTATCGAGTTATAAGTTTAATCAACATTGTTGTGTCTTGCTTATCGAGTTGTAAACTTGCTAAGGTTTTGTTGATTCTTAGTGAGTTAAGTTGTTTAGTTTGTTGCGTCGGTTCACTACCTGACTTGGCAATTTTCAATGCACAATTCCATTCAATCTCATTTTTGTGCAAAATGATGCGATGCGATGCTAAGAACATAAAATACAACACTTTTTCAAAAAGCTGTTTCATTCCATCATGCTTCCTTTGTTACAACATTTTACAACAAGGGTACAAGTTTTACAGAAAATAAAACTGCCTAATAATGTACAATGTGCTACAACTACTAGTAAAAAAAGGCAAATAAAGCAGGAACATCTGCATCAGTGCTCAAGTGCAAGAATAAGAGGCCCTCTTCGTCCTCTTCGGCTGAGAAGTCCCTGCACCATCTCCACCAGCACCATCATCTAAATCGGAGCTGCTGTCCTCGGAATCCTCCTCGGCATCACCTTCGCCCTCAGAACCAGACTCAGAGTCATCCTCTCTGCCGGCGGATGTCTCTGACTGAGGATGCGCAGACTCCTCCTCCTAGCTGGACTCCTCCTCTATGATATGTGCCCTGCGCCTGCCTCGTCTGCGAGACGAGTCCTCTCTCCCAACTCCCCGAGAAGGCCCAGATGGCCCGGCCTGTGGCCCGGTATATATCGGACGCATCTGAAAAGAAAGAGTGCAATTTGAATGCATCAGCCAAAATATATATATATCAGATGCACAGATAAAAAGCTACATGGAATGGATGTGTGCAGATATAGTACATGAATGTGGTGTGTGTCAGATGTGCTCTACGCATATAGTCGGTCAATCAACGCAGTAAAATGTTTAAGTCAAGCATGTCATCAGAAGTATGATAAATGCAAGAAAACTAAAAGAGTATTGGGACACTGATGATGGATAGCTGCACCTCTCTCCGCAAGACCATGCCCTCGAGTGAGGCCACTAACCCGAGCAACCCCTCAGTATACTCCATAGTGGGCTGCAAATGCAAGTGCAAGTCATTAGTGAATGAATGAATGTCCAAGTATCTGAGTGATAAATCAAAGCTGTAAAGCACACCGGTGGTGAGTCAGGGTCTCTGATGTATGGGTGATCAGGCATAGGAGGCTCTATCAGGATCGAGTAGGAAGTCCTGTATCGCCATCCCGTCAACTCAGTCGGGATATCTGGCCATCCGGTGTGATGATAAGTCGGGGGAATCAGGGGGACCAGCCCAGCCCCACCTCTAGATGTACCAGCTCTACTAGTCGAACGAATGTCTCTAGCTCGGGTGTGACTCGAGGATGGCATGCCACCAGATCTCCTCGGAGGAGTACGAACACCTGCCAATGGAGGCATCAAGTATGTATGACGGTAGGTTGCGTACTCCCCGTCCTCCAAATGTAGCAATACGTCGGTACCTAGCATGGCGCTATCGACATCTTGAGGAGTAAGCCTATCAGCGGATCGCATATCATCTGGAGGTGCTGAGGGAACACTCTGCTCGGGGAAGCCCATAGTCTGGCGCAGGAAACGGTCCCCCAGGAACCAGGCCCTGCCAACTAGCCCCTCAAACAAGATCCTGTACCGAGAGGCGGCCCATCCTCCGGCAAACTGAAATTAGATGTCTCCACCCAAAGGCACCCATGGCTGCCACGTGATCTACGGATAACCAATGCATAAGCCGCTTAGAAATCGTAGATGCGCAAGATAAATCAAAGATGAAAACATGGAGAACTGAGAGTTCTGAATTACCTCTGTCGGCCGCACTATGTCGAAAAACTGCCGTAGGTAGGGGAGAGTCTCCCGGGGCCGCGGCCGGTACTGGCCCTCGAAAACGAGCGAGTAGGGGGTCATGAGGGGCACCTCCACCTCGAGCTCTGGGGCTAGCGTCGGGAAGTACGCAAAAACCCATAATTGTGGAAAACGGGGCAAAAGCCATCAGAATACAAAATGTTGAGTGCAGAATCTGAATACAGAATGCTGGGTGCAGAATGTGAGTACAGAATGTAAAGTGTGCCGTGTGTGCAATGTACAGATAATGAAAAGCAGAAATGTAAATCAAGAGGGTAGAAAGTACCTCCCTGGCTCTCCAATAGCTACCGACTATGTTCCCCCGTTCGCGGAAGGTCGCGCTCATGTAGTAATAGAGGGTCTACCAGGGCACTCAGCAGATATAGCCCAACGGTGTTCCCCCTATCGGCGAACAGAGTGGTCCCGAAGAGGAACATCAAAAACCCTCGGGTGTACTGTGCTATCTCCTCGGGAGTCTCGGGCTCCCTCCCTCTGAAATGTGAGGAAAACCAGGTATACCGGACTCTGCCAGAGGATCTGTCAACTGGTGAGCGAGCTCCCGACAAGTAAATTTAGGCGGCCTCTCTCTCGCCCATGTCCTCATCATAAGGGATCACCCAGCCTCCTACGTCAAGGCCTGTCAGCATGGCAAAGTCGAACGGGGTCATAGTCATGTCCCCGGTAATGAAGAAATTGAAGGAGTTGGTGGTGTCCCACCATCTCTCCACAAGTGCCCCCATCAATGTCCTGCTGGCAGGATAGCGAGATATCCCAGTGTAGAAGGGTCCGAACCCTGCCTGGTCAACCCAATCACGAACAGCCTCCGGGAGCTCTGTGTACCACTCCCTCGCAACGATGGAGCCATATCCTCATGTAACGCGGGAAGACACCTGCATTCATAATGAACACATGTATTCAGTTTCAGAATGAAATGAATAAGCTGCGTGCAAATGAAATGTATGAGCTGTGTGCAAACCAAATGCTGTGTTATGAGCCGTGTGTTCAGATCGAGCAGTGTTGTATGATGAGCTGTGTGTTCAACGTTCAAGTATTTGAGCAGTGTGTTCAAATTTCAAAATCAGTGTGCTACGTGTTCACAAACAAATTTGGACTGTGTGTTCAAAAATTCAAAATTTGGGCTGCGTGTTCAACTCTCGACAAGTGTGTGCTGCGTATCAAATATGGGCTGCGTGTTCAGAAATTAAAAGTTTGGGCTGCGTGTTCAACTCTCGACAAGTGCGTTCTACGTGTTCACAAACAAATTTGGGCTGTGTGTTCAGATTTCAGAAATAGTGTGTGCTGCATGTTCACAATCAGATATGGGCTGCATGTTCAGAAATTCAAAGTTTGGTTTGCGTGTTCAACTTTTAACAAGTGTGTGCTGCGTGTTCACAGTCAAATATGAGCTGCATGTTCAGAAATTCAAAGTTTGGGCTGCGTGTTCAACTCTCAACAAGTGTGTGCTGCGTGTTCACAATCAAATATGAGCTGCATGTTCAGAAATTCAAAGTTTGGGCTGCGTGTTCAACTTTCAACAAGTGTGTGCTGCGTGTTCACCTCAAATATGGGCTGCGTGTTCAGAATTAAAGTTTGGGCCGCGTGTTCAACTTTCAACAAGTGTGTGCTGCATGTTCACCTCAAATATGGGCTGCGTGTTCAGAAATTCAAAGTTTGGGCTGCGTGTTCAACTCTCGACAAGTGTGTGCTGCGTGTTCACAAACAAATTTGGGCTGTGTGTTCAAATTTCAGAAATAGTGTGTGCTGCGTGTTCACAATCAAATATGGGCTGCGTGTTCAGAAATTCAAAGTTTGGGCTACGTGTTCAACTTTCAACAAGTGTGTGCTACGTGTTCACAATCAAATATGGGCTGTGTGTTCAGAAATTCAAAGTTTGGGCTGCGTGTTTAACTTTCAACAAGTGTGTGCTGCGTGTTCACAATCAAATATGGGCTGCATGTTCAAAATTTCAAAGTTTGGGCTGCGTGTTCAACTTTCAACAAGTGTGTGCTGCGTGTTCACAATCAAATATGGGCTACGTGTTCAGAAATTCAAAGTTTGGGCAGCGTGTTCAACTTTCAACAAGTGTGTGCTGCGTGTTCACAATCAAATATGGGTTGTGTGTTCAGATTTCAGAAATAGTGTGTGCTGCGTGTTCACAATCAAATATGGGCTGCGTGTTTAGAAATTCAAAGTTTGGGCTGCGTGTTCAATTCTCAACAAGTGTGTGCTGCGTGTTCACAATCAAATATGAGCTGCGTATTTAGAAATTCAAAGTTTGGGCTACGTGTTCTACTTTCAACAAGTGTGTGTTGCGTGTTCACCTCAAATATGGGCTGCGTGTTCAGAAATTCAAAGTTTAGGCTGCGTGTTCAACTTTCAACAAGTGTGTGCTGCGTGTTCACCTCAAATATGGGTTGCGTGTTCAGAATTAAAGTTTGGGCTGCGTGTTCAACTTTTAACAAGTGTGTGCTGCATGTTCACCTCAAATATGGGCTGCGTGTTCAGAAATTCAACGTTTGGGCTGCGTGTTCAACTCTCGACAAGTGTGTGCTGCGTGTTCAGAAACAAATTTGGGCTGTGTGTTCAGATTTCAGAAATAGTGTGTGCTGCGTGTTCACAATCAAATATGAGCTATGTGTTTAAAATTGATGTGTGTGCTGCGTGTTCACAATCAAAATATGGGCTGCGTGTTCAGAAATTCAAAGTTTGAGTTGTGTGTTCAAAGTGCAACAAAATATTGTGTTATAGACTAAGTGTTCAGAACAAGCTGTGTGCTAGAATGAGCAGATAAGCATGCATAGCGAAAGCATGAAATGCACGGAAAATGCAGAATATAAGGCAGGAAATGTAAAAAGTGAAATACATACCTCTCATGCCTGATGAGAGAGGTGGGACTTCGGCTCCCGCAATAGCAGATCCACAGGTGCTCGAGCATCAAAGTCGGTAAAATGATAGAAAACTGCCTGAGGGAGGATGTGTGTCGGAGGGTCGTACCTCTCGGGAATGAATGGCCGAATCCTCGGAGGTAAAGACATGATGTCTGGATCACCTCTGGCACCTGGAGAACCTCCGCCATGGGGAAAATGACCCGCCATCTCAAGAAATCTGGAAAAAGGAGCAAAATTGAGCGAAATGAGCTAAAATTGGAAAAAGTCAACAAAAGTCAACTCTCGGGAAATGAAAAAGTCAACAAAAGTCAATTCCCAAGAAAATGTTCCAAATATTGAGACAAACTTACCTCAAGTGGTGAAAATGAGAAAAGAAGCTCCGGAATCAAATTTTAATCGGTCTAAAGTGAAGAAAACTGAAAGTTTTAGTGAAACAACTTTGCGTGGGGTGTTGGAAAACGCGTATGGAGCACAGATCTAAGAGAGAAAATGGTCTAGGAAGCAAGGGGAGATGATTTCGGATCTGATGGTATGAGCCAAAAAGTGTTTGGCAATGTATATTTAAAGAAATAAGGGTGAAAGGACAAAACTGCCCCTGTTTTGGGCTAGGTGGTCAGCCGACTACCTTTTCTGATAGGCCGACCACCCCCCTTTACCAAACCTGGTCGGTGGCCTCCAATAGCCTCCAAACCTGGTCGGTGGTGTTCCCAAGGTGGTCACCAAGGTCTCTTTGAACTCTGCAAATTTTGGTAGTGATCGGAGTCTCCGGCACTCGAGAAAGTACAACGGAAGTGTACTTTTCGTCGCGAAATCCCTCCGCAGGAACTTCAACTCCAACTTTCAATGTGTGCTTCATCATTACTCGTCAAGAGAAAGATGTATCCTTTTTGAATACGTTGTGACCCTTCTAGGAGGTAAACCGGAGGTCGCGATTGAGTCGCACTCGTCGAAACTTGCATTTCTTTGCTCGTTGTTTCGTGTCAAACATGCATTCGAGTTTGCACTTATCCTGCATTGTTATGCATGTCACTTGCATTCTCATGCATACCACTTGCATTATTGTGCACGTTTCACGGGTATTGTCATGCCTCCGTACTTAATCTACGTTGTCACGCACGTTTCTTCTTGCATTGCGATGCACTTTTCCATCGGCACCATGTTTGTCTGCGTTCGATATAGCGTTGAACATATGTTGCTAACTACGTTGTGTTTGTTAAGTTTCTCTCTTTTATAGGCACGATATTGTATGTACGGTTCATTTGCAGCTGGTGCGACCGGACAAATCGCGCATGCATCGTATCTTCTCCGTGTGAGACGTAGCGAGAATTGTAATTCTCCACATTCTTACTGCATGAAATGTAGTTGCTGCTTTACATTCTTGCTTAAAACTATTGCATCTATTGTGAATATTTGCTTCATTACAGCTTGCTGCTTTGCATGATCATGAGTTACGTTCAGCTTTGTGCATATCATTTTGCATTTTGCCTCTGCCTGCGGGCACATCTTTGTTTATCTCGCCTGTTTGTCCAAGTCTTCGACCTTGTCCAAAATGGGTCGTCTCTGGGCTTTGACATTCACTCCCGTCACGTGTGACTTTCGAGTTTTGTCAAAGAGGGGCAATTGTAGACACCCCATTTTTGACCGACCTTAAAACTTAGACGTCACCAATTGAGCGCTCGGTGATGTTGCATATTGTGCTCGTTCTGAGGTTGTAGAGTCTCGGCTGCGAGCCTTGCCTCCGGACTTCGGGGCTCTTTTTTACTTTGCTTCGGTTTGCAAACCAGGTTTTATTTTCTCTGCTTTCTCTTCCCAAAGGGAGGGAGAGGTCTCGTAGACCATCTCTCAGTGGCCGTAGGCTACGTTTCGTGGTCGTAGGCCATTTTTCCCGTTTGGAGACCAGTTTTCCGTTTTTAGAGCCGTCGGTTGTGTGCCTCGATTCGGGACCGCCTAACTACCTCCGTTTGCTTTGGTTTTTGGCACACACCTTGTTTCCTCTCCTTATAGGGACATTGTGGCCCGGGAGACCACCTTCGTGGTCGCACGCCACCTCCGGTGCTTCACAGCCTGTTTTCGGGGCCCCGGGCCGTGCGTTTTGGCCCCCGAACCCTCGTTTTCCATCGATTAGGGTTCATTTTTGGTATGGGCCCTATTTTCATTACTAGGAAGGTGGTAGGATGGTGGGAGACCAGCAATTCTTTTGAAAACCAATTTCTCTTTCCTTCAGCCGGTTTTCTTGATAGAAAGCTGGTTTTTCTCACTTTTGGGCCATAATTTCTGGTTTTTCATACCACCATTGTGTTGTGCTCATCTGGAAGGCCACCAATATGGGTAGGCCAACCAGTATTTCTTCTTGACCTTTTTGAACCTTGCTAGAAAGCTGGTTTTTCTCTCTCCTGGATCACATTTTTTGGTTTCCCACCATACAGCTGTATTCTTCTCACCTGGGAGGCCACCTTTCTGGGTAGGCCGACCAGCTTTCTTGCTTGAACCTTTTGACCCCTGGTCGGCTGACCAAGGGGAGTGGCCGGCCGACCACCTAAGTTGGTCGGCCAGTTTTCTGCTTTTTGGCCTTCTCAAATGCAACACAACTGTGCTAGCTGTGAAGCACTTGACCCTTCCTCCGAGATTTTGAGCCTTTTGTTGGTCTTTTTAAGTTGGTTTTGACCCTTTTCCTTAGCTTCTTAGAGAAGCTTGACTCTTTTGTCAAGCTTCTTGAGGAAGCTTGACCCTTTTGGTCTAGCTTCCTCAAGAAGCTTGACAATTTTAGTTAAGCTTCTTTGAGAAGCTTTGACCCTCTCTTAAGGCTTCTCCAAGAAGTCTTGGCTCTTCTCCTCTACAAAACCAACACTCCCCCTCCATTTGCAAGGGTTAGAAAAACCAGCCAAGGTATATACACTCCACCCTCCATATCTCTCTCATCCAAGCTCAAATACCCCATTGTTCTTGGCCATTACACCACACCTCATAGCCTACCACCTCTACCATCCATTCAATCATATTGAAGCTGTTTTTCAGAGGTTGAAGACTCATCTTCTTGGTCCAGAACTTGCTGCATTGCTGTGCTACAAGGGCAAGTCCTCGTTTCTCTCATTTTTGCATTATTTTGCTTCATAACTTAGCCCTATTTGTAAGCATTTCTCGGTTTTGTTATAAACTGAAAAGTGTCTTATTTTGAGCTCCTCTTGAAGTTTGATTAAGGATACTTTTCTGTTTGAGGTCATCTACCTCCTTGTATGCTCTATCCCTCTTTGTAGGCTTATTTTGCTTCATATCTTAGCCCTACTTGTGAGCATTTTCGAGATTTGTCATAAACTGAAAAGAGTCTTATTTTGAGCCCCTCTTGATGTTTGATTAAATGCATTTTTCTGTTTGAGGTCATTTACTTCCTTGTATGCTTGTTTGCCTCTTGTTTTGAGCCTTGCATCTAGACCTTTGTTGCATGCTTTGTTTGGCCTTCTAGCCACTAAAATCCAGTGGATTTTCAGTGGCTAACACTCTATTTTGACAGCCAAAATCAGAGGGGGGTGACCCCCTCTCTCCTTATCTTGTTTGTTGGCCTTTTTGGCCTTCCAAAGGGGCTCCATTTTGCATGCTTCGAAGTCACATTTCAGGCCCTATTTGATGAGTTTTAAGGTCTTCCTTGACTCTGTCTGGAGCCCATTTTGCCATATTTTGTGTCCCTCATGCATGTGTGGAGCAATCCTCCTCAAGGCCTTTCAAGGGGACCTTTCATTGCATGTTTCATTGACCCATTTCAGGGCCTTTTGGTGAGTTTTAGGGCTGTCATAACTGATTTCCAAAGTTGGTTTTGCCATTTTACATGTCTATCTTGTATGTGTTGAGTAATCCACCTCATGGCCCTCCAAAGGAGCCCATCTTTTTTGCATGCATTGGATACATTTCAGTGGTTATTCAGGCATATTTTAGCATACCATGTTCCTATTTGTGGCTGGTTTGGTGACCTCTCTCGTGCTTCATATACATGCCATGTAAACCATGCTTACTAGCCTATGTCGCATGTTGTTTTAGCCCTTCATGTTAGCACTTTTTGGCCATGCTTGGTGCATGTTTAGGGCTTCCTTGGCTCTGTTTTCATGCCTCATGATCAAATAATGCTTGCTTTGCATACTTGTGGTTCAATGCATTTGCCTAGTTTTGAGTTTCGGGGCCTATTTCATGCATTGGGTGACATGTTTCCATGATTCGGGACCATTGAGCATCTTATTTCAGAGCAGGAAATTGCATGTTTGTATGCCATCTTTCATCCCTTGCCATGCTTTGGTAGAGTGACATTTGATACCTTAGGATCAGTCCCTTACATCGTGCATCTTTGCATGTGTTTTGGTTGTCTCATTTCCATCACATGGCCACTGATGTGGGTGTGGCTAAGGTCCACTCATTTTGGTGTAAGTCCATCGTGCATTGCGTATGCCATTTTAGTCCATAGCATTGCGTATGCTAGGTTGCATGTTAGTCGCATTGTGTATGCCATCTCATTTGCATTATGTTTAGGGTAGGAGTTAGCCCAAACACAGGAAACGAGGGATGTTTCGTACTCAAAGTGACGAAACGTGTCTCAATTCCCGGTCGCCGACACTCTGGATTTCCCATGGTGGAGTCTAGGCCTTGTTGTGTTGTCATGTGCATTCATTTCACATCGAGTCATGCAATTCGACTCCTCGGCCATCATGCATCGAGATGCATGATTGGTGGCACGAGGATCGAGGCGTGCATACATATGTGAAAATACTTTGCCATGCCCCTTTCTTGCTCTCTGATTGCAACAAATCAGAAATCAGCAGCTTTCTAAAGCCTTGCACAGCATTCTAGGATTAATTGCAAACAGAGGAAAATAGGGGCATCGCGAGGAATTTTCCGACGAGGCGACTCGAGCATGCATCATTCATTATTCGGAACAGAGCTGAGGCGGTCCATGAATTTGCATGCTAATTTATCCGCTTTCCTAGTTAATTTGTTAATTAATTAGGGTTTTGTAATATTTAATTAGCTAGAGTAGTTAATTATTTATTTGGACTGTATTTATTTATTCGAACTGTATTATTTATTCGGACCCTCCGAGCGAGGGCAATGTTGTAATAAGTGTGCGTACGTGTGATGTATGTCTTCCAACCCCACGTCTTTCTCCCTTTTATTTACCAACTTATGATGGTTAGTTTAGGGCATGTTTCAATTAGCATACTTATGCTCGCATGTTTGCATCCATTCATCTGTCTTGCATGCACCGGGCTCGGCACATCATACTAACTGCATTATATTTCAATTCCAAGTTGAATACGTGTTAGCTGTAGCATCTCATATGCCATTTTTAGGATAGCCGAGCCTGTTTCTAGTTGCATTTTGCATGTGTTGCATTAGCCATCTTAACATGAACTAGGATCATGCATATGATTACTAACTAGTTTCTGTTTTGGCTTGGAGTACTCGGTAAGTATTTATGCTTTAGCATCCTTGCATGTGTGTGAGTGACTGCCATGATAGCATGCTTACCATAAGGCTAACTGCTTATGTGATATAACTGCCTAAATGCCTGTGGGTGAAGGTTGGATTATCCGAATTGGAATAAAGCATTGACTGTGAGTTTTAAGCCTACTTGAGAGTGGCAAAACCATCTTTTCTAAAGCCCACCTGAGGGTGGCAAATCCACATTTTAGCCTACTTGCGAGTAGCAAACCATTTTCAAAACAAACATGAGATGTTTTGTTCCAATTCAGGCGATCCAGTCTATACTTGTATGCTGTGCGCATCACATAATACATCTAGGCTAATAACCGGAATAAGAACGTATAATGTTTTCAAAACTAGATATCATGGTTAGTAGAGGCTGATCTTTGATCGGGCGAGCGGGGGTGCTCACGAAGTGACCTTCCCCAATCGTACCCAAGTTCCCGAGCCGAGGCAACTTTGGTGATGACGGACACGTGGCCTTAGGCAACGAGTCAGGGTTTCCTAAATTCCCCCAAAATAAATATTTAGGTGGCGACTCTGTATCTGGCAAAGTAGTCCATGTTTGGCACTTCTTTCAAAAAAATCTATTTTCAAAAATGATTTGCCGGATTTGGACTCTTTGATGATTCATCAGTCTTGCATTGCACTCTGCGAGATTAGATACAAGACCGTGACATTTGAGTCCTGAACTGTAGTGAGCCCAAATGCACAAAATGGGATTTCCCTCCCGGGACATTCGGGGACGTCTACAGATGGGTGATCATGTATTTCTAAAAATATCACCTAGGCGAGGTTTGATGAGGTTTAGGAAAAGTGGGAAGTTGTCCTCTCGGTTTATTGGTCCCTTTGAGATCCTTGAGAGGATTAGCGAGGTTGCCTATCGTTTGGCCTTGCCGCCGCAGTTGTCCGGGGTGCATGATGTATTTCATGTTAGTATGCTTCAGAAGTACGAGCCGGATCCATCGCATGTATTGAATTGGACCGACTTAGAGGTTGACGAAGATATCTCGTATAAGGAGAGACTGGTTCGGGTCTTGGATAGGTGGGATCAAGTCTTGCGAGGCAAGACCATTCCCTTGGTAAAAGTTTTGTGGAAACATCACGGAGTGGAGGAAGCCACTTGGGAACGTGAGGTGGATGTCCATGAGAAATATCTGGTCTTGTTTGTAATTGTTTAACCATGTATTGGGATTTTGTAATATTAATGAACTTTAAGAGCATTAAATATGTCTTGAGTTGTAAAACGTCGTATATGTTTTGGATTTATGGAAGTATTTTGGAACTTGCCTTGAAATGGAAGTTTAATGCAACATTGCATATGTTAAATGTATTGTAGAAATGGAATATATCATAAACATTGAATATGATATGGAATTGTGGAATATGTTAATGCATATTGGGTATATATTGTGAAATGCCACTTGAATAGAGATAGAATGACCGGTAATGGGTCAAGTTATTGGGAAATGAATTGTAATGTTGTTAAGAATTGAGAAAATCATGTTTTTGAAAACTTGTACTTAATTTCGGGGAAGAAATTCTTTAAGGAGGGAAGGTTATAGTGATCTCGGTTTTTCTTTCCTTTGTATATTGTATTCCGGACTCAGTTTCGTGGTTGTGTTGTTATCTCATTCTCATTTCTAGCCTTTGCTCTTTGTATTTGAGTCTTGGGTTGTGTTGGGCAGGTTTGAAACAGGTTGGTTATACTTTGAAACCAAAAGTTGATGCCTAGAATTTGGCCTTCACGCTCGAGCGGGGCTTTTGACGCTCGAGCGGGCCCTTTGTTGTTGCTTCTCCGCTCGAGCGGGCGTTTTGACGCTCAAGCGTGATTTTCCATCTCCCAGTACTTTTGTTTGTAGGTCTTCAGACGCTCGAGCGTGAGTTTTAACGCTCGAGCGTGACCCTTTGATTTTGTCCCTCCGCTCGAGCGAGGAGTTTAACGCTTGAGCGGGGACCATGGTCTGCAAAACTTCTGGAAGTGTGTAATCTATGCGCGAGCGGCGCTTTTGACGCTCGAGCATGAGTCTGTGTCTGACGCTCGAGCGGGGGTTTCCACGCTCGAGCGAGGCGGCTGGTATAACTTCGGGATTTCACCTTTTTGGATCACTTTTTCATTTCCCTTTCTCTCTCTTACTTTCCCAAAACCGATTTTGAGAGCTCCTCTCTCTAGAATCTCCCTTCTCTCTAGGGTTTGATCTAGCTAGAGTGATCCACTTCCTTGGTGTCTTTGTAAAAAGTGTGTTGATCATTGAGGGCTACATTTTGATCCGAAAAGTTTGAAGTTTGGAGCACTTTGAGTTTGGTCTTCTTCTTCCTTTGAGCTCTGAATTTGAAGTAGGGATTCCTACTCATCCTTATGTGCTTTAACACAGACATTGAGTTATTTGTATAGATGGGTTGATTTGGAAAGTTAAGATTTGAAATGTGTTATTTTCAAAAGAGAGGTTTTGTTATTTTGGCTCATAAATATGTATTCTGGGTCTTAAAATGATAGTATTGATGTTGTTGTTAATATTTGAGCCTTTGGGTCAATATTGTGAAAAAGGGGGAAAAATGTCATGTTTGGGTATATTTGGGTCATTAGTGTAATTAATGACAATTGTTATGGAAATGTGAAATTGAGTTGGAAATATTGGAATTGGCTCATTATGAGTTAAAATGGTGGAGTTGGATTTATTAATCGCTCACTTTGAAAATGTTGAGATTATATATCTGTTGAGGCATTTATTATCTGTTTAGAAATAACTGCTTTGGGCTATTGGAGGAGGATAGTCTTGATTGTTGTAGACAATGCATGATGATTAGGCAAACTAAAACTAATCAATTGAATATGTCATCGAATATGACGGTTGGAATAATACATTAAATTTATGTATTGATTGATTATGTATATGATATGTGTTTATATACATTGTATTGTGTGGGAGGAGATAGGGGATGTACTCCACGGTTTAGGGGAAGATAGGGGATGGACTCCTAAACTGGATATTATTTGGGAGGAGATAGGGGATGGACTCCATTGATACAGCAATTTTGTGTATCTATTGAAGTATTGATATAGCAAATTTGTATATCATATATGAAGTATGGAAGTGTTTGGTTTGAGATTGATACAGCAATTATGTGTATCTTTGGTTAAGTGTGATGTGTTTAATTTGAGATGTAATCTCATTTAAAAGTGTATGGCCAGGTTCTGAGCCAGGATTATGAATTGAGAAACTAGTTAAGTAATGGAAATGAAATGAAACATGGGCACATTTGTCATGTATTTGAAATGGGTTATGAATTGATTCATGTGAGTTAAACATCTGTCAAATGCTCATGTTTTAGTTATTGCTCATATTATGTTTAGCATATCTCTACTGGGTGTTGGCTCACCCTATATGGGACACCATTTTCAGGTATAGGTAGTATGCCACCTCCAAGGACGTAGCTTAGGAGGCTTGAGGCTGTTGGACTCTTTTGTTATTTTTGTTGTATTACATGTATATCAAGCCAAGGGCTTATTTTGTGTAGAGTTAATACTCTCTTTTGTAACCAAGTGTTGACTTGGAAAGTTGTAAGCCTATAGGGCATTTACATTTGTTGTCAACATGTAATACATTTTGTAATGAATACTCTGATGAAATGTAATTATGCTTATTTCTCTTATGTCTAAGCATGTCTTGAATGTTTGATTGTGGGTATATTTTGAGGGCGTTACACTCTCAATCATTAAATTATGTAATAATAATCTTGAAATGCATAAATCTCGATGCATGATCTAATAGTTGCATATGTATTAAGATAAAGAGATAGAGAAATTTGAGATAAAGAATCATGCATTCTTACAAACCCCTCGAATTTGTAAGAAAAGAAGATAAAGTGTTAGAACTTGTGCTCAAAATAATGTGCACTGGAATAGGAAGACGAAGGATTTTGAGATACATAATTATGTACCCATGAACCCTTAAATTGGCAAAAATTATCATATGGGTAAAGAATGTGTGCCCATCCAATGGTAACCGCTTATTTTCTATTATTTCTTTGTTTGTAGGATTATATAATTCTGTAAGCCTTTGCTATTGGCTAGACATGCCGTCAATATTGAATTTTTTAAATACATGATAATTACTCACTAATGGGAGATTAGTTTATTTTTTAATATATTATTAATTGAGTAATGCTAGACAAACAAAAAATTCATACATAATTTTCATCTATAATAATATGGTTCATTGTGATTCTTTCACTTTAAAGCAAAATACCATTGAAGATAAATTTATTTATAATAATAATATTATCACATCATTTTTGTCAAGTTTTTTTTGTATGAATTTTATGTAATAATTGAATTTTCCTTAATAATTTTGTGAGCAGCCCAAGTAAATCATATTTTTGGTTATAATGGGCCCCCTTCAAACAACTTTGAAGAAACCGAACAGCTTCATATAACATCTAGCCCAGCCCACTCACCTTTTGCTTCATCTGCCAAACTGCATTATACAACGTAGCTTCTTCCCCTCACATTCCCTCCCCGTCAGCAAGTCAATATAAACTACAACCTTAACCACCACCGTTCATTTGAACATCAACGGTTTACGACGTCGAAAACTCATAGTAAAACCCCTACTCTACAGCACATCATATAAAACCCCAACACTCTTAAATATCTCTCTCTCTCTCTCTCCTCAGTTCGAAGGTCAAAAAAATCATCCACTCCGATTCTCTTTCTTTCCCGTCACTTTCGGCTAAAATTCTTGCAAAACTAAAATTCTTGCAAAACTCAAAACAAACTCTCTATTTCCCGAAATACCCCTATGTTTTCACCTAATTTCATCAATGTCCTCTCCTCCACCGCTCCCAATTTCGAACCCTCCATCCACCACCGCCGCATCGTCGTTCGCCAGACCAGCCTTACGGTGGGGCCGCATCTTCCGCTGCTATCACCGCAGCGCCCTCTGTTTGACGGCTGACAATCTAATGATCAAATCACACCAAGTTTTATTTATTTATTTATTTTATATTTTAGTTCATTTAAACTGATTATAGATCAGATCTGAAAGCAACAATTGCTTGACACTATTTTGTTTTTTTGTTTTCATAGAAATTTTGAAATTTCGTTCCAGGAATTTTATAAAATGATATTGCTGATTTACTGTTTTTTTTGTTTTTTTTTTTGGTGTGTGTGTTCTTGTTTATTCGAGCATAAAATAGAGTGATGTTTTGAAAAATTGGTAAAAAGTTGATTTTTTTGGCTTTTTTTGTGTTTTTTTTTTTTTTTGATAAAAAAGTGGTTTTTGGATTTTTTTAAAAAAAAAACTGACTTTTTTTTTACTAAAAAAAGTTAAAAAGTCAAAAAATTAGCTTTTTTTTAGTGCGTTCCCGGAAGACTCCAGAATAGAAGCTGATTTGCTGTCCTTGTATATACCAGGAATGGAAAATGATGAAGATGAAGTTCGTCATTTGTTCAAAAAAAACAAAAGTTCGTCATTGCTTTTTTTTTTCGCTTTTCATATGACGCTCTATATTCGAGTAAAGTTATATGTAATGTACTGACAGATAATATAATATAATTTTGAAAATATCTAGAAATTCCCTAGATATTAATTTGTGATTATATATCAATTTTAAGCAGTATATAACAATTCCAATCAAACAATCAAGACAAATCGACACAACGATTTTACGTGGAAAAAATCACAATTGGAGCGCCTCCAATTGTGATAAAAAAAACCACAGGCAACAGCCACAAAACAATCCACTAAGAAGATATAAAAGAATTACATAGGTATACTCTCAATTACCTAGCGAATCCACGCCCGAATTGAACCAATCCCTATGTGCCTCTTCCAGCCCCGTCTTCACCTCGGGATTGTCTTGACGATGAGCCACTCCATAATCCACCAAAGCTTTAGGCTCAACTTCTTCAGAATCCACCAAAGAACGACTCTCTCTTTTGTGTAGAATAAACAAACAAACCTTTGATGTATGCTTCTTAAACCATGAGTTGAATACTCAATGAAACAACAAAGAAAACTAGCAAAATAGCCCTAGATAAAAACCCTAATATCCAAGAAAAAGATCTGGAGGCATCACCCTAGATTTGGAGCAACTTGAGAATTTATAGAATCTGAAATCGCGAGGTCCGCTCGAGCATGGGAATGGACGCTCGAGCAGGGACACTGTATGACGTGTTCCAAACCAGGATGTACGCTCGAACGGGGATTTCGACGCTCGAGCGTGAAAACATGGATCACAATATTTTTGTAGACACACATACTTCTGGAACTCACCATTCTCCGCTCGAGCGGGGGAATGTCTGCTCGAGCGAATAGGCAACTTTGAATGCATGTTTGCCTTTTGTTTTGGGGGCGCTGCCCCTCAACCCCGCCGTGGCGCTACCCCGGACCCGCCAAGGGACGCTGCTCCCTGGACCCCCGCGAGCTGACCAGGCAGCTCGATCCCCGTCATAATCAGCGAAGTGGCAATCATTATAGCGATCCCGATTTTCCCTCTCATGTTTACTGTATTCCGGACTCGGTTCCGTTGATAGTTGTTGTTTGTATTTCATATCCATCCTTTAACTTTTTGTATTTGAGTTTAGAATTGTCTTGGACGTGTTTCGAATAGGTTGGTTGAGCTTTTTGTCCCAACTCTTGTTGCCCAGATTTTTAGTGATCCACTCGAGCGGGTCTTCTTGCGCTCGAGCGGAGATTGCACACCTTCAGTAGTTGGTCCGTCTGCAAAAGTACTGCAAGTGTGTTTTTCACGCTCGAGCGGGTTTTCTTACGCTTGAGCGGGTCGCGCTCGAGCGGGTATCCTTGCGCTCGAGCGGGTGTTCAATGTTTTGGGGAGCGGGTATCCTTGCGCTCGAGCGGGGATTGTTTCCATTTCTTGGGGGACCGGGTTGGTAGTGTGTTACCACTGGTGTATGATGCGCGAGGGCGGAGTGAGCTTAGTAGTCTCCTCGCTAGCTTTATGAGTAGTGAGTGTGATGAGACCCAGACTGTGTTGCCGAGAGTGGTTTGTGAGTACTCGAACATCTTTCCCAAGGATCTTTTGAGTTTGCCACCACATCAAGAGATCGAGTTCTCCATTGACTTAGTGTCCAGCACGGCGCCGATTTCCATGGCACCTTATCGTTTTGCCCCAGCCGAGTTGAGTGAGCTGAAGATTCAACTCCAAGAGTTGCTGGATAAGGGTTTTGTTCGCCCTAGTGTTTCGCCGTGGAGAGCATCGGCCCTCTTTTCTAAAAAGAAAGATGGTGCCTTGAGACTTTGTATCGATTACCGAAAATTGAATCGGGCTACGGTTAAGAATAAGTACCCTATGCCCCGTATAGATGATCTGTTTGACCAGTTGAAAGGGTCCCGTTGTTTCTCTAAGATAGATTTGAGATCGGGTTACCATCAGTTGAGGGTCAGGGAGAAGGATATTCCGAAGACGGCATTCCATACGCGGTATGGCCACTATGAGTTTCTGGTGATGCCTTTGGGCTCACCAATGCACCGGTTGTGTTTATGGATTTGATGAACCGGATATTCCATGAATTCTTAGATCGTTTTGTAGTCGTTTTCGTGGACGACATCTTAATTTATTCACCTTCGGAGGAGGAGCACGAGAAACACTTGAGAGTGGTGCTTGAGTTGCTTAGAGCCCATAAGCTGTATGCCAAGTTTGGGAAGTGTGAGTTCTGGCTAAGAGAGGTGAAATTCTTAGGCCATGTGGTCTCCGGGGAAGGGCTGTCTGTTGATACATCCAAGATAGAGGCAGTGCAGGATTGGGCATAGCCTAAGAGTGTTTTTGAGATCCGCAATTTTCTGGGATTAGTTGGATACTACCGTCGGTTTGTGAAGGATTTTTCCAGGCTAGCTTCGCCGTTGACTATATTGACACGGAAGGGGGTCAAACTTGTATGGTGTGAGGCTTGTGAAAAGTTGTTCCAAGAGCTGAAAGTTAGATTGACCATCGCTCCTGTTTTGATTATTCCAGAGAGAGGTTTGGGTTATGCAGTTTATTATGATGCCTCATGAGAGGGTTTGGGTTGTGTGTTGATGCAAGAGGGGAAAGTAGTAGCCTATGGCTCACGTCAGTTGAAAATACACGAGAGGAATTACCCTACACATGACTTAGAACTAGCAACAGTAATTTTCGGCTTGAAGATTTGGAGGCACTACCTTTATGGTGAGAGATTCGAGGTGTTCTCGGATCATAAGAGTCTGAAGTATCTGTTTACATAGAGAGACTTGAATTTGAGGCAGAGAAGGTGGATGGAGGTCATTGAGGACTACGATTTCAAGTTGCACTATCACTCGGGAAAGGCCAATGCTGTGGCCAATGCCCTTAGTAGGAAATCCATTAGTGATGTAGCTTGTATAGCCATCCGGGAGTGGGAGATGTTGGGTGCACTTGGCGAGTTTGATTTGCTTTTGGGCGAATCTGTTGAGTCTGCGGCTTTGTTTTTAGTAGTTGCACAGCCCATGCTTGTGACTCGAATGTTAGAGCCACAGAGAGGTGACCTTGAGATAGAATCCCTCCGAGAGAAAATCTCCACTGGGAAGGTTGAGAAGGGTTTGACTGTGTATCCCGACCAGAGTATGAGATACCGAGACCGTTTGTTCGTGCCGGAGTCTTACCGAGAGGAGGTACTCCGACAGTTTCACCATTCACTCCTTGCGGTGCTTCCGGGAGGCACTAAGATGTATCGAGATTTGGGTCGCCAGTTTTGGTGGCGGGGTATGAAGAAGGATGTGGCAGTTTTCATGTCTAAGTGCCTTACTTATCAGCAAGTGAAGGCCGAGTATCAGAGGCCAGCGTTTGTTGCAACCCTTGCCTATTGCCGAGTGGAAGTGAGAGTATGTCACTATAGACTTCGTTGTGGGTCTTCCGAGGACTCAGTGGGATAGTGATGCTATTTCGGTGGTTGTAGACCGATTGACTAAGTCAGCGCACTTCATTCCTATGAGCGTGAGAGATTCGGTAGGCCATCTTGCCGACTTGTATATTCGGGACATAGTGAGGTTGCACGGGGTCCCAGTGTCGATCGTCTCAGATAGAGACCCACGTTTTACTGCTAGGTTGTGGCAGAGTTTGCAGAGTGCCTTGGGCACTAGGTTGACCTTTAGCGCGGCTTATCATCCTCAGACTAACGGGCAGTCCGAGCATACTATTCAGATCCTTGAGGACTTTAGTGGGTCGTGGGAGAGGCACTTGCCCTTGGTGGAGTTTGCCTACAACAACAGTTTCCAGTTGAGTATCGGTATGGCACCGTTCGAGGCCTTGTATGGCTGACCTTGTAGGTCTCCAGTGTGTTGCGCCGAGGTGGGTGATGCACCTTTGTTGGGCCTGGAGTTGGTTCGGGAGACAACGGAGAAAGTTGAGCTTATCCGTAGGAGGCTTGTTACAGCCCAGAATCGCCAAAAGAGTTATGCCGACCGCAAAAGGAGGCCTTTGGCATTTGAGATGGGTGATCATGTTTTTCTAAAAATATCACCTAGGTGGGGTTTGATGAGGTTTGGGAAGAGTGGGAAGTTGTCCCCTCGATTTATTGGTCCATTTGAGATCCTTGAGAGGATTGGGGAGGTTGCGTACCGTTTAGCTTTACTGCCACAATTGTCCGAGGTGCATAACGTGTTTCATGTTAGTATGCTTCGGAAGTACAAGCCAGATCCATCGCATGTATTAGATTGGACCGACTTAGAGGTTTGGAAGAAGATAGGGGATGGACTCCTAAACCGGATATTATTTGGGAGGAGATAGGGGATGGACTCCATTGATACAGCAAATATGTATATCTATTGAAGTGTTGATCACCACAGGAATTTTGAGTTTTAGCGGCGTTTTAAAAACGCCGATAAAATGCTGAAAAACGCCATAAAAGAGTACAGCAATGTTTAATATTTTCGTCGCTGATACAACCGTTGCAATAGCTTTGCAACGTTTGGAAAATGTCGCCAAAAATTAGGCGGCATTTTTGAAAACACCACAAAAACTTTGACAGCCACTTACAATTCCGACACAAATAACGTTTGACATCACGATGATGTCATTTAGTGGCTTTTTTTTATAAAAAAAAAAAAAGCCACCTTTTAGCCTTTTTTTTAAAAACGCCACCTTTGGCATTTGAGATGGGTGATCATGTTTTTCTGAAAATATCACCTAGGCGGGGTTTGATAAGGTTTGGGAAGAGTGGGAAGTTGTCCCCTCGATTTATTGGTCCATTTGAGATCCTTGAGAGGATTGGGGAGGTTGCGTACCGTTTAGCTTTACCGCCACAGTTGCCCGGGGTGCATAACGTGTTTCATGTTAGTATGCTTCGGAAGTACGAGCCGGATCCATCGCATGTATTAGATTGGACCGACTTAGAGGTTGACGAGGATGCCTCATACAAGGAGAGACCGGTGCGGGTCTTGGATAGGCGGGATCAAGTCTTGCGAAGCAAGACCATTCCCTTGGTAAAGGTTTTGTGGAAACATCACGGAGTGGAGGAAGCCACTTGGGAACATGAGTTGGAGGTCCGCGAGAAATATCCAGACTTGTTTGTTAATGCGTAATCATGTATTGGGAATTTTGTAATATTGATAAACCTTAAGAGCATTAAATATGTCATAAGTTGTAAAACATTGTAAATGTTTTGGTTTATGGAAGTATTGTGAAACTAGCCTTGAAATGGAAGTTTATTTTAACATTGCTTATGTTAATTCTGTTTTAGAAATGCAAATATATTATTGGCATTGAATATGTAATTGAATGGTGGGATATGTGTTGAAATTGGTAAATTTCAAAGCAAATCATGCTAATGATGCATATTGAGTTGTATGCTGTAAATTGCCTCTTGAATAGAGATGGGATGACCGGTAATGGGTCAGGTTATGGAATGTTGGTTGGTAATGTTATTGAGAATTGAGGAAAACTTGTTTTTGAAACTTGTATCTAATTTCGGGGACGAAATTCTTTAAGGGGGAGAGGTTATAGCGATCCCGGTTTTCCCTCTCATGTTTACTGTATTCCGGACTCGGTTCCGTTGATAGTTGTTGTTGTCTGTATTTCATTTCCGTCCTTTAACTTTTTGTATTTGAGTTTAGAATTGTCTTGGACATGTTTCGAACAGGTTGGTTGAGCTTTTTGTCCCAACTCTTGTTGCCCAAATTTTTAGTGATTCGCTCGAGCGGAGTTTGCACACCTTCAGTAGTTGGTCCGTCTGCAAATGTATTGCAAGTGTGTTTTTCACGCTCGAGCAGGTTTCCTTACACTCGAGCGGGTCACGCTCGAGCGGGTGTTCAATGTCTGTAAAAATACTGGAAGAGGGTAATCTACGCTTGAGCGGGTTTCCCTTTGCGCTCGAGCGGGTGTGTTTTATAATTGTGTCTTGGCATTGGAGCGGGTATTATTGCGCTCAAGCGGGTCCTGTTTTTGTGCTTGACGCTCGAGCGTCCTATTCTCCGCTCGAGTGGACTAGTCGTATATCAGATGGCAGCTGGGTGATTTTAAATCACTTTTCACACTTTCTTCCTCTCTCTTACTTTTCAAAACCTCCATTGGAGAGCACCTCACTCTAAAACTTCAACTTCTCTCTAGGGCTTGATCTAGTTTGAGTGACCCACCCCCTTAGTGTCTTTGTAAGAAGTGTAGAGCTTGGCTTAGGCTACCTATCAATCCGAAAATCTTGGGATTTGGAGCACTTTCGATTTTCTTCACCTTCTCCTTTGAGCTCCGACTTTGAGGTAGGGATAACTACTCATTTTTATAAGCTTTAACATAGATGTTGAGCTTTTTGTATAAATGATTTGATTTGGGAAGTTAGGATTTGAGATGTGTTATATTGGAAAGAGGGGTTTAGTTCTTTTGATTCAAACATATGTGTTTTGGGTCTGAAAAGGAGGTTATTGATGTTGTTGATAATATTTGGACCTTTGGGTCGATGTTGAAAAAAGGGGGAAAATGCCTTGCTTGGGTATATTTGGGTCATTAGTGTAATTAATGACATTTATTATGGAAATATAAAATTGAGTGGAAATAATGAAATTGGCTCATTATGAGGTAGAATGGTGGAGTAGGATTCATTAATCACTCACCCTTTGAAAATGTTGGTAAATTATTTGTTGATATAATTATTATCTGTTTAGAAATAATTGCTTTGGGCTATCGGTGGAGGATAGTCTTGATTGTTGTAGATATTGCATGATGATTAGGCGAATTAAAACTAATCGGTTGAATGTCGTTGAATATGATGAATGGAATAATACATCAAATTTATGTATTAATTGATTATGTATATGATATGTGTTTATATACATTGTGTTTTGTGGGAGAAGATAGGGGATGTACTCCACGGTTTGGGAGGAGATAGGGGATGGACTCCTAAACCGGATATTATTTGAGAGGAGATAGGGGATGGACTTCATCGATACAGCAAATATGTGTATCTATTGAAGTGTTGATACAACAAATATATGTATCTATTGTGAAGTATGGAAGTGTTTTATGTAATATTGATACAACAAATATGTGTATCTATTATGAAGTATGGAAATATTGTTGATATGAGCTATGGTCTCATGGGAATTGTTTGGCCAGGTTCAGAGCCATATTTATGAATTGAAAATCAGTTAAGTAAAGTATAGAGGAATAAAACATGGACATATTTGTCATGTAATTGAAATGGGTTATGAATTGATCTATGTGGGTTAAACATTTGTCAAATGCTAATGTTTTAGTTTTTGCTCATATTATGTTTAGCATATCTCTACTGGGCGTTGGCTCACCCTATATGGGACATCATTTTTAGGTACAGGTGTTATGCCACCTCCAAGGACGTAGCTTGAGAGGCTTGAGGCTATTAGACTCTGTTTTTGTTGTTTTGTTGTATTACATATATATCAAGCCAAGAGCTTATTTTGTGTAGAGCTAGTACTCTCCTTTTTGTAACCAAGTGTTGACTTGGAAAGTTGTAAGCCTATAGGGCATTTACTTTTCTTGTCAACATGTAATACCTTTTGTAAGAATACTCTGATGATTGTAGTATGAAGTCTCTTTTCCTGATCGTGAATGTATGATATTATGGGTTTATTTTGAAGGCATTACAATCATGAAAGAATTAGCATCACAAACTTCTTTGCAAGGCATGATTCGAGTTGAATTCGCATCTAATAAACTCATAGCCTCATTGAAATAAAAGTGCGAAAACAAGTACAACTGAAAGGAATTTTGTCAAATGGGATTGCCAAGAATAAAAGCCTAACAATCTCCCCCCTTGGCAATGTCGTGACAAAACGCACCTAACAAATAAAATTCTAAACACCCCAACCCATCACAGCCTACAAAAGCCAACTTCATTCTCAAGGTCATGATCTGCAAAACAGTTATTAGTGCTACAATCTCCAAAACAACAATTAGTCCCACAAGAGTATATGAAAGAGTAATAGACATATGACAAGATTATCTCGAAGCATGAGATGAAAATATGAATACATATAAGTTGGAGATTTTAAGAACATGTAGCATGAAGACATGAAATTCCTAACACAAATGCACCAGCCATGAAATCCTAAGACACATGCACCTGCCAACATTTCTCCTCATTTTCGTCACGAATTGACAAAGGAAGCTCAATCAACTAAAGTAAGATCATAAACTACACAAGCAATGATATGAAGATGTAAATATCAAGAGCATGCAAGAAGGAAATAATAAGCAACAGTGCATAGCAACATGCAAAACAACTAAAGCCAATCTCCCTTACCAAACAAATCAAAGTGTTCATGCTAACAAACTCTTGTAATGGTAAACCAAACTCCCCCTCATTAAAAAAAATGAACAAGAAGAAAATGACAAAAATAATATGGTGGAGCAAGCAAGGAATTTCATGTTTGTACTTTAAGACACACAAGATTATCCAAGAAGCACAATTACAAGAAAGCACAATGTGCACAGTCTGTAGAAGATTTCTCATGAAAGAAAATGATGCATTTATGTGAAAAGCATAAATCTCATGAAAAGAAGTGTGTGCGCGACTCTGGATGACTGAAAAGTGGGACCTCCTCAGGTAGATATGCCATGAAGCTTGTACAAGTGAAATACTAGATCATAACAATAAAAGTTTCATTTAATCATAACAAAAAAACTGTAATTATTCCAAAAATTACGATTTGTAAAAGAAAAGTATGCTCAGCTATTTCAAAATTTAAATTTGTGTGATACTATATATGGAAGCAATTCACTACAATGTAATTCATTTTTATTTCAAAAAACTCTATTGGTTAACTGTAATTTAACTATAACAATTAAACTTTAATTATTCCATACATGACGACTTGAAAAAAAAAAATGTGTTCTATTATTTTAAAATTATAAATTTGTGTGCCACTAACATGGAAGCAATTCACTAAAATCTAATTGTAATCATAAATAAATAAATAAATAACTCTAATTATTCCATAATTTATGATTTTTAAATATATATATATATTCGTACTTTAAGATTTAAAATTATGTGTCATTAAATATGATAAACAATTCAATAGAACCTACTGTTATCTATGCTATAACTAATATAGAATTCTTTTCCAAAATAATTTTAGGGCCTCAGTTACATAAACTTAATAATGACCATGAACATAGTGCAGTAACATGTGGATAGTTTTTCTACATAAATATTTGCCAAAAAATTGAATGAGAAATTTTTTTTTCAATAATAGGTTAATGATTACATTTATGGCATATTTGATAAAACTTAATTATTGATTTTGTAATGCTAAAAGTTTCAATAAAATATAAAATTTTTGAATTACATAAATTTATTCATAAATTGTAAATGTGAAAAATGCTTGCAGCATTTGAAAATATTAAATTTATTCATAAATATTAAATTTTCAAATGGTAGAAGAACTATTTGATTAAGTATAGAATTTTGTAATATACATTTTCAATCAAGTACACAATAAAAAACTTAGGCCTATGTGCTACAGTTAAACATTTTTGCATAAATATTTAGTTTAATTTATTTGCTTAGTATGTTAGTTGTAATTTTTTTTTAATATAAAACATTTACAATATATAAAGAATTAAAAATTAAAAATGATCTATTACAAATAAAAAATGATCTATTTAAAGAATTAAAAATTAACAATTACAATATATATTAACATGGGGTCATTTGCATTACAAGCTAAAAATTCACATGGGTTGTCCAATTACAATCTCACAATTAAAAATCACAACCGTTTTACAATTTCACAATTCACGAAACTTATTGAAGCATTACATAGTCTTCATCAACCAAGCCGCGTCGGACATGTTCGCCTGTCATGACCTGTTTGCTGCCACTCACTGCAACGAGCGGTCAAACGCCTATCTGATATATTCATCTCATTCGAAATACGGGACATAGATTTACGACCCCATTTTACTTCTTGCAGACGAAGTACATTAGGCATTAAGGTCCACTGCGGACCATCCCAATAATCTTGATGCGGTATTGGATTTAATTTAGTTTCCCAAACCCTCATGTATACAGGAAGCGTATATACTGGATCAACGTACTCGAATGGATTGTCATCGTATTCAAACATAACAGCGAGCATATGGGAACATGGATAGTGTCTTATCTCGTATTTGCTACAACTACACGTGGGTAGATTCATGCGCACAATCTGTGTATTGCGACCTCGTCCATGGCGAAAAGATGTTTGCACCTCAAATGCGCGACGGGGCCTATCAAACAATATTGATACAAACTAATCAAGTTCATGTTTTTAGGTGTAATTAACTTCACAGCATAATAATAACAATTTAGTTTACATTACAAACTAACATGTCGTACGATATCAACTGGAAAGTATTTCCCCTTGCGATGCCCTCCTCGATAGTTTTTTGCATCTCTCTAGGGTATTGGAACTCATTCCGTACATCTATTTTTGCTTGGGCTCCCATCTCGTCAAAATATTTTACAAGTCGTCGAAATGTAAACTCAACCATAGCTGAGATAGGTAAGTTCCTTGCACCTTTCAAGACACTGTTGAAGCACTCTGCATCATTGCTGATCAATACCCCCCACCGATATCCACCATCATACGCAAGGGCCCACTCCACAGGATTCATTTTGCGGACCCAATCGATGGCATCTTGGTTAGTAGCCTGTATTTGTTCTAAGTAAGCATTACACTTTCGTCGTTGATAAGCACTCCCTACTTTCCATAGAAGTTGTTTCAGCTCCTTATTTTTAAACTGTGTGTTAAAGTTACTACAAATATGTCGAAGGTAGTATCGATGATATCCAACAAATTGGAGCGACGGATTTAGCCAATGCCGCCTCACAGCAGCTAAAATACTCTCAGCTCGATCAGATATCAAAGTCACTCCCTATCGGTCCATGACAATATGTTCCTTGATATTTGAAATGAAGAACGACCAAGACTCCAAACTCTCCTTGTCGACAACAGCGAATGCAAGCGGTAATACTTTGCCATTGGCAGTGACGATCGTTGCTACAAGTAACACACCAGTGTATTTGCCGTATAAGAATGTACCATCTATAATTATAACAGACCTACAATAGCTGAATCCATCGATGACGGGTTTAAAAGACCAAAGAACAAAGTGGAAGACGGGCATAATGGTTGTACCTCCGGTATATCTATGCTTCCATTGAACGATGGTGCCAGGATTAGATGTCTGTAATGCATGCATGAATTTAGGCAACTACCTATATGATTCATTCCAATCCCTGAATACCATTCTAATTGCCTTTGCCCTTGCATGCCATGTCTTCTTGTATGATATATTGTAGTTCATGGTCTTTTTGATATCTTCAATGACATTCTTAATTGGCATATTAGGTTCATTCTGCATACGACAATCAAATATGAGTTGGATTATTTGGGTGTGAACACTATAAACAAACAAATATGTATATATATAAACATTTATTTTTTATACTCACCGTAACTTGTCCCAAAAGATGAGAAGCAATGTAACTGGAGCTAATATTGGTGTGGTCCCTGTTCATTCGTGGGTATAAACAATGGTGAGGACCATTGTACTACTTTATTTCAAAAAGACCATGTTTCCTACTAAGAGATGCACGCAACCACCAACTGCAATCGTGCATGCAAGCAGACACCCAAAGGTCTCGCTTGGAGGTTGCAACCTTATACTCTCGATTATTTGTTGCATGGTACAATTTCACAGCATGTACAAGTTGCTTCTTATCAACGAAAACCATCCCTTTGTCCAACTCTAGATTTCCAGCATTCCAGATCCGATTATGGGGAATGACATCACCACTACTCATGTCAAACTCACCACCCATGTGAATGTTCTTATAGAAAGGGATTTCAGGTTTAGGTGGAATGGGGGCATTTTTAAGGTCAACAGGGGCGTCAGCATCATCTTCTTCATCATCATCATCTGATCTGCCCAATAAATTTTCTTCATCACACATTTCATTCTCATCATCGTCTAGGGCGACATCAGGACCATACATGTCATTGTCAACAAACTGCACATAGTTCACCGTTTCTGCCATATTACCAACAACTTCAACTGGAGTGGTATGATGGCTGCAAGTGGGCACATCTTTTGTGTTATTGTGAAATTCATAATCATATCCACCACATGAACTTGATTCCACAACATGGCCCTCAAATGTCTGTTGTGTGTAGCCCACTGCATAACATTGATCTGATGCATACATAGGAGACCGAAACGTTGTCGTGTCAATCCCCTGTGTCAGCAATGTAGTGAACGGACAAAAATCCGTATGTGTCATATTCGGGACATTGTGTATAACCTCTTTATCAATGTACACTTCCAAACAATTTGGTGGTTGGAAACTTGCACTGATACTTAATACGGTATTCAACGCCTCATCGTCATTGATTGGTAATATCTTGTATTTGCTTATTGCTTGCCACTAGTGATAAGGATATCTACATTTGAAGTTCAATCGGACACTTTTCCCGTAACTTGCTACCTTGGACATGAACATCTCCTCCAAATTGCTAAGCGTAGTGCCAAGTTGCATCCCATATATCCCTTTCGGCTCAGCATCATATGACACGCCTTCATCGAGATCCCAATTTATGTTCCCCCCCCCCCCCCAAGTAGAAGATAATTGGAATAGTCTCCATACACTTACTTCAATGAAACAAAAAAAACATTAAAATATCAACAATATACTTATATCGGATTTTACTTCTAAAAGAATTATATGAATTTTAACTCATTCAATTACAATTACTTGTGAGGCAAGAACTTTATTTAAGTAATCAGCAATTGTAATCTAACAATCATTATTGATTTTTTAATTGAAATATGAGTTAAAATAATTATTATGTTTTGGATTTTTTAGATTTTTAAGAAAAAAGCTTACAACACAAAGAATGTTGGTTTGTTTTGACATAACTACCTATGAAACTTGTAACGCCCTCAAAATAATACATAAATCCCATCATTTTAGATACGCAATGATATAAAGAAATCAACACCTTTCCATTCATCAGAGTAGTCCTTACAACAGTATTGCATGTTAACAACAAAAGCAAATGCCCTATAGGCTTACAGCTTTCCAAGTTAACACTTGATTACACAAAAGAAGAGTACTAACTCTATACAAAATAAGCCCGTGGCTTGATGTACATGTAATACAACAAAATAAATCAAAAGAGTCTTCAACTCCCATATCCATCCAAGCTAAGTCCTTGGAGCTGGCATGCTACCTGTACCTGAAAGTAATGTCCCATATAGGGTGAGCCAACGCCCAGTAGAGATATGCTAAACACAGTATGAGCAATAACTAAGACATTAGCAATTGATAAAGGTTTAATTACCATAAATCAATTCATAACACATTTCCACTATATGACCACTATGTTCATATTTCATTTCTCATCATTTTCTCAATTTACACCAACGGCTCAGAACCTGGCCAACCAGTTGTATGAGACAGTGACTCATTTTAATCGCTTCCCGTTTTACAATAGATAAACATACTAGTTGTATCAACATCTCAACCGATAAGCATACAAGTCGTATCCACATTTCAATATATAAGCATATTAGCTATATCAACACTTCCAAAGATAAGCATATGAGCTATATCAACACATTAACTGACAAGCATATGAGCTGTATCAGCGGAGTCCATCCCCTATCTTCTCCCAAACAACATCCGGTTTAGAGGTCCATCCCCCATCTTCCCCTAAACTGTGGAGTACATCCCCTATCTCCTCCCACACACACACAATGTATATACATATAAGTCATATACACAATCAATCAATACATAACGTTAATGTATTCTATCAACCGTCATACTCTATGACACGTCCAATTGATTAGTTTTAGCTTGCCTAATCATCATGCATTGTCTACAACAATCAAAACCACCCTCCACCGGTAGCCCAAGCAATTATTTCTAAACAGATAATAAAAGCTCCAACAGATAAAATATCAATGTTTTCAAAAGGGAGCGATTAATAAATCCAACTTCACCATTCTACTATATAATGAGCCAATTTCATTATTTCCAACTCAATTCCATATAACCACAATCTTCCCAAACTAATTATGCCAATTAACTTGCACAACAAATTAGGGTTTTCTACCCCATTTCCCAATGTTGACCCAATAGTCTACATATCAACAACCAACAACAATAACATTATTTTGAAACCCAAAATACACATTTTTAGAATCAAAATAACAAAACCCCTTTTCAACCTTTTCAAACCCTAACTCCCAAAATCAACCATTTAACTAAATACCCAAAAATCTATGTCAAAACCGATAGTAGTGAGTAGGAATCCCTACCTCAAAAGATGAAACCCAACGAAGGAGATGACGAAAATGAAGATGCTCCAAATCCCGAGATTCTTGGATCAAAGAATAGCCCACGACGATCAACAACCTTTTTGTAAAGGCCAAAGGTTTGGAAAACACTCTAGCTAGATCAACACTTAGAGAGAAGTGAAGAATTTAGAGAGAGAAGCTCTCAAATGGTGTTTTTGAAAAGTAAGAGAGAGTGTGTGAATGTAAAAAGTGATTTTAAAAAGCCTAACTGCCAACTGATATACGACATTCCCGCTCGAGCAGAAAACACAACGCTCGAGCGTTAAGAACAAAAAAACTAGGTCCGCTCGAGCGCCAAGACACAAGAATAAAGTACATCCGCTCGAGCGCGAAAACCAGTCCGCTCGAGCGCATATTTCCCCCTCCCAGAGCTTACTCCCAAAAAGTACTACCCGCTCGAGCGTCAACAAGACCGCTCGAGCGCGATACGCTCGAGCGCAGGAAACCCGCTCGAGCATAGAAAACACAACTGCAGAAGTTTTGTAGGGACACAAAATACTGGAAGAGTGTAAACCCCGCTCGAGCGCAAGAAGACCCGCTCGAGCGGACCATCCAAAAACTGTGCAACAACAATGGAAGCCAAAACTCTACCAACCTGAATCAACCAAGCCCAACACATCCTAAAACCCAAACGAAGTGATTTAAAGGCGGGCAACAAGACAAGTACAACTAACAACTTCACGGAACCGAGTCCGGATTACAACTAAACAGTAAAGGGACAACCGGGATCGCTATAAAACTCCTGTGTTCTGCTTTTTTCATTATTTATTACCATTAATATCATGCTCTTGTGCACGGTAAGTGTAAATTTTTCTTTATCCATTTTTCTTTTTCTTTGTTTTGGTAATATTTCAGTGTTGATTTGATTTTTTTAAATTAACCTGCTTTTATTTTTGTATTTGTTATTTGAATTTGTTTAGGCAGACACTTGGTGAAAGAAAGTTGTGGGAGTCAAAAGGCAATTTATAATTTCCTATAAGTGACATTTATATCATAAGTGACAATTTCCTATAAAAATCAGTCCTCTCATTTTTGTCAATTTATATTTTCCAAGGTAGAAGGAACTCTAGAGGTGAAACATTACTTCAACACCACTAAACATTACTTCAATTTATATTTTCTCACATGTTTATTTTTCTCTCTATTTGTTTATTATTATTTATTTTCTCATTTTTGTTCACTTATTTTTATTCATATAAAACAACGGCTAAGGTTTCATCTCTACGTGAAGTTTTTTTTACTCCCCATGTGGAGACTCATATCTTTTTTGCGTGAAGGTTCTTTTTCTCCATTTAGGATTTATTTTATATTTTGTACTTAGATTTATTTTATTACAAGAGTTATTGTTAGATGTATAATATATTAAATCTTGTGTTTTCTCATAAAAAAAAATATAAAAATAAAAAATTAAGACTTGTACTAAAATTTAAATTTCATATTGTAATTTTGACACAACTAGACATGCAATGTATTCTATTATATAAATGAAGGATGTCACATTTAAAAATAAAAGCAAAAAAAAAAAAAAAAGAACGCTCTTTGCATACAATCACTATCACATTTAATATTTGCTTAAGGATTTATCAAAAACTATCTACAAATTTAAATATAAAATTATAAATTCATAACATTTGCACCTACTTTTGAGTTACATGAATTAGGTATATTTTAAATTTGTTAGAAAACTGGTATACTACCCCAAAAAAAAAAAAAAAAAAAAACACTCACTTTTTGTCTACTTCAAGAACTTTTATGGTAAGAGCTCATCATAGGTCCACGTAGAAGAAAAATCTCAATCCAACCCATAGGAACACATCACACTATTCAAATATAATAACTTAATTGAGTTTTGAATAGAAATAGTAATTTTCCCCAATATCACTTCAATGAGAAAATAGAGTGGGGACATGGAAATTATATTTTCACACACTTAATTAATTCAGTACACATCTTTTTTTTTAAAAAAAATTTCATTACATTTCTATCCTTCAATCAAATTACCAACACACCCCTCATTTTCTCCCTCCCTTCCACCCTCCCTCCCACCCACTCAACTCATCCCAGTCCTTTGCCATTTCTTACCACCGGCAGTCACCTCCCTTCCTTCCAATCATCACCACCTTCATAACATTCCTCTCCTCTTGCCCGGCATCCATTACATAGACCGTCTCCATTATACGAATCAAAGTTTTAATTTGTGTATGGTGTAAAATGATGTGTATTGAGACAAAATTAAAAGTTTTAATTTGTGTATGGTGTAAAATGAATAAATGGTATATACTAACATAAGTAAGGATGTTTAAATAGAATTACCTGTGGGGACGCATTTTCCTGTTCTCACCCCCTTCTCCATTATACTAATCAAATATAGTTTTATATAATATATATAATTTCATTTTTTTAAATACAATAAGACTAAAACTCTTAAATTTTTTACATTTTATACTAAGTTCAAAATTAAAATATTCTTAATAAGCCTCACTCAAATGGAGTCCAACTCCAAAAGGTCCAAAATTATTATTTTTAATTCAGCTAGCAACCAAACCAAAAAAAATAAAATAAAAAAGAGTAATGTTTAATTAGTAATTTTGCAATTTATTATATTATCCATTGAAAAGGATATAATAGAAGAGTAATTTTGCAATTAAAAATTAAAAAGAGTAATGTTTAATTAGTAATTTTGCAAGTTTAATTAGTAACATTTAGGTGAGATTTTGTTGCATTTAAATTATTGTTTTCAGATAATTTTATCTTTTTCAAAATTGTGTACTGAATTTTGGTAAACTATGAAGTAACATTTAACAAAATATATGTATTGATATTACCAATACGATCATATTTATCAATCAATATCCGACAATGTCAGTTAATATATTGATAAATAACGGTATTCAAAGTGTAAAATCTAAAATCTCGACACTAATGGGTTAAATAACAACTGATAATTCCAACCCTAATTGTGCTAGCGATTTATACCTATAATTATAGATTATTTTCATTTGGAAAGGCCAAAGCATGGACATCACTAACTCTCAAAATTTTCCCAACTTTTGTTCGATACAAACAAAAAATGAGAAGCAAAGAAAAACAAAGGTGTCATTGATAGAGGGAGATAAATTTTTGAAAAATAATAATAAAAAAAGGATTGTTTGTAACGTTAACTGATTTGCAATACCGAACACATTTGAAACCATCGAACAAAACGTTGACAGATTACGTAGTTTCAAATGTTTTTTTTATTGAATATAAATACGTGGGTTTAGAATGGTGATGAAAAAGAATATGATTAGAGTTTAAATTGATAAGGAATATATATAGATGGAGATGGAGATGGGTGTAGGGTGTTCCATTTAAAATTGTCATTTAATGTAATTTTACCTCAGCATATAATTGTAAAAAAATAAATGAGTGAGAATTGAAAGATCCAAAGAAATTAGGTAGATGCTAACAACAACACTCATTTTTAAACTTTGTAAATTATTTTGTATATGTATTAAGTAATATTGAACTTGAGGCAGAGGAGGTGTTTGGAATTTATTGAAGATTATGGTGAGAGATTCGAGGTGTTCTCGGATCATAAGAGTCTGAAATATCTGTTTACACAGAAAGACTTGAACTTCAGGCAGAGGAGGTGGATGGAATTTATTGAAGATTACGACTTCGAGTTGCATTATCATTCGGGGAAGCCCAATGTCGTGGCCGATGCCCTTAGCAGGAAACCCATAGGTGATGTAGCTTGTATAGCCATCCGGGAGTGGGAGATGTTGGGCGCACTTGGTGAGTTTGATTTGCTTCTGGGCGAATCCATTGAGGCTGCAGCCTTGTTTTCTGTTGTTGCTCAGCCTACACTTGTGACTCGAGTGTTAGAAGCACAGAGGGGTGACCTTGAGGTAGAGTCCCTTCGAGAGAAGATCTCCAGCGGGAAGGTTGAGGAGGGTTTGTCTGAGTATCCCGACCAGAGTGTGAGATACCGAGACCGATTGTTTGTGCCGGAGTCCTGCCGAGAGGAGGTACTTCGAGAGTTTCACCATTCACGCCTTGCGGTGCATCCGGGAGGCACCAAGATGTATCGTGATTTGGGGCGCCAGTTTTGGTGGAGGGGTAGGAAGAGAGATGTGGCAGTTTTCGTGTCAAAGTGCCTTACTTGTCAGCAAGTGAAG
The DNA here is from genome assembly GCA_036172215.1 of Camellia granthamiana. NCBI lineage: Eukaryota > Viridiplantae > Streptophyta > Magnoliopsida > Ericales > Theaceae > Camellia > Camellia granthamiana. Next base: position 52,591,595 of record CM069905.1, on the reverse strand, counting down.
GCCGAACATCAGAGGCCAGCGGGTTTGTTACAACCCTTGCCCATTGCCGAGTGGAAGTGGGAGCATGTCACTATGGACTTCATTGTAGGTCTTCCGAGGACTCAGCGGGGTACTGATGCTATTTGGGTGGTTGTAGACCGGTTGACTAAGTCGGCACACTTCATCTCTATGCGCGTAAGAGATTCGATAGATCATCTTGCCGACTTGTATATTCGGGACATAGTGAGGTTGCACGGGGTCCCAGTGACGATCGTCTCAGATAGAGACCCTCGTTTTACTGCTAGGTTGTGGCAGAGTTTGCAGAGTGCCTTGGGTACTAAGTTGATTTTCAGTACGGCTTATCATCCTCAGACTGACGGGCAGTCCGAGCGTACTATTCAGATCCTTGAGGATATGCTTCGTGGTTATGTCCTTGACTTTAGTAGGACGTGGGAGGGGCACTTGTTCTTGGTGGAGTTTGCCTACAACAACAGTTTCCAGTCTAGTATCGGTATGGCACCATTTGAGGCCTTGTATGGCCGACCGTGTAGGTCTCCAATTTGTTGGGCCGAGGTGGGTGATGCACCTTTGTTGGGTCTGGAGTTGGTAAGGGAAACGACAGAGAAAGTTGATCTTATCCGTAGGAGGCTTGTTACAGCCCAGAGTCATCAGAAATCTTATACCGACCGTAGGAAGAGACCTTTGGTGTTCGAGGTGGGTGATCATGTCTTTCTGAAGATATCACCTAGGCGGGGATTGATGAGGTTTGGGAAGAGTGGGAAGTTGTCCCCTCGGTTTATTGGCCCTTTTGAGATCCTTGAGAGGATTGGCGAGGTTGCCTATCGTCTAGCATTACCACCACAGTTATTTGGAGTTCATGACGTGTTTCATGTGAGTATGCTTCGGAAGTATGAGCTAGATCCATCGCATGTATTGGATTGGACCGACTTAGAGGTTGACGAGGATGCCTCGGATGAGGAGAGACCGGTTCGGGTCTTGGGTAGGCGGGATCAAGTCTTGCGAGGCAAGACCATTCCCTTGGTAAAGGTCTTGTGGAAACATCACGGAGTGGAGGAAGCCACTTGGGAACGTGAGTTGGAGGTCCGAGAGAAATATCCAAATCTATTTGTGGATGTTTGAGCATGTATTGTATATTTTGTTGTATTATTGAACCTTAAGAGTATTGAATATATCTTAGGTTGTAAAACATGGTTTATGTTTTGGTTTAATGGAAGTGTTTTGGAACTTGCCTCAAAATGGAAGTTTGATATAACATTGCATATGTTGAGTATTGTAGAATTGGAAATGTATCGTGAACATTAGTTATGATATGAAATTGTTGAAATTGGAAAGAAAATGCATGTTGAAATATATATGTTGTAAATTGCCTCTTGAAAAGAGATGAGATGACTGGTAACGGGTCGAGTGGTTAAAATCCGCATTGTAATAATGGTGGGAATTGAGAAAATCTTGTTTTTGAAAAACTTGTATTAAATTTCGAGGATGAAATTCTTTAAAGGGGGAAGGTTATAGCAATCCAGGTTTTCCTTTTCTGTGATTGTTGTATTCCGGACTTTGGTTCCGTGGAGTTGGTAGTTGTATATCTTGTTGTCATCCTTTAATTCCATTTGATTGAGTTTTAGGATGTGTTGGGCATGTTTCGAGCAGGTGGGTTGAGCCTTAGTCTAATTTCTTGTGGCCCAGTTTTTGGTCGTTCCACTTGAGCGGGTCTTCCTACACTCAAGAGGGGTTTACACCCTTCCAGCATTTTGTGCCCCTGCAAAAACTTCTGCAGGTGTGATTTCTACGCTCGAGCGGGTTTCCTACGCTCGAGCGGGTTTCCTACGCTCGAGCGGGTCGCGCTCGAGTGGGCTTGTTGGAGCTCGAGTGGGTAGTACCTTTTTGGTGAAAGTTCTGGGATGGGATAATCCACGCTCGAGCAGACTGGTTTTTCGCGATCAATCGGATGTGTTTCACTCTTGTGTCTTGGCGCTCGAGCGGGCCTTATTGCGCTCGAGCGGACCCAGCTTTTTATTCTTGACGCTCGAGCGTTGTGTTTTCCGCTCGAGCGGACCTATCGTATAACAGAGAGCATCTGGGCATTTTTAATCACTTTTTACACTCCTCTTTCTCTCTTACTTTTCAAAAAGCCATTTTTGAGAGCTCCTCTCTCTAGAAACTCCCTTCTCTCTAGGGTTTGATCTAGTTAGAGTGCTTCCCTTTCCTTCGGCCTTTGAAAAAGTTGTGTTGATCGTCGAGGGCTTCGTTTTGATCCGAAAAGTTTGGAGTTTGGAGCACTTTGGTTTCAGTCACTTCTCCGTTTGAGCTCTAACTTCGAGGTAGGGATATCCTACTCCTTCTCATGAGCTTTGTCTTTGGATTTTAGCATTTTGATGAGTTGGGGATTGTTGGGTAATTTTGAGAAAGTTTGGGCTTTTGTGTAATTTTACAAAAGTTTAGGTTTTGTTTATATAAACCTATATGCATGTTTAGCATAGAGGAATGAGATCAATATTGGATTATTAGTGAAAATGGAACCTTAGGGTTGTGATGCTAATTATGGGAAATGCCCTAATTACATTGATAAATTAATTGGCATAATTAATTTGGAGAAAAGAGGAACTGAATTGAAAATGTTGGAATTGGATGTGTATGGGATTAAAGGGGGTAGTTAGATTCATTCATCGCTCACCTAGTTGAAATGTTGATTATATATCCATTTGGTGCATTTATTTTCGGTATAGAAATAACTGCTTTGAGCTATCGGTGGAGGATAGTCTTGATTGTTGTAGACAATGCATGATGATTAGGCAAACTAAAACTAATCGATTAAATGTGCTATCGAATATAGCGACTGGAATAATACATTAACTTTATGTATTGATTGATTATATATGATCTATGTTTATATACATGTGTTGTGTGGGAGGAGATAGGGGATGTACTCCACGGTTTAGGAGAAGATAGAGGATTGACCTCTAAACCGGATTTTGTGTGACATTGATACAGCACTGCAATGTGTATCAAGTGTTGATTATGGAAGTGTTCGAATTGATTTGATATAGCACTAAAATGAATATCGCTATCAATTGTGAAGTATAGAAGTAATTCTATGTTATGTTGATACAGCACCGAAATGTGTATCTTTCGTAAAGTGTGAAGATGATTTATGTGTTATCGATACAGCATTAAAATGTATATCCATCATGAATTTCGAAAGTGTTTTAAAGATGAGCCTTAATCTCATTAAGTTATTTGGCTAGGTGTTAAGCCTTGTTTTCAAACTCAAAGTTGAAAAAGAAATGGGAAATGAAATGTAACATGGACTTAATGTCATGAAACCGCAATGTGATATATGTGGATGTATCTGTGTTGACCATCTATCAATTGCTAATCTTTTAGTCATTGTTCATAGCTGGTTTAGTGTATTTCTATTGGGCTGTGGCTCACCCTTTATGGGACATCATTTTCAGGTACAGGTAGCATGCCACCTCCAAGGACATAGCTTGGGAGGCTAGAGGCAGACAGACTTTTGTCATTTTGTTACCTTTGGGATGTATTACATGTAAATTCAAGCCAAGGGCTTAATGTGTATTTGATTTAGTACTCTCCTTTTTGTAACCAAGTGTTAACTTGGAAAGCTGTAAGCCCGTAGGGCATTTGCTTTTATTGTTAACATGTAATACTCATTGTAATGAATTACTCTGATGAATAGAAGAATATTTATCTTTTATATCAATGCATGTCTAATTGATGGGTTTCAATGTTATTATTTTGAGGGCGTTACAATTATTGATATATGCTTCATGTACCATATACAATTTTAAGATCGCATCAATAAGGAAATATTAAAGATTGTGTAACATGTGCAAGTTATGTCATTTGTAAATTTCATCATTATAAATGACATAATTTTTTGTGGGAGTCCTAATTAAAAATAAAATTTGAATTATAACCGAATATCAAATCAAGCATAACTAAACAACTCTTAGATCATAATCAAAATAATGTCATAATTGACATCACAATATGTTATAACTAATCACAATATGTCATAATTCAGCTAACTTTTGTTCTGAAGATCTTTTATTAATTTTGGATAAATTTTACAAGAAAATTATAATTTTTTATGATAAAAATTATAATTATTAAAAGTGTAGTATGCTATTCTGTGATAAAAATACAATGACGAATCTATGGTGTGTGATAAAACAAACATAATTTATTTGAAACCCACTAGCCACTTCATACTAAAACAGTCTAAAACTTTATTGCAAGTAATGAGGAGAACGATTAAGGAATCAAGCAAAAGATAATAGGTTATCGAGTCAAACATTTATTAAAAGCGGCAACCTACACAAATCTTAATTCTATGATATAAATCTAGAATTTGTTAAAAATAGCCACACAAAATAATAATAATAATAATAATAATAATAATAATAATAATAATAATGAATTTGAATTGGAAATACATTTATTTTTTTAGGAGCTTCAAACCATGTCAATTTATGAATCTTTTAATTTATTAAATCAAAGCTCTAATCTCTTTGACCAAATAGACACAATTTATCCAGAAAAACAACTATGTATTGCAACTTACCGGTTCAAATCAACCTATCTCTTAAAATTCACCAAACTAACAATGTGTTAAAATGTGATAAATGCCACTCATTTAACACCATATTTGTTGAATATAATACATTTCTCTACCTCACCATCACCACTTGCCACCGCATGTAACGCCCCCAAAATAACAACATTAAACCCATCAATATAGACATTCATTGATATATAAAAGACCCACATTCTTCTATTCGTCAGAGTTTCATTACAAAAGGTATTACATGTTAACAACAAAAGCAAATGCCCTAAGGGCTTACAGCTTTCCAAGTTAACACTTGGTTACAAAAAAAAGAGCACTAGCTCAATTACACATTAAGCCCTTGGCTTGAATCTACCTGTAATACATCAAAAAAAAAATATACAACCAAAAAGTCCATCCACCTCAAGCCTCCCAAGCTATGTCCTTGGAGGTGGCATGCTACCTGTACCTGAAAATGATGTTCCCATATAGGGTGAGCCACAGCCCAGTAGAAATACACTAAACCAACCATGAACAATGACTAAAAGATTAGCAGTTGATAGATGGCCAACACTAATACGTCCACTTATATCATCTTACAGTTTCATGACATACAAGTTCATGTTACAATTCATTTTCCTTTCTTTCAATTCTCAATTCATAACCATGGCTCAGAACCTGGCCAAACCACTTATATGAGACAGTAACTCATATTAAACATTTTCCTATTTCAATAAAAGATAAGCATACTAGCTATATCAACACATTAATAGATAAGCATATGAGCTATATCAACACTTCCATAGATATGCCTAAGAGCAATATCACACTTCCAAAGACAAGCGTATGAGCTGTATCAACACATTACTAGATAAGCATATGAGCTATATCACTACTACAACAGATAAGCATATGAGCTATATCAACATTCCAATAGATAAGCGTATGAGCTATATCAACACTTCAACAGACAAGCATATGAGCTGTATCACTACTACAATGGGAGAGCATATGAGCTGCATCCCTGGGTCCATCCCCTATCTCCCCACAACCATTAACCGATTTAGAGGTACATCCCCCATCTTCCCCTAAACCGTGGAGTACATCCCCCATCTCCTCCTATACACAAGCAATGCATATAAACACAGAATCATATACGTAATCAATCAATACATAAAGTTAATGTATTCTATCAACCGTCTACACATAATGCATATAAACACATTGGTTATGTGCATAAGCCATCAATACATAAAGTTAATGTATTTTATCAACTGTCATACTGTATGACACATTTCAATGATCAATTTTAGTTTGCCTAATCATCATGCATTGTCTACAACAATCAAGACTATCCTCCACTGATAGCCCAAAGCAGTTATTTCTATACAGAAAATAAATGCACAAAACGGATAATATATCAACATTTCAATTCGGTGAGTGATAAGTAATTCAACTACACCCTTTAATTCCCACATATTCCCACTCTCAGCATTTCCACTTAAATTTCTCATTTCTCACAATTTATTATCCCAATTAATTAATCAATGTGATTAGGGTATTTTCCATAGTTAACATTACAACCCTTAAGGTCCCATTTTCATCAATGATTCCACATTCATTCCATTTCTCTAAGCTAAATACGTTCATAGGTCCATTATAAATAAAACCCCAACTTTGTAAAATTACACAAAAGCCCCAAACTCTCTCAAAATTACGCAACAACCCCCAACATCTCAAAGTACCAAAATTTAAAGACAAAGTTCATAAAGAGGAGTCGGATATCCCTACCTCAAAGTTTGAGCTCCAATGGAGATGAAGACCAAAACCAAAATGCTCCGAATTCTGAAATTTTCAGATTAAAAAGTAACCCTCGACGATCAACACAACTTTTGTAAAGGCCAAAAGTGAGCAAACAACTCCTACTAGATCAAATCTAAGAGAGAAGGGCCGGTTTTAGAGTGAGAAGCTCTGAAAATGGCTTTTCGGAAAAGTAAGAGAGAGAGAAGATCTTGAAAAAGTGATAAAAAGTCGGATCTCGCTTTTAAATAAGAGTCGCCCCGCTCGAGCGTAGAAACCCCCGCTCGAGCGCCACTCACAGACTCCCGCTCGAGCGGCAAAACTCCCGCTCGAGCGGCGGATGCACACTCCCAGAATCTCGACATACCAGGTCCCCGCTCGAGCGCCCAACTCCCAGCTCGAGCGTCACTCACAACCTCCCGCTCGAGCGGCCAAACTCCCGCTCGAGCGTCCAATACTACACAGGAAATACTGGATGGGTGTATTCCCCGCTCGAACGCCAAAACCCCCGCTCGAGCGGACAAGCAACAACAAGGTCCCCGCTCGAGCGTCAAAAGTTCCGCTCGAGCGGACAGGCCAAAATCTGGGCAACTAGTTTTGGTTTCTAAGCTCAACCAACCTGTAACAAACCTGCCCAGCACATCCTATAACTCAGATACAAAGTAGGAAAGAATGTAAACCATATAATAATCAACTACTAACACCCACGGACACATGTCCGGATCACTGTACAACAAGGGATAAACCCAGGATCGCTATACCGCAGGCCACCGCCGACTTTTCCGGCAACTTTTTCAACATCGTCAACAATTTTCACTTTGTCCTTATTACCAAACAAGATTTTACTTTGGATCTAATACTTTATACTCCTTTGAAATAAACTTTTCACCAATTGTCTCTACTATTTAAGGATGAAATTAGACATTTGGTAATGAATTACTATCATGTCAAGACCAAAATTTTATTTTAAAAAAGGTATACCATTTAGCATGAAATTATTTGGTTCTTAAAAATACATTTATTAGTGGCATTTTCAAAATTTAGTCACTAATGTTGTATTTGGTTGAGGAATTTGGAAAGGAACTTGAAAAGAAAAAGAAAAAGAGTAATGCTAGAGACCCCAAAAATTCTATCTTTTCTCTTTTCCTTTTCAAATCTCTTATCCAATCTCCCAACCAAATACAGCTTAAGAACTTTTTTATATTTCCTTTTACGTTTCGTGCCCTCTCACATGATGAGTGAAATTGGACTCTAATTATATTTTGCAAAAAAGCATTTACTTTTGATGGTTATAGAGTTTAGTTCTTTAGTAATCAATTGTATTTTTGTTTTTCAACTTTTTTTTTTTTTTTTTTTTGACATTTTTTGGTTGATGTTATTATAACATAATAGAGAACAAATGGGGATCATTGCGAAAGTTTACAATGCCAAATGCCACTATTATATAGTTTTTATTTATTTATTATGCCGTAGTGTTTGTACACTGAATATGTGTTTGTTGGTCCCTCTTTACGCATCAATTGTTTTATCTTTATTACCCATTATGGATATGGAAATAAATATGAATAGAAAGTGTTAAAAATTGTTTCTCCAAATATTTTTTTAATATTTAATGTAGTAGTTAGTGGCCTTTTGGTCACAATCTAATAAAAAGTAAACCACAATGGACTATGATGCAAATTAACAACTATACTTTGTATAATAATTGCAAAAATCATTTGGTGCATTAAGAATTTCAACGTGATTTATGATACAATAACATGATCATTTTTGTTCTTATTTTTTCTAAAAAATTTGTGAAATGTTACACTGTGTTATTGAGTGACATATAATCACGTTGTGTTTTCAGAATACTAAATAATTTCTCGTATACTATAGCAGGAGCATCTCCATAAAATTAATTAAACTTTTAGTTATATTTTTAACTTAAGAGTTACCTTTTTTAGTATTTGTTTTAGCTAATCATTTTCGGAAACAATAAAAAGTTCTTTCCTAATTTTAAAAATTATTTTTGCACTAAAATGGAAATTATATAAGTGTGTTAACCTTTCTTTAATTTTGAATAATAATAATAATAATAATACCAAAAAAATCAAATATACATATAGATACGGATATGAAACCCTAACCCGAGAATTGTCAGACAAATTCAAACAAAAACTTTGGGTTAGAACATTTTCACAATTCAAAACCCTAATTTCTGAAACTTTAACTCTAATTTTTGATTTCACAATTCAAAACCCTAACCCTAATTTCTGATTTCACATTCAATTGAAAACCCTAGAACATTTTCACAATTCAAAACCACAAGGTTTTACTAATTCAAAACCACAATTTCAATTCACAAAGCTTATTCTACCCACATTGATATCAATTTCAATTCACAGCATTTTCACATTCACAAACCCTATTCTACCAACATTTTCATCAATTCACAACATTTTTACATTCACAAACCCTATTCTACCCACATTCACATTTTCACAAATACAATAAACACATAAAATTCAAACTAAGAGAGAGAGACAAACAGTCATACAAGCGAGAGAGAGAGAGAGAGAGAGAGAGAGAGCAGAGAGTGACCCACAGAGAGAAAGAGAGAGAGCAGAGAACCCATGGACGGAGAGAGAGAGAGCGAGAGCAGAGAGTGAGAGAGAGCAGATTGGAAGGGGAAAAAAACTAAGTGTAAAAAGCGTGGTTGCAAATGAGGGGGATGGGGGTTTTATATAAGTTATAAAAGCGTGGTTACGAACCACACTTTCCTTTAAAACCAGATTTTGGTTAAAAGCGTGGATGATAACCACGCTTTATTTAGCCAATAGTAAAAGCGTGGTTACGAACCACATTTTCTAAAAAAACCAAATTTTATTTAAAAGCGTGGTTCCTAACCACGCTTTCTATACAAAACAAATTTCTTTAAACGCGTGGTTTGTAACTACGCTTTCTTAATTAAAAGTGTGGTTTGTAATCACGCTTTTAGGATTTTACCAATTTTCCGCCGCTTGGCCACAAAAATGGTGAAAGCATGATTTGTAATAGCGTTTCAGCTTATTTTGGGAATTCCGTTCAAACTAGGCCTAGTCTAGGAAATAGATTGCTATTTTAGCTTATTTTGGAAAAAGCCCTATAAAGAAGGTAGAATCACGAAACTCTAACAAACCGCCCATTAATACAAAAGGTTTTTTTTTTAATAAATTATATTGACCTTTCTTTTGAAAAAAAAAATAAAATAAAATAAGTCTTATAGTTTTGATATAATTATATTAAATTTTTTTTAATAAGTTTAAATGGACCAAAACTAATGTAAATGCTGCAAAAATATTATAATAATAATATATAAATAATAAAAAAACCCGTAAAGTATACATTTTATAGCGATCCCGGTTTCCCTTTTCTTTAATTATTTTACCCGGACTTAGGTTCCGTGGAGTTGGTTGTTGTGTATATCTTGTTGTCATCTTTTAATTCCCTATGTTTGAATTTTGGATGTATTGGGTGTGTTTCGAGTAGGTGGGTTGAGCCTTAGTCTAAAATCTAGTTGCCAGGCTTTTGGTCGCTCCGTTTGAGCGGGTCATCTAGCGCTCGAGCAGAGATTGCACACTCCCAATATTTTGTGCCCTGCAAAACTTCTACATGTGTGATTTCTACGCTCGAGCGGACCTTTTGGCGCTCGAGCGGGTAGTGTCTTGTCTGTGAAAGTTCTAGGAAGGGGAAATCTACGCTCGAGCGGACAGGTTTTTGCGCTCAAGCGGATGTGCTTTATCTCTGTGTCTTGGCGCTCGAGCGGGCCTTCTTGCGCTCGAGCGGACCTTGCTTTTTGTTCTTGACGCTCGAGTGTTGTGTTTTTCGCTCGAGCGGACCTGTCGTATATCAGATAGCAGTTGGGCATTTTTGAATCACTTTTTACAATTTCTCTCTCTCTCTTACTTTTCCGAAAAAGCCATTGGAGAGTACCTCACTCTAAAACCTAACTTCTCTCTTAGGATTGATCTTGCTAGAGTGTTTTCCGAACCTTTGGCCTTTACAAAAAAGTTGTTGATCGTCGAGGGCTATCTTTTGATCCAAGAATCTCGGGATTTGGAGCATTTTCATTTTCTTCATCTTCTTCGTTGGGTGTCAACTTTTGAGGTAAGGATTCCTACTCAGTACTATGGGTTTTGACCTAGATTTTTGAGCATTTTGTTAAATGGTTGATTTTGGGAAGTTAGGGTTTGAAAATGTTAAAAGAGCGTTTTGTTATTTTGATTCTAAAATGTGTATTTTGGGTTTCAAAATGATGGTATTGTTGTTGGTTGTTGATATTTAGACTATTGGGTCAATATTGGGAGATGGGGTAGAAAACCCTAATTTGTTGTATAAATTAATTGGTATAATTAATTTGGCAAAATTGTGATTATATGGAATGGAGTTGGAAATAATGAAATTGACTCGTTATGTGGTAGAATGGTGGAGTTGGATTTATTAATCGCTCACCTTTGAAGGCATTGATATTTTATCTGTTGGAGCTTTTATTATCTGTTTAGAAATAATTGCTTGGGCTACCCGTGGAGGGTAGTTTTGATTGTTGTAGACAATGCATGATGATTAGGCAAACTAAAACTAATCAATTGGATGTGTCATAGAGTATGACGGTTGACAGAATACATTAACGTTATGCATTGATTGATTGTGTATATGACCTACGAGTATATACGTTGTGTGTGTGTGAGAGGAGATAGGGGATGTACTCCATGGTTTAGGGGAAGATGGGGGATGGACCTCTAAACTGAATGTCGTATAGGAGGAGATAGGGGATGGACTCCGCTGATACAGCTCATACGCCTATCAGTTAATGTGTTGATACAGCTCTTATGCTTATCTATGGAAGTGTTGATAAAGCTCATATGCTTATCTGTTGAAGTGTGGATACAGCTTGTATGCTTATCTGTTGAAATGTTGATATAACTTATATGCTCATCTATCGAAGTACTGATATAGCTAGTATGCTTGTTTAATGTAAACGGGGGAAGTTTAATATGAGTCTCTCTCCCATGTTAATTGTTGGCCAGGTTCTGAGCCGTTGTTGTGAATTGGGAACTGAATAAGAAATGGAAAGTGAAATGAAACATGGTCATTGTGGTCATGTAATGGAAATGAGTTATGAATTGATTTATGAGAACTAAACATTTACCAATTGCTAATGTCTTAGTTATTACTCATATTGTGTTTAGCATATCTTTACTGGGCGTTGGCTCACCCTATATGGGACATTATTTTCAGGTACATGTAGCATACCACCTCCAAGGACTTAGCTTGGATGGATATGGGAGTTGAAGACTCTTTTTGATTATTTTGTTTGTATTACATGTATGTCAAGCCAAGGGCTTATTTTGTATAGAGTTAGTACTCTTCTTTTGTGTAACCAAGTGTTGACTTGGAAAGCTGTAAGCCCGTAGGGCAATTGCTTTTGTTGTTAACATGTAATACTGTTGTAGGAACTATTCCGATGAATGGAAAGGTGTTGATTTTCTTATATCACTGCATGTATAAATGATGGATTTTATGTATTATTTTGAGGGCGTTACACATTTTTATGTAAACTATATGATAACATCATTTTTTTCATCTATGTAACTAACAAATTATTAATAAAAATAAAATTATGTGTTATCTGAATTAAAATCTCAAATGTGCTCAATATAATTATGTTAAAACTAAGAAATTTACTTTATTTCTCCAAACTTTTAAATAAAATAAAATAAAATAAATAAAAAAGGATCAATATAATTTAACCAAATTTTGTCTATAAATTCTTAATGTTAACAATTATTCGCAAATTACATGTATTAGTTAAGTCTTATTTTTATTTAAATCCAATGAGAAAACTCAAAAAATCACTCCACAATAAAGCTATGATGATCAATCATTCACTTGAACGAGGGGGAGACACCTGCGGGTTTGTTGAAAGTGTACAAATGCATGAAACTAACATTATTATTTCCACATTACTACATACACACTCACACACTATTAATACTAATCTCTCTGTAAGAATCTATCTTTAAGAATGGCATCTTTAACAACAAATTGGACCTTGCCCACTTTCCTCCCATTCTTATTGATCCCCTTAAAAACCTTTTTCTAATTGAGCAGTCTAATAATATATCATTATTGTATTGATACAAAGATTTAAGTGATGAGATACATGTAATCATGGTGACTTAATGTGGTACATAAATATGATCATTATTATTCACATTGACATGACAAATTATATCTTAACTTTTAATTTGTAACAAATTCGACCAAGTTGGGATTGTTGCGGTTAGCTATGCTGTTCAGTGCACTTCCCTACTTTGTTGATGTATTTTTGTATGTATATTGCTTTTTTCATTAATAAAGCTTTATTTTGCCGATCAAAAAAAAAAAAAAAAAATCGACCATGTAAAGCATAAGTCCATTGTTATGTCATCGTGAACGAATTATGAACCTATAACATTTCTCAAATAAATTAGAAAATGCTGGTCATGTAATATTTTCAGGGAAAATTACGTTTACCCCTGGGGTTTGAAAAAATATAGTAGGTCCTATTAGTTTGGCATAATTACATTGAATTTTTTTAAGATTTTAATTCGTATAATACATAATCTCTTTTCATTAATAATTTGTTAATCATGTAGATAGAAAAATGATATTATTATGTCTTTTACTCTGAAGTGTATATTTTAGCTTATATATCCTCATATATTCACAATCTGCATTGGTTTTAGATCTTTTAGCCTTATTAAAATAGAGTAGGGGTAATTATGCCAAAATTGTTAGACTTGCTATATTTTCTCTAAAATTTGAGAAAGATCAGTGTAATTTACCCATATTTTTATATGAAAAATTTATATAAAATTATATGAGAATGACATTTTTATAATTGTGACCTATAGGGATAGACTTTTTACTTTGAGATATATAAACTTTGTTTATATAACATTACCTAAATAGGATTTTAATGAATAAATCTGCGAAAGTAATATTCATAGTAAATGCTGACATTCAAATTGGAAATTTCAAAATAAAAAGGGAAAAGAAATCCTAAAATACCATGAAAATTATCCAATTATTGAAAATAAATATCAGCATCAATAATAAAATATTGAAAATACTTACAGAGGTGTAGGTATTTCTATAAGTATTTTGAGTTTTTTTTTTAAAGCATTATTATTCTGAATAATAATTCAAATCTTGAACATTGTTTCTTTCTCTTTACTATTTTACCATAAAATAGACTTAAATCCGGACCATCTTTCATGATTTGTCCTCTTGATTTCTTTTTTGCAAGTTACAAATATGTGCATTAAGATCACAAAGAAAACAATAGGTAAGTTATAATGAAAAATGTTATATGCAATTTTTTTTTTCTTTTTTCTTTTTTTGGCTATTATTTTTGTATCATCATTTATGTGGATATTTATTATTGATTCTTAATCATTAAGAAAATAACAATATAAATAATCTAATATCATGTATTCAGTGATATTTAAGAAAATGAGATATATAATAACCCTCTATAAATACAATAATTACAAAGTTGTTATACCACGTTATATTTACCAGCTTATCTATCAAGATAAAATTAAAGTAATAATTCTTTACTACTCATACATATATATATATATATATATATGTCTAATGTACAGGCAACTAAACTAACACATTATATTATAAAGTAAGATAAAAAAAAATAGATAATCATTATAACATTATTTCTACAACTAAATTAATACATTATATTATAAGTAAGATAATAAAAATAGATAATCATTATATGGAACCCGAAATTGACAACCAAATTTGTGACCAAAGCATGTAGCTTCAGTAGAACCCACCTTACATTTTAAATAGAAAATGACAATAATATAAACTTTTCGGGGACCCACTTCTTGTGGCCTTCGTTTTTCTCCTCTTATAAATATACACAAGCATTTCACCATTCTCTCACAACACACACTCTACAAAAAAAAAAAACACTAATCTTACAGAAGAGAACCATCTTGCTGATTCTTGCCAATGGCACCAACCATCTTCTTCATCCACCTAACCATCCAAATCTACATCCTAACCAGCACCAAACCATGCAATAGCAGCACCCTTGTAACCAAATTGTCCACCCTCCTCATCCTTGGTGACTCAACAGTAGACACAAGCAACAACAACTACATAAAATCCCTAATGAAAAGCAACCACCAGCCCTATGGCCAGGACTTCCCCGGCCAGGTCGCCACGGAACGATTTTCAAATGGAAAACTCGTCCCAAACTTCATGGCCACCATGTTGGGAATCAAGGACATTGTTCCTCCATCCCTCGATCCAAACCTATCGGATGAGGAACTGAGGACAGGTGTCAGCTTTGCATCGGCTGGATCGGGATACGATGATGTTACTTCGGATGTGACTCTTTCTATCCCTGTGTCCAAACAGCCTGGTTATCTTAGGAATTATGTGGAGAGGTTGAAGGAGAGTTTAGGGGGAAAGGAAGCAATGAATATTACTAATTGTGCCAACCTCCACTACAAGAAATTGCATTTTTTGCAACGCAACAAAATATGTTGCTAAAAGGGAAAATTCGTTGGCAAAGAGTTTTGCCGACACACAAAGCTACGTTGGCAACCCGTAGCCAAAAGTGAGTTGGCAAAAGTTTTTGCCGACGAAATTATGATTGCGTTGGTAAAAGTAATGCCTTTAGCGACGAACATAGTCGTCGCTAAAAGCCTCCATCTATCGTCGGCAATTTACCTTGCGTTGGTAAAAGTCATTCAAATATGATGATTGTGTGGCACTTTTCGCGACACAAATTTGCATGGGCAAAAAATGTACTTTTAGCAACAACATATGCGTCGGCAAAAGTAAACTTTTGGCGACACATTTACGTCGGTAAATGTTGCCATTTGCCGACGATTTGTTTGTCGCTAAAGCTTTACTTTTGGCAACGACAAATTGGCATTGGCAAAAAATACACTTCTACCAATACAATATGAGTGGGGAAAAGTAACTTTTAGCGACACATTTACATCGGTAAATGTTGCCATTTGCCAACAATTTGGTTGTCGATAAAGCTTTAGTTTTGCAACGACAAATTGGCATTGGCAAAAAATACACTTTTAGCAACACAATATGAGTGGGCAAAAATAAACTTTTAGCTACACATTTACCGACAAGTTATTTGTCGAGAAAGCTTCACTTTTTAACAACGACAAATTTGCAACGGCAAAAATAATTGAAACTCATTTATAATTTTTTAAAAGATTTACAGATTTACACCCTCAGGCACCACTATAACAAACTAATAACATGGATATGAAATCACACAAAATACCCCATCCATACCCTTCCAGCCAAAACACCAGCAGTTGCCCAAACTTACACCTAATGACAACCCCCATTAATGAAAACCTGATCTATTACAGATTGGACAAAAAGTCATGCACCCTTCCAAACATCAACAACACGAGCAAACATCCAACAACAACACAGCAGCACCTCATCGTAACAAACACCATCACAGCAGCATCACCACAGCATCTCAGCAACATCACAGCAGCACCAGAAGAATAGCAGATCAGCAAACTGATTCAACACAGATCATCAGCAGTACAGAAAACCGTTTCAACTCGGCAGTGTAATGAGTAAAAGTGTCACATGAGTAGAAGTGTCATATGAGTAGAAGTGTTAGTGCTTCTTGCATTAAGGTCTGGTTACTTGTTAGACAGATTTGAATTAGACATAAATTCAGCAAATAGGAAAACAAAAGCATGAAAGGAGTAGCCTACTCCACAAGGGTGGCTTGAGATACACACACAAGTCAACAGGGAATTTCCACACTGGCTCTTTAATTCCAACTCTAAATTCATAATCAAGCAGGGGCCTCTTTATGTGGACACTAGTAAACCATAATGAGAAATAAACTTTCTAAAAATTACCCCATTTAGAGACTGTAAAATATTCAAAATCTACCAAAATTAGTAATTCTAAACAAGTAATTGGCTGGATTACAGCCCAAGAAAAGTCCACTAACCAACACACAAACTATAGCAAAGAAATCCCTAAAAATAAAATACATCCAGAACATTCTGAAGCTCCTAATAGGGGACTAACAAATTCTAATGAAGAATAAAATGAAGACTCATAAATAAACAAACTTCATACTAACTAGACAAACTTGACATTATTTGCTTGGGATTTGTCCTCTTCTACTTACTGCTTCTGCATCACAATGTCACACATTCATGTGAATAATTGGGGCTTATGTTTTCAATGAAAGAACTGAGATTTCAACTATATTACACTGAAAATCAATTGTGAGAACAAGATGGAAAAATTTGTTACTAGCAACATGGTCAAGCAAGACAAACTCAACACTGGAAACAGTTTTGAGGCATGAGAGTTAAATAATAGGAAGGTAGTTTTAGCTCCTGAGACATTTACGTAAGATTTTTCTACAAAATTAGACCTCAGAACTTAAATCTGTTTTCTTATGTTGTAGAGCTTTTAAAAAAATTACCTTTGGATACTTCAGCTGGAGAGCTCCCAATCAAGCCACCCTAATTTGCAAACCGAGATAACATCGGTTCATACACCTACAATCCAAAGACAAAGCAACTACCATTAATTTTGAAGATATCTTATTTAGAATACTCCAAACAACCCCTTACTATTCATACTACAAGACTCGGTAATCTAGATAAAAATAACCATGTGTTCCTTTTTCATATAATGCAGACTCAGTCAAAGTAGTCAGACCTTTCATAAAAGAATGTATTGTGGAAACAATATGTGGCTTTTGCAGTCACAATTTAGGTAAAAATTTCATTTTCTTGGAGAGATCATTAGGAGTGACATCCTTCTCAACAGATAATACCAAGTAAAGGTTTCTCAGAGGCAAACACAAATATCTATATTTCATTATTTATTATTTCCAATTCTCTAAAGGCAAGAAAGCAGGCCCATTAATGGCTTTATTTTCTACTGATCTCAACAGTCCCTCTGAGGATGTCATTGAAATTCCTAATGAGCTGCTAACTAAAGAATCTTCAGGCTCATGCCCAAGACAGCTTTTCCATTTTTGAGTTGTTAATTTCAACTTGCAAAATGAATTACTATCAGAAAAAAGCAATAATGAGCTGCCTGATACTTAACTAGTTCTTGATTTCTTCTCTTCACTGGAGTCTTTGGAGATGACTTCTGGGTCATGCAGTAGTCTGCCGCAGTCATGTCATATTTACTCGCTTCCAATTTTGTATTGCTTACTGAATCCAATTTGTTCAGTATTTTCTTCCCATTGGTGAGGCCAGCTGCAGTTGCTGGAGAATCTAGGCTAGAAGTTTTGATGAAAGAATTTGCATGTTGTTTATTACAAAAGAAATTAAATCAAGTAACAAAGTGCGTTATTGACCATCAACTGGACATGCTCATTTGTGTACTTCACTGCAGGTCTCATGACCTGTTATTGACCATCAAACGGACATGCTCAAATTTCACTCTACTGATTCTATATTATAAGGGATTACAGCAAAATGTTAAAGAGTACCAGGCCTAACTCAAGCAAAGCTAGATACTTCTTCAATAACAGTTTATGCAATAAGTGTTATGCTTACTAAATCAAGTAACCAGTTTGAGCTACCTTAACTTTTATTGTGCAAAATATATAGTTCCCCAGGAAGCAAAAATTGCAAGAAGAGGAAATGACCTTATAGTAATATATCAAGTATAAACTTCTCATTCAACTATCATGAGAAATGAATAGTCATCATAACTAAGCAATATATCAAAATTATCAAGGTCTCAATGAAATCTGAAATATATTCCCAAATATGCTCCTGAAGGCGCATTTTCAATAATCTGAATGACCAGCAATAGAAGCTCCAACTTGAGCAGTAACTACCCAATTGGATACCGAGTATCAAAGGCATACCTCGAGTTGTTCATGGAGCCGTTTCTGAACTTCCATCTGCATTCGCAATGCTTCAGTAATCCCCATACTCCTGTTTTCAAAATCAGAGGAACAGAGTTCAGTTTCAAGTTTTAAGCATAAGAAACGTAAAATAAAACTTTACAATGTAACTTTATATACAAGGGATAGGGCTAGAAATCCCTGCCAAGAATGTATTATACCAGCTAAAAAAAACACACCCGAAAAGAAAAGGGGGGGGTTGGTGGGGGACAAAACAAAACAAAACAAAACAAAACAAAAAAAGAGGGAAGAAGAAGAAGAGGAAAAATGCATTATTTTTCACCTAGCCAAACAAGCAGAAATAAATTAAAAAGTAACACTGTAACACTATATATAAATAGATTTTCCACCAGATATTCTTACCATTAGACACAAAGGTAGTGGGATCCACAACAACAAAAACATATAGGACCCATGCCTCTGTGTCCAGGGGCTAAGAAAATCAAGTAAGAAATTTGTTTATTTATAGCATTTTTCTAACTTTATTACAAGAAGCAACTTTAACTTCAAACAGATGACGAAAGACAGAAACCAAAATGCTCATAGCAAGAAAGTTGATATTCAAGAACTAGTACACAAAAGAATCAAGAATTCAGAAAATGGATGACAGAATTTAGCAAGAATGTAATAAGTCTAAACTTTTAATTCTTTCAATGATCATAAAGAGTTTCTTGACATCAATGAATCTCCTAACAAAAAATTTACATTGACCACTTCACTGTGTAAGAGAGAAGGTTGAGAAAGATAGTTAATTTCGACATACAGGGTAGTTTGTAGGTCAGTTATACAGGGTGTTGAGCATGTTAGTGAGTGAGGTTTGTCAGCTGTGTGTTTGTAACAGTAGTTAGTTAGGGAACGTACTGAGGTGGAATTGGCAGGTGCATAAATAGAGAGGCTGTGTGTTTGTATCAATTGAGCAAGAATGGAATAAATTAATCAACATCAACTTTAATTAAACATGTTGTACAAAGAGAAGGGAAGGTATCTTCCAGTACTCATCAAATTTTATCTCTCCCTCTCTATTTGTGTGAAATCTGTAACTTCTGTGATGAAATTAACAATCTATGGTAGAATAGACAGAATGATTCCACTGATGTGCCTCTTGAATCAGACATTGTATTGTTTCCATGGCCTACCAAGAAACCACCAGTTAAAAACACCCAGATTTTACGTCCCAAGAACTAAGTATGAACGAGCATATATGAGGGGAAAAAATAAGTATGAACTAAATAGGGGTCAGATTAAAGACACAAGAAGTGAACAGGATGAAATGCCCAGCCTTATGATCATTCTCTTCTTTTCTTTTCCTTTTTTTCATATCCCACGCACTTGTTTTCAAATTAGTACATCACTCTACCAAACCACCTTTCCAGAATTATAATAAATCCCAAAACATGTCCTGTGGTGTGTCCAGAAATAGGACATGTGTCCTCGACGTGTCCTCCAACATGTCCACTAAAAAAATTAATATAAATGCCACATGGCATGTCCGACACATATCTGAGTGGTGTCTTGTCCGACATGTGTTGCACACTACTACGGCAACAAAAATGGAGTGTTTCATAGCATATAGAAATGAGAGCACACTATCGTGGGTCATTTTTAATATAAATTATAGACGACAGAAAACACCTCTTCAAAGCTATTTGCGAGTGTATATGTTACGATATATACATGAGTATTACCAATACATGAATGAGAGTATTACTGAACAAGGTATATAAAATATTGCAACAAAAGAAAAAAAGCAACTTGACAGAATACTAATTGTTTGCAATCAATGCGACTTGAGTTTTTACTTTCTTGACACCAAAATAAATTTTCAAGGAAAAATAAATCCAAGTCAGCATGAAAAACAGATTAATGCAGATGAAACAAAGGCGGAGCATCTTAGTTGAAGAAAGCCACGAGAATGATCATAATGCAGGACATTTCATCTTTGATGAGAAAGTGCGGAGTGTTATTGGCGGGGTCCCAAGGGACACCTTTTTCCTAGAAGGAATTCAGATTGTTATTATTTAAGGTTGTATTTGGATTTATGAATTTGAAAGGAAATAATTTGACACTATTCAGATTGAAGAATTGCTCAAATTTAGATATGGATTTCAAGGTTGAATTTGATAGCTTTTCATGATTGATTTGAAATAACAACATAAAAGTAGTTACTTGAAATCCTTTATATATGCTAAATAAAGGTTCTAGTTAAAGATCCTAATAAAATATTTTCCTTCTATCTTTAATCCATCTTCTCATTTAGTTTGTCAATCCACTTACCTCATATTAAAAAAAAAAAAAAAAAATCAATCTCAAATCCATTCATTTGAAATCCATATATACAAATGGAGCTTAAGAGTAGCAACTAAATTTAATATGGTCAGCTGTATAACTATGGGCCAACACAATAAAAATAAATTAATTACTAGTTCTTTCATTTCAGCAAATAGTCATAGACATGCTCATACTCACTTATGCACGTGTCATGTTCTCGCATGTATAATAAATTGGTGCCGCAGCGGCACTCATAACTACCCCAGGTATTCTTGCATTTGCACTGCGGGCATTGGCAGGCTGACCTTTCTTTGCATTCGTCAATATCTGGAAGACAGAGAACGGTCAATAGAAAGAGACTGAAATCTACAGGGTATCAGCCTACAAACCTACTAAATGTTTAAAGACAGTATGCTTGAAAAGAGTCATCGCCTAATGTGATATAGCCATAGCAAAATAATGGGCCCAACAAGCCTCGTAAATCCCAGTCATCTTTGTAATGTTCCACGACATTAATCAGTAAAACCAAGAAGTGGAAATACATTACCTTCATAAGTGTGCACTCCATCACCCTCAAATCCTGGTGGACACTTGCAGCCTTTTGTATGGTTATCCTAAAAGTTCGTCAAGAACCGCTCAATGGTCAGTGGGCAGTTAAAAAGAACTGAGAAAGTGTCCTAATAATAATCAACTCTGATAGATGAGTTGAGTTTGAACCACTTACAATGCAAGCAGAATAGGTCTTGCCTTCCTGGGTCTGCTTCCAACAGCCTCCATTATTTAATTCACACCGTCAAGCACCTGAAGCTGTTAAACCAAATATGCCAAAATATGATGTAAATATAAATTTCTGAATGCTGTGTGTATAAGTTCAACAGCTTGTTCAAAGTGTAAGATGCCCGCTTGATAAGAGTTAACATCATCTTTCTAAGCTAATGGCACTTTGTGTACGCCTGCAGGATATTAGTTAAACATGTCTATTGGAAGAGACCATTAGGTTGTGTTAGGATCATGGAATGGGTAAGAATTTGGAAAGGGAAAGGAAAAGGAAAAGGCGGGGGAAATGGAGAACAAATTTGGCTTATATTTCCATTCACATTTCCTTCACCTTCTTCCTTTCTCTTTCCAAATCCCTATTCAAATCCATAATCCAAACACAGCCTTAAGGTTCCAATACAATAAAGGAAGATGAACACCTAGTTACAATATTTCAAAGTAAGACTATGAATCACGCTGGAGACGCTATCTTATCTATTTGATACTTATTTTAGATATAAAAATAGAAAAACTATGCATTTAAAGAATTCGACCAAGTCCTTGTATCTTATGATTTCAATATCCTATGGGTACACCCCTGCAGCCAGCATACTATTTATTGGCAGTAAGTGTAAGTTGAGATTTCAATTCAATCAAAAAAGGAAAAAAAAAAAAAAAAAAAAAAAAAGGTTGCCACAAAAATTTAAGAGTTACATTGTTATTAATGACATCAGAACCACAATGAATCAAACTGATGTTACGAGATCTGTTTATAACAGCACAATCACAAAAATCAGCAACTTAACAATCAAATCTATTTTGCTAGACATTTTCAGCCAAATATTCTCTTGTTTCATCAAAAGTGAGAAGACATGAAAATCAAAATTCCTTAATGGAGTATCCTGTGAGATATCAGGCATGGTGATAATTTTTTTATGCTGATGGCACTAAAAAAAAAAAGGTGAAACTAAAAGGGGGGCATTTTCACTTGATTTAACTAAAAAAAGGGGGAAACTACTACCACAACTTTTCAAGAAATGATTTTCCTAGCTAGATTTGTTGGTCTATTGTCTCTTGAGCAATATACCAAAAGGAGCAAAACTTACACTCATAATTTGAATAAACACATACCTTCACAATGAGTATAACCATCACCAACAAAGTTTACACCTTGCACAATAGGACATTCACACACTCTTCCTCAAAAAGTATCCTACAAGAAGTCTCTTAAAATCAGAGAAAAAAACTAGAAGAGATCCAACCATATTCAACTCTAAAAACACAAGAAATTTTATTTTATTTTATTTTTCCCAGAAGCATTCAACTGAAATGGTTCCATACCCGGCATGCAGTGATGTTAGCATCCTTATCTTGCCAGCATCCACCATTGTTTGTTAGGCACTCGTTTGTTTCTATATCTACAAAGAAAATGCATGAGAAAACATTAGGGCCCATCCATAAAAAAATTGCATAGAATATAATATATATATATATTTATATATGTATATGATTTATTATTGATTGTCAAAGTTAATCATCTAAAAAGAACCAGATCCATGCTACACTATAAGGAGTTGAGGACTGCAATCACAAGTAACAGGAAATTTAACATGTTGCTCCCAAACAAGTTCCTCCACTAAATATGCATAAAAAAACCATATCGGTATAGAGTAGGCATTTGTTCCCATTTACATTAACGTCATGCACATTGAAAAGGTAATAACCCTAGAATTCTGGTTTATGACCACGGACTTGTTGGAAATGAAACTTATGTAGTCTTATAAAAAAA
This sequence comes from Camellia granthamiana, assembly GCA_036172215.1. NCBI lineage: Eukaryota > Viridiplantae > Streptophyta > Magnoliopsida > Ericales > Theaceae > Camellia > Camellia granthamiana. The sequence continues at coordinate 52,568,438 of CM069905.1, read as the reverse complement.
GGGACTCTTCTGCAATTTATGCTTTGATTTCTATTATGAAACGATAACTGCACCCCTATGGTGGGAGACAAACATCCATTAAAATTCATAAGCACTTCATGAATATTTACATAATTTATATAGTTCAAAACCAAGATTGAATATAGCAATGAATAAGACTATTAGACTCAAGGAATAGTGAAAAATCCTAAAAATAAAAAATAAAAAGCAAAGTCTAGGTTTATGATTTTAGAAGGTCCAAAGAATGACGGACCATATTGGAAATTGTGGATTCCATTTTATATCTTTACGGGTAAAATGTAAGAAAACATGCAGAAGATCATCTTGTTATCACTCCCAAGAAAACACTGAAATTTATAACAATAGAAGTCAGCTAATTATCAACCTGTTTTTTTCCAACAAAATCAATTAACTATAGTTGTTGGTTTCTTTTCTTGTTCTTTTTGTTTTTTAATGATAAAAAATGGGAAACTGCCCTTATTCATCCCTTAATATATCACAAATATCAACTGTTCCAAATCATTGGTACATTAAAAAAAAAAAAAAACCCAAAGAAATAATTGATGTAACTTTCTGGAAAAAAAAAAATAATGCTCCCTCTGTAGCATGCATTATTGGATGTCATGTTTATTGCCTCAAAAATCCAATTTCACCATCATGGAACGTTCTTGTCTGTGAAAGAAATTCAAATCAAAAGAATAATTTTAAAGCAAACCAAAAGTAGAAGAATTTGGGGAAGAAGGCAAGTATCAATTTTTTGAAACAAAAATTGAGAGATAGAAGCAGGGGAAGTGAGATACAAAGCAAAAAGGGAACAAACCTATAGGGGCAGACTGAATCACCGATGGTCTCGCACACAGCAGCAAATGGCACAAACCCAACGATCAACAAACCTATATGTGGGTGTGCGATTTGGTTGGGGGAGAGAACTACGAATTGTGAGACAAACCTGTGCAAGAGTGAAAACCGTGCAGATTGATGAGGAGAGATTGATGAGGGGATTTACCTATCCTGGAAAAAAAAGGGGGAACTTTGGGAGGGAAATTTTCACCGCCTCATATGTTTGTAGAGGCAGATCACCAAAACAAACAAAACAAAAAAAAAACAATTCAATACAATTTTTAGGTTTTTTTTAAAATTAAAAATAATTTGAGGGCAATAAAAATCAAAATTATATTTCTAAAATTGTATTTATGACCTAAAAGATAAAATTATACAAAAATAATAAGTATTTTTTTTAACCCAATTTTTTTTTTATTTTTTAGGAAAAAAAATTTTGAAACTAATTTTTGAAAATAAAACCAAACATATTGACATTCTTTGAAAAAGTTTAAATTATCTCAAATTAGTCATCTCAACTTAAGAGTGTGTTTGGACTTAATGGGTTCATTTTGTGATCTAATTCAATGATCATTTTAATTTTACAATTCATTAACTAGAATATTTAAAACTCTTTAAAAAGTTATAATAAAAACACAAATCACTAAATCACATCATTTCACTAGCAAAACTTTTACCGACGAATAGTGTTACCGTCGCTAAATGATTAACTCTTTGCCCACGCCAACTTGTTGTTGCCAAAAGTAAGCACACTAATAGCAACGCTCATTGTGTTGCTAAAACATAGGCCTCGTAGCTAAAAGTTTTGAAATTTTGGCGCCAACCAAAAATTTTGGCGCCAAATGAATGAATTGACGTCGTCGCCAAAAGTAGTCGCCGAAAGTGCAATTTCTTGTAGTGCTCGTTGGGATGATCTAGCTTATTGTGATGCTCTGCACCTCCTTTTATCTTTATTGATGTAATTCGCTTACTCTATGTACTTGTTTATTCCATCAATAAAATTCTTCTTTGCCGATTAAAAAAAAAAAAATGGTGCTTTGGTGATTGTTACTGCAGGGACTAATGACTTTGTTTTTAATTTCTATGACATACCCACAAGAAGGATTACCTTCAACATTAGTGAGTACCATGACTTTGTGCTCAATAATTTATAGAAGTTTGTTCAGGTTAAGTCTCTCTCTCTCTCTCTCTCTCTCTCTCTCTCTCTCTCACATATTTGGTTACACAACCATTTTCATTAACAATGCTAATATGGAGCTTTATAATTTTACAAACTTAAAATCCATTCAAATTGAAAGAGTGGTTGGTGAGATAAATGAGTATCCAGAAAGTCAAGTTTTTTTGGTCTATTTAAAATATATATATATACTAGTGTATGCCCGTGCCTGAAGGCACGGTGTAAATAATGTTGGAATTAAAATGCAGTTATCATTTCTACATATAATGTCAATTAATTAATTAATTTAATGCATCCTCAACATTTAATTAATCCTGGGGAATATGAATATATTAGAAACATTGTATGCTGCCACCACACATAAGCCAATCTTGTTTGAATAAAAATTTAGGTATCATTAAATTTTAGAAAAAATTACCACCACAAATTTTAGGTATCATTAAAATTTAGAAATAATTACCAAAAATAGAAAATAAAACTTAGAATTTAATACTTATAAAAAATAAACTATTGAGTTTTTAATTTTAGAAATTTAAATATTAAATTTCTGATTTATTTTTAATCTAAACTATTTGTATGTTTTCAATCTGAACAATCTGAGATCTTTTACGTATTTTACTAAATAATTAATAAATACTGTGTGGGTGAAAATCTGACCACACTGCAATCTTAGTATCCAACTGGAAAGCACCGGCAGAATAGATGGCACCTGACTAACCTACAATAGAAAAAGAAGACTCCGGTGGTGGTTCGCCACCCGGGGGTACTTCGACGATCAAGTCAGTGCTCAATATCTCTCAAAGATAATCAATAGTGCTAAACTCACTAGCTTGAGCATAAAAAGCATACCTTAGACCCATGGGGGTGCCTCTCTTTTATAGCCAACATAAACCTAGTCCCAATAGAAGCCTAACTTCTATGGACTCAGGATTACTGCTAATCTTGGACTCCCAATAAGATTAGGATAAACTTTGTAAGAGTCTTATCTTAACACAAAGTGAAGTCTTCTCTCATTGTAGGACTCTTGTCCCTCATTCAGGTTGAGTTCCCTTTTCATTCTAAGACTCTTGTCCCTTATCCACTTATCTCGGATTCCGATATCTTCGGAGATAACCTCGGCCTTGCCGAGATCACCTCGGCGTCACGACCAGGACACGTGGCACCTCGGCTGACACGTCGGCGTCACCTTGCCACGTTTTGGTACTCAGAAAATATATCCCCACAACTGCCCCCTAGGTTCTATTACCTCGGCATTCTGAGGTGATGGAACCTACACTATTCATTCATCTGTGCCCCTCTGTCCGAGATCAAACTCGCCGACCTCAAAGTTCCCTGGACTTTACTCTCCACTAGTGTCAAGAATCAAGTTTCATGCTTTCCAAGCTGCTTGAAATCGCACCTCCTAGCCGAGGTTCTGGTTCCATTAATTCGTAAACTCCAAGAGCTTTGCAACTGCTCCACTCACACTCTCTGGTGAGTTCCCGATTTCCAGTCATCTATTTGACTCCGGCGATTTTCATATCGGCGTTCATTTCACTTGGTAGGTTCATAAACTCTTTACTTGCTATTAGGCTCAATCTTTCATAACTCTTCTGAATCTGTTTACTTGCCATCTGTTGCCTTCTATTTTTGTCTGTCTTCAAGTTTTGAATTGTTTGAATGCCTGGCACTATTCTTGTCATATCTGCTTTCTGTTGCTAGCATCGTGTCTGGGTCATTACTTTCTTGTTCTTCACATACTTACTTAGTGCCTGTGCACTTGGCTTTATTCTTGAACTTTGTCGTCTTCTTGACTTTTTCTCTTTTTTCATTTAATCCTTTGGTTTTTTCTCTTTCCAGCTCTTTTGCTTAAATCCGTCATTGTTCCAAGCTTTCAAGCTTCTGTAACTGTCTTCGTTCCTCTCCTCCGGTAAAGCTTACGTCATTCTGTCATTTTCGCATCCGTCGTCAGACTTTGGCAATTCTCATTCCGGCTTCCCTCTTTCTGGTAAGCCACTGTTCCTCCTGGTTTTATTTCTTGTTGCTTTCCAAGAAGCTCTGCTTCATTGTTAATCACCATTGCTGTTTTACCCATTGTTTCCAAATCATCTTCTTGAATACACACTATTCACACATCTGTTGATTTCTGCCACTGTTCTTGGCTTGACACACCTGTGCAATCTTTTTTTCTTGATTTCCTGATAGCTTCATCACCATTCTTGATTACGAATTACATTCTTGTTTTATGTTTTTTGTGTCTTTTTCTAGATTCTTGCTTTTAATCCTTACCTTCAAACTCTGAGGTGCCAATCGCTGAGAAAAGCCTTGATCAAACTCATCGGGAGATCGATGCTGAGCTCGAGGCCGAGAAGGCTGCTAAGAAGTCTTCCCAACTGTCTTCTATATCCTGCCATTGATGTCGAGTAGTTTTGTTTCCTTCTTTTACTCCTTGTACCTTGTACCTTGTACTTTGTCCGTCTTTGTATGCTTTTAATCCGACTGACGTGCCATTTTTGTAGTCTGAATAATTTTTTCAATATTCAGGCCAAAGTGCCTTCTTTCTTCTTTAAATGCATTTCTCTGATTTCTTCTTTGAATGTATGTCTTCTTTTTTCTGCTCTTGTATGATTCTATACTTAGAATAATTTGCATGTCTTCAAAGTACACCTTGACTGTGCAATCTCTTCGGGTAAAATACCTCTGTCACAACTTCTAATCTTGCTCACATCGGCCTTGTCCTAACACTTGAAAATATTGTAACAAATATTTTCACAACTATTGCTTAGGACTTGTCACTTTCTCAATGTCTTCTATCAAGACTTCAGTTTTCCATATTTCAAGCTTTGACAACCTAGTAGTCTCGGCAAGTACGCAGATGTTGCTTGAGCTTGACTTTAACTTGTAAATTTTTCTCAAAAATTTCAACAAGTGTTTAACCATCATCCTTTATCATAACCTCGGCTTAACTTCAGCTTGTAAATTTTTCTCAAAATTTCAACAAGTGTTTAAACCATCTTCCTTTATCATAACCTCAGTTTAACTATAACTTGTAAATTTTTCTCAAAATTTCAACAAGTGTTTAAACCATCTTCCTGGTTTAACTATAACTTGTAAATTCACACAGAATTTCAACAAGTGTTTAAACCAATCTTCTTCCGATACAACCTCGGTTTAACTTCAACTTCTAAATTCACACAGAATTTCAACAAGTGTTAAATATCACATCGGTTTAACTTCAACTTGTAAATTCACACAGAATTTCAACAAGTGTTAAATATGACCTCAGTTTAACTTCAAATTGTAAATTCACACAGAATTTCAACAAGTGTTAAACATCACCTCGGTTTAACTTCAACTTGTAAATTCACACAGAATTTCAACAAGTGTTAAACATCATCTCGGTTTAACTTCAACTTGTAAATTCACACAGAATTTCAACAAGTGTTTAAATATCACATCGGTTTAACTTCAACTTGCAAATTCACACAGAATTTCAACAAGTGTTAAATATCACATCGGTTTAACTTCAACTTGTAAATTCACACAGAATTTCAACAAGTGTTAAACATCACCTCGGTTTAACTTCAACTTGTAAATTCACACAAAATTTCAACAAGTGTTAAACATCATCTTGGTTTAACTTCAACTTGTAAATTCACATAGAATTTCAACAAGTGTTTAAATATCACATTGGTTTAACTTCAACTTGTAAATTCACACAGAATTTCAACAAGTGTTAAACATGATCTCGGTTTAACTTCAACTTGTAAATTCACACAGAATTTCAACAAATGTTAAATATCACATCGGTTTAACTTCAACTTGTAAATTCACACAGAATTTCAACAAGTGTTAAACATGACCTCAGTTTAACTTCAACTTATAAATTCACACAGAATTTCAACAAGTGTTAAACATGACCTCGGTTTAACTTCAACTTGTAAATTCACACAGAATTTCAACAAGTGTTAAACATCATCTCGGTTTAACCAACTTGTAAATTGTTACAAATTTCAACAAGTGGTAAACATCATATCGGTTTAACCAACTTGTAAATTGCTACAAATTTCAACAAGTGGTGAACGTCATCTCGGTTTAACCAATTTGTAAATTGCTACAAATTTCAACAAGTGGTAAACATCATATCAGTTTAACCAACTTGTAAATTGTTACAAATTTCAACAAGTGGTAAACATCATATCGGTTTAACCAACTTGTAAATTGCTATAAATTTCAACAAGTGGTAAACATATTCTTCTTCTCTCTGCCCCCTGCATGGCTTCCACATACTCCTTTGCGAACCTTATAAAAGGTCTTCAACCTGGCTAACTGCAGTCCAACCTTGTGTGTTTTCTTTTTTATCTTCTGGGATCTGAGATTTGCTCACTGAGCTCTTCTCTTTTCGGACTTAAGTGCCGAGATCTTGTCTACTAGAATCTTGGATCTGCTCACTCAGGTTGAGCTCTTCTCTTCTCGGACCTACTCATCTAGGCTGAGATCATGTCTTCTAGGATCCGGGATCTGGAATCCGGGATCTGCTCACTTAGGCTGAGCTCTCGTCTTCTCGGGCTTACTTGTCTAGGCTGAGATCATGTCTTCTCGGATCCGGGATCCAGGATCTAGAATCCGGGATCTGCTCACTCAGGATGAGTTCTTCTATACCTGAATGTTATCTCCTCGGGAGCGCTCATGGCCCCTGTCTTTGCATCCCTTCTGGAAGGGTCTTCGTTCCTCCGTAGGTATCTATCCTTCCATACCTAAAAGTCATCTTCGTTGTACTATCTACTTCGATCTGTTGTCTTTGGTGCATCACCTTCCTGGCCAGCATCTTTCACTCCGTGACTCTGGTCACGAGTTTCTGTGTTACGGTTGTCCCCTTCAACGTTGAGGTTGATAGGTCTCTCATTCCCAGCAGGAGCGTTGTCTCCAGTCTGATCCTGCTGTCCATCATTGGCCATCTATTCTTCTTTCTTTCCCACAGACGGCGCCAAATTGTGTGGATGAAAATCTGACCACACTACAATCTTAGTATCCAACTGGAAAGCACCGACAGAATAGATGGCACCTGACTAACTTGCAACAGAAAAAGAAGACTCCGGTGGTGGTTCGCCACCCGAGGGTACTCCGACGATCAAGTCAGTACTCAATATCTCTCAAAGATAATCAATAGTGCTAAACTCACTAGCTTGAGCATAAAAAGCATACCTTAGACCCATGGGGGTGCCTCTCTTTTATAGCCAACATAAACCTAGTCCCAATAGAAGCCTAACTTCTATGGACTTAGGATTACTGCTAATCTTGGACTCCCAGTAAGATTAGGATAAACTCTCTAAGAGTCTTATCTTAATGCAAAGTGAAGTCTTCTCTCATTCTAGGACTCTTGTCCCTCATTCAGGTTGAGTTCCCTTTTCATTCTAGGACTCTTGTCCCTTATCCACTTATCTCAGATTCCGATATCTTTGGAGATAACCTCGGCCTTGCCGAGATCACCCCGGCGTCACGACCAAGACACGTGGCACCTCGGCTGACACGTTGGCGTCACCTTACCATGTGTTGGTACTCAGAAAATATATCCCCACAAATACCATTAACAATCCAAGCAATTTGTCAGTAGAAAAAAGTAGCCATCAGTCTTTTGCGGGGTCTGTCTTTCACATATTTTTTTGCATTCTTATTGAAAAAAATAATAATATATCAACACATTTTGCATTCCTATTGAAAAAAAATAATAATATATCAACACAATTTGAATAGCACATAAAATAAATAAAAATATGATAGTGGCCAAGCATTTGAATGCACAGCACAATTAAGAAAACCGACTTGTCACGCCCCATTTTTTATTACTCGAAATCATTACCAAATTCATTAGTTTAATTCAATATTAGGGATAACATGCGGAAAAACTCTTTGGTTCAACAAATGGAAATAAATAACGATTCTCTCATTCGTATGCAAATTATATACAACATGAGCACACTAAATAAATTGCCCTTGGGCTTACATCATTAAAAAGTCAAGAAGAAGGGTATAACCCTTTTACATAAATGGCATTCCGCCAACACAAAAGAGGCCCCGTGGCCAACAAATAAGGAGATCCAAAACCTTGTAGCACATCTTGGTTATCACCTAAAAAAGATTCAACAACGTGGGATGAACATATAGTCCAGTAGAGATCTCAACATGATCCCCAACAATAAGAACTTACAGATAGCTATGACCATGAATGTTCAATCTCATACTAGAATAGTAATGTGGTAGTTTATACAAAATATACATAAGTATGAACTTTTCTCAAAAACAACCATTTCATTCAACGCTATAAGCGGTTCACCTTTCTTTCCTTTTCATTACCCATTTTTCCAAAAATTTCATGACTATAACAGTTTTAGAAAAAAACAATTTCACCAAGCCCATTACTCTTCCCCCATTTTCCATACTTACAACAAAATGACCTTTTTTGAAAACATGTTCACAAATACCCCATTTTCCTTCACATTTTCCAAAATCTCAAAATGGCATTTTGGTTTGTTTCCAATACATTCATATCAATACATGCATGCCTTAAATAAAAGGGAAATAACAAATCATCAACATGTATATAATCCACAAATGAGGCAGCTCGGCCTTTCAAAACTGTAACCATCACAACCCATAACATACTCAGATACACTAACGATAACAATTAAAACTCTGCTCTACCGGCTATATGCATAGTAAGCTAAGGATACGCCAAAGCGATAAAAGACTAGCCAAATTCTCTAGACACAAGCTGGAAGGTAATGGTACCTCATCCACATTCTCCAGTCACAAGCTGGAAGGTAATGGTACCTCGTCCAAGTTCTCCAGGCGCTAGCTGGAAGGTAATGGTACCTGTAGACACCCCATTTTTGACCGTCCTCAAGACTTGGACGTCACCGTTGGAACGCTCGGTGATTATCCATGTTTGTGTTCGTTTAGAGTTCCCGGAGTTCTCGGCTACGCGCGCCTTGCCTCAGGACCTCCGAACTCGACCGTTTTGTGTCTGGTTTTGCACCAAACACCTGTGTTTTGCCCTAGAGGGGCAGGGAATGCTTTGTGAGGCATCCTCACACACCACCGGCTGTGGCTAGAGGCCACCGGCTAGCTGTAGTTTCCATCGGCACTTTGTTGTGCCGGTCGGCACTTTTTTGTGCCGGTCGGCAGTCAAATTTGTCAAAATGACAAATTTGCCCTGCCGACTACTGTGCAGTTGCTTTATGAGATATTTTAAGGCAGCTGTCTTGCATTTGTTTCCCCTCCATACACGTGTATGGAGGGATGCCCTCCTTGTAAGCTTGTTTGACAAGCTTTACAAGAGGGTTGCCTATAAGAGAAGGCCTTCTCTCTTGGCATTAGGGTTAGAAAAGTTTTGGTTAGAAAGGTGAGAAGAAGCTCTGGTTTTAGGGTTTGAATCCTATATCTATTCTATCTCTCTTTTTCTCTCTTGTTTGTGTGACTAGGTGTTTGTGTCTTACTATTGCACATCAACACCTAGTGCTTCACCTTCCCTTGGCTACTGAGGTCCCAAGAGGTTATTCTTGCTGTTCTTGACTGGTTTGGAGCTCAAGGAAGCAACAAAGTCAACATTTGTGAAGAGGGTCAACAAGGGTGAGAAACTTGCTTTATTTACCCCATTTTTGCACTCCTTTTTTACCCATCTTTGAACTGTTTTTGTGCTAGGTGTTCAATACATAAAAGTTCTATTTTTTAAGCCTCTTTATTGTTTATTAAGAGTGCTTGGTGGTTTGGGTGGGTTTGACCACCCTTAGGCCTTGAAAAGGCCACTTTTGGTGCTATTTTGTGAGAGATCCGAGACCTTGGTGCTTGGGCCTCTTCACCACTGAAATCTTGAGGGATTTTAGTGGTGAAGATGGTGCCTTGAGGTCCCAAGAAGGATAGGGCCACCCCCTCTCCTTGATGTCCTTGAAAAGGGCAAGTTTTGGCCTCTTGAGAGAGCATAGTGTTTGATTGTTTGTTGAGCATGTCTTGGCTGCATTTTATGTTTATTATGCCCTAATATGACATTGCTAAGTGTTGGTTTTAGCACTCCTTGCATGCTTTGCATAGTTGCTTTGTAATGCCTTAATAGTCCCTTAACATGCCTAGGTTGTATGCCTTTATTTCTAGCATGTTTTAGGCCTAGATCCATGAAGTGTATATGCTTATTTTGCCATGCTTTAGGTCTGTCCATGCTTATTTTGGTCGGCCATGACTTGCATTACATAGCTCCTTTGCATTTGGCTTGTTGGCCTTAAGAGCATGAGGGTGTAGCATGCCTTGCTTGCATCATTTTGATGGTTTGGAACCATCTAGCATGCTATTTCAGTCCCTTTGGTGTGCTTGTATGCTTGCCTTAGTAGCCTCTTTAATGCTTTAAAAGCATGTGTTGTATGCCTCATGTTTTGGTCATGTTGCATGCCTTTGATTTCAAGCCTCTTAGATGCCATCTAAGTAGTCTTTTGGGTTTAGTTTTATGTGTTAAAACTCTGTTTTTAGTTGGTTAAGTATTGCCATGTGTGGTTGTACTATGTGTAGTTCAGAGCCTCATTGGTGAACCTTAAGTACTTGGGCCATTTGTTGCACGTTTGACTTGCTTTGTTGCATGATTTGGCACCATGTTTTGCATGATTTTCAGAGCTTTCTATGCATGCTCATTGTCTATGTTTGGTCTCTTTGAGTGTGATTAAGAGTTGCCATGTTTGTGCCTAAGTGTTGGAGCATGTATGGTTGCATGTTTGCATGCATTGTGACTTCACCTCTTTAGCATTTTGGCCAATAGTTTTAGGCCTATTTGGGGCTGCCTAATCCATGTTTAAGCCCACCCCATTGCTTGGTTTGCATGCTTGTCTTGTATGCTTACTTGCATGTTTGCATAAGTGCCTTGCATTGTCCATTTTGCATACTGGTTGACATGTCTAGGATTGCATCATATTGGCATGCATGCTAAGCCTCTTGACCAAGTCATGATGGAGGTTTGGCACCCTTATGTGTTTGTTTGCTTTGCATGCATTTGAAATAGAAGTTGCACTCTTGGTTCTTTGGGCCGTCATGCATGGAAATGCGTGATTGGTGGTCCGAGAACCGAGGCACATCTTCCTTTGAGTCAAAAACATGATAAGGAGTGTGTTTGGTGCATACATGCTTTGAATTACATTGCCATGCAAGTTGTGTCCTCTGCTGCTGTGAGTTGCAGGTTTTGCAGGCATTTTGTGCCGACCGGCACTGTTTAGTGCCGACCGGCAGTCTACTGGCAGCCGATGGATGAATTCAGTGCCGGTAGCCACATCCTTCAGCCGGTGGTGTTCTACCCCAGCCGGTGGTGATCTCCAATGTCCAGGGAAGTATTCCTGAAGTTTTGGCAGTCTTCGGAGGAGGAAAGCAGGGAAAATAGAGGCAACCATGCATGGCAGTGTGATTCCGAGCGGGTCCCGGGCGCGCGATGCATCTTGCCCTCTTCCCGAGGCAGTTACTGCTTTAATTAACTTAGTTAATTTGTTAATTGATTTAGTGAATTTGTAATATTTAATTAGCTTGCGTAGTTAATTATTTGTATTATTCTTTTGGTCCCTCCGAGTGAGGGCATAATTGTAATAAGTGTGGGTGTGTGGGTGTATGTCTTCCAACCCCCATTTCTTTCTACCCTTTTATTTACCTGCTTATGATGGTAGATTAGGGCACATCTATTTTAGCATACCTTATGCTATGCATGCGTGCATCCATGCATTTGTCTAAACATGCATCGGGCTCGGCACATCATACAAACTGCATTGTATTTTCAAATCCCAAATTGAATACGTGCATCGAATAAAGTGCATTCCACATGCCATTTTTAGGGTTAGCCGAGCCTATCCTAATTACATGATTGTATGCGATGCATTAGACACTCTAACATGAACTAGGGCATGCATGTTTGCTAACTAGTTTATTGTTTTGGCACGGAGTACGATGTAAGTATTTTTGCTTTAGCATACCACATGCGTGTGAATGCTAACATGACAGTATGCTTACCATGCGGCTAAGTGTTTATATGAGATAAACTGCTTGAATGCCTGTGGGTGGAGGTTGGATTGCCTGAGTTGGGAAAACTCGTTGAAATCCGTGTTTTAGCCTACTTGCGAGTAGCAAATTCCAATGCATTTTCAAAACCAACGGATATGCAATGTTTATTTCCAAATTAGGCAATCTAGTCTATACTTGTTTGCTGCGCGCATAACATAGTAATTCTAGGCTAATAATTGGAATAAGAGCATGTAATGTTTTCAAAATCGGATATCACGGTTAGTAGAGGCCGGTCTTCGGACCGGGCGAAAGGGGGTGCTCATAGCTGACCTTCCCCGATCGTACCCAAGCTCCCGAGCCAAGACCACTTTGGTGATGACGGACATGTGGCCTTCGGCACTGAGTCAGGGTTTCCTAAATTTCCCATTTTAAAATATTTAAGTGGCGACTCTGTAATCTGGCAAAGCAGTCCATGTTTGGCACTACTTTTCAAAAATCTGTTTTCTCAAACGATTTGCCGGATTTGGACTCTTTGGTTCAGATTTAGAACCGTGACAACAAAAAGGAGTCCGAGCTGTAGCGCGAGGTCCCCCTGCGGACGTGTTACAGTTTCTGGCGACTCTGCTGGGGAGTTTAGAGAGCTTGACTCGAACTCGTGATATCCTGTTTTGACTACACTTATGTGTTTCTTTGCATTGCATGTGCATTGGTGCGCCTAGGACACCGTGTTGGCCATCTGCTATTCCTGAGCGGTTTGCTGGAGGCTTGTCTTGTCAAGACATGACCATAAGGCTGACCGGTTGCGGGCTCTGCCAGTATGGGAACACAAACCCCGGTTTTACCGGGGCACCCTTTTCGACCATTCGACCTAGTGCATATCGTAATCCATAGTGACCATTCCAAACTAGGACAGGTTGCTTACCCGATCATAGGTTGTTTGAAACCGCTGCGTGCGTAGTGAAACCCTAGCTCCTGACAAAATCGGACAGGGAAACCCTACCCCAACATAGGGGTGTATTGGCTCTCTTTTACCTGTTATGTGCTTTTAGAGTGTATCTCTGCAGGGAACGCATGTATCAGTTTGCAAGTTTGGGTATCCGGCCTGAGGGCACCTGTATCAGTATTGTCGAGAATCAGTTGTGTCTGCGGGTATCAGTTCAGTTTTGAATAGTGATTCTGGGGAACAGTGTTCAGTAGTAAAGTACAGTTGTCCAGCTACACCCGTGTTTGATCTGTTTGGGGTTGAAATGCTGCTTGTTTTCCGTTTCAGTTCAGAAATCCAGAGGGTCAATCTAGAACAGCTAGTGTCTTCTCCTTGCCGAGGCGAGATGAACATGACGCAAAATTCAGAAGAGATCGTGGTCATGACGGCCGCGTTGAGTCAAAGAATTACCCCGCAGGATGAGACTACTGTTGACATGTCGCATCCACCCAGGTCGCCTGCCGCACACCCAATTTGGACCCCCCAACTATATCAGGCTCGCGAGCCTACTACGTTTGAACTAATGGGAATGATAGGTGATCTTCAAAGGTCCATGGCGGATCTCGCCTATGGGATGTCTGTTTCACCACCAGCTGCACCATATGCCGGAGGCTTTATACCCCAGGAGCCCCCACTACTGGGACGGATTGTAATTGAACTTAACCAACCGGAGATGGCCTCCGGCTATGGCAACGACGCATCAAACCAAGTTCCAGATCAGGCCGAGGCCGGAGACAAAGGCAAGATGAAGGCAGATGCCGACCCTATCGAACAATTGCTATGGGCAGTAGAGACTTTGAAAGCTGGGGGAATGAGCAAGCAACAGATATCCGCAGTTATGTCAAAAGCTGTGGAGGATGCTTTCCCCACTCCGCCTGAGGGCAGTTCCAGTCAATCGGAGAACCGGGATAGGCCCCGTCATGCCAAAACGGTTCTTCCCGCTCCCAGCCTTGCATCCGGAAAGAATCAGAAATCCAAAGCCGCACCTGCTGACCCGTTCGCTAGTGCATCTAGCAAGAGTGCTCAGGTTCCAAAGTACCTGCCCCGAGGGCGCAGGGTCTTCCATCCTCTCTACATGCCTTTGTCTAGGGCACTTCTGATTTTGGCCAAAAAGGGGCATCTTACACCCCTCGATCCTAGGCCGCTCCCCAAACCCCTTCCAGCAGGCCATGATGCCACTCAGTACTGTGCGTACCACCAGCAGACTGGTCATGCTACTGATAATTGCTTCCACCTCCGTCATGAGGTACAGGATTTGATTGACAACAAGGTTATCCTCCCGCCTACCTCGGCCAAATCAGTCACTACAGAATTCTTGGATTTTGAGGACACAGATACCGAGGACACAGATACCGCAAGTGTGTAATTAGAAGGTGAACCGCCTGCGGGCAGTGTCTGGTACATTTTTGGATGTGGCGTTTGGCACGCATTTTTGAGCATCTGCCAACGCTAGTTTTGTAAATCCTGACTTGGGTGTCGAGTCAGTCTTTTGTTTTGTTTTGAGTCTGTCTCTCTGTATTGAGTCAGTCTTTTGCTGACAGAGTCTGTCTTGTTGTAATGAGTCAGTCCCCCTTGTATAGTATACCAGGTGATCTCAGGGTTGTCGCCTCGAAACACCGTTTTGAGTCTGTTTCTACCAAGGAGCCAGTTATGCCAACAAATCTGAATAAAACAGCTGTGGCTATCACGTTCCGTACTTGTTGCTATTCGAATCAACCGTGCCAAAGGATGTGAATGGAATGACAGCGCATTCTACCTGCTCTCTTGTGCCTTGAACTCGTTGTAATGACCTAAGTTTTTCAAAAAAAAAAACTTTTTTTTCGTACGCTGCGGTGATAAAAACAAAGAGGAAGGAATTCCTCGGGTTTTGCAACACTTTGATCAAAATTGAGAGAAAGAGAAGCATGTTGAGCTTTTAATGAATGAAATCATGCCTGTCAACGTGAGTACTGAGAAGGACCCTGGCTTGATCCAGACTGGTTCCACACTATCTTTAGCGCAGGCAATGTGTCGCTTTCTTAAAAACTTCCAAAAAATGTTTTGCGCAGTCCTGCGAAGACCTGTGTGGAATCGCTCTTGAGATGGTGCGGCCTAGGATCGCTCTCAGCCTCAAGGTTCCGTCTATCTGTTCCGAACCGAGAATCCGTTCAGAATGTCCAAGCAGTCAAATGCCCGTGTGGCCCAACTTGAAGCAGCCCTCGAGCAAGAGGCACCAGAGTCAGGTCAAGCAGATCAGATCCCGCCAGGCAAGGCTCGTGAAGCAACCGTGATGGACTTTTCTGCAAGTCGACACAACAGTCACTCTTTTGGATACAGAGGGGCTTCGATTGCAAAACCATTCGGCATGGGCTAGCTACACTTTTACCCTTTGAGAGGCTCGCTGTGCCGAAAACCCGGAAGGGCAACCCAGGCAAAAGTTAGAGCTAAGAAAAGAATGAAAAAAAGAAAAGAAAGGAAAAATACAAAATACAAAAAGAAGGAAAAGAAAACAAGAAAAAAAAGAGAGCAAAAGAAAAGAAAAAAAGAAAAGAAATGAAAAATGAAAAAAAAATGATGACGAAAAGAAAAAGAAAATGAAAAGAAGCTCGCAAGATTGAAAACCCGCATTGGGCGCCTTGGCAAAAGTAAGAGCCTAAAAATAGTGAAGGTTAAAATACCTGAGTGTGCCTTAACCCCGAACTACGTAAGGCTTGATTCCCATGTTTGGGATACGTAGGCAACTTCATTCTGAAGTCCAGCCCCCAACGCTTTCATAGCGTCTCAGTCCATGTCATGGTTTTGATTACTTTTGCCTCCTTCGAATCCAATGTCTCGATTGCAGCAACCCGGAATTACGTGATTAACTTCCTCTTGAAGTCCAAATCACCAGCACCTTCCAGGTGACTGTGTCCACATATTGATTCAAACCGTCTTCGCCCCTTCCACGCCTGAGGGTCCGATCATCGTCAACAAAGACTGGCTTACAACATGCCGCGGCATCATCCAAACAAGGGGCAACTTTCCGTTGCCATCCATTGCCATGAGTTGCCCCGAGTTACCGTCCAAACCAGGGGCAACTTTCCGTTGCCTTATCCCCCTTTTAAGCCAGGGGCAATTTTCCATCATCCCCGACCCAAGGTTGCGCATCTCGAGGGTAAGTTCTGTGCTTGTCTAGTAGTGATTATTTGCAAAAATAGTTTTTGAAAATTTTCACCGAGGTTGACTTATTTTCTCGAAAACTGTTTCATTTTCAAAATTGGACCACGTTTGGACCCAAAAAGGAGAATTTTCAGTGCTCACAGCCTGATTCGCATGATTTTCAAATCAAAAATTGAACAAGTGTGTTAATCCAACTCTCATTTTTGATCAAAACTGTTTTAGAAAACAAAAAAATGGTCAAAGTAATGAACCAGGGGCACAGTCGAGTCGGGTGTTCCGCCTCTCCCTTGTTATCGACGTACTTGCCAGAAAGGCACCCTATCTATCAGAAGAAATAGCCGTGAGCTAGCTGTATCGGGCGTGAACCCGCGACTTCCTATTCACTCATTAACCACCCAGGGGAGGGATGGAAAAGGAGAGAATAAAGAATAGAGAGGTGTGAATTGAGAGAAAAGTAAGAAAAGGGTTTTCTGTGAGAAAAAAACGAGCTTGAGGGCCGAGTGATGCAAGAATTGCAAATCAGAAAAGGGCGGGAAGTATGCCCGGAGGAATTGGCTCCTCGGAATCTGTAGTCTTTTGTTTTCTCTAAACACATCCGTGTGTCGTGTCTTTTGATTGCTAGTCTCAACTGTTGTTTTGAGTCTTTCCCGAGTATGTCTCGTTGTGTTTAGGTCGTGCGCCTTTTGTTTCCTTTGCTGAGTCTTCCCGCTGTGTTCGGTTGTAGGCTCGATACCCAGGTTGAAAACCTTTCTTTATCTCAAATCGTTTGTGCTTAGAGTGCTGTGCCGTTCTCTACATCCATGCGAGGCAAGAAGAGAAAGAGGAAAATTTTTGCTGTGGTCCATCTTGTCAGATTGGGGCTGTTTGTTCAGAGTTTGCTGTGTGCAGAATGAACCAAATGCTGTGTTATGGGCTATATGCAGATCAATCCCTGGTAGAGTATGGGCTGTATATCCAGATTGAGCAGTTGGTTTGTATGAGTCGTTTGTTGTCAGTTGGTTGGTTATCCGATTATCAGAGTGCAATTGCTCAATTTTCAAACAACAAGATCAATATCATTTACATTTGAGGTGTAATATGACGCCATGCGGTGCAAAGTATGAAATGTGCAGATATAACATTCTTTTTCAGATAAAAAGTTTGTTCCATTTCATAATCTTTTCAAGTACATAAGTTTTGAGGAAAGCAAAATCTGCCTGCGGCAGTACATAGTACTCCATCTACCAAAAAGAGAAAAGTACAAGAAAAGAAAATGAAAGAAAAACAGCAGAAGTCTGTAATCATCATCAATGGCCTCGCGCCAGGGGATCCGTCCTCGCCCTCTTCCTGGGCAGAAGCACAGGAGCATCGTCAGAAGTGTCGCTGTCGGAGCCCGAGCCCGAGCTGCCCCCGGCCTCCTCCCCAGAGGCCTCCGCCTCCGACTCGCCATCCCCTGCAACTGGAGCCTGCGAGCTGCTCCCCACATGGCCACGCCCCCCTCTAGTGCGGGGGAATATCCTGCCATCCCAAGTAGAAATGGGAGGTCCAGATGGAGCGCCACCACCCACGGGAGGAATCGGGAAGGGAGGCTGAAAAGTGCAAAAAGACAAATGCATCAGTATACATGAAGCAGTTTATCAATATATGAGTACAGTGTGTGAATGCCGTGAGCAGTGAATCAGTACAGAATGCAGTGCATGAGTACAGTGTGTGAATGCCGTGAGCAGTTTATCAGAGGTTGTGTAATGCATCAGGTTGTATGAAACCATGTGTGGTATCAGACTGTGGTCAGAAGAACATACCGGAAGACTGTAGACGGCCAAGACATCAAGGGTCCGCTGCAGCATCCCCATCAGGGAGGCACACAACTCCACCGACTGCCGTGTGTACTCGGAGGAAGCCTGCAAAAGCATTAGATGCGTCAATATTCTGTGGAATATCAAATGAACTGAACTGAAATGACAATGCAAGATGCAGAAATAAAGTGGTACATACCGGAGGCAAGTCAGGAATGCCAGCCAACTCATGACCAGCCGGGGGAGGAGCAAAAGGGATCTGGTAGGTCTTCCCACTCTGCCCCCTGTATGTCAGCATGGTAGGCAGAGCGGGCCAGCCCGTCCCTCGTCCCCTCTGCACTCCCCTCCTGCCGCGAGCTCGAGCTCTCTGTGACGATCCCGCTCCTGCTCCCACCTCTGCCCTAGCCGCCGGCGCCGCAAGTCTCTCTGGCTCAGCTCGGGAGCCCCCGCTCAGAGGCCGCATAAGGAAGGTCCGGACGTACTCTGAGTAGTCGCCCTCGCCCCTGTAGCCGTCCTCGTCCCAGCCGAGGGTGTAGTCCTCCATCTGCTGCAGAGAAAACCTCTCGGTGTCCCTCATGTGCTCAGGAGGGTGAACCGGGACTATCTGCTCTGGCAACCCTAGGGTCTGGCGTAGGAAACGCTCACCCAGGTACCACGCCCGACAGACCGGGCCCTCCAGCAAAATCCGGTAGTGAGAGGTCTCCTCCGCACCGGCGAACCGATCCTGAATGTCTGCTGACACCGCAGCCCACGGCCGCCAGGTGACCTGAATTAAAACAGTTGGTTATTTACTGGTTATCAAAATACACAAATGCAAAGCAAAATTTGAATGAACTGTAAGTAAAATATACCTCGGCAGAGGTGATGGTGTCGAAGAATCGACGGAAGAAGCTGAAGGTATCACGAGGCCGCTGTGTGCACCTCCCGTCATAGCGGCGTGAAAAGGGGATGACCAGAGGAGTCTCCGTCTCTGGTACTGGCTCCAGCCTGGGAAAGTAGGCATAGGCCCACAACTGCAAAATAGATGTCAGTATGACCATCAGATAAAGCAGAAATGAAGAATAAAGTAGAAATAGCAGAGCCGTGTGTTGTGCAGTGTATTGTGCAGAGTATGTGTGTGCCGTGTGTACAATATACAGTCAGTGTAAAGCAGAGTATGTGTGTGCCGTGTGTACAGTATACAGTCAGCGCGAAACAGACTACAGTGTGTGCAGTACAGAGTACAGAAAATGTAGAGCAGAAATGTAAAGAAGAGAAGAAGACATACCTCCCAAGCTCGCCAGTAGCCCCCGAGCAGCTGCCCGCTGCCACGGGAGACGGAGCTCATGTAGCCATAAAGGGTGGCCAGAGCCGCGCCACCCCAGTCATACTGCACAATCCGTCGGACGTCCACCAGTGCGCTGAGGAGGCAGAGAGGCACGGTGTTCGCCCGGTCGGCGAATAGGGTGGTCCCTAGCAAAAACATCAAGAAGCCGCGTGCGTACTGCTCCACGGCCTCCTGGGTCATCGGAGCTGCATCGACGAGGGTAGGCTGGACCCTGAACTGCACCTCGAACCAGGAGTAGCGAACAAATCCCGGACGAGCAAGAGGTGGCGCCTCGCCAAGCAGATAAATCTGAGCGGCGGTCCACTCATCCATATCGGTGTCGAAGGGGATCGGATCACCCCCCACCCCGATGCCAGTGAGCATCGAGAAGTCGTAAGGGGTCATCGTCATGTCCCCGGTCGCCGACAGATGAAATGAATCGGTGGTGTCCCACCACCTCTCTGCCAGAGCAGCAAGAAGAGGTCTGCAGGCAGTAAGTCGGGACAGCCCCCTGCAGAAAGCGCCAAAGCCGGTCCGGTCCACGATCTGGCAAACCGCCTCGGGAAGCTCCGCGTACCAATCTCGCGCAGCAACATTCCCATACCCGCGGATGGTATGGGAATCTCCCTGTTTTCAAACAAATAATTGCGAAGCAATATAAAATGTACAGTTTTTAAGAAACAGTTAAGGTTGGTACAAATCTAGCATGTGTGCGGGTTTTCAGATTCTAGCAGATACCGGGTGCCGGTGTGCTTACAGTGAACTACAGCGTGTGATGCGTCAGCGTGTTTGAGTGGTTCAATTCAGTATAAATCTAGCATGTGTGCAGGTTTTCAGATTCAAATAAGTACCGGGTATCGGTGAGTTTGCAGTGAAATACGGTGTGCCGTGTATATGGGTGATTAAGGCTAGTGCAGTGTGTGTGCACGTGTCGGTCCTAAAATAGATATCAGTTGTGAGTTTGTCTACGATCAACTACAGTATAGTATATCAGAGCTAAGCAATTAAGGGTTGTAATCAGCTATGGCAGTTGACAGTTTACAGTTCTACATTGCAGAAAGTAAAACAGAGAAAAGGGTTACCTCGGAAGCGCCGAATGAGAGGTGAGAGGCAGGCTCGCGTAGCAGAAGCTCCGGGTCCAGTGCCCTGTCGAAACTCCTGAACTGGCAAAGTCCATCGGGTGGTAGCACGTGAATCGCTGGGCGGTAGGTCGCCGGGTTGAAAGGACGCTCACCCAGAGGGAGGAGCTCGACCCCGGGGTCCATCTCGTGGTCCGGAGGAGTCCCGACATGTGGAATGTCGTCAGCCATGGCAATGGTAGGGAGAAAATGGCCAGAAAAGCCGGAATATGAAAAGTCAACCGAGAAGGTCAACCCCGAGAGGGCCGGAAATGGCCGGAAAAGCCGAAAGGTGAAAAGGCACGGAAAGGAAGATGAAATCGAGGGGAACAAGTCCCGAAAAGGAGGAAATGGCAAGGGATGCACCGAAATGAGATTTTGTTCGGTTGAAAATGTCCGAAACGCGGTGAACTTCGCGAATCGGACGACGAAAATGGCGCGAAAACTCAAAGAAATGAGCAAATGAGGAAAAGAGGCTCTAGAGAGAGAGGGAGAAGTTTTTCGGCGGCAAGGAAATAAGAAAATAGGGTTTAGGAACCCTATTTTATAAGACCCGAAGCAAAATGGCAAAACTGCCCCCGATCAGGCATTTTTGGCCGGTCGGCACTATTTTGTGCCGGTCGGCACAATATTGTGCCGATGAGTATTTTCTGCAACCGGTGGCCAACCGGTGGCCTTCTAATCCAGCCGGTGATGTTCCTACAGCATTGTTTAGGCCAAGTGAGGAGTTGTTGGTCTTCATAGCTCAAGAAAGTGCAAGAAAATGCACCCCCGATGTTCAACCGGCCTTCGTTCTGACTTCGGACCGTGTCTACTGTGCGTAACACTCAAATTCAAGCAAAGATTGTATCCTTTTTGTATCCTTTTGTCGTTTATAAAGATTCAAAAGTTGCCCCGTGTGCGCTGCATGCGTTCATCGCACTACTTCAGTACATTGCATCACGCTGTCGGGCATCTTGCACCTGCATTGTTTTGCATTTAGTGTGGCATGCGTGTCACACTGATTTCATCTCACATTCAATGAGGTATGCGTGCCTCATTTTGCATTTCATTGCATCTCGAGGTACGTGTGCCTCGTTTTGTATTCTTTTTTTCATTCAATGAGGTATGCGTGCCTCATTTTGCATTTCATTGCATCTCGAGGTACGTGTGCCTCGTTTTGTATTCTTTTTTTCATTCAATGAGGTATGCGTGCCTCATTTTGCATTTCATTGCACCTCGAGGTACGTGTGCCTCGTTTTGCATTCTTTTTTTCATTCAATGAGGTATGCGTGCCTCATTTTGCATTTCATTGCATCTCGAGGTACGTATGCCTCATTTTGCATTCTTTTTTTTTCATTCAATGAGGTATGCGTGCCTCATTTTGCATTTCATTGCATCTCGAGGTACGTATGCCTCGTTTTGCATTCTTTTTTTTCATTCAATGAGGTATGCGTGCCTCATTTGCATTTCATTGCATCTCGAGGTACGTGTGCCTCGTTTTGCATTCTTTTTTTTCATTCAATGAGGTATGCGTGCCTCATTTTGCATTTCATTGCATCTCGAGGTACGTGTGCCTCGTTTTGCATTCTTTTTTTCATTCAATGAGGTATGCGTGCCTCATTTTTCATTTCATTGCATCTCGAGGTACGTGTGCCTCGTTTTGCATTCTTTTTTTCATTCAATGAGGTATGCGTGCCTCATTTTTCATTTCATTGCATCTCGAGGTACGTGTGCCTCGTTTTGCATTTCATTTTTCATTTCATTGCATCTCGAGGTACGTGTGCCTCGTTTTGCATTCCATTTTTCATTTCATTTCATCTCGAGGTACGTGTGCCTCGTTTTGCATCCCATTTTCCATTCAATGAGGTATGCGTGCCTCATTTTACGCTTCGTTGCATCTCGAGGTACATCTGCCTCGTTTTGCATTCCATTTCTCATTTGTATTGGCATACGCATCCCATGTGCGTTACCTCATTGTTGCCCATGGTCTGACGAGACCTTAAACACGTACGGTCTAGGAGACCTTAAATCCTTGGAAGGTGCGAAACCTTCACCATATGTGCATGGTCTGACGAGACCTTAAACACGTACGGTCTAGGAGACCTTAAATCCTTGGAAGGTGCGAAACCTTCACCATATGTGCATGGTCTGACGAGACCTTAAACACGTACGGTCTAGGAGACCTTAAATCCTTGGAAGGTGCGAAACCTTCACCATATGTGCGTGGTCTAGGAGACCTTAAATCCTCGGGAGGTGCAAGACCTTCGGTGCATTAAGGTGTGCACCTCATTGCATTTGGCATGCATTCCATCGCGCTATTTCGCGCACCTCATCAGTTGTCCCCCCCGGGTCTGGCGAGACCTTAAACACGCACGGTCTAGGAGACCTTAAATCTTTGGGAAGTGCAAGACTTTCGGTGCATTAAGGTGCACACCTCATTGCATTTGGCATGCATCGCATCGCGCAATTCCACACATCGCACTGTCTTGTGCACCGCATCTCAATTCATGCATTGTCATGCATTCGTAAAGCCGCGCGTTACCGCGCATTTCAGAAAACATGCATTGTCATGCATGCATTTTGCATCCCGGTCTAGGAGACCTCAAATCCTCTGAAGGTGCAATTCCTTTGGTGTTTGTCGTGCCCGAACGACTTTCGGTGGTCTGGTAAAGCCACCTGTCTGTGTTTCCGGTGAGTTCCTAGAAGACCAACTGGGACGGTGAAAACTAGAGTTTGAACGGCTTATGCCTAGAACGCAAAGGTTCGGAATTTCCGAGACTAAAGTCTGGTTTAAATACCCAGGGGGTGTACCCTCGGCTTGAAATCTGTATGGAAACCCCATAGGTTGAGGCGGCGTGTTTACGCCTCAATTCTGGATACTGAACCAACCTAGTATATCGCCCTGTTGGTAAGATAGGGAAAGCTGCAACCATAGTCATTGCATCATAGTGCATTGTCATGCATCATTGTAAATATTGCATATGTCATGCATTTCAAAAATTCAAAACCAAAAAAAAAAAAAAAAAAAAAAAACATGCATACGTCATGCATCATCATTGTAGCATAGTGCATATGTCATGCATTTTCTGTAAATATCCATTTCTATTGCATTGTAGTTGCATGCATTCACTGCATCATCTTCCATCTATGGCTTGCGCCCTTACTTTTCACGTCAAAGCATGGTTCATGTGCATCGCGCCTATTCCTTGATGAACTTGGTTTGAGGTTGCGGCACCTTTTCTGTGTTAGACATGGCTTGTATGTGTGCATGCCTTTCCTAAGCAAGATACGGTTTGGCTACACGCCATATCCATTGTAGATATTACATTGTAGTGTAATTTTTACATCCAGCATTAGGATCATTGTCCTTTCGTTAGCGGGTTGTTTCCCCACTCATGTCATTCCACCCAATACTTGTTCTTGTGTCCGTCTACATCACTCATAGTTCTGCACGTGTACGCGCTTTGAGGGTTGCGGTACCTTTTCTATGGTAGACGGACTTGTTACTTCCATCAATCTATTTGACATTTGTGTGGTTTTGAACCGCTCATGATTGGATCATGATTCAATTGCATGGTATTTTGTTTGCATTGTTTCAATTGCATCGCATATCATTTGCATTGTTTATACGTAGTCTAGTATATAATGCATATCATTTTGCATTCATCATTGCATTGTCATGCATGTTGCTAACAATATTGTACCTGTTAAGTTTACTTTCTTTGTAGGCACGATATTGTATGTACGGTTCATTTGAGGCCGGCGAAACCGGACGAGCCGCACAGGTATTGTATCCTCCGCGTGAGACATTTTGAGAATTGCATAATTCTCTTACATCCTTTCTGCATTGTGGTGTAGTTTGGTGCATGCTAGCTTATAACTGTCGCATGTGTGCTTCATTACAGCTTTCTTTGCATGATCATAATTTATGCTCGGCTTCTTGCATTTTCAGTTGCATTTTGCCCCTGCCCTCGGGCGCATATCTTGTTTTGTCTTGCATGTTTGTCTAAGTCTTCGGCCTTGTCAAAAATGGGTCGTCTTTGGGCTTTGACATTCACTCCCGTCATTGTTATGACTTTCGAGTTCTGTCAAAGAGGGGCAACTGTAGGCACCCCATTTTTGACCGTCCTCAAGACTTGGACGTCACCGTTGGAACGCTCGGTGATTATCCATGTTTGTGTTTGTTTGGAGTTCCCGGAGTTCTCGGCTACGCGCGCCTTGCCTCAGGACCTCCGAACTCGACCGTTTTGTGTCTGGTTTTGCACCAAACACCTGTGTTTTGCCCTAGAGGGGCAGGGAATGCTTTGTGAGGCATCCCCACACACCACCGGCTGTGGCTAGAGGCCACCGGCTGGCTGTAGTTTCCATCGGCACTTTGTTGTGCCGGTCGGCACTTTTTTGTGCCGGTTGGCAGTCAAATTTGTCAAAATGACAAATTTGCCCTGCCGACTACTGTGCAGTTGCTTTATGAGATATTTTAAGGCAGCTGTCTTACATTTGTTTCCCCTCCATACACGTGTATGGAGGGATGCCCTCCTTGTAAGCTTGTTTGACAAGCTTTACAAGAGGGTTGCCTATAAGAGAAGGCCTTCTCTCTTGGCATTAGGGTTAGAAAAGTTTTGGTTAGAAAGGTGAGAAGAAGCTCTGGTTTTAGGGTTTGAATCCTATATCTATTCTATCTCTCTTTTTCTCTCTTGTTTGTGTGACTAGGTGTTTGTGTCTTACTATTGCACATCAACACCTAGTGCTTCACCTTCCCTTGGCTACTGAGGTCCCAAGAGGTTATTCTTGCTGTTCTTGACTGGTTTGGAGCTCAAGGAAGCAACAAAGTCAACATTTGTGAAGAGGGTCAACAAGGGTGAGAAACTTGCTTTATTTACCCCATTTTTGCACTCCTTTTTTACCCATCTTTGAACTGTTTTTGTGCTAGGTGTTCAATACATAAAAGTTCTATTTTTTAAGCCTCTTTATTGTTTATTAAGAGTGCTTGGTGGTTTGGGTGGGTTTGACCACCCTTAGGCCTTGAAAAGGCCACTTTTGGTGCTATTTTGTGAGAGATCCGAGACCTTGGTGCTTGGGCCTCTTCACCACTGAAATCTTGAGGGATTTTAGTGGTGAAGATGGTGCCTTGAGGTCCCAAGAAGGATAGGGCCACCCCCTCTCCTTGATGTCCTTGAAAAGGGCAAGTTTTGGCCTCTTGAGAGAGCATAGTGTTTGATTGTTTGTTGAGCATGTCTTGGCTGCATTTTATGTTTATTATGCCCTAATATGACATTGCTAAGTGTTGGTTTTAGCACTCCTTGCATGCTTTGCATAGTTGCTTTGTAATGCCTTAATAGTCCCTTAACATGCCTAGGTTGTATGTCTTTATTTCTAGCATGTTTTAGGCCTAGATCCATGAAGTGTATATGCTTATTTTGCCATGCTTTAGGTCTGTCCATGCTTATTTTGGTCGGCCATGACTTGCATTACATAGCTCCTTTGCATTTGGCTTGTTGGCCTTAAGAGCATGAGGGTGTAGCATGCCTTGCTTGCATCATTTTGATGGTTTGGAACCATCTAGCATGCTATTTCAGTCCCTTTGGTGTGCTTGTATGCTTGCCTTAGTAGCCTCTTTAATGCTTTAAAAGCATGTGTTGTATGCCTCATGTTTTGGTCATGTTGCATGCCTTTGATTTCAAGCCTCTTAGATGCCATCTAAGTAGTCTTTTGGGTTTAGTTTTATGTGTTAAAACTCTGTTTTTAGTTGGTTAAGTATTGCCATGTGTGGTTGTACTATGTGTAGTTCAAAGCCTCATTGGTGAACCTTAAGTACTTGGGCCATTTGTTGCACGTTTGACTTGCTTTGTTGCATGATTTGGCACCATGTTTTGCATGATTTTCAGAGCTTTCTATGCATGCTCATTGTCTATGTTTGGTCTCTTTGAGTGTGCTTAAGAGTTGCCATGTTTGTGCCTAAGTGTTGGAGCATGTATGGTTGCATGTTTGCATGCATTGTGACTTCACCTCTTTAGCATTTTGGCCAATAGTTTTAGGCCTATTTGGGGCTGCCTAATCCATGTTTAAGCCCACCCCATTGCTTGGTTTGCATGCTTGTCTTGTATGCTTACTTGCATGTTTGCATAAGTGCCTTGCATTGTCCATTTTGCATACTAGTTGACATGTCTAGGATTGCATCATATTGGCATGCATGCTAAGCCTCTTGACCAAGTCATGATAGAGGTTTGGCACCCTTATGTGTTTGTTTGCTTTGCATGCATTTGAAATAGAAGTTGCACTCTTGGTTCTTTGGGCCGTCATGCATGGAAATGCGTGATTGGTGGTCCGAGAACCGAGGCACATCTTCCTTTGAGTCAAAAACATGATAAGGAGTGTGTTTGGTGCATACATGCTTTGAATTACATTGCCATGCAAGTTGTGTCCTCTGCTGCTGTGAGTTGCAGGTTCTGCAGGCATTTTGTGCCGACCGGCACTGTTTAGTGCCGACCGGCAGTCTACTGACAGCCGATGGATGAATTCAGTGCCGGTAGCCACATCCTTCAGCTGGTGGTGTTCTACCCCAGCCGGTGGTGATCTCCAGTGTCCAAGGAAGTATTCCTGAAGTTTTGGCAGTCTTCGGAGGAGGAAAGCAGGGAAAACAGAGGCAACCATGCATGGCAGTGTGATTCCGAGCGGGTCCCGGGCGCGCGATGCATCTTGCCCTCTTCCCGAGGCATTTACTGCTTTAATTAACTTAGTTAATTTGTTAATTGATTTAGTGAATTTGTAATATTTAATTAGCTTCCGTAGTTAATTATTTGTATTATTCTTTTGGTCCCTCCGAGTGAGGGCATAATTGTAATAAGTGTGGGTGTGTGGGTGTATGTCTTCCAACCCCCATTTCTTTCTACCCTTTTATTTACCTGCTTATGATGGTACATTAGGGCACATCTATTTTAGCATACCTTATGCTATGCATGCGTGCATCCATGCATTTGTCTAAACATGCATCGGGCTCGGCACATCATACAAACTGCATTGTATTTTCAAATCCCAAATTGAATACGTGCATCGAATAAAGTGCATTCCACATGCCATTTTTAGGGTTAGCCGAGCCTATCCTAATTACATGATTGTATGCGATGCATTAGACACTCTAACATGAACTAGGGCATGCATGTTTGCTAACTAGTTTATTGTTTTGGCACGGAGTACGATGTAAGTATTTTTGCTTTAGCATACCACATGCGTGTGAATGCTAACATGACAGTATGCTTACCATGCGGCTAAGTGCTTATATGAGATAAACTGCTTGAATGCCTGTGGGTGGAGGTTGGATTTCCTGAGTTGGGAAAACTCGTTGAAATCCGTGTTTTAGCCTACTTGCGAGTAGCAAATTCCAATGCATTTTCAAAACCAACGGATATGCAATGTTTATTTCCAAATTAGGCAATCTAGTCTATACTTGTTTGCTGCGCGCATAACATAGTAATTCTAGGCTAATAATTGGAATAAGAGCATGTAATGTTTTCAAAATCGGATATCACGGTTAGTAGAGGCCGGTCTTCGGACCGGGCGAAAGGGGGTGCTCATAGCTGACCTTCCCCGATCGTACCCAAGCTCCCGAGCCAAGACCACTTTGGTGATGACGGACATGTGGCCTTCGGCACCGAGTCAGGGTTTCCTAAATTTCCCATTTTAAAATATTTAGGTGGCGACTCTGTAATCTGGCAAAGCAGTCCATGTTTGGCACTACTTTTCAAAAATCTGTTTTCTCAAACGATTTGCCGGATTTGGACTCTTTGGTTCAGATTTAGAACCGTGACAACAAAAGGGAGTCTGAGCTGTAGCGCGAGGTCCCCCCGCGGACGTGTTACAGTACCTCTGATTTTAAGCACGATATATAACACCAATTACCTCAATACAACAAAGCATAAATGACAAGTGTAATACATGCACATAAACTATTCAATAATGTTTAACCAACACAAGTGTAATGCATACATCACAATTCAACACAACAATGTCATCCTCCACCGATGACCAAGGACAAAACCTCTAGATGCATGTATTCAGTACACCTAATAAAAAAGACTCAACTCTCAAGCAAACCTTAAACCCAACAACGACTCTAGTACGATAGGTAAGGATAAAACCCCCAAATGTGTGTGTTCAACACTCATGATACAATAGTTCAATTCTCAAATTTATTTTCCGAGACTCACATAGAGTTAACATTTCATTTCCCATTTTCAAAATCAACTTTCATAATTTTTTTCAAGTCAGCATGTTCCATCACTTATTCCAAAAACACTTTTCCCTTATCACAAAACCAATTACATTCTCTTCATTTTACAAAATCAATTCCATGGATAATAAGCCATAACCCAACTTGATTCAATACGTTCATTTCAAAATAACCCCAATACCATAATTAATCCCTTAACTGTTAACACCTTCTACACAACTCATATTAACAATAGAAATTTACCAGCATTATTCAACCATAAACCCTTTTTATTTTACCAAATCAAAATATAATTTAGGCATTTCTCTTCTTTCAACAATAACATGCTAATTTTACTCTCTAATTAGTCCAAACCACAGTCAATGATAACAAAACCATTTTCAAACAACCAACCCTAGGTTTCCCTCATGATTTTCAGACAAATCCAACACGGATATGATTTTCATGCAATACAAAACTACCACATGTCTATCTATAGACGGAGTATTGAAAAAGAACAAAGAAATCCCTACCTCAAATGGAGAGACCAAATGGAGAAGATAAAGGATTTCGAAGGTGCTCCAAACCCAATAATTTTCGAATCAAAATGAAGAGCAAGCCATCCCTTCCTCTTCTTCCCTTATGAAAATGCTTACTCTCACTCTAAACACTCTTAATCTAAACTCAAAATCTAAAAAAACAAATGGAGAGAGATATGGGAAGAATCATAGAAGTTGAGAGGTGAGCTCAATTTATAAGCAACCTTGATGTAGTTGGTATTGAAAGGTTGTTATTAAAGCCCATTAATTGGAAAATGAATGGACAAGTTAGAATTAAATGAACACTAATTGAACTTAAATGAACACTAGTTGGAATATGAATGGACAAGTTTGTCATAAAATCCCACTAATGGAATATGAATGGATCACTAGTTGGAATTGAATAAACCATTATGAAAATTTAATAGACACTAGTTGGAATTAAATGAACATCAACCCTTGGTTTCCAAACACAACCAACCTGTTTTAAACCTACCCAACACAACCCAAGACTCATATACAAAGAGTAAAGGATGGAAACGGGAATAAGACAACAACACATCCACGGAACCGAGTCCGGAATACAATTAAACAACGAAAGGAAAACCAGGATCGCTATACGACTACTATCTCTTTCCTTACTCTGTTTCTTTTCAATTTCTTCACCATGTCTTTAACAAATGAAGAAATAGTCCATGAATTATGAATGAAAATTTAAATTGGGTTATAGAAATAAAAAAATAAAAATAAAACAAAAATAATGACCCATGAGAGACTTACGGGTTAAAGAAAAAATAAATAAAAAAGAAAATGTTGAGACCCAAACCAATGTCAACAGTCCCACAAACCAATGTCAAGACCCTCGCCTGACAACACAAATACAAACCCAAATCTTAGAAACACAAACCCAAATTGATGTCTCTTTTGCTTTGATTGAAAAGAAATATAATGATTTTCAATGCTCTGTTCCAATGCTTTGTATCTCTTAAGCTTTGTTTCCAACTTTTTTAGTGGTTCCATTGATTACATACCTAATCACACAAACCCAAACAGAAATCTTAGAAACACAAACACAAACCGAAACCGAAATCGTAAAAAAACAACCTAATCAACAATAAATAAATAAATAAATAAATAACACAAATCCAACACAATGAAACATTGAAAACCATTTGAAAAATCACTTAAAAATGTGTTAAAAACCATTTGAAAACCATTTCATGAGGATCAATTATTATTTCAGACCCAAGGATCAGATTGTATACCATACCACAAAATGAGTCCCCCCCCCCCCAAAAAAAAAAAAAAAAAAAAAAAAAAAAAAAAAAAAAAAAAATTACTCTTTCAACCCACCTAAATATTTCAATAAAGTTGCTCTACTAATTTTTTAGCAACTTCACATCTCCTTTCATTCTTACCTTCGAAACACAAATACAAAGTTGCTCACCAGTTTGGAAACACAAACACCAATCCAAATCATACCCAAGCACGTACCTAATCCTATCTGTTCATTAACGACATAATCACCAAATCCTATCTGTTCATCATCATAGAAAAAACATCAAAAAATTAAAAATGAAATAGATTTGTATGTGCCTATTCCAAGTACTTCTTCAACCTCTTTGCTACACTCTTCAACCTCTTCATCATGATCATCAATTTGGACAAATCAGAGCCTTTTATATGTACAAATTTTAGCTACAAATATTTACTTTGCACAGATCAAGTCTTATACATGTATCTTATCTATTTCATCATCATTCTACATCATCATTCTACATCATCATCATTCACCATCAACAACAACAACAATACGCACTCACAACACCCAGATCATCACAACACCAACAACAATTAAAAGTTAATCAGCAAGAAGAACACAGATCCAATCCTAAAATCAACAACAACAACAATATGCACTCACAACACCCCAGATTATCACAACACCAACAACAATTAAAAATTAATCTGTAAGAACACAGATCCAATCCTAAAATCACTGCACATACTTCAACTGTTAGATATTGATTAAGAATCATCTCAGCCATTCAAATGAAATGTAAAATTAAAAATAAATTTAAAAAAAAAAATCGTTTTCCCGTATTCAAAAAGGATAAAATAAAAAATAAAAAAATCTTAGCCATTCAAATGAAATGTAAAATTAAAAATAAAAAACGAATCGTTCTCCCTTATTCAAAAAAATATAAAATTAAACAAACAAATAAATAAAATCAGATATAGGTATAGATCATTTACTGTCTTTGGGTCGATGAAAATCCACATAGAACTTCTCCACCTTATAGTCATTCATCATCCTATTTCACAACAATCAAAACACAACAATTAAAATAATTATAATAATAAATTAAATGGAAGAAAAAAAAAAAGGGCAACCATTCAAATGAAATGTAAAATTTAAAAATTAAAAAAAAAAACAGATTTGTATGTGCCTCTTCCAAGTACTTATTCCACCTTTTTGCCACACTCTTTGACCTATTCATCATGATCATCAATTTCGACAGATCAGAGCCTTTTATATGTACAAATTTTAGCTACAAAAATTTACTTTGCACAGATCAACTCTTATACATGTATCTTATCTATTTCATCATCATTCATCATCAACAACAACAATATGCACTCACAACACCCAGATCATCACAACACCAACAACAATTAAAAATTAATCAGCAAGAAGAACACAAATCCAATCCTAAAATCAACAACAACAATATGCACTCACAATACCCAAATCATCACAACACCAACAACAATTAAAAATTAATCTGCAAGAAGAACACAGATCCAATCCTAAAATCATTGAACATACTTTATCATGATCATCAATTTAAACAGATCAGAGCCTTTTATATGTACAAATTTTAGCTACAAAAATTTACTTTGCACAGATCAAGTCTTATACATGTATCTTATCTATTTCATCATCATTCATCATCAACAACAACAATATGCACTCACAACACCCAGATCATCACAACACCAACAACAATTAAAAATTAATCAGCAAGAAGAACACAAATCCAATCCTAAAATCAACAACAACAGTATGCACTCACAATACCCAAATCATCACAACACCAACAACAATTAAAAATTAATCTGCAAGAAGAACACAGATCCAATCCTAAAATCATTACACATACTTCAATCGTTAGATATTGATTAGGAATCATCTCAGCCATTCAAATGAAATGTAAAATTAAAAATAAATTAAAAAAAAAAGTTCTCTGGTATTCAAAAAATATAAAATAAAAAATAAAAAAATCTTAGCCATTCAAACGAAATGTAAAATTAAAAATAAAAAAAGAACCGTTCTCCCTTATTCAAAAAATATATAATTAAATAAATAAATAAATAAATAAAATCAGAGATGGGTATAGATGATTTACTGTCTTTGGGTCGATGAAAATCCACATAGAACTTCTCCACCTTATAGTCACTCATCATCCTATTTCACAACAATCAAAACACAACAATTAAAATAATAATAATAATAAATTAAATGGAAGAAAAAAAAGGGCAACCATTCAAATGAAATGTAAAATTTAAAAATTAAAAATAAAACAGATTTGTATGTGCCTCTTCCTAGTACTTCTTCGACCTCTTTGCCACACTCTTCGACTCTTCATCATGATCATCAATTTGGACAAATCAAAGCCTTTTATATGTACAAATTTTAGCTACAAAAATTTACTTTGCACAGATCAAGTCTTATACATGTATCTTATCTATTTCATCATCATTCATCATCATCAACAACAATATGCACTCACAACACCCAGATCATCACAACACCAACAACAATTAAAAATTAAAGAAGAACACAGATCCAATCCTAAAATCACTGCAAATACTTCAACCGTTAGATATTGATTAGGAATTATCTCAGCCATTCAAATGAAATGTAAAATTAAAAAAATAAAAAAATCATTCTCCCGTATTCAAAAAATATAAAATAAAAAATAAAAAAATCTCAGCCATTCAAACGAAATGTAAAATTAAAAATAAAAAAAAGAATCGTTCTCCCTTATTTAAAAAATATATAATTAAATAAGTAAATAAATAAAATCAGAGATAGGTATAGATGATTTACTATTTGGGTCAATGAAAATCCACATAGAACTTCTCCACCTTATAGTCACTCATCATCCTATTTCACAACAATCAAAACCCAACAATTAAAATAATAATAATAATAATAAATTAAATGGAAGAAAAAATGGGCAGCCATTCAAACGAAATGTAAAATTTAAAAATAAATAAATAAATAAAAACTATTCTCCCTTATTCAAAAAATATATAATAAAAAATAAAAAATAAAAATCAGAGATGGGTATAGATAATTTACTGTTTGGGTCAATGAAAATCCACATAGAACTTCTCCACCTTATAGTCACTCATCCTATTTCACAACAATCAAAACCCAACAATTAAAATAATAATAATAATAAATTAAATGGAAGAAAAAATGGGCAGCCATTCAAATGAAATGTAAAATTTAAAAATAAATAAATAAATAAATAAAAACTGTTCTCCCTTATTCAAAAAATATATAATAAAAAATAAAAATCAGAGATGGGTATAGATGATTTACTGTCTTTGGGTCCATGAAAATCCATATAGAACTCTTGCATACCATCATTGATCATCTCCACCTTATAGTCACTCACCATCCTATTTCACAACAATCAAAACCCAACAATTCAAAAAAACATAATAATAAATTAAATGGAAGAAAAAAAAAATTAGAGATTTACAGTTTCTCTGAGTTTGCTTTGGGAAGACATGGTGCTGATCGGGTCAGTTCTTCAAGTAATCCGAATTTATACATTCCCTGTAAAATTATGACATTTGTAAAACAATAATTAAAAACTATGCTTAGCCGAAACAATAATTAATAAAATGAACAGGTATGCATTTCAAGTAGGCATTTTTAACTCAAACCTCAAAAACAGGTTCTAATTAGAAGCACAAAGACTTCTCAAGGAGGCTCTTGGAACATTAGATGGACATTAGCATCTATGAATAATATATGCATATGTTGATGACTGCAACTCCCAAATTCACAAAGATGTTACTACTCATGCTGTAAGTTTATTATTGGTTGAAAGCTCTGGATTTAGGATACATTGGAGTTGTAGTTTGGCAAATGACACGCAAAATTAGTGGTGACAGTTTCATTTGTAATTCTCAATATTTGCAGAGCTTGTTATGAGCAACTTTAGCCAGACCTCTAATCCTCTACATGGTAAGTGGGATATATAATGCTTAATTCATCTGCATTAGTTCTATTGTTTATGTTATCTATCATACACCAAAAGTGTGAGAGGTTTCTATAAAGAGCTGAAAGACTCAAGTAGCAAACTATTATCAATCCAATGGAAAAAGGGTTTTCCCAGTTTGTACATTAAAAAAAATAAAAAAAATAAAAAAAACACCATTTATATCAAATTAGATATAATTTGTCTCGGAACCTTGAAGCCACTTAAAAAAAAAAAAAAAAAAAAAAAAAAAAAAAAAAAAAAAAAAAACTGATGGCCATTAACAGAATTCAAAGAAAATGCAAAGAAACTGAAATTGAATCAAATAATTCAAAGAAAATGCAAAGAACTCGTTAAATGTCCACAATCAACACAATTCAAAGTGGTGGGAAAAGGGAATGAATACCTTGGAAGAAGGCGCAAAGACAGACCCAAAAATTTCAGAATATGATAAAGGTTACCTTGCAAGCCAAGTTCGAGATGCAAAAATCGAGGACTGGAGAACTGGAGAGCAGCATCGGACAAAAACAGATCGATTATCATAACCTTGAAGCCACTGAAACAAAAATCGGATGGCCATTAACAGAATTCAGAGCTTGTTATGTATACAACTAACCAATGATGAGCTTAGAATGTGTCCTATGCATTCACAAACACTGGAATGTAGCCCATGCATTAATAGAGAGAGAAAACCAGCTGACCTAATAATAAATAAACTATTAAGTGGCTTGTATAAGGACATGGAAATGAACTCAAAAAAATAGCAAAAAATGTTGAAAATGATTTCTTGACCTCCACCTTCTCTTGAATATTCTCTTTTAATTTATTAAGCAAATTTCTTTGTTCACTGATACATTGATGTTAAATTGTTTATAGAAGCTCTGTAAATGGCTTGTTCAATTGCTTATGGCTCTTAACAACTTACATGTGAATCATATTCTTCATCGAGATGTTAAGGTAAGTTGCATCTATCTGTATACCTAAGGATTTATGAATTATTTATAAATCAAAACATAACACAATTCCAAAGGTCTCTCTTTCTCCAACATTTTCTCTCTATTTTGAAACTGTCATTTCCTAATGTATACTCTTCAAAATCAATCAAACAGTAAGTCATTGAAAAAGAAAAGTCTCCTTTAAAAAAAATCATCTCTTCTATCATTACAATCTGTTTCTCCTTAAATTTTCATTGCAAAATCAATAAAACATTGTGATCCATTGACAAACTCTCTCTCACCTTCTTTCTCTATCTATAATTACATTTTGATATCAACAAAATAGAACACATATTTTGAAACTGTCATTTCCTAATGTATACCCTTCAAAATCAATCAAATAGTAAGTCATTGAAAAAGACAACTGTCCTTTAAAAAAATCATCTCTTCTATCATTTCATTGCAAAATCAATAAAACATTGTGATCCATTGACAAAATAGAAAACATGAAGCATTTGACCCCCTTGGGGTCACTCAGTATACCCTCATTACCAAAAAGAAATGACAATCTTTGACTTAAGAAACCCTCCTTTCTATTTACATTACATTAACAAAACAATTTACACCTTAATCAAATGTACAAAACAGGTAAAACAGAGAGTAAGCCATTGAAGCATTCAAAATAAATAAAAGAAGGCACGGTATAGTAGATTAAATAAAACGAACCTGAGAGGTTAAATTGGGAAAAGGCAGAGTAGTGTAACACAATGCCAAATGGCAGAGTTGCACTTCTAAGATTTGTGACAACCACCGATTCTCCCCAAAGTGTAACTGATGATCCCTTGGTTGAGTCGAATTTAAACAACCATAAAAGATGCTTGTTACGTCCCAAGTAATACATGACAAACAAACCCAGCCAAAAACAAATAAAGCCATCAGCCATACAACAGCCGAGTTTGAAGGAGGAGAGGAAAGAATACTGAAATTACCTTGCGAGTGCGAGTTCGACTGAATACAACAGCAACCTAAGGAAATTGAAAAACATAAACCAAACAGAAATACTTGCAAGTTCCAAGATCTACTGGCAGTTATCATATCAATTTCAATCTACAGCATGTTTTTGTAACTTTTAAAACCCTAGGCACAAAAGTTTAATTTAAAAATTCATGCATAGCATTGAAAAATTCTCTCTCTCTCTCTCTCTCTCTCTCTCTCTCTCTCTCTCTCTCTTTGAGGGATGAGATTGTATACGTGAAATTGAGGAATTAAGAAAAGTTTACAATTCATGACATAACTAATAAAATTAAAAGAAGGTACAAAATTTGATATGAGCAAAGAGTAAAACAGTTAATTGAGGGATTAAACAGTCTGAGAGTAATAAAAAATGTTCTATTTTTATTTTTTAATACCTTTGTTAGTCGGATCGCCTGATTTCTTTTCAGCAGCAAGACCTGAATCCTCTGTTACAAGCCCAAAATAGTTAATCGATTACAGAGATAGTTTTATATAATATGATAGAGAGAGAGAGAGAGAGAGAGGTGTTTTACTTTCGGGTATGGCAAGGGTTTTGGAGAGAGAGAGAGTTTCTCTCGTCTGGGATTGGGACCAGACTTTTCTCAGATGGTGCGGCCATCGGATTAGCTTCCGATTTACCTTTCATCGGCCACTTGGGACTCTGCTGCTGCTGCTCTCTCTTTCGCCTTTCATTGAGGAGGAAGAGGGTAGGTGAGATCGTTCTGTTAAAGTAGAAGAACAGAGAGTGGGAGAGAGATAGAGAGGGAAGGTAGGACAGTCGCGGAGTTGGATCAATGGCGACGATGATGATGAGCAGCGGCGGTGGTGGTGAGCGGCGGCAGCGGATCGGTGGTGGTGTTCGGTGAAGGATGAAGAAGGGTAAAGGTAACAGCTAGAGATCAGGCAAACGTAGGGGAGAGAGAGAAGAGAGCGTGAGAGAGAAACGTATAGAGAGGGAGTTGAAGAGATGTGTTTAGGCAGACATGGAGAAGAGAGAGAAGAGAGCGTTTGGGCGAGAATCAAACACATCTCAACCATTGATATTTATTAGAATGGATCTAAACCCTTGATTCAAAATGTATCTCTCATACATTTTAACACATTTTTAAAAAGCCTCTTGCCTTATTATATAGATATATATATTGAGTAAATTTATTTTTTTGGTTCATCTCGATTGGATTATTTGACAAATTTTAAAAAATATTCACTAAAAAATAATGAAATAATAAAAAAAACTTATGAAAATCGGTTTGTTTTTCTGATTTTTCTAAACTTTTTTACAACAAAAAAAAAAAAAAAAGAAGAAGAAAAGAAATAAATGTTATTAAATTTTTGTAAGCAACTAACAGACATGGATCAAAAAGGAAAAAAACTACATAATTTTTTAACAAGTTCACTAAGCACCAGTGTTGTGATAGATTAAACTATCTATTCATTTTTTTAATTGTTAAATTTTATATCATTAAGTTGTGTTATAATGTTATTAATAACATGAATTTTTAAATTAAATTGAATTTAGTTACGATATAAAATAAACAAACAAATAAGGAAAGTTTTCATTGGCAACCATTACATTTTCCCTAAATCTTTCCTTTAAGTAATCCTTTCAAGTTTAATCTAAAATATGAAATCTATACTAGTTAGGCCTTTGAGGATTAAACTCCCCCTTTATTTTTCTTACTTTTTTTTTAAACTTTTATATCATTAAGAATGATGTGTCATAATGTTATTTGAAATTTTTCATTAATTGTCATTATTTTTTGCCTAAATCTTATCCCTTTTAAGTTTTCTCCGTCAAATTTTATTCCAAAATTATGAAATTAAAAAGATTATTTTCTAAAAATTAATCAAAATTAAAATTTTGTCTCCCACTCTTTCCTTCCATTTTCAAAACACTTTTTTCTTTCAATTATTCTATATTTTTTTCAATATAATTTTCTTCAAAATGCTAGTTTTCCATCAATCAATTATCTATTGACTAGCAATTAACTAGCAAAATCTAATTTCCATCTAGTCTAGTAGATTTTAAAAATCTAATTTTTTTTTTTAAAAAAGAATTAAAATTTCACTAAAAATGAGAGAAAAAATAATCAACAAAAAAGTTACTGAAAAAAATCAATTCCAAACAACTCTTAAATTTAAACCAAACATTGATCTTTCTCAGTAAATTTATGGGTAAAAATTCTAAGACTGTAGTAATTATTTAGTCTTTTCGAAATTCTAAGATGATATGAGTCCATCTAATAGTAGGAAATTATGTACTTACATTATTACATAGTCGAAAAAGAGTAGAATCAATATGAGACAATGACAAAACATTATTGATTGGACACACAGTCACATGATGTTCCTAAAATGTTAGATAAGTTATAGAGATTGTACTATTGCTGCTTAATTTTGACTAGTGTATTTTTGCAGGAACTCTACAAAATAGGGTGTAGAACAATGGTTGTAGCTGGGCTAACTTCAATTGGTTGTATCCCAATCCAAATGACTACAAAACTTGAGATTCACAGAAAATGCATAGATCATTCAGATGCTCAATCTTATAATGCCAAGCTTTCAAATTTGTTACCTGAATTGCAATCTTCTCTTCCAGGGAGCAAAATTATCTATGCAAATATATACACACCGTTGGATGACATGATGAAAAATCCACAAAAATATGGTAAGCTTTAAAATCCCCAAGTTGATTTTTTTGCTATATCCTAGGATTGCATGAACTTATTTTTTAGTGCATCAAGAAACTATTATACCTGAATTCGTGTTTCTGTTTTTATGAAGTCTTGGGTTAGCCTAGCCTTGACTACCAAGTCTTTCGTAAGGGAGAAATCTTGGGTTTCACTTTTAAGAGTGTAATAGGTGTTGAAAATAAGCTTGATGATGGTTTAAGAGTGTAATAGGTGTTGAAAATAAGCTTGATGATGGTAGGCAGCCAACCACCCACCATGTTTGACAGCCACCATCTTTGAAGAAAGATTGGTAGGAGGTAAACAATGGCTGCATAAATTGTAGGCTTTCACACTGTATTGTTGTATGCTTTTACATTGTCTAGTTTATCTATAAATAGCTAGTATATCAAGAATGTTAAGTGTGTAGGAGAAAAGAAGAAGAAGAGTGCTCTATAGCGATCCCGGGTTCTTACCTCTTGTGTACAGTGATCCGAACTTGTTTCCGTGGATGTTAGTAGTTGCTTATACCTTGTTTGCATCCTTTCGTACTTTGTATTTGAGTTATAGGATGTGTTGGGCAGGTTTGTTTCGGGTTGGTTGAGCTTAGAAACCAAGAGTAGTTACCCAGATTTTGCCTTCACGCTCGAGCGGGTGTTTTGACGCTCCAGCGTGATTTTCCATCTTCCAGTATTTCTTCTGCAGTGTTGGACGCTCGAGTGGGAGTTTTGACGCTCAAGCGGGAGTTTGTGTGTG
Organism: Camellia granthamiana; assembly: GCA_036172215.1. Classification (NCBI taxonomy): domain Eukaryota; kingdom Viridiplantae; phylum Streptophyta; class Magnoliopsida; order Ericales; family Theaceae; genus Camellia; species Camellia granthamiana. Next base: position 52,528,720 of record CM069905.1, on the reverse strand, counting down.
ACGCTCGAGTGGGACGTTTTACGCTCGAGCAGGGACTTGGTTCAGCAAAAAGTTCTGGGAGTGTGCATCCGCCGCTCGAGCGGGAGTCTATGAGTGACGCTCGAGCGGGGGTTTCCACGCTCGAGCAGGGCGACTCTTATATAAAATCGAGATCTGACTTTTTGGATCACTTTTTCACACCCTTTTCTCTCTCTTATTTTTCCAAAACTCCATTGTTGAGCCCCTTTCTCTAGAACCTTGCCTTCTCTCTAGGTATTGATCTAGTAGGAGATGTTTCCTCACCTTTGGCCTTTACAAAAAAGTTGTTGATCGTCAAGGGCTATCTTTTAATCCAAGAATCTCGGGATTTGGAGCATTTTCATTTTCTTCATCTTCATCGTTGGGTGTCAACTTTTGAGGTAGGGATTTCTACTCACTCTTATGGTCTTTGACATAAATTTTTGGTTGTTGTGATAAAGTGTTGAAGTTGGGAAATTTTGGGACTTAGGGTTTCAAAATGTTAAAAGGGAGTTTTGTTATTTTGATTCTAAAAATGTGTATTTTGGGTTTCAAAATAATGGTATTGTTGTTGGTTGTTGATATTTAGACCATTGGGTCAATATTGGGAAAAAGGGGTAGAAAACCCTAACTTGTTGAATAAATTAATTGGTATAATTAATTTGGAAAAAGTTGTGGATTATGGAATTGAGTTGGAAATAATGAAATTGACTCATTATATTGTGGAATGGTGGAGTTAAATTTGTTAATCGCTCACTTTGAAAACATTGATAATTTATCTGTTGGAGCTTTTATTATCTGTTTAGAAATAATTGCTTGGGCTACCGGTGGAGGGTAGTTTTGATTATTGTAGAAAATGCATGATGATTAGGCAAACTAAAACTAATCGATTGAGTATGCCATCGAATATAGCGACTGGAATACTACATTAACTTTATGTATTGACTAATTGTATATGATCTATGTTTATATACATGTGTTGTGTGGGAGGAGATAGGGGATGTACTCTACGGTTTAGGGGAAGATAGGGGATGGACCTCTAAACCGGATTTTTGTGTGACATTGATACAGCACTACAATGTATATCAAGTGTTGATCATGGAAGTGTTCAAATTGATTTGATATACCACTACAATGTATATCGCTATCAATTGTGAAGTAGAGAAGTGATTCTATGTTATGTTGATACAGCGCTGAAATGTGTATCTTTCGTAAAGTATGGAAGTAGTCTATGTGTTATCGATATAGCATTAAAATGTGTATCCACCATGAATTTCGAAAGTGTTTAAAGATGAGTCTAAATCTCATTAAGTTATTTGGCTAGGTGTTGAGCCTTGTTTTCAAACTCAAGGTTGAAAAAGAAATGGAAAATGAAAGGAAACATGGACATAGTGGTCATGTAATGGAAATGGATTATGAATTGATTTATGGGAATTAAACATTTATCAATTGCTAATGTCTTAGTTATTGCCCATACTGTGTTTAGCATATCTCTACTGGGCGTTGGCTCACCCTATATGGGACATTATTTTCAAGTACAGGTAGCATGCCACCTCCAAGGACATAGCTTGGATGATGATGAGAGTTGAAGACTCTTTTCGCTTATTTTGTTTGTATTACATGTATATCAAGCCAAGGGCTTCTTTTGTATACAGTTAGTACTCTTCTTTTGTGCAACCAAGTGTTAACTTGGAAAGTTGTAAACCCGTAGGGCATTTGCTTTTGTTGTTAACATGTGATACTGTTGTAAGAATTACTCTGATGAATAGAAGAATATTTATCTTTTATATCAACGCATGTCTAAATTGATGGGTTCTAATGTTATTATTTTGAGGGCGTTACATGCTCTCTGTATTTGTTTCAAAATTTATTCAGTGAATTGAATTTCAGTTTGGTTCAATTTTTAAGTCTCTTCTTGTGAATCACCAACAGTGGTTTGCATCCCACTCCCACCAACAGTGGTATCAGAGCCGAAGGTAGCTTAAATTTGCAGACATTCTGCAAAATTTCAAGAACAGATCGTCGTTTCAAAACTTGCCCAGAAATCAAAGTTGTTGAAATTCATTTTTGATCATACCAGTGTGTAGCCCTCATTGAGACGATCACATTGAAAAAAAGAATGTCGAAAACCGAGCCTTACAAAGCCCGCACGTGCCACACGCGCCCCTTGACGCCGTTGCCACACTCCGAAACTCGCACACGCACCTCCATACGTCTTCTTCACCCGAATTGTAGAGTCCGACCCTAAGCACCCGATCCAATCCATTAGCCCAAATCCGGACCAAGTTCTGACGTCATCGCCAACGTCATTGCTGACGTCACTCCGAGCCAAGCACAAGCCGAGTCACAAGCCGAGCCGAGCCGCCGTTGACCTAAACCACTGACTTGAACAGAGCCTCCGTCGCGCCGCTAACCAAGCCGCGTTGACTGAGCCGCTGAAATCAGCACACAGAGAATTAATCCAGTGTGACGCGACTAAGGTGCAGCCGCAGATCTGAACCGTTCAACTTGTTTTGGCTTGATCTAAGCCATTCGGAGTCTGTTTCTGGTGATCCAATAGTGCTTTCCAACTATTTGGAATATTCCAGATAGATCTGTACGATCAGAATTTGCAAATTTCATTTCAAAAATTTGCAGAGTTTTAAAGACAACCAATGGCCAACACAAACAACTTCTTTCAGCCCCAGTTTCCAAAACTCAGCAAGGAGAACTATGAAAATTGGAGTATTCAAATGCAAGTTCTACTAGCCTCACAAGATTTATGGGAGTTAGTGGATCAAGGATATGATGAGCCAGCTACTCTCGAAGATGAAGGAAATTTAAATGATACTCAGAAGACGGCGTTAAAAGATTCAAGGAGGAAAGATAAAAAGGCCTTGTATCTACTCTATCAAGGCATTGATGAGTCAAGTTTTGAGAAGATTTCAGCAGCAACAACCTCTAAAGAGGCATGGAGTATTCTTCGCAATTCACACCGTGGAATTGAGAAAACGATCAGAGTTCGACTCCAGGTGTTACGTAGCGAATTCGAGATGCTGCACATGAATGAGAATGAGTCAATTTCTGAGTACTTCAACAGAATATTGACCATTGTTAATTAGATGAGAAGATATGGAGAGAAGATGGAATCTCTTCAAGTGATAAAGAAGATTCTCCGATCACTCTGTCCCAAGTTCGAGCACGTGGTTGTAGCAATAGAAGAGTCCAAGGATCTCAGTGCCATGACCACCGATGAGTTAATGGGCACACTTAAGATTCATGAACAAAGGATCAACAAGAAGACTCCCTCAAGTTCTCTAAAGCAAGCTCTTCAATCAAAGCTGTCTTTCAGAGATGACAGAAACGAGCAAGGGGGGACATCACAAAGAAGCCGAGGAAGAGGCTGTGGTTACAATAATTGAAATTCTGGTTTTCGAGGAAGAGGCGGAAGAAGTCCAGCCAGTGAAGGAAGAAATCAACCACACTTTGCTCCAAGAGGAAGAGCAAGAGGTAGAGGAGGTGGTTACAACAACCGACCAGGATTTGACAAAAGCAATGTTCAGTGTTACCAGTGCCACAAGTTTGGGCATTACAGCAATGAATGCCGAAGTAGAGCAACAACAGAAGCCAGCGAGCAAGCAAATTTTGCCGAGCAGGAAACAAACAAAGTTGGACCTACAGTCTTGTTTGTTCACCAAGGAGACACTGAAAACCAAAACAATGTTTGGTATCTAGATTCGGGAGCCAGTAATCACATGTGTGGTAAAAGAGAGCTGTTCATTGAGCTTGACGAGACTATACAAGCACAAGTCTCATTTGGTGATTCTTCAAAGACTCCAGTGAAAGAAAGAGGTAATATTCTGATCAAGCTCAAAAATGGAGATCATGATTACATCTCCAATGTTTATTATGTTCTTGCCATGAAGAACAACATTTTGAGTATGGGACAACTCCTAGAGAAAGGATACGACATTAGCATGAAAGATTGTCATCTTACCATCAAAAACAATCATGGTAATTTGATCGCTCGGGTGAGAATGTCCAAGAATCAGATGTTTGCATTGAACATCCAACATGATGCTGCGAAGTGTTTAAGTGCCATTATCAAAGACAAAGACTGGCTATGGCATTTAAGGTTTGGACATCTCAACTTTGGAAGCTTGAAGTTGTTGTCAAGCAAGAATATGGTGAAAGGGCTCCCTCATATTGCTCATACTAATGAAGTCTGTGAAAGTTGCATTCTTGGCAAGCATCACAGAACTAGCTTTGCCAAAGAAGTGAAGTAGAGAGCAACAAAGCCGCTGGAGCTAGTGCACACTGATGTGTGTGGTCCATTGAAGCCAATGCCAAATGGACAAAATAGATATTTTCTCACTTTCATTGATGATTATAGCCGGAAGACATGGGTGTACTTTCTTAAAAGAAAGTTGGAGTGTTCAGCATCTTCAAAGAATTCAAAGCTTTTATAGAAAAGCAAAGCGGCTACTACATCAAGACATTGCGATCAGATCAAGGTGGAGAATATACATCAGATGCTTTCGAGAATTATTGCAAAGAGCATGAAATCAAGCATCAAACAACACCATCCTATACGCTATAGCTGAATAGTGTTGCTGAAAGGAAGAATCGCACAATCTTAGATATGGCAAGGAGCATGTTGAAAGGAAAGGGACTGCCCAAGCAATTTTGGGCTGAAGCCATATCATGTGCTGTGTATTTGTTGAACAGATGTCCAACCAGGAGCCTTCATTCTATGACTCCAGAAGAAGCTTGGAGTTCACATAAGCCAAGTGTCAACCATCTCAGAATATTTAGGTGTGTTGCATACACCAAGATTCCAGAAGCAAGAAGAACCAAGCTCGATAAGGGAGAAAAATGTATCCTTGTCGGATATGGAGATAGAACAATGGGATACAAGTTGTATAATCCCATTACCAGAAAGGTGATCATGAGTAGAGATGTGATATTTGAAGAAGAAGAAGCTTAGAATTGGAATTAAGATGAAGTTGTTAAAGATGCAAAACTCATTCTTGAAGATGAAACATCAAAAGCTCCAGTTGAAATCACAAGAGAAGTTCAAGATGAGCCACAAACTCCTCCACATAGAATACCGACACCTAGATCGCCAATCTCTCACAGAAGTGCTGCATCATCATCATCATCAACATCATCAGATGATAGTTTTTTCAAACAACCAAGACCAATGAGAAATTTGCAGGAGATATATGAAGCTACAGAAGAAGCAGATCTGAATTTGTTCTGCCTACTTGCAGATAGTGATCTACTTACCTTCTCAGAAGCCATCCAAGAAAATAAATGGAAGAAAGCAATGGATGAAGAAATTCATGCCATTGAGAAAAATGACACATGGAAGCTTACCAATCTACCAAAGGGGCACAAACCCATTGGAGTGAAATGGATATACAAGACAAAGAGGAATGCACAAGGCGAAGTGCAATGCTATAAGGCAAGGTTAGTAGCAAAAGGTTACAAGCAGAGAGCTGGAATTGACTATGGAGAGGTGTTTGCTCCAGTTGCCCGATTGGAGACTATCAGGCTAATGATTTCTTTGGCTGCCCAGCACAAGTGGCAGATTTATCAACTTGATGTGAAATCTGCATTTCTTAATGGTTTCCTTGAAGAAGAAATCTATATTGAACAACCTTCGGGATATGTTCAGAATGGGTATGAAGACAAAGTGTACAAATTGAAGAAAGTACTTTATGGATTGAAGCAAGCTCCGCGTGCATGGAATACTAGAATTGATCAGTATTTTCATGAAAATGGTTTTGAAAAATGTCTATATGAGCACACACTATATTTGAAGAAGGAAGCTGATGGAAGCATGTTGCTTGCTTGTCTTTATGTTGATGATCTAATTTTCACCGAAAACAATCCAGCCATGTTCAAAGACTTTAAAAGAAGCATGGTCCAAGAATTTGAAATGACAGATATTGGATTGATGGCTCATTTTCTTGGCATTGAAGTAGCACAAAGAAAAGATAGAATTTTTATTTCCCAAAGTAGTTATGCCAAGGAAATTCTCAAGAGATATGGAATGGAAAATTGTAATCCAGTGAACACTCCTGTAGACAGTGGAGTGGAGCTCAGAAAAGGTACAAAGGTAGGTGATGTGGATCCAACTTATTTCAAGAGCCTAGTTGGAAGTCTTCGATATCTTACTTGCACTAGGCCAGACATACTCTATGGAGTAGGACTGATTAGCAGATATATGGAAACACCGGATCAGTCACACCTTTATGCAGCAAAGAGGATTCTTCGTTACATCAAAGGTACAGTCGATGATGGTTTATTCAATAAACCAACTGATAATTTCAGTCTTGTTGGCTACTCAGATAGCGACTGGGGACGTGACTTGGATGAACGGAAAAGTACTATGGAGTTTAATTTTTTTATGGGAGATACAGCCTTCACATGGTCACCCAAGAAGCAAGCCATTGTGACATTATCGACTTGCGAAGCTGAGTATGTTGCAGCCAACTCAGCTATGTGCCATGCAATATGGTTACGGAACATGCTAAAGCATTTGGGATTTCCACAAGAAAAACCCACTGAGATCTATGTTGATAATCGCTCAGCAATTGCATTGGCAAAGAACCCAGTTTATCATGAAAGAAGTAAGCATATTGACACCCGCTATCATTTCATCCGAGAGCATGTGAAAAATAAAGAGGTGGAATTATTGCCTTGCAAATCTCAAGATCAGCTTGCAGATATTTTCACGAAGCCATTGAAAAATGATCTATTCAACAGAATGAAGATAATGCTCGGGATGAAGCAGCATGGAGAATCAAGCTTAAGGGGGGATGTTGAAAATAAGCTTGATGATGGTAGGCAGCCAACCACCCACCATGTTTGACAGCCACCATCTTTGAAGAAAGATTGATAAGAGGTAAACAATGGCTGCATAAATTGTAGTCTTTCACACTGTATTATTGTATGCTTTTACATTGTTTAGTTTATCTATAAATAGCTAGTATATCAAGAATGTTAAGTGTGTGGGAGAAAAGAAGAAGAAGAGTGCTCTCTGTATTTGTTTCAGAATTGATTCAATGAATTGAATTTCAGTTTTTTTCAATTTTTAAGTCTCTTCTTGTGAATCACCAATAGTGGTTTGCACCCCACTCCCACCAACAATAGGAGGGTAAGATTTTCTTGCAATGTGTATGAGTGTGAGTTTCAACTCATCTGAAATGTTAATCTAACAATTAGCCACTAACTTTCGACAATCAAAAAATATATATTTTTACAAAAATTAAGTTTTTTATTTTTCATATATTTTTTTATTTTAGTGAATTTTTTAATATTTTATGCAATTTTTTTATTTTTTAGATATACCTAATCTAGATAAACTTAAAAAGTATAATATTTGTGGGAAAAAAAAACTTTAAAAAGATTACCAAAGACAAAAAAATACAAGTGAATACAAAAATTCAACACATTTTCATATTTTGTTGTATTCAATGAATTTTTAAAAAAAATTATACAAATTTTATACTTTTTAAGTACACTAAGATTAAGTGGATCTAAAAAGTTTTTAAAAAAATGATTAAAATATTTTTAAAAAATCACTAAAAATATAAAATACTAATTGAAAACTTAAAAACTTATTTTTGAAAACTCCAAACCAAACAAAGTAATTTTGAGGGGAATAGGAATCACCAAGTTTGCTTTCAGAAAATTGAGTCCACTTTTCAGAACATTAAGTTTTTTATTTTCCGTATTTGTTTTTTGTTTTTTGTTTTCAGTGAATTTTTTTAATATTTTATTTTTTAAATACACCTAATCTAAATATGCCTAAAAAATATAATATTTGTAAAAAAAATAAAAAAAAATCACCAAATACAAAAAAAAAAAAAAAAAATTTATGAAAATTTGATACATTTTCGTATTTTGTTGTATTCAATGAATTTTTTAAAAATTTTTGTACAATTTTTTTTACCTTTTAAGTATATTAAGATTAATTGAATTTAAAAATTTTTTTAAAAAATTATTAAAAATACAAAAATACTAATTAAAAACTCAACAAACCGTTTTTGAAAACTCAAAATGATTCCAACAAATTATTAAAAATACAAAAATACTAATTAAAAACTCAACAAACCGTTTTTGAAAACTCAAAATGATTCCAACGTTTGGAACGGATTGAGGTAGGAAAGTAATTCCTCATTGTTCATTTCAGCAGGAATCACTTTACTAGGCTGAGTAGGAATTGATTCTGCCACTTCCCTATGGGAATCTCACATTAATGTAGAAATTTTAGCTATATAAAAATAAAAGGGAAAATTACAACAAAAAAAAATTCCAATAATTTGTAATTTGAGCTTTGCAATAAAATAAATAAATTCTAAATTTTTAATTTTGTTAATTTACATTATAATTTTTTATTTTTTTTCAGTTTAAAGTTTAGATTCTAAACTATTCTCTACTTATGTTCTGTCAAAAAAATATTTTAGTTATGAAACCAAGCTTACCAAATCAAGCTTATTAGTTCTCAGAGCTTTTTCAGAAAGAGTGGGTTACTTTAAAAAAATCTAGAAACTATTTTGAAAATAATTCATCAAACAAATTTTATGTATTCCTCTAAACATAAAAATAAAAATAAACAAAAAAATTACTGGTAATTGAATTGAACGGCCAGAGTCTAGAAGGGGGATACGAACCTCATTACTGAATAATAGAATCTCATTAAAGAGATTCCTAATTTACCTACTCAAATAAATGGTGTTACGGGTGGAGACACCAACTATTTTTAATCACAATAGTTAAAAAATGCTAGAGACTTTTAAAAACTTACCCACTTAAAATATGAGTGGCGGAGAAATTTACAAGATGTGTATCGTAAAAAATTGTGATTTTTTATGATAAAAGTTATGAATATTTATAGTATATGTTATTTTTTTTGTGGTAAAATTACGAATAATAAATTTATAATGTGCATTCTGAAATTACAAATAATAAAATTATGACACTTTATAGTGTTTGTCAAGCCCCGTATTTTATTATTCGGATAACCTTACCAATATTCATTAATTAAGTCTATTTACAAATAACATTTCATCATTGGATGAACTGATGAATAATTAAATATACATATTCCCTCTCGTTATACAACAATGACATTTACATACAAATAAAAGAAATGCCCTGAGGCTTACAATAAAAGAGAGGACACTACTCTTTACAAAAAGATAGCACTCCGCCAAACAACAAATGAAGTAGTACAATCCATTTCTACATTACACTTATGAAATGGTAAAACCCATTGATTGATCTTCAATTCCTAAAAGCATTCCCTGTACACATGTACAGGCAGGGGATGAGCAAAACTCACCGAGCAATCCCATATTAAAACATTAAAAGATATGCGAGTACAAAGATATTTATACATTTTCATGAAATTATGTCATGTCAAAATCATAAGGTTTTATCACATAATCTATTAAATCCATTTTATTTAATTAACCACAACCAGGTAACTTAAATAAATAAACATGCTTCAATAGTAACATGACATTCTTTTTAATCCATTCAATTACATGACAAATGTATCCATGTTTCATAACAATTTTCATTTCTTAATTCATAATCCTGGCTCAGAACCTGGCCGTACCCTTTAAGTGAGATTACATCTCATATCAACAGTACTTCCATTTCAAAAAAACAATTTCAGTTTCATGACATTAAAGTCCATGTTCCAGTTCATTTTCCATTTCCTTTCAACTTTGAGTTTGAAACAAGACTCAACACTTAGCCAAATAATTTAATGAGATTGTAACTCATCTTTTAAACACTTTCGTAATTCATAATGGATACACATTCTGATGCTGTATCAAAAACACATAAACCACTTCCTTACTTTACCAAAGATACACATTTTGGTGCTGTATCAACATAACATAGAAACACTTCTATACTTCACAATTGATAACGATATACGTTTTAGTGCTATATCAAATCAATTTAAACACTTCCATAATCCACACTTGATACACATTTTAGTGTTGTATCAACGAAGTCCATCCCCTATCTCCTCCCAAACAATATCCGGTTTAGAGGTCCATCCCCTATCTTCCCCTAAACCGCGGAGTACATCCCCTATCTCCTCCCACAGAACACATGTATATAAACATAGATCATATACAATCAATCAATACATAAAGTTAATGTATTATTCCAACCGCTATATTCAATAGCATACTCAATTGATTAGTTTTAGTTTGCCTAATCGTCATGCATTATCTACAACAATCAAGACTATCCTCCACCGATAGCCCAAAGTAGTTATTTCTAAACAGAAAATAAATGCACCAAATGGATATAAAATCAACATTTCACCTAGGTGAGCGATAACTTGTCCAACTACACCCTTTAGCCCCGTACATTCCCAATTCCAACATTTTCAATTTCATTTCTCATTTCTCAAATTAATTTCACAAATTAATTTATCAATGTAATTAAGGCATTATTCCCAAAAATTACATAACAACCCTAAGGTTCCATTTTCATCAATGTTTCAACATTAATCCCATTTCTCCATGCCAAACATGCATATAGGTTTTATATATTTAAAACCCCAACTATTGTAAAATTACACAAAGGCCCAAACTTTCTCAAAATTACACAACAACTTCCAACATATCAAAATGCTAAAATTTAAAGACAAACCTCATAAAGAGGAATAGGATATCCCTACTTATTAAATATTACCATTTTTATCAAAATCCTCATTTAACTGCAACATGGTAAATTTTCACCGATAGCCAAAATAGTTATCTCTAACATATTAATTAAAAGATAACAACATAGGCATATAATCCAACATATAACTATAACTTGGAATCTCCCATGATTCCCAACATTTAGAAACAAATCATATTCCTCATTTTATCAAAGATGAACAACTACACTAGTTTTCATATCACAATCACGTCCGGTAACCTCTCAAGGTCCATTTCTAACCATGTCAGTTTTATTCCAACAAATACATTAAGTAAAATAATACCGTTAATGCCCGAGAAAATATCATTTTCTTTCCAAACTCATTCTCCAAGCATTATTCAACTATGACATCCTATTTTGATTGAAAGCCCCGAAAGTTAAACGTAATTCTTTTGTTTTCTTTAAAAATGCCCTTTTGGCCACAAACCAATAAAAATTTCAAAACTAATCGAATCGAAGTCCGTTTTTGTTCAAATTAAAAACGTAACTCTTTCATAACCTTACAAACATATTTCAAGTTTACACTTTCGTAATTTGGGCATCAACTTTTTACTTTCTTCAAAATTTCTCTTTTAAGCAAATAAAACACAAAATTTCTAAAAATTCTAATTAAATCATGTACAACTCTATACTCCATATAATCAAGCAAAAGTGCATAAAGAAGTGTAGGAAAAATCTCTACTTAACACTTTACACAATATTCCTCAATATCAATTTACTTTTCTCAAAAAAATAAATTCCAAAACTCAAGGATGAGATAAATATTTCAACCTTAGTTTCTCAAAATAAATTAGCTAACCATAATGTGATGTAGATATAATCCATACAACTATTAAATTCTATTTTCAAATTTCTTTTACAAAATTAACAACACAAAATGATTTTTTTTCCAAAATCGATTTCAAAATACCAACATTCTTAACATTTCAACATAATTTTTCTTCCAAAAACTACCAAACAAAAATCTGAAAATATACCTATATGCAATATCTCTTATAATGATATATTTTCTTAAAATAATCCGAATATAGCTTTAATGTAAAAATATGAAGAAAATCCCTACCTCAAATATAAAGAACAACAAATATGAAAATGCAAACGTCGCCCGATCATGAATCCGAGAACACCGTTGCAAAGATTACGACGAGTTCTCCAACTTTCATTTACAACACTCTTGCAAAATCTTACTCTAAGGACTCCCACTCTAAGCTCAAAGCTTGAGCAACAATAGAGGAGGAGAGAGAGAAGAGAGAGCCGAGAGATAGAGAGAGGGAGAGAGAGAGGGCTGGTCAAAGAAACCCCCCAAAAATGAAAGTGAAAGGAAAGGAAATGATAGGAAAGAAAAAGGTGAGGAAACAACCCCATGTGGGTTTGTTTTTTTTAATGATGGGTTTTTTTTTTTCAAAAAAAAATATAATTTAATTTTTGTAATAATAACTCAGAATTTTATAATATAAATTATAAAATGATATAATTTTTCTCACCACAAAAATATAATATTTTTGTACACCATAAAATATAATATTTTGCTCATTTCACAATACATATATGTTTCATTCTTTATAAAATATATAATTTTTTTCACCGTATGATACACACCATAAATTTAACTTTTAAATATTTATTATAACCCTATATAATAAATAATAGCAACTCCCAAGGTGGTTACTACCAATCATATAATTAAAAAGGACCAAACACTCAAAACTCACTTTCAAATTCTGTTGCACACTAGACAGAACACCGATTAGTCCACGAATTTTCATAAAATAAATACTCATCAATAAATTCTGAAATTTTTACCCAACGTGCTAGACTCGTATATGAACAACATACAAAAATTTCATAATTTTTTGAGACCGGTAACTATTTTTAAAAAATACAAAACCAAACTGGTTTCGCACAGAATTTACACAGCACTCAAATTCGGAAATTTGCTCAATTAAATTATGCACTGACTATTTAACAAAAAAAAAAAATTATGGGTGATTACAACCTACCCTCCTTAGAGAAATTTCGTCCTCGAAATTAAACTCAAGTAATGTAATACATTCTACAGTCGCCCACAAACTTATTCTGGTACTTATTAATGCATCAACAAAATTTCTTTGACTACTACATGAGCCTCAACAAGTCACACCGGTAAGTAACCAAACCATTATAATCGCACACTAATTGGTTATAAAAACCCTTACTAGTATAAACCATTAATTGATTCTTCTATTCACATTGATAACCCAATGACAATAAAAGAGAATCTAATTCCTTAAGCATAACAAGAATTTTGGCAAAAACGACTCCTCAAAATACCAAGACACCATACCTTATTGGTGATAACCTGTCACGCCCTCAAAATAATACATAAAACCCATCATTCTAGACATGCAATCATATAAGAGAAATCAACACATTTCCATTCATCAGAGTAGTCCTTACAACAGTATTACATGTTAACAACAAAAGCAAATGCCGTAAGGGCTTACAACTTTCCAAGTCAACACTTGGTTACAAAAAGAAGAGTACTAACTCTATACAAGGAAAGCCCAAGGCTTGGTATACATGTAATACAAACAAAAGAACCAAAAAGAGTCTTCAACTCTCATCTCCGTCCAAGCTATGTCCTTGGAGGTGGCATGCTACCTGTACCTAAAAATGATGTCCCATATAGGGTGAGCCAATGCCCAGTAGAGATATGCTAAACACAATATGAGCAATAACTAAGACTCTAGCAACTGATAAGTGTTTAACTCACATAAACCAATTCATACACCACTTTCATTACATGACCACTGTATTCGTGTGTCATTTCATTTTCCATTTCTTATCCAATTCACAATTCAACTACGGCTCAGAACCTAGCCAACAACTTAGATGAGACAGTAACGCATGTTAAACATTTCTCATTTCCCATTAAATGTGCGTATGAGCTATACCAACAAATCAACAAATAAGCATATGAGCTATGTCAATAATTCAACAGATAAGCATATGAGCTATATCAACAATCCAATAGATTAGCATATGAGTTGTATCAACACTTCAATAGATAAGCATATGAGCTGTATCAATTTCCGGTTTATAGGTCCAGCCCCTTTCTTCCAATAAACCGTTCGGTTTAGAGGTCCAACCGCTTTCTTCCAATAAACCGTTTGGTTTAGAGGTCCAGCCCCTTTCTTCCAATAAACCGCCCACACACAAAACAACATATATATATATATATACACATTGGTAGTATACATAATCAATCAATACATAAAGTTAATGTATCCATTCAACAGTCATACTCTATGACACGTCCATTCGATTAGTTTTAGTTTGCCTAATCCTCATGCATTGTCTACAACAATCAAAACTACCCTCCACGGGTAGCCCAAGCAATTATTTCTAAACAGATAATAAAAGTTGCAACAGGTAAAATTATCAACATTTCAAAAGTGAGCGATAAATAAATTCAACTCCACTAGTCCATCTAATAATGAGCCAATTTCATTATGTTCACTTCAATTTCACAAATCCATAACTTTCCCAAATTTAATTATACCAATTAATAAATACACAAATTAGGGCTTTCTCCCCCAACTCTCAATATTAACCATAGGTTCAAATATCAACAACCAACACCCAAATCATCATTTTGAGACCCGAAATACATGTTTAAGAATCAAAATAACAAACCCTCTTTTATACCATTTTGAAACCCTAAGTCTCAAAATCAACCAACTTCAACATTTTATCAAAACTACCAATAATCTATGTCAAAGACCATAATAATGAGTAGGAATCCCTACCTCAAATTCGGAGCTCAAGGAAAGAAGATGACGAAACTCAACGTGCTCCAAAACTCGAAATTTTCGGATCAAAGTAAAGCCCTCGACGATCAACCCAACTTTTGTAAAGACCAAAGGTGAGGAAAACACCCTAGCTTGATCAATACTTAGAGAGAAGTTATGGTTTTAGAGAAAGAAGCTCTCAAATGGCTTTTTGGAAAAGTAAGAGAGAGAAACGGGTGTGAAAAAGTGAGCCAAAAAGCTGAATCTCGGAACCTTATACCAGTCGCCCCGCTCGAGCGTGGAAACCCCCGCTCGAGCGCCACTCACAGACTCCCGCTCGAGCGGCAAATCCCCCGCTCGAGCGGCGGATGCACACTCCCAGAACTTTTGCAGACAGGTCCCCGCTTGAGCGTCCAACTCCCCCGTTCAAGCGGTACTCACAAACTCCCGCTCGAGCTGCCAATCCCCCGCTCGAGCGTCCAACACTGCACAGGAAATACTGGATGGTTGTTTTCCCCGCTCGAGCGGAGAGGCCAAAATCTGGGTAACTGTTTTTGGTCTCTAAGCTCAATCTACCTGTTCCAAACCTTCCCAACACAACCCAAGGCTCAAATGCAAAGAGTAAAGGATGCAAATGAGGTAGAAATAACAACCAACTCCACGGAACCGAGTCCGGATACGACAAATAAAGAAAAGGGGAAACCGCGATCGCTATAACCTCCCCCCCTTAAAGAATTTCGTCCCCGAAATTATGGAAACGCCAAGACACAAGGCCAATGGATCACAGAGCACTCAACACCCGAGCCCCAAGGAAAGAAATTACTCTCACAACAAACCTTCAATTTATTCTTACCAAGGAAGAGACTAACCAAGGGAACACGTTCTAAACGACAACCCTATAGGCACGAAGGCCTCAACAAAACCAAACCTTCCCCGAAACAATTCACCAACAACCGACTAGCACCCCAAGCTAAGTCACTACTCAACATGTATAATTCCCAACAACACGACCACAGTAAATCGTTTGCATAGATAAAAGAAAATCATTTTCTGGTTCATGAGACATTTCTCAAAGATGTTTAAATTTTCAATGTTAGTATTCCGAAATAAATCTTGCACTTTCCATGCGAAGTTTAAAAGTTTTGTAAACATTTTTCATAAGCACGGTGTTACTCAAAACACTTGACCACCTACTATTTTGTTTGCCAAAGACTTCCCATTGAAATTTCTCAACAATATTACAATTCAAAGTTTAACAACCTGGCCCATCACTGGTCACTTTATCTCTACTCAAGAAGCAATTTACAACATCTGCTATAACATGTATTTCTTCAAATCTAAGAATTCCCAAAATATATGGTTCACAAGTTCATATCATAGTCAATGTTCATGATATATTCCCCAGTTCTATAATACATTCAACATATGCAATGTTACATTAAACTTTCATTTCATGGCAAGTTTCAAAGTACTTCCGTGAACCAAAAAATAAAAAAATAAATAAATGCAATATTTTTCAACTTCAGACACATTCAATGCTCTTAAAGTTCAACAATATACAACACATGCTCAAGCATCCACAAATAGATCTGGATATTTCTCTCGGATCTGAAATTTACTCACCCAAGTGGTCTTCCCAACCCCGTTATGTTCCCACAACACCTCTATTAATGGAAGGGTCCCGTTTCCCCAAGACCCGATAACAATGATAATAGTAAGCTACACGCAACCACTACAGTGTTCTGAGACCTCCACTGCGCCTCGACTACCGACAGTACTTACATTAGTATTTAGTACTCACCACCCTAACACAGAAAACATGAGAAACGTTTGTACACGAATTTCTAGTTGACTTCCACAAAACAGGAACGCAAGACTAAGCAAGGGTAAGGAACCACATTACAGCACATTAATACCCCAAAAATTTCAGGGTCTTACCCCAGACACACAACTGGCCACTTACAACTGGCCACAGCCGACTCAGAGATCTTCCTCAATTATTTTCCGAAAGTAAGGATCGCAAACCCATATTTCGATTCAAAATCATTTTAGTTCACAAAGAGTACTCAATTTCCCTCAAGTGAATCGCAACATAATCACTCACAAAACCCGCCATACTCATAGTAATGACGCAATTCCCAAAAAGTACTACCACAATAGGGACTCCTAAACGTTTGAAGTTCCCAACAATGCAGCAACATAAAGGATAACTTTATACACCCCACGCCTTACACCACACAAACCAGATTGAATAAGTTGAAACGACTCTAACAGTATGCCACACTTACTCCACACACTTTCACCCCCTTACTCATATTACCACTATCCAAACTGAATGACGGACACTTATGCCAAAGTGACCTAGCTTTACCAATCCTCAAACCAAATTTCAAACTTCAAGCCACACTTCCATCGGTAACCATATTATAGCCTTACCAAGGTATCCGCCAAGGATCCCCTAAGATTAATCCCCTTCTACACATCATCTACTAATAACATACGAACCACACATTAATACGCATCGTACTATACAAAACTTCTTCACTTAGAGATTTCACCCACCACCTCGACTGAACTCGAAGTAACAGAATTTGCTTACCCCTTCCCTCATACTGAGTTAACTGACAGGGTTTGCTACGACACAACATTTAACATTACCCATCAACCGTTCGTACCGAACACAATCAATCACAGCATCTTCATCCGACAATGACTTATAGGGTCCACACTTTATTCCTCATTCTATTTGTCACTCATTCCGAGAGTACAACCAAGACACTAAGTCTACGTGCCCAACCATCCGCCATTACTACACCCGAACAACTGTCTTGCACCAAACCCCGACACCAAAGCATGACGCCGACAAGGCTTTCAAAGGCTCACCATCCTAACTATCCAGCAGAGTAAAGGTTCTCACCCTCCTCACTATTAACCCACATCTCTATCCGCAAACACCATACCACTGTGACTCCATCCACGGGTCACACCCTAACCACGGGCTGTACACCCAATCAACCCTTACGATAGCATCTCCCGACCTAACTAGTGTTAAAGTACAAACCTATCACATTCGACCATAATAAAGGAGCCCAAAAACTTAGGAAACATCCATATACTACTACCCGAGATATAGCACCAGCTGCTTACGACACATCACTCCCCGATGCCAACAACCATACCCTCATATAGGGACTAACACTCCCTCAATTGAAACGACTGACCAATACATATGCCAATTCGGCAACGCTACCTACCACGAAGGTACAAGTCTAATCCTAACAAGATTATGCGCTATGCCCTCGTAAGATACCATGTTAAATACATACTACACCTAGTATTAATCACACACTTCCCATTCCCTCGAGGAGTTCCCACGATAGTAGATCAACATCACTTTCATGTACATAAGATCAATTAGATGACACTAATGAAATTTGAACACCTAGGAAGTATACTGTTCTCGCCTTCTAGTAATCCTAATCGAGATACGCATCCCTCAGTAATCCTTTCAAATTTGAAAACATGGCTCATCAGCCCTCATTTTTCCCCAAACTATATCACACGCATATGAATGCATTATTACCAAGAATTTTATGGTCTCACAACAACCTATTACGTCAATAAAACTTTTAGAGTCACTACATGCTCTAATCTGCCCATTGCAGGAAAATAGATAAGCACTGGCACACATAGCTATATAAACATATATATATAGAAACAAACAACCTTGATGTTCCAACATTTCCAAAATACATTGGTTACACAACAGAATCCAATGATCACAAAACGATAATTCACCGATTACAAAACGGATTAGTCAAAACAAAACCACCCTATCGGTATTACCACCACTACCGTCCCTTGTTGGACCGCGAAAGTTGGTCATCTCCAACCCAAGATAACCTACAAGCTTACGAACCCCGGACAAGAACTACTGATGTGCCCCAGCCGGCCACACCTGGAACAACTGCGGACTTCCCCAACCAGGGCTTGGGAACTCGACTCCCCCGAGGCCCTCGAAATCTGGCCTGTTTGTTCCCCAAAATGGTACTGCCCCTGTCCAGTCAAATAAGGCTGGACCCGACTAGGTTGTAAAACCCCCAAAGTAGCCCCTAGCTGAGTATAGAAACGGCTAAAATGACCCGGCTGATTACACACCCAACAAGTAAGCGGCTCCCTAGCATGAGGATAGTTCAAAGCCTGAGCTGATAGAGGCCCCAACAGCTGCTTCCCCACTGGGCATTCGATTGGCCCATAACCTGGCTGGCTAAAAGATTTAGGCGGTGCAATTACTGATCGGACTGCCAACCCTGCCCTCTTCATCTGTGGGCAAACCGAATACTTTTGTGGGTGCTTTCCAAGAGAAGTTCTTATCTTCAACAGTCAGAGAGAAGCTGAGAGATAGTTTTGCCAGCTTTTGTAGTTAAGTTATTCAGTGGCCGAGTATGAGGCTGCTTTTACCAGCTTGTCCAGGTTCGCACCTGAACTTGTGGCGTCTGAGGAACGCCGCTGTATTGAGTTTGAGAAGAGGTTGAGGCATGGCCTCAAAATGAGAGTTGGTGGGTCTATGATCCGAGACTATGGGTGCTTGGTTGATGCTACAGCCCATATGGAGATCATGATGCAAGAGGAGGAGGGACAGAGGGGCTCCAAGAGGAGCCAGGATGGTCAGGGTGATGGCAGGAGATAGAGGGGTGCTAACCCTCAGCAGTCTCAGGGTGGTGTTGCTAGATCGACCTTTCCAGTGCCGAGTGCAGGCTCGCGGAGAGGCAATCAGGGGGATTTCACGTGTTTCAAGTGTGGTTAGCTGGGCCACAAGGCTTCGGTTTGCCCACAGAGGGGAGGAGGTCAGCGAGCTTCTTCTTCTTCAGCTAGACCGCAGAGCCAGAGTCAGAGCAGGGGCCAGCCACTGTCTTGTTATCAGTGTGGTCAGGCGGGGCACCTGAAGAGGTTTTGTCCGTAATTGAGTGGCACATCTGGTGCATCTGGGCAGAGGCAGAGTCTTCAACCAACTCAGTCAGTGCAGGCCTCGAGGGCCAATCAGGGGGGCTTCATCGTCCCAGTCTGTGCAGCAGTCGTATTCTCCGAAGGGTGAGCAGGTGGATCAGGGGCCTACTGGGCGCGTGTATGCTGTTACTGCGCAAGACCTGGTACCGGTTCCATCAGTTGTGAGAGGTACCTTTCTGTTTTGCAACTCGGTTGCTAATGTATTGATTGATATGGGTTCATCTCATTCCTTTATATCTGCTACATTTGCATCTATTTTGGAATTGGAGTTGGCCCAATTAGCATCTCCTATATGTGTTGTATCACCTGTTGGGGGTGAATTGATTTTGAAGCACGGATGTAGAGGTTGTGATATAGAGGTCGCCGATCATTGGCTTCCGTTCTCTTTTGTAGTTATGCCCATGAAGGGTTTTGATGTTATTTTGGGTATGGACTGGCTATCATCATACCGAGCTGTTATCGATTGCTACCGCCAGAGGGTCACAGTATGTACCTTGAGCGGGGAGTGTTTTCATTTCTTGGGGGACCGGGTTGGTAGTGTGTTGCCACCGGGGTATGATCCGCGAGAGCGGAGTGAGCTTAGTGGTCTTCTTGCTAGCCTTTTGAGTAGTGAGTGTGATGAGGCCCAGATTGAGTTGCCGAGAGTGGTTTGTGAGTATTCGGATGTTTTTCCCGAGGATCTCGTTGGTTTGCCACCTCACCGTGAGATTGAGTTCTCCATTGATTTAGTGCCCGGCACGGCGCCGATTTCCATAGCACCTTACCGGTTTGCTCCAGCCAAGTTGAGTGAGTTGAAGATTCAGCTCCAGGAGTTGCTGGATAAGGGCTTTGTTCGCCCTAGTGTTTCACCGTGAGAAGCACCGGCCCTCTTTGCTAAAAAGAAAGATGGTGCCTAGAGACTTTGTATCGATTACCGGAAGTTGAATTGGGCTACGATCAAGAATAAGTACCCAATGCCCCATATAGATGATCTGTTTGACCAGTTGAAGGGTTCCCGTTGTTTCTCTAAGATAGACTTGAGATCGGGTTACCACCAGTTGAGGGTCAGGGAGGAGGATATTCCGAAGACGGCATTTCGTACGCGGTATGGCCATTATGAGTTTCTGGTGATGCCATTTGGGCTCACCAATGCACCGGCAGTCTTTATGGATTTAATGAACTGGATCTTCCGGGAATTCTTAGATCGTTTTGTAGTCGTTTTCGTGGACGACATTCTTATCTATTCGCCTTCAGAGGAGGAACACGAGGAACACTTGAGAGTGGTGCTTGAGTTGCTTAGAGCCCATAGGCTGTATGCCAAGTTTGGGAAGTGTGACTTCTGGCTAGGGGAAGTCAAGTTCTTAGGCCATGTAGTATCCGGGGGAGGGGTATCTGTTGATTCATCCAAGATTGAGGCAGTGCAAGATTGGGCACAGCCTAAAAGTGTGTTTGAGATCTGCAGTTTTCTGGGATTAGCTGGATATTACCGCCGGTTTGTGAAAGATTTCTCCAAGTTAGCTTCACCGTTGACTAGACTGACTCGAAAGGGAGTCAAATTCGTATGGAGTGAGACTTGTGAAAAGTCGTTTCAAGAGCTGAAAGTTAGATTGACCACCGCTCCGGTCTTGATTATTCTGGAGAGAGGGTTGGGTTATGCGGTTTATTGTGATGCCTCACGAGAGGGTTTGGGTTGTGTGTTGATGCAAGAGGGGAAAGTGGTAGCCTATGGTCCACGTCAGTTGAAAATTCACGAGAAGAATTACCCTACAGATGACCTAGAGCTAGCAGCAGTGATCTTTGCCTTGAAAATCTGGAGGCACTACCTATATGGTGAGAAGTTCGAGGTGTTCTCGGACCATAAGAGTTTGAAGTATCTGTTTACACAGAGAGACTTAAATCTGAGGTAGAGAAGGTGGATAGAATTCATTGAGGACTACGATTTTGAGTTGCACTATCACCCGGGAAAGGCCAATGCTGTGGCCGATGCCCTTAGTAGAAAATCCATAGGTGATGTAGCTTGTATAGCCATCCGGGAGTGGGAGATGTTAGGTGCGCTTGGCGAGTTTGATTTGCTTCTAGGCGAATCCGTTGAGGCTGTGGCCTTGTTTTCTGTTGTTGCGCAGTCTACACTTGAAACTAGAGTGTTAAAGGCACAGAGAGGTGACCTTGAGGTAGAATCCCTCCGAGAGAAGATCTCCAGCGGGAAGGTTGAGAAGGGTTTGTCTGAGTATCCCGACCAGAGTGTAAGATACTGAGACCGATTGTTTGTGCCGGAGTCCTGCTGAGAGGAGGTACTCCTAGAGTTTCACCATTCACGCCTTGCAGTGCATCTGGGAGGTACCAAAATGTATTGTGATTTGGGGCGCCAGTTTTGGTGGAGGGGTATGAAGAGAGATGTGGCAGTTTTCGTTTCTAAGTGCCTTACTTGTCAGCAAGTGAAGGCCGAGCATCAGAGGCCAGCGGGTTTGTTACAACCCTTGCCTATTGCCGAGTGGAAGTGGGATCATGTCACTATGGACTTCGTTGTAGGTCTTCCGAGGACTCAGCGGGGTAGTGATGCTATTTGGGTGGTTGTAGACCGGTTGACTAAGTTGGCGCACTTCATCCCTATGCGCGTGAGAGATTCGGTAGATCATCTTGCCGACTTGTATATTCGGGACATAGTGAGGTTGCACGGGGTCCCAGTGACGATTGTCTCAGATAGAGATTCTCGTTTTACTGCCAGGTTGTGGCAGAGTTTGCAGAGTGCCTTGGACACTAAGTTGACCTTTAGCACGGCTTATCATCCTTAGACTAACGGGTAGTCCAAGCGTACTATTCAGATCCTTGAGGATATGCTTCGGGGTTGTGTCCTTGACTTTAGTGGGACGTGGGAGAGGCACTTGCCCTTGGTGGAGTTTACTTACAACAACAGTTTCTAGTCTAGTATCGGTATGGCACCATTTGAGGCCTTGTATGGCCGACCGTGTAGGTCTCCAATTTGTTGGGCCGAGGTGGGTGATACACCTTTGTTAGGTCCGGAGTTGGTAAGGGAAACGACAGAGAAAGTTTAGCTTATCCGTAGGAGGCTTGTTATAGCCCAGAGTCGTTATAAATTTTATGCCGACCGTAGGAGGAGACCTTTGGTGTTTGAGGTGGGTGATCATGTCTTTCTAAAGATATCACCTAGGCGGGGATTGATGAGGTTTAGGAAGAGTGGGAAGTTGTCCCCTCGGTTTATTGGCCCTTTTGAGATCCTTGAGAGGATTGGCGAGGTTGCCTATCGTTTAGCATTACCGCCGCAGTTATCCGGAGTTCATGACGTGTTTCATGTGAGTATGCTTCGGAAGTATGAGCTAGATCCATCACACGTATTGGATTGGACTGACTTAGAGGTTGATGAGGATACCTCATATGAGGAGAGACCAGTTCGGGTCTTGGATAGCCGGGAACAAGTCTTGCGAGGCAAGACCATTCCCCTAGTGAAGGTTTTGTGGAAACATCACGGAGTGAAGGAAGCTACTTGGGAACGTGAGTTGGAGGTCCAAGAGAAATATCCGGATCTATTTGTGGATGTTTGAGCATGTATTGTATATTTTGTTGTATTATTGAACCTTAAAAGTATTGAATATATCTTAGGTTATAAAACATCATTTATGTTTTGGTTTAATGGAAGTGTTTTGGAACTTGCCTCAAAATGGAAGTTTGATATAACAATGCATATGTTGAATATTGTAGAATTCGAAATGTATCATGAACATTAGTTATGATATGAAATTATTGAAATTGGAAAAGAAATGCATGTTGAAATGTATGAGTTGTGAAATGCCTCTTGACAAGAGATGGAATGACCGGTAATAGGTCAAGTTGTTTAATGTTGAAATGTAACATTGTTTAAACAGAGAAAAACTTGTTTTTGAAAACTTGTGTTTAATTTCGGGGACGAAATTCTTTAAGGGGGGGAGGTTATAGCGATCCCGGGTTTTTCCCCTTGTGTACAGTGATCCGGACTTGTTTCCGTGGATGTTAGTAGTTGCTTATATCCCGTTTGCATCCTTCCGTACTTTGTATTTGAGTTATTGGATGTGTTGGGCAGGTTTGTTACAGGTTGGTTGAACTTAGAAACCAAAAGTAGTTGCCCAGATTTTTGCCTTCACGCTCGAGCGGAACTTTTGACGCTCGAGCGGTCCCTTCGTTGTTGTTTCTCCGCTCGAGCGGGTGTTTTGATGCTCGAGCGTGATTTTCCATCTCCCAGTATTTCCTCTGAAGTGTTGGACGCTCGAGCAGGTGTTTTGACGCTCGAGCGTGAGTTTGTGTATGATGCTCGAGCGGGGAGTTTTACGCTCGAGTGGGGACCTGGTTTAGCAAAAGTTCTGGGAGTGTGTATTCGCCGCTCGAGCGGGAGTTTTGATGCTCGAGCAGAAGTCTGTGAGTGATGCTCGAGCGGGGTTTTCCACGCTCGAGCGGGGCAATTTTTATATCAACTTCAGGATTTCATTTTTGAATCACTTTTTATATCAACTTCGGGACGCTAATAGTGCTAACTCCAACTCCAACATAGATGCAAATGCAGCAGATACAAAAGAATGAGACGCACCCATATCAATCAAGACATTAGCAACCGAGTTGCAAAACAGAAAGGTACCTCTCACTATGGATGGAGCCGGTACTAGGTCCTGCGCGGTAACAGCATACACGCGCCCTGTAGGCCCCTGATCCACCTGCTCACCTCTAGGAGCATACGACTGCTGCACAGATTGGGATGACGAAGCTCCCGGGTTGGCCCTCGAGGCCTGCACAGACTGAACTGGCTGATAACTCTGTGTCTGCCTAGAACCAGACGCTCCCGAAGTGGCACTCAACTGTGGGCAAAACCTCTTCAGGTGCCCAGGCTGTCCACACTGATAACAAGACAAAGGCTGGCCCCTGCCTTGACTCTGGCCCTGAGGTCTAGCTGAAGAAGAAGCAGCTCGCTAACCCCCTCCCTTCTGCGGGCAAACCGAAGACTTGTGACCCAGCTGGCAACATGCAAAACAAGTCAAACCTCCTTGACCACCTCTCCCGGAGCCTGCACTCGGTACAGGAAAAGTCGATCTAGCCAAACCACTTTGAGACTGCTGGGGGTTAAAACCCTTCTGTCTCCTGCCATCACCCTGGCCCTCTTGGAACCTTGCTGTTTCTCATCATCCTCCTCCTACATCATAATTTCCATATGAGCAGCCGCATCCACCAGATGTCTATACTCTCGAATGTAAGACCCACCAACTCTCAACTTGAGGCCCCACCTCAACTTCCGCTCAAACTCATAGCAACGGCGTTCCTCGGACGCCACTAGTTCCGGTGCAAACCTGGACAAGCTAGTAAAAGTAGCCTCAAATTCGGCCACTAACAAACCCTACTGCTTAAGCCGGCTAAACTGATCCCTCAGCTTCTCCCTAGCAGCTGCAGATAAAAACCTCCCTTGGAAAGCCTCTACAAAAGCCCCCCATGCACCACCCACACGGGCCTTCTCATACTTCCACCATTGACCCGCATCTCCCTTCAGCTGGAAGGATGCCAAGATCACCTTTAGAGTCCCATCCTCGATGCCAAGCATCTCGAATGTCTTCTCCATCTGTTCCAGCCACTCGTCAGCCTTAAGTGGCTCTTTCGGATCTCCAATAAATTCGTCCGGGTTAGACCGGAAAAATTCCCTCTTCAAGAAAGAAGGCCCTGCCTCTGCAACCTGATGCTCAGCCCTGAGAATACCCAAAACTCCCGCTATCTCTCTGGCCAAAGCACCCATAGCCTGCTGACCCACTGGCTCGGCCACATTGGCCTGGCCAACTCCCTCCTGCATCGTCGGAATGTCATTCGATAAAGGCACCTCCTACCTCCTAGGCCTACCACGCCTACCACCTCGTCCTGACATCCTATTAAAGATAACAAAGACGTTAGCACATTCATAAATGTGCTGAAACTAAACACCCGCGTCCTAATGCATGGACAACTGTAATTCACTCCATGTAAGCACATAAACACATAAGCACTTACGAATTCCATTCTCGGATAATGACAGTCCCAAGGCATTACTAGAGTTCCGGTTAGAAACAGCATTGATCAAGTGCTTCTCCAACAAGGCTCACAGAAACCCAAGGATCCAATCAATATCCTAGAAATCAAATCCCATACCCAAATAGTCACATAAACATGCTATCACATAAACACATTACATTACACTTAAGTCTCTAACAAGCGAGACAAACCCATTGTGATACTAATCACTTCCCACGTACCCAAAGTATTCGAACCCGGTACGCTCTGATACCAAGTTGTAACACCCTCAAAATAATACATAAAATCCATCACTAAAGACAAGAATTGATACAAGAGAAATCAACTATTTCTATTCATCAGAGTAGTTCTTACAAAAGTATTACATGTTAACAACAAAAGCAAATGCCCTATGGGCTTACAACTTTCCAAGTTAACACTTGGTTACACACAAAAAGAGTACTAACTCTAAACAGAAGAAGCCCTTGGCTTGATGTACATGTAATACAAACAAAAGTAACAAAAAAGCCTTCAACTCTCATCCTCATAATCCAAGCTATGTCCTTGGAGGTGGCATGCTGCCTATACCTGAAAATGATGTCCTATATAGGGTGAGCCAACGCCCAGTAGAGATATGCTAAACACAATATGAACAATAACTAAGACATCAGCAATTGATAAATGTTTAATTCCCATAGATCAATTCATACACCATTCCCATTACATGACCACAGTGTTTGTGTTTCATTTCATTTTCCATCCCTTAACAAGCCCACAATTCACAGCGATGGCTCAGAACCTGGCCAACAACTTACGTGAGACAAAACTCATTTTAAACGGTTCTCATTTCATAATCAATAAGCCTACTAGCTGTATCAACAAATCACCTGATAAGCATATAAGCTATATCAACACTTCCAAAGATAAGCATATGAGCTGTATCAACACATAAACTGACAAGCATATGAGCTGTATCAGTGGAGTCCATCCCCTATCTTCTCCCAAATAACATCCGGTTTAGAGGTCCATCCCCCATCTTCCCCTAAACCGTGGAGTACATCCCCTATCTCCTCCCACACACACACAATGTATATACATATGAGTCATATACACAATCAATCAATACATAACGTTAATGTATTCTATCAACCGTCATACTCTACGACACGTCCTATTGATTAGTTTTAGTTTGCCTAATCATCATGCATTGTCTACAACAATCAAAACTACCCTCCACCGGTAGCCCGAGCAATTATTTCTAAACAGATAATAAAAGCTCCAACTGATAAATTATCAATGTTTTCAAAAGTGAGCGATTAATAAAACCAACTCCACCGTTTCACAATATAATGAATCAATTTCATTATTTCTAGCCATATAACCACAACAAAGTCATTTACTACACTAATGACCCCGATATACCCAAGCATGGCATATTTCTCTTTATTCTCCACATTGACTCCAATAGCCCAATATTACTAACAACATCAACAAACCCATTGTGACACCCAAATACAAGTTTATGATTCAAGATTATCAAAACCCTCTTTTCAAAAATACACACTTGAAACCCTAGTTTCCAAAACTCAAAACCATTTATACAAAAACTCAATATCTAGGTTAAACCTCAAAAGAGTGAGTAAGAATCCCTACCTCAAATTTCGGAGCTCAAGAAAGAAGTTGAAGAAAACCAAAATGCTCCAAACACCAAGATCCACGGATCAAAATGAAGCCCTCGACGATCAACACAACTTTAACAAAGGCCAAAGGAAAGGAAAGCACTCTAACTAGATCAAACCCTAGAGAGAATGGAGTTTCTAGAGAGAAAGGCTCTCAAAAATGCTTTTGGGAAAGTAAGAGAGAGAGAGAAGATGCAAAAAGTGATTTCAAAATGCCCAACTGTCAACTGATATACGACATTCCCGCTCGAGCAGAGAACACAACGCTCGAGCGTAAAGAACAAATAACTAGGTCCACTCGAGCGCAATAAGTACCACTCGAGCTCCAAGACACAAGAATAAAGTACATCCGCTCGAGCGCGAAAACCAGTCCGCTCGAGCATGGATTTCCCCCTCCCAGAATTTACACCAACAATGTACCACCCGCTCGAGCGCCAACATGCTCACTCGAGCGCAACCCGCTCGAGCGCAAGAAACCCGCTCGAGCACTGAAAACACACCTGCAGAAGTTTGCAGGGACACAAAATACTGGAAGAGTGTAAACCCCGCTCGAGCGCAAGAAGTCCCGCTCGAGCAGACAACCCAAAACCAAACTCCGCTCGAGCGTAGAATAAGCCGCTCGAGCGCAACACCAAAAACCTGGGCGACTAGAATTGAGACTCAGGCTCAACCAACCTGTAACACGCCTGTCCAAAACATCCCAAAACTCACCCAAATGGAATTAAAGGACGACAACAAGATAGAAACAACTACCAACTCCACGGAACCGAGTCCGGAGTACAACTGAACAGTAGAGGGAATACCAGAATCGCTATAGAAAACTCAAAAAATTACTCCACAATAAAGCTATGATGATCAATCATTCACTTGAACGAGGGGGAGACACTTGCGGGTTTGTTGAAAGTGTACAAATGCATGAAACTAACATTATTATTTCCACATCACTACATACACACTCACACACTATTAATACTAATCTCTCTGTAAGAATCTATCTTTAAGAATGGCATCTTTAACAACAAATTGGACCTTGCCCACTTTCCTCCCAGTCTTATCTTTCCATCTTCATCATGATATCTTACAAATAAAAAGAAAAAAAAAATTGATCCCCTTAAAAACCTTTTTCTAATTGAGCAGTCTAATAATATGTCATTATTGTATTGATACAAAGATTTAAGTGATGAGATACATGTAATCATGGTGACTTAATGTGGTACATAAATATGATCATTATTATTCACAATGACATGACAAATTATATCTTAACTTTTAATTTGTAACAAATTCGACCAAGTTGGGATTGTTGAGGCTAGCTATGCTGTTCAGTGCACTTCCCTACTTTGTTGATGTATTTTTGCATGTATATTGCTTTTTTCATTAATAAAGCTTTATTTTGCCGATCAAAAAAAAAAATTCGACCATGTAAGGCATAAGTCCATTGTGATGTCATCGTGAGCGAATTATGAACCTATAACATTTCTCAAATAAATTAGAAAATGCTGGTCATATAATATTTTCAAGGAAAATTACGTTTACCCCTGGGGTTTGAAAAAATATAGTAGGTCCTATTAGTTTGGCATAATTACATTGAATTTTTTTAAAATTTTAATTCGTATAATACATAATTTCTTTTCATTAATAATTTGTTAATCATATAGACAAAAAAATGATATCATTATCTCTTTTACTCTGAAGTGTATATTTTAGCTTATGTATCCTTATATATTCACAATCTGCATTGGTTTTAGATCTTTTAGCCTTATTAAAAGAGAGTACGGGTAATTATGCCAAAATTGTTAGACTTGCTATATTTTCTCTAAAATTTGAGAAAGATCAGTGTAATTTACCCATATTTTTATATGAAAAATTTATATAAAAGTATATGAGAATGACATTTTTATAATTGTGACCTATATGGATAGACTTTTTACTTTGAGATATATAAACTTTGTTTATATAACATTACCTAAATAGGATTTTAATGAATAAACCTGCGAAAGCAATATTCATAGTAAATGTCGAGATTCAAATTGGAAATTTCAAAAATTATCCAATTATTGAAAATAAATATCAGCATCAATAATAAAATATTGAAAATACTTACAGAGGTGTAGGTATTTCTATAAGTATTTTGAGTTTTTTTTTTTTTTTTTAATTTTGAAAGCACTATTATTCTGAATAACAATTCAAATCTTGAACATTGTCTCTTTCTCTTTACTATTTTACCATGAAATAGACTTAAATCCGGGCCATCTTTCATGATTGTCCTCTTGATATCTCTTTTGCAAGTTACAAATGTGTGCATTAAGATCACAAAGAAAACAATAGGTAAGTTATAATGAAAAATGTTATATGCAATCTTTTTTTTTATTTTTTCTTTTTTTGGCTATTATTTTTGTATCATCATTTATGTGGATATTTATTATTGATTCTTAATCATTAAGAAAATAACAATATAAATAATCTAATATCATGTATTCAGTGATATTTAAGAAAATGAGATATATAATAACCCTCTATAAAAACAATAATGTTACGCTTACAAAGTTGTTATACCACGTTATATTTACCAACTTATTTATCAAGATAAAATTAAAGTAATAATTCTTTACTACTCATACATATATATATATATATATATCTAATGTACAGGCAACTAAACTAACACATTATATTATAAAGTAAGATAAAAAAAAATAGATAATCATTATAACATTATTTCTGCAACTAAATTAATACATTATATTATAAAGTAAGATAGTAAAAATAGATAATCATTATACGGAACCCGAAATTGACAACCAAATTTCTGACCAAAGCATGTAGCTTCAGTAGAACCCACCTCACATTTTAAATAGAAAATGACAATAATATACACTTTTCAGGGACTCACTTCTTGTGGCCTTCATTTTTCTCCTCTTATAAATATACACAAGCATTTCACCATTCCCTCACAACACACACTCTACAAAAAAAAAACACTCATCTTACAGAAGAGAACCATCTTGCTGATTCTTGCCAATGGCACCAACCATCTTCTTCATCCACCTAACCAATCATCTTCTACATCCTAACTAGCACCAAACCATGCAATGGCAGCACCCTCGTAACCAAATTCCACCCTCCTTATCTTTGGTGACTCAACAATAGACACAGGCAACAACAACTACATAAAATCCCTAATGAAAAGCAACCACAGGCCCTACGGCCAAGACTTCCCTGGCCAGGTTGCCACGAGACGATTTTCAAATGGAAAACTCGTCCCAGACTTCGTGGCCACCATGTTGGAAATCAAGGACATTGTTCCTCCATTCCTTGATCCAAACCTATCGGATGAGGAATTGAGGACAGGTGTCAGATTTGCATCGGCTGGATCAAGATACGATGATGTTACTTCGGATGTGACTCTTTCTATCCCTGTGTCCAAACAGCCTGGTTATCTTAGGAGTTATGTGGAAAGGTTGAAGGAGAGTTTAGGGGAAAAAGAAGCAATGAATATTACTAATGGTGCTTTGGTGATTGTTAGTGCAGGGACTAATGACTTTGTTTTTAATTTCTATGACATACCCACAAGAAGGATTACCTTCAACATTAGTGAGTACCATGACTTTGTGCTCAATAATTTACAGAAGTTTGTTCAGGTTAAGTCTCTCTCTCTCTCTCTCTCTCTCTCTCTCTCTCTCATATTTGGTTACACAACCATTTTCGTTAACAATGCTAATATGGAGCTTTATAATTTTACAAACTTAAAATCCATTCAAATTGAAAGAGTGGTTGGTGAGATAAATGAGTATCCAGAAAGTCAAGTTTTTTTGTCTATTTAAAAAAAAAAAATTATTTTGAGTAAATTTAATTTTTTGGTTCATCTCGATTGGATTATTTTAAAATTTATATAAAAAAAAAAAGACAAATTTTAAAAAATATTCACTAAAAAATAATAATATAATAATATAAAAAAACTTATGAAAATCGGTTTGTTTTTCTGATTTTTCTGAACTTTAAAAAAAAAAAAAAAAAAAAAAGAAAGAAAAAGAAAAAGAAATAAATGTTATTAAATTTTTGTAAGCAACTAAATGACATGGATCTAAAAGGAAAAAAAATTACATAATTTTTTAACAAGTTAAGCACTAGTGTTGTGATAGATTAAACTCTCTATTCATTTTTTTAATTGTTAAATTTTATATTATTAAGTTGTGTTATAATGTTATTAATCTAGAGATAACATGAATTTTTAAAGTAAATTGAATTTAGTTACGATATAAAATAAAGAAACAAATAAGGAAAGTTTTCATTAGCAACCATTACATTTTCTCTAAATCTTTCCTTTAAGTAATCCTTTCAAGTTTAATCTAAAATATGAAATCTATACTAGTTAGGCCTTTGAGGATTAAACTTGCCCTTTATTTTTCTAACTTTTTTTTAACTTTTATATCATTAAGAATGATGTGTCATAATGTTATTTGAAAGTTTTCATTAATTATCATTATTTTTTGCCTAAATCTTATCCCTTTTAAGTTTTCTCCGTCAAATTTTATTCCAAAATTATGAAATTAAAAAGATTATTTTCTAAAAATTAATTAAAATTAAAATTTTGTCTCGCACTCTTTCCTTCCATTTTCAAAACACTTTTTTCTTTCAATTATTCTATATTTTTTTCAACATAATTTTCTTCAAAATGCTAGTTTTCCATCAATCAATTATCTATTGACTAGCAATTAACTAGCAAAATCTAATTTCCATCTAGTCTAGTAGATTTTAAAAATCTAAATTTTTTTTTTTTAAATTAAAATTTCACTAAAAATGAGAGAAAAAATAATCAACAAAAAAGTTACTAAAAAAAATCAATTCCAAACAACTCTTAAATCTAAACCAAACATTGATCTTTCTCAATAAATTTATGGGTAAAAATTCTAAGATTGTAGTAATTATTTAGTCTTTTTGAAATTCTAAGATGATATGTGTCCATCTAATAGTAAGAAATTGTGTACTTACATTATTACATAGTCGAAAAAGAGTAGAATCAATATGAGACAATGACAAAACATTATTGATTGGACACACAGCCACATGATGTTCCTAAAATGTTAGATAATTTTTAGAGATTGTACTATTTTGCTTAATTTTGACTTGTGTATTTTTGCAGGAACTCTACAAAATAGGGTGTAGAACAATGGTTGTAGCTGGGCTACCTCCAATTGGTTGTATCCCAATCCAAATGACTGCAAAACTTGAGATTCACAGAAAATGCATAGATCACCAGAATTCAGATGCTCAATCTTATAATGCCAAGCTTTCAAATTTGTTACCTGAATTGCAATCTTCTCTTCCAGGGAGCAAAATTATCTATGCAGATATATACACACTATAACGCCCTCAAAATAATACATAAAACCCATCATTTAGACATGCAGTGATATAAGAAAATCAACACCTTTCCATTCATCAGAGTAGTTCTTACAACAGTATTACATGTTAACAACAAAAGCAAATGCCCTACAGGCTTACAGCTTTCCAAGTCAACACTTGGTTACACAAAAGAAGAGTACTAACTCTATATAAAATAAGCCCTTGGCTTGATATACATGTAATACAAACAAGATAATCAAAAAAAGAGTCTTCAACTCTCACATCCATCCAAGCTAAGTCCTTGGAGGTGGCATGCTACCTGTACATGAAAATAATGTCCCATATTGGGTGAGCCAACGCCCAGTAGAGATATGCTAAACACAGTATGAGCAGTGACTAAGACATTAGCAATTGATGAATGTTTAGTTCTCATAAATCAATTCATAACCCAGTTCCATTACATGACCACCATGTCCATGTTTCATTTCATTTTCCATTTTACATTAGATAAGCATACTAGCTATATCAGTACTTCAATAGGTGAGCATATAAGCTATATCAACATTTCACCAGATAAGCGTACAAGCTGTATCCGCACTTCAACAGATAAGCATATGAGCTATATCAACACTTCCATAGATAAGCATATGAGCTGTATCAACACATTAACTGATAAGCATATGAGCTGTATCAGCGGAGTCCATCCCCTATCTTCTCCCAAACGACATCTGATTTAGAGGTCCATCTCCTATCTCCCCCTAAACCGTAGAGTACATCCCCTATCTTCTCCCACGCACACAACGTATATACACATAGGTCATATACTCAATCAAACAATACATAACGTTAATGTATTCTATCAACCGTCATACTCTATGACATATCCAATTGATTAGTTTTAGTTTGCCCAATCATCATGCATTGTCTACAACAATTATAACTACCCTCTACCGATAGCCCAAAGCAATTATTTCTAAACAGATAATAAAAGCTCTAACAGATAAAATATCAATGTTTTCAAAGGTAAACGATTAATAAATCCAACTCCACTGTTTTACAATATAATGAGCCAATTTCATTATTTCCAACTCAATTCCAAATAACAACAATATTTCCAAATTAATTACACCAATTAATTTGTGCAACAAATTAGGGTTTTCTATCCTATTTCCCAATATCAACCCAATGGTTCAAATATCAACAACCAACAACAATATCATCATTTTGGAACCCAAAATACACACTTTAGAATCAAAATAACAAAACCCTCTTTTAACATTTTCAAACCCTAACTTCCCAAAAATCATCATTCAACAAAATGCCCAAAAATTTAGGTCAAAACCCATAGTAGTGAGTAGGAATCCCTACCTCAAAAGATGACACCCAACGAAAAAGATGAAGAAAACGAAAGTGCTCCAAATTCTAAATTTCTCGGATCAAAAGATAACCCTCAACGATCAACCCAACTTTCGTAAAGACCAAAGGTGAGGAAACAACTCCTACTAGATCAATATCTAGAGAGAAGGCAAGGTTTTAGAGAGAGAATGTCTCTAATGGCGGTTTGGAAAAGTAAGAGAGAGAAATGAAGTTGAAAAAGTGATGCAAAAAGTCGGATCTCGGTTTTATATAAGAGTCGCCCCACTCAAGCGTGGAAACCCCCGCTCGAGCGTCGAAACCCCCGCTCGAGCGTCACTCA
This sequence comes from Camellia granthamiana, assembly GCA_036172215.1. Taxonomy (NCBI): domain Eukaryota; kingdom Viridiplantae; phylum Streptophyta; class Magnoliopsida; order Ericales; family Theaceae; genus Camellia; species Camellia granthamiana. Next base: position 52,494,512 of record CM069905.1, on the reverse strand, counting down.
CAGACTCCCGCTCGAGCGTCCAAACTACTGCTCGAGCATCGGATACACACTCCCAGAACTTTTGCAGAACCAAGTCCCCGCTCGAGCGTCCAACTCCCCGCTCGAGCGTCACACACAAACTCCCATTCGAGCGTCCAAACTCCCGCTCGAGTGTCCAACACTGCAGAGGAAAATACTGGGAGATGGAAAATCACGCTCAAGGGTCAAAACACCCGCTCGAGCGGAGAAGCAACAACGAAGGGCCCGCTCGAGCGTAAAGGCAAAAATCTGGGCAACAACTTTTGGTTTCTAAGCTCAATCAACCCGTTTCAAACCTGCCCAACACAACTCAAGACTCAAACACAAAGAGTAAAGGACGTAAACAAGATATACACAACAACCAACTCCACGAAACCTAGTCCGGATACAACAATTAAAGAAAGGGAAACCGGGATCGCTATAACACACCGTTGGATGACATGATGAAAAATCCACAAAAATATGGTAAGCTTTAAAATCCCCAAGTTGATTTTTTTGCTATTTCCCAGGATTGCATGAACTTATTTTTTAGTGCATCAAGAAACTATTATACCTGAATTCGTATTTATGTTTTTATGAAGTCTTGGGTTAGCCTAGCCTTGACTACCAAGTCTTTCGTAAGGGAGAAATCTTGGGTTTCACTTTTAAGAGTGTAGTGGGAGGGTAAGATTTTCTTGCAAGGTGTATGAGTGAGTTTCAACTCATCCAAAATGTTAATCTAACAATTAGTCACTAACTTTCGACAATCAAAAAATATATATTTTTACAAAAATTGAGTTTTTTATTTTTCATTTTTTTTTATTTTAGTGAATTTTTTTAATATTTTATGCAATTTTTTTATTTTTTAGATATACCTAATCTAGATAAACTTAAAAAGTATAATATTTGCGGGAAAAAAAAAAAAACTTTAAAAAGATTACCAAATACAAAAAATACAAGTGAATACCAAAATTCAACACATTTTCGTATTTTGTTGTATTCAATGACTTTTTTTAAAAAAAAAATTGTACAAATTTTTTACTTTTTAAGTACACTAAGATTAAGTGGATCTAAAAAGTTTTTAAAAAAATGATTAAAATATTTTTAAAAAATCACTAAAAATATAAAATACTAATTGAAAACTTAAAAAATTATTTTTGAAAACTCCAAACCAAATAGAGTAATTTTGAGGGGAATAGGATTCACCAAGTTTGGTTTCAGAAAATTGAGTCCACTTTTCAGAACATTGAGTTTTTTATTTTTCGTATTTGTTTTTTGTTTTTTGTTTTTAGTGAATTTTTTTAATATTTTACCCAAATTTTTTATTTTTTAAATACACATAATCTAAATACGCTTAAAAAATATAGTATTTGTAAAAAAAAATTAAAAAATCACCAAATACAAAAAATACAAAAAAAAATTATGAAAATTTGATACATTTTCGTATTTTGTTGTATTCAATGAATTTTCAAAATATTTTTGTACAATTTTTTTTTTTTACTTTTTAAGTATATTAAGATTAATTGAATCTAAAATTTTTTTAAAAAAATTATTAAAAATACAACAATACTAATTAAAAACTCAACAAACCGTTTTTGAAAACTCAAAATGATTCCAACATTTGGAACGAATTGAAGTAGGAAAGTAATCCGTCGTTGTCCATTTCAGCAGGAATCACTTTACTAGGCTAAGTAGGAATTGATTCTCACACTTCCCTATAGGAATCTCACATTAATGTAGAAATTTTAGCTATATGAAAATAAAACGGAAAATTACAACAAAAAAAAAATCCAATAATTTGTAATTTGAGCCTTGCAATAAAATAAATAAATTCTAAATTTTTAATTTTGTTAATTTACATTATAATTTTTTATTTTTTTCAGTTTAAAGTTTAGATTCTAAACCATTATCTACCTATGTTCTGTCAAAAAAATATTTTAGTTATTAAACCAAGTTTACCAAGTCAAGCTTATTAGCTCTCAGAGCTTTTCTAGAAAAAGTGGGTTACTTTAAAAAAAAATCTAGAAACTATTTTTAAAATAATTCATCAAACAAATTTTATGTATTTCTCTAAAAATAAAAATAAAAATAAAAATAAACAAAAAAATTACTGGTAATTGAATTGAACGGCCAGAATCTAGAAGGGGGATACGAACCTCATTACTGAATAATAGAATCTCATTAAAGAGATTCCTAATTTACCTACTCAAATAAATGGTGTTATGGGTGGAGACACCAACTATTTCTAATCACAATAGTTAAAAAATGGTAGAGATTTTTAAAAAATTACCCACTTAAAATATGAGCGTCGGAAAAATTTACAAGATGTGTATCGTAAAAAATTGTGATTTTTTATGATAAAAATTATGAATAGTTATAGTATATGTCATTTTTTTGTGGTAAAATTACAAATAATAAATTTATAATGTGCATTCTGAAATTACGAATATTAAAATTATGACACTTTATAGTGTTTGTTATGACATTTCATAGTAAAAAATATTATAATTTTTTGTAATTTATATTATGAAATTTTATAAAATTTTGTAAAAAAAATTATAGAAAATATACCATTGTAGCTCTCCCATGAGCGTGATACCCATGAATGTGTGATCCACATCTTATTGCAAGTAATTGGTATCTTATTGATAATTAAGATTTCAACTAAAAAGACAAAAATCCATTTGGCATCTTCAATTCCTGCCAAAAAGCCAACATTTTTCCATCAAAAATTTAGAAAAGCTAATAAGCTCTAACTAAAAAGTTAAGTCTCACTATATAGGACAGTTAACTCAATAATTCATATGGTGTGTATTTGAAATTTTTGTTACAAGGCCAAACTTAAATGAATCTAAACGATAAGATTAAAATTATAAATACTTTTCTAATTTTATTTTTCTAAATTTGTAGTATTTCAATTTTCGATACAAAAGGTAAAAATAATATTGAACTAATAGTGTGAGAATGGTGAAACAACAGGGCTCAATGAAACTCGAAAAGGGTGCTGCGGGAGTGGATTGATAGAAGCAGGATTCCTTTGTTCTCCAATCACTCCGGTGTGTCACTCTGCTTCCAATCACTTGTTTTGGGATAGTGTTCATCCCAGTGAATCCGGCTACAACCACCTTTCCCAATCCCTCACCGCTGCAATCATTGGCCAGCTCTTTTGAACCAATCAATTGCACCAACCCTCTTTGATTCATTCCATGTCTATCACTAGCATTTCTTTTTTTTTCTTCTTTTTTTTTTTTTTTTTTTTTTTGCTAAGATTTTTATCAGATTTGCAAGTGTCTGCAAGAAAGCTTGTTATGTTACTTCCCATTTGTACTTAGCCAGTATTATTGTTTATTAGTTTTGTCTGAGAATTGCATATTTTCTCAATCTTCCTTCTTTTAAGCTAAGATTTTTAATTTAGAGTAGGATATGTAGATAGTTAGTAGATTGTTGCAAGTGCAAAGAAAGCTTGTTATGTTCCTTCTCCCTTATTATCAGTAAATAAAAACTCTGCCTATGCATGATCTTTAGGGGGTTTTAAACTTCCTTTAAGTAATAATAATAAAAAAAATTAGCAAATCCCAAAACATCTTGTGTCTTTGAATTTTTTTTGTCAGTGTACTCTCAATCATTAAATTATGTAATAATAATCTTGAAATGCATAAATCTCAATGCACGATCTAATGGTTGCATATGTATTAAGATAAAAAGATAGGAAAATTTTGAGACAAAAAATTATGCTTCTTTACAAACCCCTCGAATTTGTAAGAAAAGAAGGTGAAGAGTTACAACATGTGCTCAAAATAATGTGCATTGGAATAGGAAGATGAAAGGATTTTGAGATACATAATTATGTACCCATGAACCCTTAAATTGCCAAAAATTATCATATGAGTAAAAATAATCGCATGATTGTGTGCCCATGCAATGGCATCCTCTTATTTTTCCATTATTCTTTGTTTGTAGGATTATATAATTCTTTAAGCCTCTGATATTGGCTAGACATACCGTCAATATTGAATTTTCGAAATACATGATAATTACTCATTAATGGGAGATTAGTTTTTTATTATTATTATTATTAATTGAGTAATGTTAGACAAATGAAAAATTCATACATAATTTTCATCTATAATGATATGACTCATTGTTGATCTTTCACTTTAAAGAAAAATACCATTGAAAAGAAATTTATTTACAATAATAATATTACCACATTATTTTTGTCATTTTTTTTTTTTTTTGGGGTATGAATTTTATGTAATAATTGAATTTTCCTTACTAATTTTGTGAGCTGCCCAAGTAATTCATATTTTTGGTTATAATGGGCCTGCTTCAATGGACTCCCTTCAAAAAACTTTGAAGATTTTGAAGAAACCAAACACCTTCGTATAACGTCTAGCCCAGTCTACTCACCTTTTGCTTCATCTGCAAAACTGCATTATACGATGTAGCTTCACCTCACATTCCCTCTCCGTCAGTTTCGTCCCCTTTCCGCGTAATGTAACTGATACAGCAAGTTAATATAACCTACAACCTCAATCACCACCGTTCATTTAAACATGAACAGTTTACGATGTTGGAAACTCACAGTAAAACCCCTGCTCTACACCACACCATATGTGACAACCCTCACCACTGATTAGTGCTAATCTATGATTAAGCATGTTAATTGACTGATTGACTGAAATTCTGAACTGATTGATTGAGTGAGTTAGTTTGAATGCGATTCTATCTGTTGACTGTTAAATGATCTATTCATGTTTTATGTTTTAAACTACAAATTGAAGGCCTTATCGGCGGCCGAACCAGAAATTGAATAGTGTTTTGTGCTAATTAGAATTTATGTGATTTTATGGCATATTTAATTGAAATGTGATTTGGTATGATTAAATTGGTTTAAATAATGCTAAATTACATAAGTTAGACTTATCTACCATTTTGCCACTTAGTGGACAATTCTAGGACTTGTTTAATCAGACTTCATACACTTTTGACACAACACTTCTTCAGCCATTTTGAGAGCTCAAACCGACTAGAGAGAGAGAGATAGGAGTTAGTGTGATTCAACAAGATTTTGGCTTGGAATTTGGAAGAAATTGTAGAAGATTTGCAACATTAGACTCCCATACTTTGAATTCAAGGCATAAGGTAGGAGAATCATCTTCTTGATTGTTAAATTAAGTCATTTGTTGCATGGTTCATGGTAATTTAGTGAGTTGAGTCAAGAATTGGTTTAAAAGTGTTGAATTGAAGCTTGTATCTTGCATGCATGTGCATATTTGTGAGTTTTGAGGTTGTCATCATGAAATTGCTTCATGCATATCCATCTTTTGTTATAGTCCATGAATTCACCATGTTCTTGAGCTAAAACTTGCATTTGATCATGTTTTTGAAGCTTTGAATTCGATTGAATGCATGCATGTTATGTTTGATCATGTTCTTGAAGTTTTGTTTGAAAATGAGTTTAACTGAACTACCTCTGGGCCTTGATTTCTCAAATTGATCTTTGAAACATGTAATATTATAGGTTTTGAAGTGTTTTCCAGAAAATTAGCCCAAGAGGATCGAATTTGATGATTTAAAAGTTGAGTTTTGAGCTTGAGGTTCAAATCTGGAAATTCCAGATTTTGGACTCACGTTCGAGCGAGGAACTCCACGCTCGAGCGTACAAACTGAATTCATGCAGTCCGCTCGAGCGGCTAAAGTGACGCTCGAGTAGGAAATGCGTGTATCCAGTACTTTGCATGTGTTTACAGTCCGCTCGAGCAGAGGAAAGTACGCTCAAGCGAGGACTTGTGTCTCATGCTCGAGCAGGTATCGAGCGCCCATCGAGTGTGAATTTCGTGCATCCAGTACTTTTGCCATGTTTTACAGTCCGCTCGAGCGGGTAAAGTGACGCTCGAGCGGGGATCCTTTGTCTGCATGTCCGCTCGAGCGTAGAGAACCACGCTCGAGCGTGACCCCTGTTTTTTGAAAATTCTGAAAAATGTTTAAAAGTGCATCTTTGCATCCTCTTTCCATCCTAGGCATTCCTAGGGCATGTTTAAGGCATCTTAAGGAGGATATTGATGTAGAACCACACCGAGTCAAGTAGGGGTTAAGTTATTAAACCCAAGTGTATAACTTAGTGTGTGTTCATTCTGAAACTGTAGGGTTAGCATCCGAGGACACTCACTAGCCTATCTGTAGCCCAGAACTCTGTGAGTAACAATGTTGTAAAGATATGTTCAGTCATGAATATTTTCTGAATGAACAACTGTACTGCTTTCTGAAATGATATTTCTTACTGAATGAATGTTTGTCCTATTTGTGAACTGTATTCGTGGCATCCATAGCAATTTACTGTTACTGTACTGTACTGCTACTGTCACAGAGATCTCTGTCGGTTCCCATGTTGGGACCACTACTGTTCACTGGTATGATGGCCATCAACTAACTGTTCGATCTGTTAAGACCTACTGTACTGCTTTGTTATTAGATGTACCACATATGACTGCTATGACTGAATAACTGTTATACTGATATAAATGACTGTTTTAAATACTGAAAGGACATTCATTCTTAACCTCTTTACACATATGTTATTCACTGGGCTTTAGCTCACTGCTTATATATATATATATATATATATGTAGGTGTTCAGGCACCGGACCGTTGCTAGAAGCGTCAGGCTAAGCTCTTGTTTTGTCAAGCCAACCTTTGTGCCTCACTTCGAGGTTCCAGATCTGTTCAAGCTAAGGCTGCTTTTGGGGCGTCTTAGATTCCCCCATCTGTCTCTGTTATGTATAGACTGAATGATTTTTGTACTGTACTGTTATGGTGCGGATTTGGTCCCTAACCTAAATGCCTGTAAATGATGTATATATATATTGTTTTGTTCTGAATGTGAACATGTTATGAAAAGTCTTTTTGCATACAGACTGTCACAGCTCATTGAACATCTTTTGATTTCTGTTTTGGCTTACGCCAGCCCCTGTACTCTGTATTACTGTTTTACTATTAAGCAAGCCTTCTGTAGACTTCCCCGAACGTCCCGAGAGGGAATCCTGTTTTGTTCATTTGGGCTCACTACAGTTCAGGACTCAATGTCACGGTCCTGTATCTAATCTCGCAGAGTGCAATGCAAGACCGATGAATCATCAAAGAGTCCAAACCCGGCAAATCGTTTTTGAAAACAGATTTTTTGAAAGAAATACCAAACATGGACTGCTTTGCCAGATACAGAGTAGCCACCTAAATATTTATTTTGGGGGAATTTAGGAAACCTTGACTCGTTGCCTAAGGCCACGTGTCCGTCATCACCAAAGTTGCCTCAGCTCGAGAACTTGGGTATGATTGGGGAAGGTCACTTCGTGAGCACCCCCGCTCGCCCGATCAAAGATCGGCCTCTACTAACCATGATATCAAGTTTTGAAAACATTATGCGTTCTTATTCCGGTTATTAGCCTAGATTTACTATATGATGCGCACAACATACAAATATAGACCGGATCGCCTGAATTGGAACAAAATATCTCATGTTTGTTTTTGAAAGCGGTTTGCTACTCGCAAGTAGGCTAAAAATGCAGATTTTGCCACCCTCAGGTGGGCTTAGAAAACAAGATGATTTGCCACTCTCAAGTGGGCTTAAAACTCACAATCAATGCATTATTCCAATTCAAATAATCCAACCTTCACCCATAGGCATTCAGGCAGGTATATCACATAAGCACATAGCCTCATGGTGAGCATGCTATCATGGCAGTCACTCACACGCATGCAAGGATGCTAAAGCATAACCACTTACCAAGTACTCCAAGCCAAAGAAAGAAGCTAATTAGAAAACATGCATGGACCCTAACTATGCTGAGATGCCTAATGCAACACATGCAAAAATGCAACTACAATAGGCTCGGCTATTCTAAAGATGGCATGTGAAATGCTACAACTAACAAGTATTCAACTCAAAATTGAAATACAATGCAGTTAGTATGATGCGCCGAGCCCGGTGCATGCAAGACAGATGAATGGATGCAAACATGCGAGCATAAGTATGCTAATTGAAACATGCCCTAATCTAACCATCATAAGCTGATAAATAAAAGGGAGAAAGACGTGGGGTTGGAAGACATACATCACACACACACACACACTTATTACAACATTGCCCTCTCGCAGAGGGTCCGAATAAATAATACAGTCTGAATAAATAATTAAATATTACAAAACCCTAATTAATTAACAAATTAACTAGGAAAGCAAATAAATTAGCGTGCAAGTCTATGGACCGCCCCAGCTCTACTCCGAATGATGAAAGATACATGCATGCTCGAGTCGTCTCGTCGGAAAATTCCTCGCGATGCCCCGATTTGCCTATGTTTGCAATTAATCCCGGAATGCTGTGCAAAGCTCTAGAAGGCTGCTGATTTCTGGTTTGCTGCAACAGAGAGCAAGAAAGGGGCATGGCAAAGTATTTTCACATATGTATGCACACTTCGATCCTCATGCCACCAATCACGCATCTCGATGCATGATGGCCAAGGAGTCGAATTGCACGACTCGATGTGAAATGAATGAACATGACAGCACAACAAGGCCTAGACTCCATCATGGGTAATCCGGAGTGTCGGCGACCGGGAATTGAGACACATTTCGTCACTTTGAGTACGAAATGTCCCTCGTTTCCCATGTTTAGGCTAACTCTTATCCCAAACACAATGCAATGAGATGGCATACACAATGCGACTAACATGCAACCTAGCATATGCAATGCTATGGACTAAAATGGCATACACAATGCACGTGACACAACATGGCATGCACAATGCACCAACATGCAACCTAGCATACGCAATGCTATGGACTAAAATGGCATACACAATGCAAGATGGACTTACACCAATATGAGTGGACCTCAGCCACACTCACATCAGTGGCCATATGATGAAAATGAGACAACTGGAATACATGCAAACATGCACGAATGCAAAGGACCGATCCTAAGGCACAACATGCAACTCTAACAAGGCATGGCAAGGAATGAAATATGGCATAGGATGGCACATGATACAGCTCTGAAATGGCATAAAAGATGGTCCCGAAACATGTAAGTATGTCACACAATGCAAGCTAGATGGCCCGAATACCGAAGCTAGTGAAGCGGATTACACTAAAGGTACACAAAGCGATGCATGAATGGAAAAACCAACCCCAAACAGACCCTAGGCAGGTCTGAAACAGTGGGGAAATGGCCTAAAATGATGGCTCAGAATGCAAAGAAATGGAGCTCATTCAATGGTCTGAAAACAAGGCATTCATGCACAACTCTCAAGCACACTGTAGACGTCCCCAAACGTCCTGGGAGGGAAATCCCCCGTTTGTTCATTGGGCTCACTACAGTTCAGGACTCAATGTCACGGTCCTGTATCTAATCTCGCAGAGTGTAATACAAGACCGATGAATCATCAAAGAGTCCAAATCCAGCAAATCGTTTTTGAAAACAGATTTTTTTGAAAGAAGTGCCAAACATGGACTGCTTTGCCAGATACAGAGTCGCCACCTAAATATTTTATTTTGGGAAATTTAGGAAACCCTGACTCGTTGCCTAAGGCCACGTATCCGTCATCACCAAAGTTGCCTCGACTCGGGAACTTGGGTACGATTGGGGAAGGTCACTTCGTGAGCACCCCAGCTCGTCCGATCAAAGATTGGCCTTTATTAACAATGATATCAAAATGTGACAAAAGAGTCAAGCTTCTTAAGGGTCAAGCTTTCTTAAGAAAGGTCAAGCTTCTTAAGGAAGGGTCAATCAAAAGGGTCAAGCTTCTTAAGGAAGCTAGACCAAAAGGGTCAAGCTTTCTCAAGAAGCTTGACAAAAGAGTCAAGCTTCTTTAACAAGCTAAGAAAAAGGGTCAAAATGAACTTAAAAAGACCAAAAAGAGGGTCAAAATCCCGAAGGAAGGGTCAAGTGCTTCACAGTTGGCACAACTGTATTGCACTCAAAAAGAGCAAAAAGCAGAAAGCTGGCCGACCAGCTTCGGTGGTCGGCCGGCCACTCCCCCTGGTCGGCCGACTAGGGGTCAAAAGGTTCAAGCAAGAAAGCTAGTCGGCCTATCCAGAAAGGTGGCCTCCTAGGTGAATGCAAAATAGCTGTATGGTGGGAAACAAGAAAATGTGACCCAGGAGAGAGGAAAACCAGCTTTTTAGCAAGGTTCAAAAGGGTCAAGAAGAAATACTGGTCAGCCTACCCGTATTGGTGGCCTCCCAGATGAGCACAACACAATGATGGTATGAAAAACCAGAAATTATGGCCCAAAAGTGAGAAAAACCAGCTTTCTGTCAAAAAAACCGGCTGGAGGACAGAGAAAATGGTTTTCAAAAGAATTGCTGGTCTCCCACCATCCTATCACCTTCCTAGCAATGAAAATGGGGTCCATACCAAAAATGAACCCTAACCCATGCAAAACGAGGGTTCGGGGGCCAAAACGCGCGGCCTAGGGCCCCAAAAACAGGCTGTTAAGCACCGGAGGTGGCATATGACCACGAAGGTGGTCTCCCGGGCCACAGTGTCCCTCTAAGGAGAGGAAACAAGGTGTGTGCCAAAAACCGGAGCAAACGGAGGTAGTTAAGCCGTCCCGAATTGAGGCACACAGCCGACGACTCCGAAAACCAGAAACTGGCCTCCAAACGGGAAACATGGCCTACGACCACGAGACGTAGCCTACGGCCACTGAGAGATGGTCTACGAGACCTCTCCCTCCCTTCGGGAAGAGAAAACAGGGAAAACAAAACCTGGTTCGTAAATCGAGGCAAAGCACAAAAGAGCCCCGAAGTCCGGAGGCAAAGCTCGCAGCCGAGACTCCACAACTCCAGAACGAGCACTATATGCAACATCACCGAGCGCTCAATCGGTGACGTCTGAGTCTTAAGGTCAATAAAAAATGGGGTGTCTACAGTTGCCCCTCTTTGACAGAACTCGGAAGTCATACGTGACGGGAGTGAATGTCAAAACCCAGAGACGACCCATTTTTGACAAGGCCGAAGACTTAGACAAACAGGAAAGATAAACGAAGAGATGTGCCCGCAGGCAGGGGGCAAAATGCAAAACAATATGCACAAAGCCGGACGTAACTCATGGTCATGCAAAGCAGCAAGTTGTAATGAGGCAAATATTCATAATAAATGCAACAGTTTTAAGCAAGAATGCAAAGCAGCAACTACATTTCATGCAGTTTAAGAATGCGGAGAATCACAATTCTCGCTACGTCTCACACGGAGAGGATACGATACCTGCGCGATCCGTCTGGTTGCACCAGCTACAAATGAACCGTACATACAATATTGTGCCTGTAAAAGAGAGAAACTTAACAAGCACAACATAGTTAGCAACAAATGTCCAACGTTATATCGAACGCAGAAAAACATGGTGCCGGTGGGAAAGCGCATCGCAATGCAAGAAGAAATGTACGTGACAACGCAAGTTAAGCACGGAAGCATGACAACACCAATGGAATGTGCACAACAATGCAAGCAATGTGCATGAGAATGCAAGTGACGTGCATAACAATGCAGGATAAGTGCAAACTCGAATGCGTATTTGACGCAAAACAATGAGCAAAGGAATGCAAGTTTCGACGAGGGCGACTCAATCGCGGCCTCCGGTTTACCTCTCGGAAGGGTCACAACGTGCTCAAAAAGGATACATCTTGCTCTTGAAGAGTAACGATGAAACACGCATCGAAAGTTGGAGTTGAAGTTCCCGCAGAGGGATTTCGCGACGAAAAGTGCACTTTTCTTGTACTTTCTCGGGTGCCAGGGACTCCAATCACTACCAAAATTTGCAGAGAGTTCAAAGAGACCTTGGAGACCACCTTGGGAACACCACCGACCAGGTTTGGAGGCTATTGGAGGCCATCGACCAGGTTTGAGGCAAGGGGGTGGTCGGCCTACCAGAAAAGGTGGTCGGCCGACCACCTAGCCCAAATCCGGGGCAGTTTGGTACTTTCCCACTTGTTTCTTTAAATACACTTGGCCAAAGCTCTTTTGCTCACAACTCTAGATCTGAAATCACCTTCTCCTCCTTCCTAGACCATTTTCTTCGTCAGATCTACGCTCTATACGCATTTTCCAACGCCCCACGCAAAGTTGTTTCGCGAAAACTTTCAATTCTCTTCACTTTGAGCCGATTAAATTTTGATTTCGGAGCTTCTTTTCTCATTTTCACCACTTGAGGTAAGTTTGTCTCAATATTTGGAACATTTTCTCGAGAGTTGACTTTTGTTGACTTTTTCCAATTTTGGCTCATTTCGCTCATTTTTGCTCCTTTTTGCAGATTTCTTGAAATGGCGGGTCATTTTCCCTATGGTGGAGGTTCTCCAGGTGCCGGAGGTGAGCCGGACATCATGTAACGCCCTCAAAATAATACATAAATCCCATCATATTAGACATGCCATGGTATAAAGAAATCAACACCTTTTCATTTATCAGAGTAATTCTTACAACGGTATTACATGTTAACAACAAAAGCAAGTGCCCTATAGGCTTACAGCTTTCTAAGTTAACACTTGGTTACACAAAAGAAGAGTACTAACTCTATACAAAATAAGCCCGTGGCTTGATGTACATGTAATACAACAAAATAATCAAAAAGAGTCATCAACTCTCATCATCATCCAAGCTATGTTCTCGGAGGTGGCATGCTACCTGTACCTGAAAATAATGTCCCATATAGGGTGAGCCAAAGCCCAGTAGAGATATGCTAAACACTGTATGAGCAATAACTAAGACATTGGTAATTGATAAATGTTTAATTTCCATAAATCAATTCATAATTCATTCCCATTACATGACCACTATGTCCATGTTTCATTTCATTTCATTTCCATTTCATTTTCATTTCCAATTCATAACCGTGGCTCAGAACCTGGCCACATACTCCAAACGAAATAATAACTCACATGAGACGTTTTCCATTTCACTTTAGATAAGCATAGAAGCTGCATTATCAATTCAACAGATAAGCATATGAGCTATATCAGCACTTCCATAGATAAGCATATGAGCTATATCAACACTTTAACTGACAAGCATATGAGCCATATCAGTGGAGTCCATCCCCTATCTCCTCCCAAACAACATCCGGCTTAGAGGTCCATCCCCTATCTTTCCCTAAACCACGGAGTACATCCCCTATTTCCTCCCACACACACAACGTATATACACATGGGTCATATACACAATCAATCAATACATAACGTTAATGTATTCTATTCACCGTCATACTCTATGACGCATCCAACTGATTAGTTTTAGTTTGCCTAATTATCATGCATTGTCTACAACAATCAAAACTACCCTCCACCGGTAGCCCAAGCAATTATTTCTAAACAGATAATAAAAGCTCCAACAGATAAAATATCAATGTTTTCAATAGTGAGCAACTAATAAATCAAACTCCACCATTTTACAATATAATGAGTCAATTTCATTATTCCCAACTTAATTCCAATTACCAACACATTACCCCGATTAATTATACCAATTAATCTATACAACAAGTTAGGGCTTTCTACCCTTTTTTCCAATATCAACCCAATGGTCCAAATACTAACAACCAACAACAATGTCATCATTTTGTTACCAAAATACACATTTTTAGAATCAAAATGACAAAACCCTCTTTTACCATTTTGAACCCTAAGTCCCAAAATTACCCAAACTCATCACTTTATCAAAACAACCAAAAATCTATGTCAAAGACCATAAGAGTGAGTAGAAATCCCTACCTCAAGAGTTGACACCCAACGAAGAAGGAGATGAAAACGAAAATGCTCCAAATCACAAGTTTCCCGGATCAAAAGATAGCCCTTGACGATCAACAACTTTTTTGTAAAGGCCCAAGGTGAGCAAACGACTCCTACTAGATCAATACCTAGAGAGAAGGCAAGGTTCTAGAGAGAGGGGCTCAACAATGGGGTTTTTTGGAAAGTAAGAGAGAGAGAAGAGATATGAAAAAGTGATTTTAAAAGTCAAAACACGGAGTCTTAAACCAGTCACCCCGCTCAAGCATGGAAACCCCCGCTCGAGCATCACTCACAAGTCCCCGCTCGAGCGTCCAACCCGCAGCTCGAGTGTCGAATACGCACTTCCAGTACTTTCACAGAACCAGGTCCCCGCTCGAGCGTTCAAATCCCCGCTCGAGCGTAACACACACACTCCCGCTCGAGTGTACAACACTACAGAGGAGATACTGCATGGTTGATTTTCTCGCTCGAGCGTCAAAACCCCCGCTCGAGTGGACAAGCTACAACAAAGGCCCCGCTACAGCACCACAAGCTCCGCTCGAGCGAACAGGCCAAAACCTGGGCATCTAGTCTTGGTTTCTAAGTTTAACCAACCTGTTTCAAACCTGCCCAACATAACCCAAGACTCCAATGCAAAGGGTAAAGGATGTAAACAAGATATACACAACAACCACCTCCACGAAACCTAAGTCCGGACGTAACAAATACAGCAAGGAAATACCGGGATCGCTATATATCATGTCTTTACCTTCGAGGGTTCGGCCATTCATTCCTGAGAGGTATGACCCTCCGACACACATCCTCCCTCGGGCAGTTTTCTATCATTTTACCGACTTCGATGCTCGAGCACCTGTGGATCTGCTATTGCGGGAGCCGGAGTCCCACCTCTCTCATCAGGTACGAGAGGTATGTACTTCACTTTTTACATTTCCTGCCTTATATTCTGCATTTTCCGTGCATTTCATGCTATATATGCTTATCTGCCCGTTCTGAACACATTCGCATGCCATACTTCTGCTCATTCTAGCACACAACTTGTTCTGAACACTTAGTCTATAACGCAATATTCTGTTTGCATCTTGAACACACAGCTCAATCACTTGAATTTCTGAACTCGCAGCCCATATTTGATTGTGAACACGCAGCACACATTTGTTGAAAGTTGAACACGCAGCTCAAACTTTGAATTTCTGAACACACAGCTCATATTTGATTGTGAACATGCAGCACACACTATTTCTGAAATCTGAACACACAGCCCAAATTTGTTTGTGAACACGCAGCACACACTTGTCGAGAGTTGAACACGCAGCCCAAACTTTGAACTTCTGAACACGCAGCCTATATTTGATTGTGAACAAGCAGCACACATTTGTTGAAAGTTAAACACGCAGCCCAAACTTTGAATTTCTGAACACGCAGCTCATATTTAATTGTGAACACGCAGCACACACTATTTCTGAAATCTGAACACACAGCCCAAATTTGTTTGTGAACACGCAGCACACACTTGTCGAGAGTTGAACGCGCAGCCCAAACTTTGAATTCCTGAACACGCAGCCCATATTTGATTGTGAACACGCAGCACACATTTGTTGAAAGTTGAACACGCAGCCTAAACTTTGAATTTCTGAACACGCAGCTCATATTTGATTGTGAACACGCAGCACACATTTGTTGAAAGTTGAACACGCAGCCCAAACTTTGAATTTCTGAACACACAGCCCATATTTGATTGTGAACACGCAGCACACACTATTGTATCTGATTTAATTTGCACACAGCTCATACATTTCATTTGCGCGCAGCTTATTCATTTCATTCTGAAACTGAATACATGTGTTCATTATGAATGCAGGTGTCTTCCCGCGTTACACGAGGATATGGCTCCATTGTTGCGAGGGAGTGGTACACAAAGCTCCTGGAGGCTGTTCGTGATTGGGTTGATCAGGCGGGATTCGGAACCTTCTGCACTGGGATATCTCACTATCCTGCTAGCAGGACGTTGATGGGCGCCCTTGTAGAGAGATGGTGGGACACCAACTCCTTTCATTTCTCAGCTACCGAGGACATGACTATGACCCCGTTCGACTTTGCGGTGCTGATAGGCCTTGACGTGGAAGGAGGCTGGGCGATCCCTTATGATGAGGACATAGGCGAGTGGGAGGCCACCTTGATTTACCTGTTGGGAGCTCGCCCACCAGTTGACAGATCCTCAGGCAGAGTCCGGTATACCTGGTTTTCCTCACATTTCAGAGGGAGGGAGCCCGAGACTCCTGAGGAGATAGCACAGTACACCCGAGGTTTTTGATGTTCCTCTTCAGGACCACTCTGTTCGCCAATAAGGGGAACACCGTTGGGCTATATCTGCTGAGTGCCCGAGTAGACCTCTCGCAGGTCAGTCAGTATGACTGGGGTGGCGCCAGCTTGGCTACCCTCTATTACTACATGAGCGCGACCTCCCGCGGACGAGGGAACATAGTCGACGGCTACTGGAGAGTCTGGGAGGTACTTTCTGCCCTCTTGATTTACATTTCTACTTTTCATTATCTGTACATTGCACACACGGCACACTTTACATTCTGTACTCATATTTTGCACTTAGCATTCTGTATTCAGATTCTGCACTCAGCATTCTATATTCTGATGGCTTTTGCCCCGTTTTCCACAGTTATGGGCTTTTGCGTACTTCCCGATGCTAGCCCCAGAGCTCGAGGTGGAGGTGCTCCTCATGACCCCCTACTCGCTCGTTTTCGAGGGCTAGTACCGGCCACGGCCCCGGGAGACTCTCCCCCACCTACGGCAGTTTTTCGACACTGTGCGGCCGACAGAGGTAATTCAGAACTCTCAATTCTCTATGTTTTCATCTTCGACTTATCGCACATTTATGATTTCTAATCAGCTTATGCATTGGTTATCCGCAGATCACATGGCAGCCTTGGGTGCCTTTGGGTGGAGACATCCGATTTTAGTTTGCTGGAGGATGGGCCGCCTCTCGGTACAGGATCTTGTTTGAGGGGCCAGCTGGCAAGGCCTAGTTCCTGGGGGACCGCTTCCTGTGCCATACTATGGGCTTCCCCGAGCAGAGTGTTCCCTCAGCACCTCCAGATGATATGCGATCCGCTGATAGGCTCACTCCTCAGGATGTCGACAGCGCCATGCTGGGTACCGACGTATTGCTACATTTAGAGGACGGGGAGTACGCGACCTACTGTCATACATACTTGATGCCTCCATTGGCAGGTGTTCGTACTCCCCCGAGGAGGTCTGCTGGCATGTCATCCTCGAGTCGCAGCCGAGCTAGAGACATTCCTTCGACTAGTATGGCTGGTACATCTAGAGGTGGGGCTGGACTGGTCCCCCCGATTCCCCCAACTTATTATCACGCCAGATGGCCAGATATCCCGACTGAGTTGACAGGATAGCGATACAAGACTTCTTACCCGATTCTGATAGAGCCTCCTATGCCAGATCACCCATACATCAGAGACCCTGACTCACCACCGATATGCTTTATAGCTTTGATTTATCACTCAGATACTTGGACATTCATTCATTCACTGATGACTTGCACTTGCATCTACAGCCCACTACGGAGTATACTGAGGGGTTGCTCGGGTTAGTGGCCTCACTCAAGGGCATGGTCTTGCGAAGAGAGGCGCAACTATCCATCATCGGTGTCCCGGTACTCTTTTAGTTTTCTTGCATTTATCATACTTCTGATGACATGCTGGACTTAAACATTTTACTGCGTTGATTGACCGACTATATGCGTAGAGCACATCTGACACACACCACATTCATGTACTATATTTGCATACATCCACTCCATGTAGCTTTATATCTGTGCATCTGATATACATATTTTGGCTGATGCATTCAAATTGCACTCTTTCTTTTCAGATGCCTCCAATATATACCGGGCCACAGGCCGGGCCATCTAGGCCTTCCCGAAAAGCTGGGCTATCTAGGCCTTCTCGAGGAGCTGGGAGAGGGGAGTCGTCTCGCAGATAAGGCGGACGCAGAGCGTATGTCATAGAGGAGGAGTCCAGCAAGAAGGAGGAGTCTGCGCATCCTCAGTCAAAGACATCCGCCGGCAGAGAGGATGACTCTAAGTCTGGTTTTGAGGGCGAAGGTGATGCCGAGGAGGATTCCGAGGACAGCAGCTCCGATTCAGATGATGGTGCTGGTGGAGATGGTGCAAGGACTTCTCAGCCGAAGAGGATGAAGAGGGCCTCTTATTCTTACACTTAAGCACTGATGCAGATGTTCCTGCTTTATTTGCCTTTTTTTACTAGTAGTTGTAGCACATTGTACATTATTAAGCAGTTTTATTTTCTGTAAAACTTGTACCCTTGTTGTAAAATGTTGAAACAAAGGAAGCATGATGGAATGAAACAGCTTTTTGAAAAAGTGTTGTATTTTATGTTCTTAGCATCGCATCGCATCATTTTCCACAAAAATGAGATTGAATGGAATTGTGCATTGAAAATTGCCAAGTCAGGTAGTGAACCGACGCAACAAACTAAACAACTTAACTCACTAAGAATCAACAAAACCTTAGCAAGTTTACAACTCGATAAGCAAGACACAACAATGTTGATTAAACTTACAACTCGATAAGCAAAACACAACAGTGTTGATTAAACAAAGAGTAACAACTCGATACACAAAACTCGTCAACTCGACAAAACTTAACAACTCGATAAGCTTAATAACTCGGTAAGCAAAATAACAACTCGATAAGTAGGACTTAACAACAACTCGATAAACAAATGCATTTCGGACTATCTGGGTGACGGAACGCATCCGAAACAGAGGAAAACACGTACCTTCAACACTCCCAATGCATGGAAACGCTAGGAACTTTCTTCTAGAAGCTAGAACAAGACCAAAGCCACCCTCCTCTCCATGGCCGACCACCTAAGGGAGTTGGCCGACCAGCTTTTTGCATTGGAGGGGAGAGGGGTGGTCGGCCTACCAGAAAAGGTGGTTGGCCGACCACCTAGCTTGGCAGCCACCAAATTTTCAACACGTGTTGCCCAAACAGTGTCTTATCCTCTTTAAAAGCTCCAGCCTTGTGGTTCATTCATTTCATCTCAGTTTTGCATCAAAATGGAGGCGTTCCTCATCCAAAATCCCACAGCTTGGATTGCTTCTCTAGATGGCTCGGAAAAGTTGAACTTCCGGGGCTTCGGCTTGAATGCACTATTCATGCTGGGCCGTACTCCGCTGCATTTTCCTTTCCTCCATGCTGCAGCAAGGTTTTGGAATCCGGTAACACACGTCTTTAGCTTTAGCGGGCAAGAGATGTGTCCTACCTTCGAGGATTTCCAAGCTTTGATGGAGTCCGAACGTAACGAGGAAATCTTGCCTCAACTTCAATTTGGCCACGTCCAAGCCCTAGGACAAATGTGCGGCCTCACTTTGCATGATGCTCGATCATTGATTCATGACGGGGAGTTGGACATCCCCAGCTTGGTTTGCCGGTTTTCTAATGCTGGTAACCGCGGCGACCACCATTGGCAGGGCTATCGGTGACACGCGCTTTGCCTATGCTTGCTATCTCATTTCTTACTCACCCCGGGCTCCGGTGGATTCAGTGTCCGGTTGATCGAGGTTGCCCAAGGTTTGAAGGAGGGCAAGAGCTGCATTGCCATGACATTGGCTGAGACCTTGATGGGCTTAGACGCTTTTTATCGCCGGGAGACGGCTAGGCTTGCGGGGAGCCCACTACCATTGCAGGTAATGTTTCCCACCCAATCTCACATATGTATTGCTCACGTCACTCGGCCCTCAAGCTCGGTTTTTCTCACAAAACCCTTTTCTTACTTTTCTCTCATCGTACATCTTTCTATTCTTGATTCTCTCATTTTTCATCCCTCCCCATGTATGGTTGATGGACAAGTTACAGATTATGGAGTCTTGTCCCGCATACTCAGCTCGCGGCTACTTTTTTCGACAACGCCTGGTCGATGCCCTGGATAAGGGGTGGTGGTACGACTGGATGTGCAGTTTGTTTGCAAACCACATTGTTTGGCGCTGCCCTTGGCTCAATCTGCCGGCAATGAGTTACAACATGACCCGTCAACCTGGGATTCAATTGATTGGTATGACACACTGTGTCTTCTATTTTCTGTTCCAGTTCCAGTGCCAATTCGGACATGATCAGACTTGCCCGCCAGAGGGGATAGAGTACCCTGCTGCATTCTCAGCCTGAGGCGCACAGCTTGCCCGGTATGCCACATCATGGAGGACTAGAGAGCTCCTGGCCCCCACTCCCACTTTCAGTTGCACATTGTCTGATGAGTGCTTAGATTGGCTCAATGAAGAGGCATAGGAAGGGCCCACTTTGGCACCAGAGGCCTCGACCAGCTCTAGGAGGGGGCGCAGGAACACCTGACTTATCTATGCCCCGGATTTATTGCTTTATTAGTACTTTCAAGTTTTCCTTATGATTGTAATAAAAAGCAACTTCAATTTGTATGCAAGAGCAGGAGAACTTTGTATTGAAATCAATGAAATTGAAGGTTGTGGGTACTGAAAATTTTTCGCTTTGGTCCAAAAATGGTCTAAGTTGTAAAAAGATTAATTTTGAACAAAGTCAACTTTTATTAAAACTTTTCAAAACCATTTTCGATATGGATCAGAACTGGACACGCCTGAAATTTGTCACTGAGGTGCACAACCCCGAATCCCAGCAACTGGAAAGTTGCCCCTAGTCTGAAAAGCACGGTACCGGAGATCATAACTGAACTCTTGAATGCTGAATAGACAAAGATAACCGAGATGATCAAATGGACAAAGTTGATCGGGGAAAAGTTTATGGCTGAACTTCAGGATAAAGTTTCCTACGTATCCGAAAGATGGGAATCAAGCCTTACGTAGTTCAGGCTCGGGTTCACTCGAGTATTTTCACTCTCCTTTTACGCTCTAACTTTTGCCAAGGCCGCCCTTTATGGGTTTTCAACCTTGCGAGCTCAGTTTTTATCATTTCAAATTTTCTGTGCTCTAACTTTTGCCTAGGTCGCCCTTTCGGGTTTTCGGCCTAGCGAGCCTCTCAGGGGTAATATTTCTTCAACTTGTCCATGTTGATCGGTTGGGAGAACTCTACGCCATCTAGGTCCATCAGAACCACAGCTCCACCTGACCAGATAGACTTAATGATGTAGGGACCAGTCCAATTGGGTCTGAACTTACCCCTTGAGTCGTGGATGGGAGCTCGGTTGTCTTTAAGCACCAAATCTCCTTCCTTTAGATTCCTGGACTTAACTTTCTTGTTGAAAGCCCTGGCAATTCTGCGCTGATAACCTTGAACATGGTACAGTGCTTTCAGTCTGCGCTCGTCGAAGAGCATGAGTTCTTCAAATCTGCCCTGCTGCTAATCTGCTTCGGCTATCTGACACTCAGCCAGTACTCTCAAAGATGGAACTTCAATCTCGATAGGTAGAACGGCCTCTATCCCATAAACTAATGAATACGGAGTCGCCGCAGTAGATGTTCTAATTGAAGTCCGGTAGCCCCACAGAGCAAACGGCAGCTTATCTGGCCAATCCCAGTAGGTTTCCACCATCTTCTGCAGTATGTGTTTGATATTCCTGTTGGCAGCCTCGACCACTCCATTGGTCTACGGCCGATATATGGATGACTTATGAAAAGCCACATTGTATTTTTCCAACAAATCAATCACTTCGTTCTTAAAGTGGGAACCATTATCTGAAATGATCTCGTTTGGGACCCCATAACGATAGATGATGTTGTTTCTGATAAACTTCGCAACATGCGACGCCTTCAACACCGCATAGGATTGGGCCTCAACCCACTTTGTGAAATAATCTATTACGACCAGGATGAACTCATGCCCATTCGACCCCTTCAGAGTGACAGCCCCGATCACATCGATTCCCCAAACTGAAAATGGCCATGGCAAAGTCATATTGTACAGCTTCGACGGCAGGATGTTCATGCGGTTTGCATGGATCTGACATTTGTGGCATCGCCGAACAAAGCCGATACAATCCTCCTCCATGGTGGACCAATAATAACCTTGTCTGAGGATCTTCCAAGCTAACATTACCCCGTTCATATGCACACCGCATTCCCCTCCATAGATGGCCTCCATCAGGCGTTTTGATTCTTCAGCTTCAACGCACAGCTTATGCATTCCCAAATGACCTCTCTTATACAATTTACCTCCGCAGATGATGAACTGAACGGCCATTCTTCTGATTGCCCTTTTATCCTTGGCATTTACCCCTGGTGGATATGCTTCCTTCTCCAAGAAATTCCAAATATCGTAATACCAGGGGTTCTCATCTTGAACCTCATCTATAGCGGCAATTGACTCGTAAGCCGACACAAATTTTTGGTCGATAATGACTGGACGCATCCTGACTCCAAACGGGATATGTAACGCCCTCAAAATAATACATAAATCCCATCATATTAGACATGCAATGGTATAAAGAAATCAACACCTTTTCATTCATCAGAGTAATTCTTACAACAGTATTACATGTTAACAACAAAAGCAAGTGCCCTATAGGCTTACAGCTTTCCAAGTTAACACTTGGTTACACAAAAGAAGAGTACTAACTCTATACAAAATAAGCCCGTGGCTTGATGTACATGTAATACAACAAAATAATCAAAAAGAGTCTTCAACTCTCATCATCATCTAAGCTATGTCCTTGGAGGTGGCATGCTACCTGTACCTGAAAATGATGTCCCATATAGGGTGAGCCAACGCCAAGCAGTGATATGCTAAACACAGTATGAGCAATAACTAAGACATTAGCAATGGATAAATGTTTAATCCCCATAAATCAATTCATAACTCATTTCCATTATATGACCCCTATGTCCATGTTCCGTTTCATTTCCCATTTCTTATCAATTTTACAATTTACATCAACGGCTCAAATCCTGGCCGACCGCTTATAAGAGACAAGGATTCATATTAAACGTTTCCCATTTTACAATAGATAAACATACTAGTTGTATCAACATCTCAATAGATAAGCATATTAGCTATATCAACAATTTCAAAGATTAGCATATGAGCTATATCAACACAGTAACTGACAAGCATATGAGCTATATCAGTGGAGTCCATCCCCTATCTCCTTCCAAACAACATCCGGTTTAGAGGTCCATCCCCTATCTTCCCCTAAACCGTGGAGTACATCCCCTATCTCCTCCCACACACACAATGTATATACATACAAGTCATATACACAATCAATCAATACATAACGTTAATGTATTCTATCAACCGTCATACTCTATGACATTTCCAATTGATTAGTTTTAGTTTGCCTAATCATCATGCATTGTCTACAACAATCAAAACTACCCTCCACCGGTAGCCCAAGCAATTATTTCTAAACAGATAATAAAAGCTCCAACAGATAAAATATCAATGTTTTCAAAAGTGAGCGGTTAATAAATCCAACTCCACCATTCTACCATTTAATGAACCAATTTCATTATTTCCAAATCAATTCCATATTTTCTCAACAAAGTCATTTATTACACTAATGGCCCCGATATACCCAAGCATAGCATACTTCTCCTTATTCTCAACATTGACTCCAAGAGCCCAATATTACCAACAACATCAACAAACCCATTTTGAAACCCAAATACATGTTTATGGTTCAAAAATATCAAAACCCTCTTTTCAAAAATATACGTTTGAAACCCTAGTTTCCAAAACTCAAAACCATTTATACAAAAACTCAATATCTAGGTTAAAACTCATAAGAGTGAGTAGGAATCCCTACCTCAAATTTCGGAGCCCAAGGAAGAGGATGAAGAAGGTCAAAATACTCCAAGATCCACGGGTCAAAACGAAGCCCTCGACGATCAACACAACTTTTACAAAGGCCAAAGGGAAAGGAAACAGTCTAACTAGATCAAACCCTAGAGAGAAGGGAGTTTCTAGAGAGAGAGGCTCTCAAAAATTCTTTTGGGAAAGTAAGAGAGAGAGAAAGAATGTAAAAAGTGATTCAAAAATGCCCAGCTGCTAACTGATATACGACATTGCAGCTCGAGCGGAAAACACAACGCTCGAGCGTCAAGAACAAAAAGACTAGGTCTGCTCGAGCGCAAGAAGTACCGCTCGAGTGCTAAGACACAATAATAAAGTACATCCGCTCGAGCGCGAAAACCAGTCCGCTCAAGCGTGGATTTCCCCCTCCCAGAACTCACACCCAAAAAGTACTACCCGCTCGAGCTCCAACAACACCGCTCGAGCGCGACCCGCTCGAGCGCAATAAATCCGCTCGAGCGTAGAAAACACACCTGCAGAAGTTCTGCAGGGACACAAAATACTGGAAGAGTGTAAACCCCGCTCGAGTGCAATAAGGCCCGCTCAAGCGGACAACCAAGAACCAAACTCCGCTCGAGCATAGAATAACCTGCTCGAGCGCAACACCAAAAACCTGGGCGACTAGGATTGAGACTAAGGCTCAGTCAACCTGTAACACACCTGCCCAAAACATCCCGAAAACCCAAACACAAAGAGCAAAGGGCGTAAACAAGATAATTACCACTAACAACTTCATGGAACCGAGTCCGGAATACAACTGAACAGTAAAGGGACAACTGGGATCGCTATAGGATGTCTATCATGGAAGATAAAGGTGCTGGTGAATCTGCGAACCTGTTGTTCTCTCTTAACAGATGAGCAAAGTTTAACTTCTCAAACCGAGGAATTAACAAGTCCAAGATCTGGTGATACATAATCATCTTTTCTTCTTTGACTTTCTAATCTCCTTTCACTTGAGATACAACAAGGTTCAAT
Source organism: Camellia granthamiana (assembly GCA_036172215.1). Taxonomy (NCBI): domain Eukaryota; kingdom Viridiplantae; phylum Streptophyta; class Magnoliopsida; order Ericales; family Theaceae; genus Camellia; species Camellia granthamiana. The sequence goes on along the minus strand of CM069905.1, from coordinate 52,469,930 downwards.
TCCCTAATGACGTCCAATCGTTTTGTCCCTAGTTCCAGGGCTGCTTCTAGACCGGCAATGCATGCCTCATATTCTACTTCGTTGTTCGAGACTTTGAACCGGAGTTTGAAGGCTAGAGGGATACGGGAATTGTCGGGTGTTATCAGCAACACCCCTATTCCATACCCATACTGGTTTGACGCTCCGTCAAAGTACATCGTCCAAAATTCATCGTCGATATGCAAAATGGCCTCATCTAGGAATAAGTACTCAACTGCTTCACCTCCTTCCACTGGATGATCGGCTAAGAATTTTGCTACTGCTCTTCCCTTGACTGACTTGCGCGTCACATATTTCAGATTGAATTCGGAAAGCAATAGCAACCAATGAGCTAGCCTACCCGTAAGCGCCGGTTTCTCGAATAGATATTTGATGGGATCTAATCTCGAAACCAACATTACAGAGTGAGCTAACAAGTAGTGCTGCAGCTTCCTGGTAGCCCATACCAAGGCTAAGCAAGCCTTTTCCAACGGTGTGTAGCGAGTCTCATACTCCAACATCTTCTTGCTCAGGTAGTAGATGGCTCTCTCCACTTTGTCCTCTAATTCTTGCGCGAGCATGCAGCCCATTGTAGTCTCAGTTATTGAAAGATACAAAATCAACGGTCTCCCCGACTCTGGCGGTAACAACACGGGCGGGTTCTGTAAGTATTCTTTGATCTGTTCAAAAGCAGCTTGGCATCAGCTGTCCCACTGGAATTTCTTTCCTTTCTTCAGGAGGCCAAAAAGTGGTTCACAAGTCAAGGTTAATTTTGAGATAAACCGTCTTATGAATTGCACTTTACCCAGAAAACCTCGCACCTCCTTTTCAGTCCTTGGTGGTGGCATTTCTAAGATGGCCTTGATTTAGAAGGGTCGACTTCGATACCTCTCTGTGTAATCAGAAACCCCAGCATTTTCCCCGCTGTAACACCAAACGTACACTTCTGAGGATTTAGCCGCATCCGAAATTCCCTGATCTTTTGAAAGAACTTTTACAAGGCAGTGTAGTGGCCCTCCCTTTCTTTGGACTTGACAATTATGTCGTCCATGTACACCTCAACCTCTTTGTGGATCATGTCATGTAATATTGTGGTCGCGGCCCGTTGTAGACACCCCATTTTTGACCGTCCTCAAGACCTGGACGTCACCGCTTGAACACTCGGTAATAATCCATGATTCGTGTTCGTTTGGAGTTCCCGGAGTCCTCGGCTACGTGCCTTGCCTCAGGACCTCCGAACTTGACCGTTTTGTGTCTGGTTTTGCACCAAACACTTGTGCTTTGCCTTGGAGGGGCAGGGAATGCCTTCTGAGGCATCCCCACACACCACCGGCAGTGGCTAGAGGCCATCGGCACTATATTGTGCCGGTTGGCACTATTTTGTGCCGGTCGGCACTCTTTTTGGCAAAATGACCATTTTGCCCTGCCGATCACTTTACAGCTGTTTTTGGAGATATTTTCAGACAGCTTTGTAGCACTTGTTTCCCCTCCATACACGTGTATGGAGGGATGAGCCTTTGGTTTGCTTAGCTTGTAAGTTTTCATTCCTATAAGAGAAGAGTCTCTTCTCTTGGCTCAAGGGTTAGAAAGATTGGAGAGAAGAAAGAAGAGCTCTGGTTTTTAGGGTTTGCTTTGGTGTATCTAACCTATATCTATACCTCTTCTTCTCTTGCCCTTATGTGTGTTTGTGTCTCATTATTGCACACAAGCACATAGTAGTTCACCTTCCCTTGGTTACTAAGGTCCCAAGAGGTTATTCTTGCTGTTCTTGACTGGTTTGGAGCTCAAGGAAGCAACAAAGTCAACATTTGTGAAGAAGGTCAACAAGGGTGAGAAACTTGCTTTATTTACCCCATTCTTGCACTCCTTTTTTACCTATCTTTGAACTGTTTTTGTGCTTGGTGTTCAATACAAAAAAGTTCTATTTTTTAGTCCTCTTGATAGTTTATTAAGGGTACTTTGTGCTTTGGGGAGGTTTGACCACCCTTAGGCCTTGAAAAGGCCTCATTTTGTGCTATTTTGTTGAGATCCGGGATTTTGGTGCTTGGGTCTCTTCACCACTGAAATCTTGAGGGATTTCAGTGGTGAAGATGATGCCTTAAAGTCTTAAGAAGGAGGAGGTCACCCCCTCTCCTTGATGTCCTTGAAAAGGGCAAGTTTTGCCTCTTGAGGGAGCATTATGCTTGTGTGTGTGTTGAGCATGTATGGACTGTTATTCATGCTTAGGACATCATGATTTAACATTGCTATGTGTTGGTTTTGGTCCCTTATGCATTCTTAGCATAGTTGCCATGTAATGCCTTGCATTGCCTTAACATGCTTTAGGTTGTTAGCCCTAGTTCGAGCATACTTTAGGCTTAGATTTATGAATGTTTTGTGCTTATTTTGACATGTTTTAGCTCTGTCCATAGTCATTTGGGTTGATCTTGGCATGCATTATATAGCCCCTTTGCATTTTAGGCTTGCTAGCCTTTGAGTATGCATATGTAGCATGTGTTGCTTACCTCATTTTGATGGTTTGGAACCATTTGGCATGACATTTCAGTCCATTTAGCATGCCTGTTTGATTGCCTTGCATGCCTCTTTGATGCTTTGGAAGCTTGTGCCTTATGCCTCACATCTTAGCATTTGTGCATGCCTTCCTAGTTGATCCATTTAGATGCCATCCAAGTGGTCTTTTGGGCTTAGTTTTACATGCTAAAAACCTGTTTTTAGTTGTTTAATGCATGCCATAACTGTCTTGCATAAGTATAGTTCAATGTCTCATTAACTTGCTTAAAGTCTTGGACCATTTGCATGCTTTGTTTGGCCTATCTTGAGTTGGTTTAGCACCACACTTTGACATGATTTTCAGAGCTTATGATGCATGTTAAGTGTCCACGATATCCCCTTTCAAGTGTGCTTGAGGGTTGCTTATTTTATGCCTAAGTATCAAGTCTTAACATATGCATGTGTGTGTGTGTGTGTGTGTTGACTTTCATTTTTGGGCATTATGGCTACTGATTTTAGGCCTACTTGGAGTTGCCTAGGTCATGGGTAAGACCATTACTTACTTGCTTGTATGCTACCTCATTTTTGCTTGTATGCTTGCATTGTTTGTCTATATGCTCATGTCGCATCCCTAGTTGACATGCTTAGGATTGCACACATAGACATGCATGCCTTGTTCCTTGACTTGGTGATGGGAATTGGGCCTCACTTTGTTTGATTGGTTTGCATGCATTTGAAATTAAAGTTGCACACTTGGTTCTTTGGGCCATCATGCATGGAAATGCGTGATTGGTGGTCCGAGAATCGAGGCACATGCTCCTTTGAGCCATTAGTATGATAAGGAGTGTGTTTAGTGCATATATGCTTTGAATTGCATTGCCATGCCAGTATTTGCCCTCTGCTGCTGTGAGTTGCAGGTTCTGCAGGCATTCAGTGCCGGCCGGCAGTTTTTAGTGCCGACCGGCAGTCAATTTGCAGCCGATGGATCAATTCAGTGCCGATGATCTCAATTCACTGCCGGTGGAAGTTTTGAGCAGCCGGTAGTGATCTCCAGTACCTAAGGAAGTATTCCTAGGGCTGTGACAGTCTTCTGAGATGCAAAGCAGGGAAAACAGAGGCAAGCTAGGCATGGCAGTGCGATTCCGAGCAAGTCCCGAGCGTGCGATGCATCTGACCCTCTTCCCGAGGCGATTTATTGTTTTAATCGAATTAGTTAATTCATTTAAATGGGTTTGTAATATTTAATTAGCTTGCGTAGTTAATTATCTGTATTATTATTTTGGTCCCTCCGAGCGAGGGCGAATCTGTAATAAGTGTGGGTGAGTGGTGTGTATGTCTTCCAACCCCCATTTCTTTCTCCCTTTTCATTTACCCGCTTATGATGGTAGATTAGGGCACGTTTATTTTAGCATACCTTATGCTATGCATGCGTGCATCCATGCGTTTGTTGACATACATCAGGCTTGGCACATCACGCTAACTGCATTGTATTTCAATTTCCAAATTGAATACGTGATAGTTGTAGCATTTCACATGCCATGTCTAGGATAGCCGAGCCTGCCTAGATTACATCTTTGCATGTGTTGCATTAGACATTTCAGTATGTTTAGGTCCATACATGGATTTCTAATAAGTTTCTTGTTTTGGCACGGAGTACGATGTAAGTATTTACGCTTTAGCATACCACATGCGTGTGAATGTTGCCATGACAGTATGCTTACCATGCGGCTAAATGCTTATGTGAGATAAACTGTTTGAATGCATGTAGGTGGAGGTTGGATTGCTTGAGTTGGGAAAACTCATTGAAATCCGTGTTTTAGCTTACTTGCGAGTAGCAAATTCCAAACTATTTTCAAAACAAACGGATATGCAATGTTTGTTTCCAAATTAGGCAATCTAGTCTATACTTGTTTGCCGCGCGCATAACATAGTAATTCTAGGTTAATAATTGGAATAAGAGCATGTAATGTTTTCAAAATCGGATATCACGGTTAGTAGAGGCCGGTCTTCGGACCGGGCGAAAGGGGGTGCTCATAGCTGACCTTCCCCGATCGTACCCAAGCTCCCGAGCCAAGACCACTTTGGTGATGACGGACACGTGGCCTTCGGTACTGAGTCAGGGTTTCCTAAATTTCCCATTTTAAAATATTTAGGTGGCGACTCTGTAATCTGGCAAAGCAGTCCATGTTTGGCACTACTTTTCAAAAATCTGTTTTTCTTCAAAACGATTTGCCAGAGTTGGACTCTTTGGTTCAGATTTAGAACCGCAACACAAAAAGGGAGTCCGAACTGTAGCATAGAGGCCCACGGGCGCTGTTACAGTTTCTGGCGACTCTGCTGGGGATTTTAGAGAGTTTGACTCGAACGCGTGATATCCTGTTTTGACTACGCTTATGTGTTTCTTTGCATTGCATGTGCATTGGTGCGCCTAGGACACCGTGTTTGCCATCTGCCATTCCTGAACGGTTTGCCGGAGGCTTGTCTTGTCAAGGCATGACCATAAGGCTGACCGGTTATGGGCTCTGACAGCATGGGAACACAAACCCCAGTTTTACCAGGGCACCCTTTTTGACCATTCGACCTAGTGCATATCGAAATCCATAGTGACCGTTCCAAATTAGGACAGGTTGCTTACCCGATCATAGGTTGTTTGAAACCACTGCGTGCATAGTAAAACCCTAGCTCCTGACAAAATAGGACAAGGAAACCCTACCCCCAACATAGGGGTGTATTGGCCCTCATTTTCTGCTATGTGCTTTTAGAGTGTATCTCTACAGGAACACACATGTCAGTTTGCAAAGTTTGGGTATCCGGCTTGAGGGCACCAGTATCAGTATTGTTGAGAATCAGTTGTATCTGCGGGTATCAGTTCAGTTTTGAATAGTGATTCTGAGGAACAATGTTCAGTAGTAGAGTACAGTTGTTCGACTACACCCGGGTTTGATCTGTTTGGGGCTGAAACACTGCTTGTTTTTCGTTTCAGTTCAGAGATTCAGAGGGTCGATCTAGAACAGTTAGTGTTTTCTTCTTGCTGAGGCAAGACCGAGCATGACGCAGAATTCAGAAGAGATCGTTGTCATGACGGCCGCGTTGAGTCAAGGAATCACCCCGCAAGGTGAGGCTAACATTGATCTCCCGCATCTGCCCAGGTCGCCTGCCGCACATCCAATTTGGACCCCTCAACTATATCAGGCTTGCGAGCCCACCACATTTGAATTAATGGGAATGATAGGTGATCTTCAAAGATCCGTGGCGGATCTCGCCTATGGAATGTCTGTTTCGCCACCAGCCGCGCCATATGCCGGAGGCTTCATACCCCAGGAACCCCCGCTACTGGGACGAATTGTAATTGAACTTAACCAACCGGAGATGACCTCCAGCTATGGTAACGATGCAGCAAACCAAACCCTAGATCAGGCCGAGGCCAGAGACAAAGGCAAGATGAAGGCAGACGCCGACCCTACCGAACAACTGCTGTGGGCAGTAGAGGCTTTGAAAGCCGGGGGAATGAACAAGCAACAGATATCTGCAGTTGTGTCAAAAGCTGTGGAGGATGCTTTCCCCACTCCGCCTGAGGGCAATTCCAGTCAATCAGAGAATCGAGATAGGCCCCGTCATGCCAAAACAGTTCTTCCCGTTCCCAACCTTGCATCCGGAAAAGATCAGAAACCCAAGGCCGCACCCGCTGATCCGTTCGCTAGTGCATCTAGCAAGAGTGTTCAGGCACCAAAGTACCTGCCCCGGGGGCGCAGGGTCTTCCATGCTCTCTACATGCCATTATCCAAGGCACTTCAAATCCTTGCCGAGAGGGGACACCTTAAACCCCTGGAGCCTCGGCCCCTCCCGAAGAATCTCCCCGCCACGCATGATGCTTCCCTGTACTGTGCGTACCATCAGCAGACTGGCCATGCCACTGATAATTGCTTCCGCCTCCGTCATGAGGTACAAGACTTGATTGACAACGAGGTTATCCTCCCGCCTACTTCAGCAAAGTCCGTCACCACTCAGTTGTTGGATTTTGAGGATGCAGATACTGCAAGTATGTAATCAGAAGGTGAACCGCCTGCGGGCAGTGCCTGGTACATTTTTGGATGGGGCGTTTGGCACGCATTTTTGAGCACCTGCCAACGCTAGTTTTGTAAATCCTGACTTGGGTGTCGAGTCAGTCTTTTGTTTTGTTTTGAGTCTGTCTCTCTGTATTGAGTCAGTCTTTTGCTTACAGGGTCTGTCTTGTTGTAATGAGTCAGTCCCTCTTGTATAGTATACCAGGTGATTTCGGGGTTGATGCCTCAAGCACCGTTTTGCCTTATAAATAGTTGTTTTTGCTTTTTGAGTCTGTTTCTGCCAAGGAGCCGATTATGCCAGTAAATCTGAATGAAACAGCTGTGGCTATCATGTTCCGTATTTGTTGCTATTTGAGTTAGCCGTGCCAGAGAACGTGAATGGAACGACAGTGCGTACCGCCTACTCCTTGTGCCTTAAACATCGTCGTAATGACCTAAGCTTTTCATAAAACCCCTTTTTCGAACACTGCGGTGATGAAAACGAAGAGGAAGTAATTCCTCGGGTTTTGAAAAATTTTGATCATTTTGAGAGAAAGAGAGGCCTGCTAAGCTTTAATGAATGAAATCATGCTCGTCGGCGTGAGTACTGAGAAGGATCCTGGTCCAATCCAGACGGGTTCCACACTATCTTCAATACGAGCGATTTGTCGCTTTCCTAAAAATTTTCAAAAACTAAATATTTTGCGCAGTCTCGCGGAGACCTGTGTGGAATCGCTCTTGAGATTGTGCAGCCCAAGATCGCTCTCGGCCTCGAGATTCGATTTATCTGTTGCAAACAGAAATCTGTTCAAAGCATTCAGTGCCATGAAATGCCTATGTGGCCCATTTCGAGGCGGCCCTCGAGCAAGAGGCATCAAAGTCAGATCAGGGAGATCAGATCCCACCAAGCAAAGCTCGAGAAGCGACCATGATGGACTTTTCCTGCAAAGCAACACAACAGTTGCTCTCCTGGATACGGAGAGGCTTCAATCTCAAAACCATTTGGCATGGGCTTGCTACACCTTTTACCCTTCGAGAGGCTCGCTGGGCCGAAAACCCGGAAGGGCGGCCCAGGCAAAAGTTAGAGCAAAGAAAAGCAAAGAAAAGAAAATAAAAATGCAAAAAGAAAAAAAAGAGAAAAAAAATATATTCATAGCAAAAAAAACAAAAACAAAAACAAAAATGCAAAAGAAAAGAAAAAGAAAAAAGAAAGAAAAATATAGCTCGCAAGGTCGAAAACCCGCATTGGGCACCTTGACAAAAGTTAGAGCCTAAACAGTGAAGGTTAAAATACCCGAGTGTACCTTAACCGGAACTACGTAAGGCTTGATTCCCATGTTTGGGATACGTAGGCAACTTCACCCTGAAGTCCAGCCCCCAACGCTTCCATAGCGTCTCAGTCCATGTCATGGTTTTGATCACTTTTGCCTCCTCCGAATCCAATACCTTGATTGCAGCAAACTGGAATCACGTAACCAACTTCATCATGAAGCCCAGACCACCCACACCTTCCAGGTGACTGTGTCCATATATTGATTCAAACCGTCCTCGACTCCTCCGCGCCCGAGGGTCCGATCATCGTCAACAAGGACTGGCTTACAATGTGCCGCGGCATCATCCAAACAAGGGGCAACTTTCCGTTGCCATCCATTGCCATAAGTTGCCCGGAGTTACCGTCCAAACCAGGGGCAACTTTCCATTGCCTTATCCCCCTTTAAGCCAGGGGCAATTTTCCATTGCCTCCGATCCGAGGTTGCATATCTCAAGGGTAAGTTCTACGCTCGTTTGAGCATTGATTGTTTGCAAAAAATAGTTTTTGAAAATTTTCATTGAGATTGACTTATTTTCTCGAAAACTGTTTCATTTTCAAAATTGGACCATGTTTGGGCCCAAAAAGGAGAATTCTCAGTGGTCACAACCCGACTTGCATGATTTCAAATCAAAAATCGAACAAGTGTGTTAATCCGACTCTCATTCTTGATCAAAACTGTTTTAGAAAACAAACAAAAAATGGTCAAAATGATGAACTAGGGGCACAGTTGAGTCGGGTGTTCCGCCTCCCCCTTTGTTATCAACGCACTTGCCAAGGAGGCACTCCATCACCAGAAAGAAATAGCCGTGAGCTAACAATGTTGGGCATGAACCCACAACCTCTCGTTTGTCCATCAACCATACCTGGGGAGAGATGAAAAATGAGAGAATAAAGAATAGAGAGATGTACGACGAGAGAAAAGTGAGCAAAAGGGTTTTGAGAGAGAAACCAAGCCTGAGGGCCGAGTGATGTGAGTATCACAAATCAAAAAGGGTGGGAATAATACCTGGAGGAACTGGCTTCTCGAGATCTGAGGTCTTTTGTAAACATGTCTGTGTGTCGTGTCTTTTGATTTGTCGACCTTGATTTTGGGCTTTGAGTCTTTTTCGAGTATGTCTCATTCTTTTAGGTTGAGTGCCTTTTGTTATTTGTTTGAGTCTGTCTCATTCTGGTAGGCTCGATACCCTGGTGGAAAACCCTTCTTTATTTCAAAAATCGTTGTTTGTGCTCAGAATGCTGTGCCATTCTCTACATTCGTGCGAAGCGAGAAGAAAAGGGAAAATTTGGGACATCCGAGTGTGTTTCAATTTCAGCCTGCTTCAGTTGTTGTGATCCGTCTTGTCAGATTGAGCTGTTTGTTCAAGGTTTGCTGTGTGCAGAATGAACCGAGTATCGTATTGCAGGCCATAGGTAGCCTAATCCCCAACAGGATGTGGGCTGTCTATTTCAGTTTGAGCAGTGGTTAGTATGAGTTGTTCTGCTGTTAGTTGGTTGGTTATCTGATCAGTACAGTGCGAGTGCTCAAATTGCAGACAATAAATCAATATCATTTACATTTGAGGTGTAATATGATGCAATGCAGTGCAAACTACGAGATGTACAGATATAACACTCTTTTTAGACAAAAGGTTTGTTTCATATAATCTCTTCAAGTACAAAGTTTGAGGAAAACAAAAACCTGCCTACGGCAGTACAAAGTACTCTATCTACCAACAAAAGAGAAAAGTACAAGAAAAGAAATAAAAGAAACAGCAAAAGTCTGGGTCATCAGCGTCATCAATGGCCTCGCGCCGGGGGATCTGTCCTCGCCCTCTTCCTGGGTAGAAGTCCAGGAGCATCGCCGGAAGTGTCACTGTCTGAGCCCGAGCCCGAGCTGCCCCCGGCCTCCTCCTCGGATGCCTCCGCCTCCTCCTCAGAATCCTCATCTGGAACTGGAGCCCGCGAGCTGCTCCCGGCGTAAGTACACCCTCCTCTAGTGCAGGGAAATACCCTGCCATCCCGAGTGGAAATGGGAGGTCCAGGTGGAGCGACGCCACCCGCCGGAGGAAGTGGGAAGGGAGGCTGAAAAACATGAAAGGCAAATGCATCAGTATGTATGAAACAGTTCATCAGTGCAGAATGCAGTGTATGAATACAGAGTATGAATGCCGTGAGCAGTTTATCAGTACAGAAGGCAGTGTATGAAATACAGTGTATCAAGTGCCGTGAGGGCTGGGTATCCAATGTTGTATCGTGCATCAGATTATGCGAAGCAGTTTGTGTGTGGTTTGAAGCTATGACAGAGAAAACATACCGGAAGGCCGTAAAAGGCTAGGAAGTCGAAGGTCCGCTGCAGCATCCCCGTCATGGAGGCATTCATCTCCAGTAACTGCCGGGTATATCCAGAAGACGCCTGCAAGGGAATCAGATGCATCAATGTTCCGTGGAATATCAAATAAACTAAAATGAAATAACTGTACAGAAATGTAGAAACACATACCGGAGGCAAGTCGGGGACACCGACAAACTCGTGATCAGCCGGCGGAGGGGCGAAGGGTATCTGATAGGTCGCCCCATCCGACCCCCGGAAAGACAGTGAAGTAGGCAAAGCGGGCCAGCTGGCCTCCCGTCCTCTCTGGACTCCGCCCCTGCCGCGGACTCGAACCCTCCTCGGCGCTCCTCCTCCTACTCCTGCTCCGGCCGCCGGCGCCGCAGGTCTCTCTCTCTCAGCTCAGCGACCACCACTCAGCGGCCGCATGATGAAGGTCCGGACGTACTCTGAGTAATCGCCCTCGCCTCTGAAGCCGTCTGCCTCCCAGCCGATGGTGTAGTCCGCCATCTGCTCAACGGTGAAACGCTCGGTATCCCTCATATGCTCAGGAGGATGCACCGGGACTATCTGCTCAGGTAACCCTGAGGTCTGACGCAAGAAGCGCTCGCCCAGGTACCAAGCCCGACAGACCGGGCCCTCCAGCAAAATCCGGTAACGCGAGGTCTCAACGGCGCCGGCAAACCGATCCCGCACCATCGCTGGCAGAGGAGCCCACGGCTGCCAGGTGATCCGAAATTGAAATACAGTTTTGTTACCTACTGGTATTGCAAATATACAGTGGAAAAGTGAAGCTTAAACGAACTGCAAATAAAACATACCTCGGCAGGGGTGATGGTGTCGAAGTAACGGCGGAAGAAGCTGAATGTCTCCCGCGGCCTCCGGATGCACCTCCCGTCGAAGCGGCGTGAGAACGGGATGACCAGAGGGGTCTCCGCATCAGGTACAGGAGCGAGCCTAGGGAAGTAGGCGTAAACCCACAACTGCAAGGTCAATGCCAGAATGTTTATTAGATAAAGCAGAATACAGAATAAAGCATGAAATAACAGAGCCGTGTGTTGTGCAGTGTATTGAGCAGAGTGTACAGTGTGAACAGTGTACAGACAGTGTAGAGCAGAGTATTGTGTGCCGTGTGTACAGTATACAGCAAGTGTAAAGCAGACTACAGTGTGTGCAGTGTGCAGAATACAGAAAGTATAGAGCAAAAATGTAAAGCAGAGGAGAAGGCGTACCTCCCAATCTCACCAGTAGCCTCCGAGCAACTGCCCACTGCCACGGGAGACTGAGCTCATGTACCCGTAAAGAGTGGCCAGAGCCGCACCACCCCAATCAAAACGCAAGATGTCTCAGACGTCCGCCAGTGCGCTGAGTAGGCAGAGAGGCACGGTGTTCGCCCGGTCGGCGAAGAGGGTCGTCCCTAGCAAAAACATCAAAAAGCCGCGCGCGTACTGCTCTACGGCCGCCTCGGTCATCAGAGCCACCGCCACCAACGCAGGCTGCACTCTGAACTGCACCTCGAACCAGGAGTAGCGGACAAAGCCTAGACGAGCAAGAGGTGGCGCCTCGCCAAGCAAATAGATCTGAGCGGCGGTCCACTCGTCCATGTCGGTGTCGAAGGGGATCGGATCACCCCCTACCCCGATGCCGGTAAGCACCGAGAAGTCGTAGGGAGTCATCGTCATGTCTCCCGCCGCGGATAGGTGGAACGAGTTGGTGGTGTCCCACCACCTCTCTGCCAGGGCGGCTAGGAGAGGCCTGCAGGCGGTAAGCCGGGTCAGACCCCTGCAGAAAGAACCAAAGCCCGCCTCGTCCACAATGTGGCGAACCGCCTCGGGAAGCTCCGCGTACCAATCTCGAGCCGCGACATTCCCATACCCGCAGATGGTATGGGAATCTCCCTGTTTTCAAACAAATGGTTGCGAAGCAATATGAGATGTACAGATCTGAGGAAACATGTTAAAGTCGATACAAATCTAGCATGCGTGCAAGTTTTTCAGATCCAAGCAGATATCATATTTCAGTGTACTATGGTGGACTACGGCCTGTGATGTGTCAGTGTGTTTGTGAGGGTCAGCATACTGATATGGTGCATGTGTGCACGTTCATTCAAGCAGATATCGGGTTATAGTGTGCCAGTGGGTGAACTACAACGTATGATGCGTCAGCGTGTTTTGTGTGGTTCAGTTTAAATACAACTTACAATATGTTTTCAGATTCAAATAAGTGCCGGGTGTCGGTGAGTTTGCAGTGGAGTACGGTGTGTGCCGTGTGTTTGGGTGATTGAGACTAGTGCAGTGTGTGTGCATGTGTCCGTTTCAAACAGATATCAGTTGTAAGCATGATTGCGATCAACTACAGTATATAGCATAATCAGAGCTAAGCAGTTAAAGAACAGATTCAGCTATGGCAGTTAACAGTTCTACATTGCAGAAAGTAAGACGAAAAAAATGTTACCTCGGAAGCGCCGAAGGATAGGTGAGAGGTCGGCTCGCGCAGGAGAAGCTCCGGGTCCAGCGCTCGGTCAAAGCCGCGGAAATGGCGAAGACCATCCGGAGGTAGAACGTGGATCGCCGGGCGGTAGGTCGCCGGGTCGAAAGGACGCTCGCTCAGCGGGAGGAGCTCGACCCCGGGATCCATCTCGTGATCCGGGGGAGTCCCGACGTGTGGAATATCGTCAGCCTTGGCAATAGTGGTGGGAAAACGACCGAAAAAAACCGGAATGTGAAGAGTCAACCGAAAAAGTCAACCCCGAGCGGGCCGAAACTGGCCGGAAAGGCCGGAAGATGGAAAGGCACGGGAATAAAGAGGAAATCGAGGGGAACAAGTCCCGGAAAAGCGGAAATAGCAAAAGAGGCACCGAAACAAAGTTTTGTTCGGTTCAAAATGTGCGAAACACGATGGAAATCGCGAATCGAACAACGAAATGGGTTTAGAACGCAAAGAAAACGGAGAAAAGAGGAAGAGAAAATGCTCTAGAGAGATAGGGGATGGTTTTCGGCAGTATAGAAGTGAAGAGAATAGGGTTTCAAGCCCTATTTTATAAAACCCGAGGCAAAATGTCAAAACTGCCCCGATTCAGCAATTTTTGGCCGGTCGGCACAATATTGTGCCGGTGGAACTTTTCTGCAGCCGGTGGCCAGCCGGTGGCCACCTAGTCCAGCCGGTGATGTTCCCACAGCCTTGTTTAGGCCATGTGGGTAGTTTCTGGTCTTCATAGCTCAAAAAAGTGCAAGAAAGTGAATCCCCGATGCTCAACCGGCCTCCATTTTGACCTCGGACCGTGTCTTCTGTGCGTGGCACTCAGATTCAAGCAAAGATTGTATCCTTTTGTATCCTTTGGTCTTTTACAAGATTCAAAAGTTGCCCCATGTGCATTTCAAACCCATCACGCTATCTTGCGCACCATATTGCATTTGGCATGCATTCAATCGCACTGTTTTGTGCACTCGCGTTGTCTAACGCATCGCGCTATCTTGCGCATCATATTGCATTTGGCATGCATTCAATCGCACTGTTTTGTGCACTCGCGTTGTCTAACGCATCGCGCTATCTTACGCATCATATTGCATTTGGCATGCATTCAATCGCACTGTTTTGTGCACTCGCGTTGTCTAACGCATCGCGCTATCTTGCACATCATATTGCATTTGGCATGCATTCAATCGCACTGTTTTGTGCACTCGCGTTGTCTAACGCACCGCGCTATCTTGCGCATCATATTGCATTTGGCATGCATTCAATCGCACTGTTTTGTGCACTCGCGTTGTCTAACGCATCGCGCTATCTTGCGCATCATATTGCATTTGGCATGCATTCAATCGCACTGTTTTGCGCACTCGCGTTGTCGAACTCATCGCGCTATTTTGCGCAGCGCACTATCTTGTGCATTACATTTCATTCGCACTATTTTGCGCATCGCGCCGTTTGGCGCACCCTCATTGCACTTCATTTTCCATCTTTTGAGACACGCACGTCTCATTTGCCCCATTTGCATTGGCATGCGCGTCCCATGTGCGTTGCCTTTTTTCCCCCTCTCGCGTGTACTACGCTGAGAGGCTTCTTTTTGCCTTTGTTTTCCCTCTCTCGCGTGTACTACGCTGAGAGGCTTCTTTTTGCTTTTGTTTTCCCTCTCTCGCGTGTACTACGCTGAGAGGCCTTTTTGTCTTTCCCCTCTCGCGTGTACTACGCTGAGAGGTTTCTTTTTGCCTTCTTTTTTCCTCTCCTGCGTGCGATACGCAGAGAGACGTTGTGTTTGAGACTCCGAGTGTTCTCGGTGGTCGCTTCTAGCCTTCTCCGCGTAGACGTCGTGAGAATTGCATAACTCGCTTAATCCCTGCTGCATGAGATGTAGTTTGGTTCGAGTTTACTCATTTGCATCGCATTCACTTAAAGTGTTGTGTACTCGTTGCCCCCCGGGTCTGGCGAGACCTTAAACACGTGCGGTCTAGGAGACCTTAAATCCTCGGGAGGTGCAAGACCTTCGGTGCATTAAGGTGTGCACCTCATCGCATTTGGCATACATCGTATCGCACTTTCCTGTGCACTTGCGTTGTCTAACGCATCGCGCTATTTTGCGCACCTCGTTGCATTTTGCATGCATTCCATCACGTTATCTTACACATCGCACCGTCTTGTGCACCGCATCTCAAATCATGCATTGCCCCCCCGGTCTGGCGAGACCTTAAACGCGCGCGGTCTAGGAGACCCTAAATCCTCGGGAGGTGCGAGACCTTCGGTGCATTAAGATGCACACCTCATTGCATTTGGCATGCATTCAAAAGTCGCGCGTTAGCGCGCATTTCAAAAACATCATGCATCATGTAAATAAAAAGAAAACATGCATTGTCATGCATACATTGTGCATCCCGGTCTAGGAGACCTTGAATCCTCTGAAGGTGCAATTCCTTTAGCGTTTGTCGTGCCTGAACGACTTTCGGTGGTCTGGTAAAACCACCTGCCTGTGCTCGCGGTGAGTTCCTAGAAGACCAACTGGGATGGTGAGAACTAGAGTTCGAACGGCTTATGCCTAGAACGTAAAGGTTCGGAATTTCCGAGACTAAAGTCTGGTTTAAATACCCAGGGGGTGTACCCTCGGCTTGAAATCTGTATGGAAGCCCCATAGGTTGAGGTGGCATGTCTGCGCCTCAATTCTGGATACTGAACCAACCTAGTATATCGCCCTATTGGTAAGATAGGGAAAGCTGCAATCATAGTCGTTGCATCATAGTGCATTGTCATGCATCATTTGTAAATACTGCATAAGTCATGTATTTCAAAAAAAAAAAAAACCACAAAATACATAGTGCATTGTCATGCATCATTTGTAAATACTGCATATGTCATGCATTTTTAAAAAAAAAAACCAAAAAAAAACATGTATATGTCATGCATTTCATTGTAATATAGTGTATATGTCATGCATTTTCTGTAAAACATCCAGTGCATATTGCATTGTAGCTTGCATGCATCCATTGCATCACTTCCATCTATGGCTTGCGCCTTTCCTTGTTGAGCTTAGTCTGGTATGTGCCCTTACTTTTCACGTTGAAGCACAGTTCTGCATGTGTATCGCGCCTACTCCTTGATGAACTTGGTTTGAGAGTTGCGGCACCTTTTCTGTGTTAGACATGGTTTGTATGTGTGCATGCCTTTCCTAAGCAAGATACGGCTTGGCTCACGCGCCATATCCATTGTACATATTACATTGTAGTATAATTGTTGCATCCGGCATTAGGGTCATTGTTCTTTCCTCAGCGGGTCGTTACCCCACTTATGTCATTCCACCCAATACTTGTTCTTGTGTCCGTGCGAAGTACTCATAGATCAGACATCGTTCTATGGGAGACGGACTCGTTACCTCCATCAATCTATTTGACATTTGTGTGGTTTTGAATCGCTCATGATTGGATCATGATTCAATTACATTGCATATTACATTGCATATCATTTGCATTGCATATAGTTTCAATTGCATTGCATATTAGTTACATTATTCATACATTGTTTTGTATATATTGCATATCATTTTGCATTCATTTTGCATTGTCATGCATATTGCTAACAATATTGCACCTGCTAAGTTTGCTTTCTTTGCAGGCACAATATTGTATGTACGGCTCATTTGAGGCCGGTGCAACCGGACGAGCAGCACAGGTATTGTATCCTCCGCGTGAGACATACAGAGAATTGCATAATTCTCTTACATCCTTTCTGCATCGTGGTGTAGTTTGGTGCATGCTAGCTTATAACTGTCGCATGTGTGCTTCATTACAGCTTTCTTTGCATGATCATAAGTTATGCTTGGCATCTTGTATTGTCTTGCATTTTGCCCCTGCCTTCGGGCGCATACCTTATCTGCGGCTTGTATGCCTGTGCATGAACTACACTGGTTTGATTCCTAAAGGGATACGTAGGCAGCTTGCGAGTTCAACCATTTGCGCTTTGTATGTTTGTCCAAGTCTTCAGCCTTGTCAAAAATGGGTCGTCTCTGGGCTTTGACATTCACTCTCGTCATTGTTATGACTTCCGAGTTCTGTCAAAGAGGGGCAACTGTAGACACCCCATTTTTGAACGTCCGCAAGACCTGGACGCCACCGCTTGAACACTCGGTGATAATCCATGATTCGTGTTCGTTTGGAGTTCCCGGAGTCCTCGGCTACGTGCCTTGCCTCAGGACCTCCGAACTTGACCGTTTTGTGTCTGGTTTTGCACCAAACACTTGTGCTTTGCCTTGGAGGGGCAGGGAATGCCTTCTGAGGCATCCCCACACACCACCGGCAGTGGCTAGAGGCCACCGGCTGGATGGTGTTGCCATCGGCACTATATTGTGCCGGTCGGCACTCTTTTTGGCAAAATGACCATTTTGCCCTGTCGATCACTTTACAGCTGTTTTTGGAGATATTTTCAGACAGCTTTGTAGCACTTGTTTCCCCTCCATACACGTGTATGGAGGGATGAGCCTTTGGTTTGCTTAGCTTGTAAGTTTTCATTCCTATAAGAGAAGAGTCTCTTCTCTTGGCTCAAGGGTTAGAAAGATTGAAGAGAAGAAGGAAGAGCTCTGGTTTTTAGGGTTTGCTTTGGTGTATCTAACCTATATCTATACCTCTTCTTCTCTTGCCCTTGTGTGTGTTTGTGTCTCATTATTGCACACAAGCACATAGTAGTTCACCTTCCCTTGGTTACTAAGGTCCCAAGAGGTTATTCTTGCTGTTCTTGACTGGTTTGGAGCTCAAGGAAGCAACAAAGTCAACATTTGTGAAGAAGGTCAACAAGGGTGAGAAACTTGCTTTATTTACCCCATTCTTGCACTCCTTTTTTACCTATCTTTGAACTGTTTTTGTGCTTGGTGTTCAATACAAAAAAGTTCTATTTTTTAGTCCTCTTGATAGTTTATTAAGGGTACTTTGTGCTTTGGGGAGGTTTGACCACCCTTAGGCCTTGAAAAGGCCTCATTTTGTGCTATTTTGTTGAGATCCGGGATTTTGGTGCTTGGGTCTCTTCACCACTGAAATCTTGAGGGATTTCAGTGGTGAAGATGATACTTTAAAGTCCTAAGAAGGAGGGGGTCACCCCCTCTCCTTGATGTCCTTGAAAAGGGCAAGTTTTGCCTCTTGAGGGAGCATTATGCTTGTGTGTGTGTTGAGCATGTATGGACTGTTATTCATGCTTAAGACATCATGATTTAACATTGCTATGTGTTGGTTTTGGTCCCTTATGCATTCTTAGCATAGTTGCCATGTAATGCCTTGCATTGCCTTAACATGCTTTAGGTTGTTAGCCCTAGTTCGAGCATACTTTAGGCTTAGATTTATGAATGTTTTGTGCTTATTTTGACATGTTTTAGCTCTGTCCATAGTCATTTGGGTTTATCTTGGCATGCATTATATAGCCCCTTTGCATTTTAGGCTTGCTAGCCTTTGAGTATGCATATGTAGCATGTGTTGCTTACCTCATTTTGATGGTTTGGAACCATTTGGCATGACATTTCAGTCCATTTAGCATGCCTGTTTGATTGCCTTGCATGCCTCTTTGATGCTTTGGAAGCTTGTGCCTTATGCCTCACATCTTAGCATTTGTGCATGCCTTCCTAGTTGATCCATTTAGATGCCATCTAAGTGGTCTTTTGGGCTTAGTTTTACATGCTAAAAACCTGTTTTTAGTTGTTTAATGCATGCCATAACTGTCTTGCATAAGTATAGTTCAATGTCTCATTAACTTGCTTAAAGTCTTGGACCATTTGCATGCTTTGTTTGGCCTATCTTGAGTTGGTTTAGCACCACACTTTGACATGATTTTCAGAGCTTATGATGCATGTTAAGTGTCCACGATATCCCCTTTCAAGTGTGCTTGAGGGTTGCTTATTTTATGCCTAAGTATCAAGTCTTAACATATGCATGTGTGTGTGTGTGTGTTGACTTTCATTTTTGGGCATTATGGCTACTGATTTTAGGCATACTTGGAGTTGCCTAGGTCATGGGTAAGACCATTACTTACTTGCTTGTATGCTACCTCATTTTTGCTTGTATGCTTGCATTGTTTGTCTATATGCTCATGTCGCATCCCTAGTTGACATGCTTAGGATTGCACACATAGACATGCATGCCTTGTTCCTTGACTTGGTGATGGGAATTGGGCCTCACTTTGTTTGATTGGTTTGCATGCATTTGAAATTAAAGTTGCACACTTGGTTCTTTGGGCCATCATGCATGGAAATGCGTGATTGGTGGTCCGAGAATCGAGGCACATGCTCCTTTGAGCCATTAGTATGATAAGGAGTGTGTTTAGTGCATATATGCTTTGAATTGCATTGCCATGCCAGTATTTGCCCTCTGCTGCTGTGAGTTGCAGGTTCTGCAGGCATTCAGTGCCGGCCGGCAGTTTTTAGTGCCGACCGGCAGTCAATTTGCAGCCGATGGATCAATTCAGTGCCGATGATCTCAATTCACTGCCGGTGGAAGTTTTGAGCAGCCGGTAGTGATCTCCAGTACCTAAGGAAGTATTCCTAGGGCTGTGACAGTCTTCTGAGATGCAAAGCAGGGAAAACAGAGGCAAGCTAGGCATGGCAGTGCGATTCCGAGCAAGTCCCGAGCGTGCGATGCATCTGACCCTCTTCCCGAGGCGATTTATTGTTTTAATCGAATTAGTTAATTCATTTAAATGGGTTTGTAATATTTAATTAGCTTGCGTAGTTAATTATCTGTATTATTATTTTGGTCCCTCCGAGCGAGGGCAAATCTGTAATAAGTGTGGGTGAGTGGTGTGTATGTCTTCCAACCCCCATTTCTTTCTCCCTTTTCATTTACCCGCTTATGATGGTAGATTAGGGCACGTTTATTTTAGCATACCTTATGCTATGCATGCGTGCATCCATGCGTTTGTTGACATACATCAGGCTTGGCACATCACGCTAACTGCATTGTATTTCAATTTCCAAATTGAATACGTGATAGTTGTAGCATTTCACATGCCATGTCTAGGATAGCCGAGCCTGCCTAGATTACATCTTTGCATGTGTTGCATTAGACATTTCAGTATGTTTAGGTCCATACATGGATTTCTAATAAGTTTCTTGTTTTGGCACGGAGTACGATGTAAGTATTTACGCTTTAGCATACCACATGCGTGTGAATGTTGCCATGACAGTATGCTTACCATGCGGCTAAATGCTTATGTGAGATAAACTGTTTGAATGCCTGTGGGTGGAGGTTGGATTGCTTGAGTTGGGAAAACTCATTGAAATCCGTGTTTTAGCTTACTTGCGAGTAGCAAATTCCAAACTATTTTCAAAACAAACGGATATGCAATGTTTGTTTCCAAATTAGGCAATCTAGTCTATACTTGTTTGCCGCGCGCATAACATAGTAATTCTAGGTTAATAATTGGAATAAGAGCATGTAATGTTTTCAAAATCGGATATCACAGTTAGTAGAGGCCGGTCTTCGGACCGGGCGAAAAGGGGTGCTCATAGCTGACCTTCCCCGATCGTACCCAAGCTCCCGAGCCAAGACCACTTTGGTGATGACGGACACGTGGCCTTCGGTACCGAGTCAGGGTTTCCTAAATTTCCCATTTTAAAATATTTAGGTGGCGACTCTGTAATCTGGCAAAGCAGTCCATGTTTGGCACTACTTTTCAAAAATCTGTTTTTCTTCAAAACGATTTGCTAGAGTTGGACTCTTTGGTTCAGATTTAGAACCGCAACACAAAAAGGGAGTCCGAACTATAGCATAGAGGCCCACGGGCGCTGTTACACCCGTTGATTTGTAGCTCCAGCATTCTTTAGCCCAAATGGCATCACCCTGTAACAATATGTCCCCCACGGGGTGGTGAAAGCAGTCTTCTCCCGGTCATTGGGTGCCATCACTATCTGATTATAGCCTAAGAAGCCATCCATGAACGAAAGCAAAGCATGCCCCACTGTGAAGTCCACTAACTCATCAATATGCGGCAAGGGAAAGTCGTCCTTCGGACTGGCTCTGTTCAAATCCCTGAAATCCATGCATACCTGGATCTTGCCATCCTTCTTCGGCACTGGAACAATGTTGCCCAACCAAGTCGGGTATTCGGATACCAACAAGAAGCCTGCATCAATTTGCTTGGTGACCTCTTCTTTGATCTTGAGGGCCCAGTCCGGGCGGATCCTCCTGAGTTTCTATTTAACGAGTCGGGCCTCGGGGTCAAGAGGGATCCGGTGCTGTACAATCTCAGGATCGATTCCAGGTATGTCTTCGTAGGACCACACGAAAACATCTTTGAAATCTTTTAATAAAGCGACTAAGCGCTCGCGTTCCTCCGAAGACAACATGGACCCGATCTGGACCAGCCGCGGGTCCTCCTCAATACCAATATTCACAGTAGTGATTTCATCCATTAAGGGCTTAACAAATCTTTCCTGCTCTTGTTCAATTAAGCATTGCAGAACCGAAGGAATTTCTTCCTCATCGTTTTCATCAAAATTTTGAAAGTCTGAGTTAATGCAATAAATCAAGGGCATAGAAAAGTACTCAGAAACCATAGCCACATCATTCTCATTAAGCACATCCAAATCATCCGATTCTTCAGTTACAACAGACTCAAAAGAGAAAGAAAAAGACGACCTGGACAGGACTGTGGTATCTGGGTTATCACCCCCAGGAATACCGAACTCAGACTCAGTCGAGCTGGAACTTGATTCCGACTCAACAGATTTGGAGGAATCAGATTCCGGCTCACTACCTGACCCGGTGCTGCTTGACAAAAATCCCTCTTCATACTGCCAAATGAGAGAGGGTGCGGTAGATGCATCCAAAATGTCTGCTGGTAGGCCCGCAGCTGTTTTATTCTCGATCACGCATACCGAAAAGTTATCCCCCAAGCACTTCTGTTCGATCAGAGGATTTGAAAGTAGACACACCAGCGCTACCCCCCATTTCACTTTCGGCGTCCTCAGACTCCAATTTCTTGCTCTGCTTAGCCTTAGCTAATGGGTCCGTCTGCTCTTCGGCAACGTCATCCCCGGATAACTGTAGGTCAAAGAAAATCTCAAAGCCTGGCACGCGCTTCCTCTCCGCGTTCAGCCACGGCTCTGGGAAGCCACAAAACAGAAAGTCCTCCCCCTCCCGAACGAAGCGTCAATTTAGGTTACCCTGAATGGGTCTATGCATCAGCTCAAAAGGCTTCCCCGCCTGCTTCGCTCTGGCTCTCCCAGCCATCTCCTTACCTTTCCTTACCCAATTCTCTTTGGTGGGCAGATAACCCAAGCCAAAGGTGTGTGGGTTGTGTGGCACTTTGGCCAACGCTGCGATGCCCTTCCGGCCGCTCTTTCCCAATCCCATCCTGGGGATGTGTTGAAACTTGTTCATGAGGTATACTGATTGAGCACTGACATACACCCCCTCATTAACAGCTAAGATGTTTTGCACGACTCGGGCCTCAGCTAGGGTAAAACTAGATAAAAACACATCCTCCATACTGTGCTCAATTTCCAAAATTGGCGTAGATACTTCCGGCGGTGGATGGATCGATGAATTCCCAAAAACAATGGCTACTTCCTTCCCATGGGGGTATTTCACCATCTGATGCAAGGTGGACGAAACTGCCTTCACCTGGTGCAGCCACGGCCGCCCCAAGAGCATATTGAAAGTTGCAGGAACTTCTAAGACGTGGAAGTCTATTTCTTGCTGTCCTGGCCCAACCTTGGTCTGAATTTTCACTGTCCTCATGACTTCTCTACTTGTGTTATCATATGCCCGAATCACCTAGGTTGTCGGCACAAAATCCGCGGTCTTTAAACCGATTGCATATGCAGTTCTTGCCGGGCATACATTGATGGCAGACCCTGTGTCGACAAGCACCACGGGTATCCATTTGTTTCTACACTCCACAGAGATGTAGAGTGGCTTGTTATGGTTCGCACCCTCAGGTGGCAATTCTTTGTTGGAGAAAGTCAACGTCGGGGGTAGCCCCTCCCAGAAAAACTAAGCCCACCAGCTATTCGGGCGTGGTGTCTATTGAGAGCTTGGCCTTGTTCATGGCCGATAAGACAACTTGTCGATGCACTCGCGATGCCATAAGCAGTCCCTAGATGGAGATGTCTGCATGTATCTTTTTCAACTGCTTCAGTACAGCTTCTTCTTCGAGTTGCTTCTCTTTCTGTTTCTCTGCCTCCTTATCTTTCCCAGATGCCTCTAGCTAATCTAGATGTGGGGGCTTGAAATACTGCCCGCTTCTAGTCATATGATCGACTTCCCCGATGTACCAGGTATCATTTGGCTGGTTGCTCCCCCAATCCTCATCCGTGTGGGCAAGACATAGATCATCGTCCTCCCACCACATTCCGTCAGCAGCCAATAGACACCTGTCTGGCTCCGGTACAGTTGTACTCGCAGTACTCTCCGTCCACATGCTCGCAGCATTCTCTATCCTCGTGCACACAGCACCTTCAGTCCCCTCAAGGCCCTTAGCTTTCCTGATTCTCTCAGAATCCCCAAACTTTTTCTGTTCCAACTGTGTCAGTACAACTGGCTGTTCAACACTTCTTGCATTCACAATGCCCAAGTCCTGAGCGAAATTCTTACCACCGGCGCTCTCCGGTGATTCATTCTGATTTCCGGCCCTTCCGGCCACAACTGATGTTCTTGCCCCTGCTGGGCCCCGTTCCAACTAAGCTTTGTCGACAACAGCCAGTAGGTCATCAAGCCACCCGGTGACCTCTGCTGACTCCTCAAAATCTGACCAGTTGACCACCATGCCCTCTGGGTCTCGCTCATTAAGAAATTGGAGGTTAGCAAAGTCCTCTTCCACAGCTGCCAAGTCATCTGTCCTCTGACCAGATTCATCCCCCTGTATCATACAAAGCTCTGCCCCTGCCGGCAATTCAAAGTTCGGGCCAACCTGGCCCACTGATAGAACATAGTCACTCGGACTGTATACCCCCTCAGCAAAACTCCCAGATTCCTCAAACTCTGACTCAACAATCCCATTCTCCCCCGAAATCTCCCCTGTTCTGTCTTCGACAGTCACCACCAATGGTTCGGGTTGGGCTCTGGAGATGTCCAACAAGCACAAGTCAGTGCAGTCAAGAAGGAGCACCTCCGGCTTGGGTAGGTGAGTTGGGGTAATATATATGCTGGGATCGTAAGACACGACCCCAGTTTGGATGAAGTTGATTCTTTTGGGAGGTGGAGCTTGGTTGTGCGGTGGGAGAGGGTTTGTTGTGACATTGGGTTTCTCTGGTGGCACAATCACCTGCTTGTCAACAAGATCTTGAATCTCATGACGCAATCTAAAACATTGGTCAGTGTCGTGACCATGTTGTTGGTGATATGCGTAGTATTTTGTTGGGTTATGAAAGGGAATGAGTGGATTTGGCAATGGCCTCGGCTCCAGGGGCTTTAAGTGCCCTTTCCTGATTAATAACCCTAGAGCCTTGGACAGGGGCATACACAGTGGGGTAAAGGCTCTCTGGCCTCGAGGTTGGAATTTGGTGGTTTGTGTGTTGCTTTCGGACACGCCGGAGAAAGGTGTAGCTACCATGGGTCTTGGAGGGGGGATGGTGGTGACCATGCTGACCTCTGAAGCTCTAGCATTTGCGGTATTGCTGGTGTCTGTATTATTGTTGCGGTTGAAGGTTCTTCTGGGTTGCTCTCTATCTTGGTCAATCAGACATTGTTTCATAGCATCCTCAATTTGTACCCCCATCTCGTGCAAATCTGAAAAGGTAGGGAAGGGGAGCACAATCATTTTCTGCATCAGTTTTGGCTGGAGATTGCGCACAATCATCCGGACTTGATCTTTATCTGTAGGCCTTAGGGCCATCATTGAGGCCTTCGCCCTCCACCGGGCCACAAAATCTGAGAAGTTCTCCTTAGGCTCCTGCCTTGTTGTCTCAAGATCACGGGTTGTAATCTCGATTTGAGTGTTATAGGAGTACTATGCGATGAAAGCCTCAACCATTTCATCCCAGTTCCGCTTAACATCATCTTCTAATTTTGCATACTAGATAGCGGCCACACCTGACAAGGTCCGGCCGAATAGTGAAAGCTTCTGCGGTCTGGTGAGGCCCATCGGTCGCAGTATATCTAAAAACAAACGGAGATGCACCATGGGATCCCCGGATCCGTCGAAGTGGTCTATTTGTGGCATCTTGAACCTATCTGGTAACGTCACAGCCACATCGGTGTATCCGTCCTCGATGTCTGGGATGGACTTTACCACCTGGGATTTCTTGAATAGCTTTTCAAGCTTGCTCAACTTTAACGCTGTATGGTCCACCTCGAACTCAAAGGGAGAGTCCGGTTGATTGATAGGCATAGGTGCCTCGGATAATTGAGGTAGAATCGGGGGCGGAGCCGGCCCTGTCGGGATGTCCGTATCTCCCTGGACATTTGGTACCTCCCCGGGTGCTGGAACTCCTGGTGGGGGAGAAGCTTGGTGTGAAGCAGATGCCCCGGCTTGTTGTTGCAGCCTGGCAATTAACTCTGCCTGCTGGGCCATGATCTCGGCCTGTTGTTTGGCAAACTCATCCCGGCGAACAGCGTCCTGCTGCATGGCTCTCATGGTCTCCTGCATCTGACGCATCATTTCCTCAACTCCTAGCGTTCCTGCGATACTGCCCTAATCTGTCTGAACTACCAGTAGATCTATCTCTATAGCAACAATTGAGACCTCAGTCCGACTGTCCACTGATGGGGTAAACCACTGCTCTAGCAACCTCTGCTTGGATACACTGCGTCTTCTCGACCTCCGTCTGATAATCGGGGGTAGGGAATGATACACTGGTTGTCCATCGACCAGATCCTCAAATCGATGAAGTCAGCGACCTCTTGTCCAGAGTGGTTGGGGAATATCTGCTTGGTCTGAAGCAATTGTGCTAAACTACCCCTAGCAAAAAGATAAGTAAAGCAATAATAAGGAAATAAACGAACAGACAAACAGACAGCATAACAGCGTAAATAAACACAACACACAATCGGGTATAATCAACACGCAGTTGATAAGCTGAAATACACTATTCTCAAAGACTGATCATTATTCCCAAATCACTGTCCCCGAAGCTGAATTTGATACCCACAGATAACTGATTCCGAAAATACTGAACTGGTGCCCGCAGGCCTGATACCCAAAATACTGAACTAGTGCCCGTAGGCCTGATGCCCAAACTTGTAAACTGATACATGCATTCCTATAGAAACGCACTCTAAAAGCACATAGCAAACAAGTGAAAGCCAAAACACCCCTATGTTGGGGTAAGGTTTCCCTGTCCTATTTTGTCAGGAGCTAGGGTTTCACTACGCACGCAGCGGTTTCAAACAACCTATAAACGGGTAAGCAACCTGTCCTAGCTTGGAATGGTCACTATGGATTCCGAATATGCACTAGGTCGAATGGTCAAAAAGGGTGCCCCGGTAAAATCGGGGTTTGTGTTCCCGTCGTGGCAAAGCCCGCAACCGGTCAGCCTTATGGCACGCTTCGCAAAACGAGCCTCCAGCAAACCGTTCAGGAATAACATACGGCAAACACGGTGTCCTAGGCGCACCAATGCAAATGCAATACAAAGAAACACACAAGTGTAGTCAAAACCAGATATCATGAGTTCGAGTCAAGTTCTCTAACTCCCAGCAGAGTCGCCAGAAACTGTAGACGTCCCCGAACGTCCCGGGAGGGAAATCCCCGTTTGTTCATTGGGCTCACTATAGTTCAGGACTCAATGTCACGGTCCTGTATCTAATCTCGCAGAGTGCAATGCAAGACCGATGAATCATCAAAGAGTCCAAATCCGGCAAATCGTTTTTGAAAACAGATTTTTTTGAAAGAAGTGCCAAACATGGACTGCTTTGCCAGATACAGAGTCGCCACCTAAATATTTTATTTTGAGAAATTTAGGAAACCCTGACTCGTTGCCTAAGGCCACATGTCCGTCATCACCAAAGTTGCCTCGACTCAGGAACTTGGGTACGATTGGGGAAGGTCACTTCTTGAGCACCCCCGCTCGCCCGATCAAAGATTGGCCTTTATTAACAATGATATCAATTTTTGAAAATATTATGTGCTTTTATTCCGGTTATTAGCCTAGATTTACTACGTGATGCACATAGCATACAAGTATAGATTGGATCACCTGAATTGGAACAAAACACCTCATGTTTGCTTTGAAAACGGTTTGCTACTCGCAAGTAGGCTAAAATGCGAATTTGCCACCCTCAGGTAGGCTTAGAAAACAAGATGATTTGCCACTCTCAAGTGGACTTAAAACTCACAGTCAATGCATTATTCCAATTCAGATAATCCAACCTTCACCCACAGGCATTCAGGCAGGTATATCACATAAGCAGTTAGCCTCATGGTAAACATGCTATCATGGCAGTCACTCACATGCATGCAAGGATGCTAAAGCATAAACACTTACCGAGTACTACGAGCCAAAACAGAAACTAGTTAGTAATCAATGCATGATCCTAGTTCATGTTAAGATAGCTAATGCAACACATGCAAAATGCAACTAGAAATAGGCTCGGCTATCCTAAGAATGGCATATGAGATGCTACAGCTAACACGTGTTCAACTTGGAATTGGAATACAATGCAGTTAGTATGATACGCCGAGCCCGGTGCATGCAATACAGATGAATGATGCAAACATGCAAGCATAAGTATGCTAATTGAAACATTCCCTAATCTAACCATCATAAGCTGGTAAATAAAAGGGAGAAAGACGTGGGGTTGGAAGACATACATCACACGCACGCACACTTATTACAATTGTGCCCTCACTCGGAGGGTCCGAATAAATAATTCAATCCGAATAAATAAATACAGTCCGAATAAATAATATTACAAAACCCTAATTAATTAACAAATTAACTAGGAAAGCAAAATAAACTAGTATGCAAATCCATGGACCGCCTCAGCTCTGTTCCGAATGATGAATGATGCATGCTTGAGTTGCTTGGCGCGGAAATCCATTGCGATGCCTCGATTTGCCTCTATTTGCAATTAATCCCGGAATGTTGTGCAAGGCTTTAGAAAGCTGCTGATTTCTGATTTGCTGCAATCAGAGAGCAAGAAAGGGGCATGGCAAAGTATTTTCACATATGTATACATGCCTCGATCCTCGTGCCACCAATCACGCATCTCGATGCATGATGGCCAAGGAGTCGAATTGCACGACTTGATGTGAAATAAATGCACATGACAACACAACAAGGCCTAGACTCCATCATGGATAATCCGGAGTGTCGGCAACCGGGAATTGAGACACGTTTCGTCACTTTAAGTACGAAACGTCCCTCGTTTCCCGTGTTTGGGCTAACTCCTACCCCAAACATAATGCAAATGAGATGGCATACACAATGTGACTAACATGCAACCTAGCATACGCAATGCTATGGACAAAAATGGCATACACAATGCACGTGATGGAAATGAGACAACCGAAACACATGCAAACATGCACGATGCAAGGGACCAATCCTAAGGGATCAAATGCCACTCTACCAAAGCATGGCAAGGGATAAAAAATGGCATACAAACATGCAATTTCCAGCTCTAAAATAATATGCTCAATGGTCCCGAATCATGGAAACATATCACCCAATGCATGAAATAGGCCCCGAAACTCAAAACTAGGCAAATGCATTGAACCACAAGTATGCAAAGCAAGCATTATTTGATCATGAGACATGAAAACATAGCCAAGGCAATCCTAAACATGCACCAAATCAGTTTCAAGCATGGCCAAAAAGTGCTGACATGAAGGGCTAAAACAACATGCGACATAGGCTAGTAAACATGGTTTACATGGCATGTATATGAAGCACAAGAGAGGTCACCAAACCAGCCACAAATAGGAACATGGTATGCTAAAATATGCCCGAATAACCACTGAAATGTATCCAATGCATGCAAAAAAGATGGGCTCCTTTGGAGGGCCATGAGGTGGATTACTCAACACATACAAGATAGACATGTAAAATGGCAAAACCAACTCTGGAAACCAGTTATGACAGCCTTAAAACTCACCAAAAAGGCCCTGAAATGGATCAATGAAGCATGCAATGAAAGGTCCCCTTGAAAGGCCTTAAAGAGGATTGCTCCACACATGCATGAGGGACACAAAATATGGCAAAATGGGCTCTGTATAGAGTCAAGAAAGACCTTAAAACTCACCAAATAGGGCCTGAAATGTGACTTCGAAGCATGAAAAATGGAGCCCCTTTGGAAGGCTAAAAAGGCCAACAAACAAGACAATGAGAGAGGGGGTCACCCCCCTCTGATTTTGGCTCTCAAAATAGTGTGTTAGCCACTGAAAATCCACTGGATTTCAGTGGCTAGAAGGCCAAACAAAGCATGCAACAAAGGCCTAGATGCAAGGCTCAAAACAAGAGGCAAACAAGCATACAAGGAAGTAAATGACCTCAAACGGAAAAATTTCCTTAATCAAACATCAAGAGGGGCTCAAAATAAGACTCTTTTCAGTTTATGACAAATCTCGAAAATGCTCACAAGTAGGGCTAAGATATGAACCAAAATAAGCCTACAAAGAGGGATAGAGCATACAAGAAGGTAGATGACCTCAAACAGAAAAGTATCCTTAATCAAACTTCAAGAGGAGCTCAAAATAAGATACTTTTAAGTTTATAACAAAACCCAAAAATGCTTACAAATAGGGCTAAGTTATGAAGCAAAATAATGCAAAAATGGGAAAAATGAGGACTTACCCTTGTAGCACAGCAATGCAGCAAGTTCTGAACCAAGAAGATGAGTCTTCAACCTCTGAAAAATAGCTCCAAGATGATTGAATGGATGGTGGAGGTGGTAGGCTATGAGGTGTGGTGTAATGGCCAAGAACAATGGGGTATTTGAGCTTGGATGAGAGAGATATGGCTCCTAGGTGAATGCGACACAGCTATATGGTGGGAAACTAGAAAATGTGACCCAAGAGAGAGGAAAACCAGCTTTTTAGCAAGGTTCAAAAGGGTCAAGAAGAAATACTGGTCGGCTTACCCATATTGGTGGCCTTCCAGATGAGCACAACACAATGATGGTATGAAAAACCAGAAATTATGGCCTAAAAGTGAGAAAAACCAGCTTTCTGTCAAGAAAACCGGCTGGAGGAGAGAGAAAATGGTTTTCAAAATAATTTCTTGTCTCCTACCATCCTATCACCTTCCTAGCAATGAAAATGGGGTCCATACCAAAAATGAACCCTAACCGATGCAAAACGAGGGTTCGGGGGCCAAAACGCGCAGCCCGGGGCCCCGAAAACAAGTTGTTAAGCACCGGAGGTGGCGTATGACCACGAAGGTGGTGTCCTGGGCCACAGTGTCCCTCTAAGGAGAGGAAACAAGGTGTGCCCCAAAAACTGGAGCAAACGGAGGTAGTTAAGCGGTCCCGATCCGAGGCACACGGCCGATAGCTCCGAAAACCAGAAACTGGCCTCCAAACGGAAAACATGGCCTACGACCACGAGACGTAGCCTACGGCCACTAAGAGATGGTCTACGAGACCTCTCCCTCCATTCAGGAAGAGAAAACAGGGAAAACAGGACCTGGTTCGCAAACCGAGGCGAAGCACACAAGAGCCCCAAAGTCCAGAGGCAAGGCTCGCAGCCAAGACTCCGCAACTCCAGAACGAGCACAATATGCAACATCACCGAGCGCTCAATCGGTGACGTCTGAGTCTTAAGGTCGGTCAAAAATGGGGTGTCTACACACACTTAAAGAGGAGAAAACATGAGGATATGGCATTCACATAAGCTCTAAAATATGATGCAAAATGACCCCAAAGCATGAAAACACCTCAGTATATGCATGCAATAGACCTCAAAACTCAAAACTAGGCATGGACATTGAACTACAAGCATGCAAAACAAACATCATTCAACCATGAGACCCAAAAACAGAGCTAGGGCACTCCAAAATATGCACAAAATCAGTTCAAGGCATAGTCAAAATGTGTTGGAATCAAGGATCAACAAAGCATGAAAAGAAAGCTAGTGAACCATGAGTTGTACTACAACTATATGAAGCATATGAGAGCTCACCAAACCAGCCAAAAATAGAAGTATTCCATGCCAAAATATGCCCAAAAACCCACTGAAACTCAGTCAATGCATGCAAGAATGATGGGCTCCTTTGGAGGGCCATGCAAGGGGTTGTTCTATACATGCAAGATAGACATGCAAAATGGCAAAACCACCTCTAGACAGAGGTTATGAGGGCCCTAAAACTCATCAAAAATGGCCTGAAATTAGTCTAGGAAGCATGCAAGTGAAAGCCCCTTTGAAAGGCCTTGAATAGGATTGCTCTACACATGCATAATAGACACTTTATATGGTAAAATGGGCTCTGGACAGAGCTAATGCAGACCTTAAAACTCACCAAATAGGGCCTAAAGTATGGCTTTGAAACATGCAAATAGGGGCCCCTTTGGAAGGCCAACAAAGCTAGTAAAGAGAACAAGGGGTGAGAGGGTCACCCCTCTCTGATTTTAGGGCTCAAAAATACATGTTAGCCACTAAAAATCTACTGGATTTCAGTGGCTAAAAGGCCAAACCAAGGCCATCACAAATGCTCTAATGCATGGCTCAAAACATGAGGAAATGAAGCATGCAAGGGGAAAGGTGACCCCAAACAGGAAAATGACCTTGAACAAACTTGAAGAGAAGCTCAAAACAAGACTTTTTTCATTTTATGAAAAAGCTCAAAAATTCTTGCAAGTAAGGCTAAAATATGAAGAAAAATAAGGACCAAAGGAGGGAATAGGTGACTTACCCTTGTAGCACAGCAATGCAGCAAGCTTTGGACCAAGAAAGTGAGCTCTTAACCTCTAAAAAATAGCTCCAAGGTACTTAGGATGGTAGTGGAGGTGTTGTACTTGGAGGTGTAGTGTAAATGGCCAAGAATAATGGAGTTTTGAAGCTTGAAATGGAGAGATATGGAGGGAAGTGTATGTATGCCTTCACCAAAGTTTTTCAACCCTAGCAATGGAAGAGGAGGCCTCTCTTTATAAAGAAGAGAGGCCAAAGCTTTTCAAAGAAGCTTCAAACATCCTCCATACACGTATATGGAGGATGCATCAAATGGCTCCCAACTGGCACAGCTGGAACACATTCAATGAGACCAAAAAGCAGGAAGCAGGCCAACCAGTTAAGGTGGTCGGCCGGCCACTCCCCCTGGTTGGCCGACCAGGGGTCAAAAAGGTCAGGTTGAAAAGGTGGTCGGCCTACCCATATTGGTGGTCTCCCAGATAAATGCAACACAGTGGTGATATGGGAGACCCGAAATGTGGCTCAAAAGTGAGGAAGACCAAGGGGTCAAAAGGGTCAGGAAGAAAAGGTGGTCGGCCTACCCATATTGGTGGTCTCCCAGATGAATGCAACACAAAGGTGGTATGGGAGACTCGAAATTGTGGCTCAAAAGTGAGGGAGACCACCTTCCTGCCAAGAAAACCGGGCGGGGAAGAGAAAGGTGGTCTCCAAGAAGAAAAGGTGGTCTCCCACCATACTGCCACCTTCCTAACAATGAAACTAGGGTCCATGCCAAAAATGAACCCACACCGATGCAAAACAAGGGTTCGGGGGCCAAAACGCGCAGCCGGGGGCCCCGAAAACAGGCTATTAGGCACCGGAGGTGGCGTATGACCACAAAGGTGGTCTTCCGGGCCACAGTGTCCCTCTAAGGAGAGGAAACAAGGTGTGTGCCAAAAACCAGAGCAAACGGAGGTAGTTAAGCGGTCTCGAACCGAGGCACACTGCCGACGGCTCTGAAAATTGAAAACTGGTCTCCAAACGGGAATAGTGGCCTACGACCACGAAACGTAGCCTACGGCCACTAAGAGACGGTCTTCGAGACCTCTCCCTCCCTTTGGGAAGAGAAAACAGAGAAAACAGGACCTAGTTCGCAAACCGAGACAAAACACAAAAGAGTCCCGAAGTCTAGAGGCAAGGCTCTCAGCCGAGACTCTGCAACCTCAGAACGAGCATAATATGCATCATCACCGAGCACTCAATCAGTGACGTCTGAATCTTAAGGTCGGTCAAAAATGGGGTGTCTACACCTTCGGTAATCTCGGATTACTAGCCGGTTACAGTGCTAAACCCATAGGGGCGAGTTTGGGTCGTGACACCATATAATCCCCCAGCACTCTTAAATATCTCTCTCTCTCTCTCTGTCTCTCTCTCCTTAGTCCCAAAGTCAAAAAAATCATCCACTCCGATTCTCTTCCTTTCCCATCGCTTTCGGCTAAAATTCTTGCAAAACTCCTAGCAAACTCTCTATTTCTCAAAATACCCCTACATTTTTCACCTAATTTCATTAATGTCTTCTTCTCTACCGCTCCCAATCTCGAACCCTCGATCCACTACCGCCGCTGCATTGTCGTTCACCACACCGGCCTTACGCGCGTTCATCGCGCGTCTCTCCGACTCCCTCCGCCGCGCCTTGGCTCACTGCCGCCCCTGGTCCAAACTCGCCGACCGCTCCGCCTTCTACCACCCTGACACGATCTCCGACGCCGCCTCCCGCGTCCGCAATAACTTCTCCTACTTCCGCGTCAACTACCTCACCCTACTCGCCGCCGTACTCGCCCTCTCTCTCCTCTCACATCCTTTCTCTCTCCTCACGCTCCTCTCTCTGCTCGCCGCTTGGGCTTTCCTCTACCTCTTTCGTCCGTCCGATCAACCCGTCACTATCTTCAGCCGTTCGTTCTCGGATCATGAAACCCTAGGAGTCTTGATCTTGGTCACCGTAGTGGTGATCTTCCTCACCAGCGTCGGATCGCTGCTATTGTGGGCAACATTGGTTAGGTTAGGGATTGTGCGTGTTCACGGCGCATTTAGGGTTCCTGAGGACTTATTTCTTGATGATCAAGAGCCTCTTGGATCTGGACTCTTCTCGTTCATTGGTGGGGCCGCATCTTCTGCTGCTGTCGCCGCAGCACCCTCCGTTTGACGACCGACAATCTAATGATCAAATCACACAAAGTTTTATTTATTTATTTATTTATTTATTTTATATTTTAGTTCATTTAAACTGATCTGAAAGCACCAATTGCTTGACAGTATTTTGTTTTTTGGTTTTCATACAAATTTTGAAATTTCGTTCCAGAAATTTTATAAAATGATATTGCTAATTTTTTTTTTGTGTGTGTTCTTGTTTATTCGAGCATGAAGTAGAATAGCAGCTGATTTGCTATCCTTGTATACCAGGAATGGAAAATGATGAAGATGAAGTTCGTCATTGCCTTTTTTTTTTTTTTGCTTTTCATGTGACGCTCTATATTCAAGGAATAAAGATATAATATAATATAATTTTATTTTATTTGTTTTAAATCTTTGTAATGTAATAAGCGAAATTTATAATTTTAAAATTATAATATTATAATATATATTAGTAAATTAATTGGTGTGAATAAATAATAAGTCATTAGAGGTGATCTGAATAAATATATTTTTTAATTTTTTATAAAAATATATATATAAAATAAAAAAATAATGTGACGCATTTATTGAAACAATGTCAAACAAAGAATTTGATTCAACAAAGTGGGTGTTTGGAAAGTGTGTTTTTATGTAGGTTTTTTTAGTTGTAAGATATTATTGGAAAAAAAAAATTTAGTGTTTGGGAGGATAGTTGGTTTTTTTTTGTGGTTGGATGTGATGTTTGTGAGAGAAAAAATGAAATGATTATGAGGTTGGATGTAATATTTTGTTTGGATTTATTTTTTTTGGTTTTGCAAAAAGTTTGTCTTTTAGTAAAAAAAATTAAAAAGAAAAAACTCAACACACAAACTTCTCAAACACCACCAAAATAGTTGTTGACATTCGCAAAATTTCAATTACCCTTTCATAAATGGAACAATACTGTTCATCTTGTTTGGATTTAGAAAATTGAGATAACTTTTTAAAAAATTGAATTTTTTAATTTTATATATATATATATTTTGCTTTGGTCAGTAATATTTTAATTTTTTAAAATTTTTTTTTTTAGATATATCTAACCTAGATAGATACACTTAAACAATATAATATTTATGAAAAAATTTGTAAAAAATTCATAAAATATAAATATATATATATATTCATAAAATTTTAGCATATTTTTGTATTCTTGTGTATTTATTGAATTTTTTAAATATTTTTTTCAAAAATAGTTTACTTTTTGGGCAAAATTAGCCTAACATCCCTCTTCAACTTTTGGTAGGGGTATTTTTTTTAAGGTCCCTGATATTATGATTTTATAATATAAAGGACATCAAATATTTTCATGATGTCTAAAGTCCCTCAATATCAATCCAGAGAAATTTCAATCCCAGAGAAAATTGGTCCAGAGAAAATTCACGTCACAGAGAAAATTGGTCCAAAGAAATTCTGGGAAGAATTTCTCTGGACCAACCCAGAGAAAATTTAGTTCAAAAACCAGAGAATTTCTCTGGTTTTAACCCAGAGAAAATTCAGTTCAAAAACTAGAGAATTTCTCTGGTTTCAACTTCAAATGAAACAAAATACTTAATTGATCCCAATTACTTAACTGAAACAAAATACTCATAACCTACCAGTTTTCAATATACAACAAATGGCATATTCATTCGATATATAAGATCATTCAATGCAATTTACAAGTTAACAAAGAAAAATAATAATAAAAAAGAAATGATTGGCAGATTCATATCAAATCTCCTAATCATTAGTTACCACTTCCATAATTACAAAGTAGCAAGTTTCTTAAAGGCCCATATCAGATATTGTTTCCTAAATTCTGAAGCCACGCTTTTATGTTGACAGCCCCAAGTTTTCACCTTTGCAACAAGCAGGGGGCTTCAGGTCCATCCAAAGCTCCATAGAATATTAATCACTGCAAAATTCATTATTAGTAGCACTTTGTCTAATCATATTTGAAAAAACTCCTTGGTTCCTTCCAAAGATAGGACACTTGAGAAAGTTGAAAGTTCAACACACAACTTAGTCAACACTTAAATGATCACTTCCCTTCTTTTTGGGCCAAAAAAATGATTTTTTTTTTTTTTTTTTTTTTTTGTTGTTGTTGCAAGCATTGATTAACTGCATGGATAAACAAACACATTTGGCTGTTTCTGTACCACCAACAGATCATGCATAAGCCTAGAATAAAAGCACACACAAGAACATTTTTGAAGCGAAGGCCAACTGATGTACTAAGGCAACAAGTACTAAATAGGCACGGTACCGACTTCCCTCTATGTATCATGCACACACGCGCGCACACAGTTTTGCATAGTTAGGAGATGACGAGAATGTCCACCAAGTCCCAAGTCAAAGGAACTACTTTGTCTATTAGGAACTTTATCACCCACATAATCATTGCAAATTTGCAAGGTGAGAAGCTACTAAACAGAGAAATTTGAATTTTTTCTGGGTTGAACTCAGAGAAATTCTGAATTTTCTCTAGAACTATAAAATTCTGATTTGATCAATTTATCTTTGGTTCTACTGCTGTTGATTCAATCACAATTTCCTGCACAAACAAATTAATAGTTCTTCAATCAAATTTCATGGACTCCAGAGAAATTTCAAATTTCTCTGCCGTGGGTTTGATCCTCCATCATTGTTACTACTGTTGTAAGTGGCTGTACTGATGTTTCAAATTTCCATTTACTCTTGCCATTTCACACCAATCAACAGAGAAATTCTGCTTTGAATTTATCTCTAGAGAAATTTTGAATTTCTTTGGAACTGATATTGATGAACAAAAGACAAGGAAAAAAAAGAGATGAGAGAGGCTAGCTATGAAAAAAGTAATTGTTTTGTTTCAGGTTCTGGTGATGGAGTATAATGACTATGTTGTTGCTTATGTGGCCGTGACAAATCAGCAACCTCACTACCAGACTCCTATGGTCTGAGATTGGGTTCTGGTGAAGGTGTTTTGAATGAGAACGACCTTGACATTGTCTGCCTTGACATCGGGCCACAAAGGCTGAGGAAAACGACGGAGGACAAGGCGGTCCGTGGCAGAACCAAGCATGGCCGATCCGGTTGCGAGGCCGTAGACACGCCCCGTTCCAAGCCCTAGCCTCCAGTGTCGGACTGTGACAATAGCGACTGTTCCGACGCAATCGATCACCTTCGACTTTCTCTCTACTCAAATCAAGCTTACTCACCGCCTCTGTATGTATGTATGTACATGTCTGTGTGTGTGCGTGAGAGTAGACAAAAGGAAGGGGGCTGAATTTCTCTGTGATAGATGAGAGGGACTTTAGACATCAAAAAATAATTTTGTGGATCTCTTCAATTATGAAAAGTGGGAGAGGGACCCTAGACCAATTTTTCCCTTTTGGTAATAGGAGAGGTTTACAATTTTTACTTATTTATTTATTTATTTTTTGTAGCCTAAGACCCCTTCTCTCCAATGACTCTGACTTCCTATCTTCGACGATCTTGACATCCTAGCTCTCTCTCTCTCTCTCTCTCTCTCTCCATCCAATGGAATCGCAAAGTCGACGATAATTCCACTTCGAAGACACAACTATCATTGTCATGTAACCACCATTGCTGCATTGGAATGATGTTTCAAAGCATCACCGTTGTCGAATTCACTGTCGTTGGCTTTATCATCGTTGCCGGAAGTAACGACATCAGACGGTAGTAAGTGTGTGATCACTGCTTGTCACTCTAAATCACCCCTCTATATATATATATATGTATATATATAAGGGGTGTGCGTGGTGCGGTTCAGGCAGTTTAAGAGTAAAATTACAAACCAAATGGCGGATTGGCGGATTGACAAATTGCGGTTTGGGCGATTTTTGGCAAATTGACGGATTGAAGAATATTCTAACTAATTATCATACATTTACATAATATATAACATTAATTTGTATAATATTTTTTTATATATATAACACAAAGTAATTTTACATAATATGTTTCATATATATAACTACTAATTTGTAATAAATTTCATATCTTAAATCTCTCTCACCCTCATTTTTACTTTATATTTCATTGAATGTTAAAACATATATATGTATTAGCTATAGCGGAGCGGAGCGATTTGGAAGGCGAATTATAAATTTTAAAATTCAAATCGCGATTAGTAGTTAAAGCAGTGTAGATTGATGTAGATCGGTACAATTTTAATAGATTATGCAATATTTTTCACAACCTTATATATATATATATATATATGGTGTTTACATGAATTGTATGTTTCAAAGGTTTTGCCTAGTGATTTTCCTCGGACCCACATTCTTCTTTGCTTGAGACCCACCTTCTTCTCCTTCAACATCAGATGTACAAAAGTGGTCCCCTTTCTAGTTTTTTTTTTATGTTCTTGTTACTTTCTTGTCTTTCTGTCTTATTGGGTTTTTGAAAATGTTGTTATAAATGTGTTCAATTGCTAAATTTTGATATTATTTTAATTTTATGTATTTCTCTGTGTTTTTTATATGCTTTTATGTGATTTTTAAATTTTTCAACATGAAAATAATAGGTGACCAGTGAAATTCCACACGCACATGAACACACACTCGGAGAAATTTCATATGTCAAGGGAATTGTAATGTAGTTAGTGAAATTCAAATGCACAAGAGAGTAGTAAGTATGTGATGACCAAAGAAAATCAACATGTCAAAGAAATTTTATATCTCAAGGGAGTGTAATATGTCTAGTGAGAATCAAATTTTCAACAAAATTCTATATCTCTAAAATTTTTGTGAATTTCTCTTTACAGAGAAATTTGTCTTAAATGTTTAAAATTTATTTGTGCTAAAGTTTCTCTGAAATTATCCAAAATGGTGTTAAAAGGCTCAGAGGTGAAATGGGTGATATTGATGAAACCAATGCCGAAGCCTTCATTCATGCATATGTCAATATAGTTGCTCGAGCATGTATTTCTCTTGGTAAGTGATCATTTCTACACAAAGAATATTGTGAGCAAAACACAGAAAAATTTGTGAGCAAATCAAAGGAATTTCGAACCAAAGAAATTTCAAACCATAGAAATTTCTCTGTGTTTTGAAATATCTCTAAATTGAAATTTCTCTGCGTTGAAATTTCTCCGAATCAAAATTTCTCAGTAAAAATGTTAAGGGACCCTAACTATGAAAATATTATATGTCATTTATCTTATAAAATCTTAATATCAAATAACTTAAAAAAAATTTCCCAATGCATCTAAGTTATGTCCGTCTAGAAAGTAAAATTTTAGTTAAAATATTAGAAAAATTCATTAAAAATAAAAGAATACGAAAAATAAAAAATTTGTTTAGAAAATTAATCAAAACCAAACAATGTGCTTTTGTATCCATAAAAATTCAAGTCCTATTTTACATCCAATTTTTTTGGTTAAAATAGTCGCAAAAAAATTCAATTTTATCATCAAAATGCCATATCATGCACATTAATCAATTATTTTTTAAAATAATTATTCTAAACACATTAATTTTTATTGCTTCATAAAAAATTCATATTATAACCAAAACAACAAATCTTATCCGACCAAACAAAATTTTCATGTTTCTTACCTAGAATCATTAATCAACACCACAATAAGACCACAATAGATTATAACTCATGAGTCATAATTAACTCATAACTAAACCCTGAAGTCATAACTTGGGCAACGTGTGTAATAAAGCCAAGTTCTTAACGAGCTAAAAAAATTCAAAAGTTAAAAAATCATTAAAAAAAAGTTCCCAACGAGCCCACAATCATGTTATATCGAGTTCGAATTTATTAAAGTTGAAGATCTCAACTTCACGATGAAATTGAACCATTATGAGACTGACTTTGACCCATTATTATTATATATAATTAATATGTATATCATCGGCAAACAAAAGATGGCTAAGAGGAGGGGCACTCCCGACAAATTCAAATGCCATGAATATCCTTGTTAGCCTCAGCTTGACAAAGCATAAATGACAACCCCTTTGCATATAGAAGAAAGAGGTATGGAATTCAAATGCCAACAATATCCTTGTTTGCCTCAACTTGATGAAGCATAGAGGACGACTCCTCCGCACATAGGAGAAAGAGATACGTATAATGGCAAAGTTAGGATTTTGATTTAGAGGGGTACAATTAAATTGAATTCTTAACGATATTATTCACAGTCTAATCAAATCCAATTTTCATATAGAATGACCAAAGATCGATATGATATCAAAATTATATACTAAGAGTTATAATTAATTGATAATTTTTTTTATATAAAATTTTAGTTCTTGAATATGATAATAATTACAATTTAAAATGTAATCACATTCGTATCACACACAAAAAAAAAAAAAAATAAAGAGATGTAGAGAAAAATAATTATAAGAGAATATTTTTATAAAATTAAATATTTATAGTGATAAATTATTAAAAAGAAAAATAAAACATATAAATTATAGAAGATTTAGGAACATATTTAAAAATTAAAATAGAGTAAAATGATTTTTTTTTTCCTAATTATATATAGAAGTGTAATTTTCAAAAAATGAAAGGGGCATGTTTCGCTAATCCTCATGTGGCTCCGTCACTAGATACAGAGATAACAAATTGTTTTGTCTTAAGACTCTCAAGCAAGTAATGAAGCTCTGTTTTTAACCATTGATTAACAAGAAATAAGAAACAAGTAGTGCTAAAGACCCACAAATTATACTCTTAAATTTATCCATAGTGATATGACAAGAGAGATAGACCCCCACATAATTGAGTATGTGACAAATTAAAAAACATTTTCCATAAGAAACTCTTGAAATACACCCCATCTATCCATGACGTCTCAGATTATCAGTTCTTATATCTCTCTAGGAGAAGGATGTATAACCCATATTATCTGTATTAAGAAAAATTATTCAATAGGTTAAGTACATCATATTAGCATGCTAATGTGATGTGTTCAACCAATGACATTTTAAAAAATGTGGTAGTTATTGGTAAAGTTTCTAAATTTACTTAATATTTTGTGATTTTTTCTCTCTATATACTATTCTATTAGCCGAGCACACTGCTAACATAGAATTCAAGACCTATGGAATAACTTCTCATGTATTACGTTCATTATAATTAGT
This sequence comes from Camellia granthamiana, assembly GCA_036172215.1. Lineage (NCBI taxonomy): Eukaryota > Viridiplantae > Streptophyta > Magnoliopsida > Ericales > Theaceae > Camellia > Camellia granthamiana. The sequence continues at coordinate 52,429,247 of CM069905.1, read as the reverse complement.
GGTGTACATTTGGGCCGGCCCACCTGATCCCGGGCTTTGGCCGGGCCATGTTGGGTCGCGCGGGTTCCTGCAAAAATTTGGACTGAGTCAGCTCATAGACTAGAAAATTAGACCCAGACCTAGGAGGTATTCAAGCCTTGGACAGGGCGGCAAGCCTAGGCCTGGGCTCGGGCCTGGGTAGGTCTGAACAGTTTTTAAAATTGTTTTCTATTTTTTTTCCCAAAATTTTATTATTTTCCACTAAAAATGATACTAGGCCTCAGGTGGGCCAGGCTTTCAATGGGCCTTGAGTGGGCAGATGGGCTGGGCCGATCTAGACGGGTCGAGTCGGGTTGGATTGGGCTTCAAAATGACAATTTAGGCCCAAGGTCGCGGGCTAAGTTCGAGTCCGAGCCTAACTAGTCCGAGCCTACCTCAGGCCGCCCATAAGCCGCAAGCCATTTTTATACTTCTAATTATAATGCATGGTAGGTTGTTGAGAAAAGTTTTTCAGTGGAAAGTTATTAAATATTTATTTTTTTGGGGTAAATTACAAATATATTCCTGGAATTTGTTTAAATCAAATTGTCTGTTGTGATTTTGAAAATTGCAAATATTTTATTTTCAAAATTTTTTATTTAACAAAATTCATAAAAAAAATTAAAAATGAAATACCTAACTACTCTCTTTTACAATAATAAAATTATCTTAGTGTTAATTGAAATATATTTATAACATTATTAAAAACTCTTAATTAACTTCATGATTTATTAATAAAATGAGTCATTTGTTATGCAATTATAAACTTAAAGGGTATAATATAATTTTCAAAACTACATAAGATAATCTGTATTTGAAACAAACTTCATAGCCCCCCCCCCCCCTTCCCAAAAAAAATGGCAAACTTCAAGATGTAGTACTTATAGAGGTGTATTGGGTTTGAGGTTTCCCAAAAATAAAAATTTTAAAAATATATTAACTCCATTTCACAATAGGAAATTCTCTCAAGAATCTATAATGATGATCCTAAATAGGGGTGTAAAAATGGCTCATCAGCCCAAAACCCGCCCGCTATCTAACCAGGCCCAAGCCTGAGCTTGAGCCTAGCCCAAACCCCTAGGCCTAGGCTTGGGCCATGTGTTTTCTGGCCCGCCTGCTCGCTTGGGGCCCACTCTAAAACCCACCCAAGGCCTAACCTTATTTTTAAACTATTTTGGTGGAAAAAATAATAATAAGTTGTCATGCTCGACCCAGGCCCAACCTTAAGCCTGAGGCCCAGCCTAAGGTCCGAATTCCCCCAGGGGCTTGGGCCTAGACCAATATTTCACGAGAGTGGGTGACCCAACCCGACCTAATTTTTTGCGAGAGCCCACGAGACCCAAATATGGGCCAGTTTGAGCTCGGGCTTGGATGGGTCGGACCCAAATTACACCCTAATCCTAACACAAAAAGAGAGTTACAAAATAAAATATGTATGGGAAAACCCTTCCACATATTCAAATTTTACTGCTCAAATTGAGTTGGAGGTTTCCTTGTCATATAAAATGGGGAAAAACTCCCAAGTAGCAACATGGTCCTCATTCACTGCTCTTTTGGCCAAGCAATGGGCTGCACCATTGGCCTCCCCATTTGTGAATCGAATCTCACAAAGAGAAAAATCACGCTGAAGGCAATTAATGCCACCAACAATGCCTTCAATCGCTGCAGTCAATGTTATTTGTCCTAACACCAACTTCACTACTTGTTATGAATCTACTTCTAGAACTACTAGTAGTAGATGTAATTCTTTAGCAAATAGCAATCCCGAACGGACAGCACAAAGTTATCGAAATGGACACACTCTAACTGCAACGAAACGCCCATGACAATCCCTTATGACCAGCATCAACCCACTCCACTTGTCAAGCAACGATACCCTTTTTTCTTTTCTTTTTTGTTGAACTGGTAAATGCCCTTAGGCTACAATAGAGAATAAAAAAGCAACATATCCTTTCAGAAGAGAAGGAGGAATCCTAACTCAATCTAAAGGTAAAACACCCTTCGTCTACGCTGCAGCAAGCCAATGTGCAACTCGATTGGCCTCTCTAGGTGCCCAAGAGAACAAAGACGAGAAGCTCAAGCCCAAAGATGATCGCAAGACACTCCCATGGAGGGACCAGCTCAGAGACATGGTCAATGACAATTAATAAACATGCCAAACGGACAACACATGCCTCTCTTTGAAAGTTTTGAGGAAGAATGAATAGAGGAAATTGCACCATTAACCAATTTCCCCTCCCAATACCTCAAAATAACAGCACATGCCTCTATTTGAATGTCAAGCAACGATAACCTGCCACCAAAATTAATTTCATACACTCCATCCCTATTTTACTAGTTTGCTATCCTCATTCTTGGGTATATTTTTGCCTCTAAACTATTACTCAAAAATTAATTTAACCTAGGTATTCTTTTAATAATAATAATAATTTTATATCTAAACTATTTGATTTTGAATCAATTTTATTCATACCTTCAATAGCCGTCTATGATAAAACAGAAGTTGTTGACATGACATTGAAGTTTTATTTGAAACTTCATTTTGCCCTCTAAACTATCCCAAAAATATTAATTAGACTCTAGATATATAAAAAATTAAATTTAAATATCTAATAATAATTTCATAATTCAATATCGTTTCACAAATTAGGGAATAAGACATTTCTATCAGAACATGTGTGGTCTATATTTTTATTTGCACAATTTTCAGCCAACTATTAGTCAATGAGCTCTATTGAGATTATTTTGAGAGATAAACTAGCTATAATTGTTAAGAGAGAGAGTACACTTAGAATTTTGGGCTCAATTAGCTTACACCTAGGATCAACTCAAGGTACTTTGAGATTTAAAGTGACAATTTTACATGAAGCATATTTTTTAACGGTTTGGATTATTTCATATTTGCTATCTCAACTTGAACGAGTATTTTAGTTTAGTGGGCCCATTTCGGAGCCAACTTTGATAATTCAAATTATTCACTTTTTAGAATTTGTTAGGTAGAATATTTATACAAAAAAATTAAGATAATCAGATATCAACAGTTATATGTTAAAATCACATTTATTTTTTAAAAAAAATAAACGACAATTATATTTTTAAGAATAACTATTCATTTTTTATTTAAAAAAAATGTGATTCAAACATATAGTTAAAATGATTTAACAAATTATGCCTCCTTAAAACGAACGAACTGTTCAACTCTTAGGGTCTTCTTTGTTGTTGATTTTGTTTTCATCTTTAGTGAATTTTTTTAAAAAAAATTAGAAAACTTTAGGCTTTTGAGTTTTACTCGACTAGACGGACTAGAAAAATATATATTTTTATAATTTGAAAAAAAAGACTAAAATAACAAAAAAAAATAAAAAATAATTGGCTTTTTCTATTTTTTTTAGATTTTTTCAAAATTTTAATTTGTCTATAAAGATGGATCAAAAAAATATAAAATATAATTTTAAAAAAATCATAAAAAGGGAAATTCTATTCGCACACTACAAAAAATTTTAGTATATACTATTTATTTTGTTTGGATATAAATTTTTGAACAAAAGGTAAATGTTCGGACATATATTGATGAACAAAGATAATTTTTTAAAATATATATTATATTTAACTGTTTATGTTCGAACAATTGCTTTTCTTCATAAGTTTTGTTATCCAAAAGACAACTTAAGAGGGTGGTGAATTAGATTTTTACAAATAAAAATAATAATACCCTAATAAAAATTATGACTAGCACAATAGATAAATATAGTTAATGAAATAAAAATAATTAAAACAAGTGTTCTAACAACTATGTCAGTTAATGATTTTAGCACAGTAAAAATGTAAAATATAGTTATGGCAATTTAAATAAAATAAAAAGATAAGAGAGAGAGAGAGAGACAAACGAATTTATAGTGGTTCGACTTTAACTCGGCCTACGTCCACTCCTCAAGCTTCACTTGAGATTTTCCACTATACTCTAGTTTCACAGGGTGCTAGCAACCTTTTCACAAATAGAGCAATCCTCCACAGATTTTACACAGACTTTCTAAGTCAAGAACACTGAGTGTACTACACTCTTACAAGGTTGAAAAGAAAGTGTTTTTGCTTTCACAGAAAATTACAAGAATTATCTCTCAAAGATAGATATAAAAATGAAGCTCCGATTTTTCTGTAAACCTCATACAAGAAAGATGGGCTTAAAGCTATACGTCTCAGTGTATAATTTCTGAAAGAGGATATAAACAAAAATTGAATAACACTTCTTAGAGAATTTTTTAAAGAATAGATGCAAGTGATTATAGATCAAAGAATATTTTCTAATTTTTTTTGTAACTTGTTTATATTAGAGGCTTTGGTATATATAATGAAACTTATAGCCGTTGTATTCATTTGAATTTATAACCGTTTATAGCCGTTGTATTCATTTGAATATCTTCCACTCCATCATTACTAATTTGAATATCTTCCACTCTATCATTACAGATTTGAATATCTTCCACTTAAATCTTTTGAACTGCTGCTGTGCTGGGCTGTTTGAACCTCTGTTTTTGGGATGTTTGAACATCTGTTTTGAGCTGTTTGAACTCCTGATTTAATCAAATATTAAATACATTCTAACAATATTTTGAATAAAGGTTTAGGTGAGAAATAATGGGACAAAATAAATTTTGATTCTATTTTTATCTTTCAAATAAATTAAAGATAATTAAATAAATCATCAAAATAAATGTTGATTCTATTTCTCTCTTTTAAATAAATTAAAACATAATTAAATAAATCATCAAAATAAATTGTGATTTTATTTTTCTCTTCCAAATAAATTAAAACATAATTAAACAAATTATCAAAATAAATAAGTCTAACGAGCTTATATTTGAACATTTGATTTTTGTTCATAGGTTTATATCCAAACGATATAAATAGTGCATATTGAAATTTTTTGTGGTATACAAATAAAATTACCATAAAAAAGTTAAATTTCAAATATATCCTCAAGATTTACTTAAAATACAAATTGCCCTATGTAGTTTTAAAAATTACATCTCGCCCTTTTAACTTTCTAATCACCTAACAAATGACTCATCTTTATTAATATAAATCATTAAATCAATTAACATTTTTTATAATGTCAGAAATATATTTCAATTAATCTACATAATTTTATTATTGTATAGGAAATCAATTATAAATTTTATAATTTTTATTAATTTTGTTAAATAAAATTTTTTTAAAGGAGAATATTTATAATTTTTAAAATTACAGAGAATAATTTTGTACCACCTCTAATACAAACATATTATCTGAAATTGATTTATAATACAAATCAATATTATAAACAAATTTTAGATGACATGTTTGTACCAGTGAGGCTGGTGTCCTAGTGGATTATGCAAATGTTTTTCATAAGGGTGTATGGGGGTTTACTCTTGGGGGAGACACAATTTATCTTTAGATTTGTGCGTTGTATTTTGATTGACACCTGATTTCTTACTTTCTTGAAACACCTGATTTGTTACTTGAGTGAATAAGTGGCAAGTGGATGAAGTTTGCGTTGGGTTAAATCTAACCAATAACAGTTTATCTTAGAATTAGAGCCCACAAATATTATGATGCTCACAAAGTAATTTTCTTTTCTATTAAAATAATAATATAATAATAATAATATGTTTGTAATTTTATGTTTGAAAAAATTACAATTCATAGGGCTCTTTTGGCAAGTTGGTAATAACCTACCAACTTTCTCTCTCACAAAAAAGCTGATTATAATCTGCTTATAATCAGCTTTCCACTAAAATGCTGATTATAACCATTTTCCCAAAATAGAATAAGCGAAACATAAGGGAATAATTTTAACCCCCACGAGTGCTCTCTGTTACTGATCCAAACACAGATTTAGGTATCCCACGCTTCGACGGACGCCTACTGGACGAAGCCGACGCCCAAACTGAGTAGAAATCAGTTGTGACGCGACCTCTCTCTCTGTGTGTCTCATCTTCCACCGTTTTGTTCCAAACTGGATGAGTAGAAATCAGTTGTGACGCCATCTCTCTGACTCTCTGTGTGCCTCATCGTCCACCGCTTTGTTCTTCACAATACAAATCGACCCACAGAAAAGAGAAATAAGAGAGAGATTGTTGGCTAACAAAGCCCCCTAATTAACTCTGATTTAGTCGGATTCTAATTAATGGCGTCAAAGTTGGGCATCGCCGGTGGCATACCAGAGCGTCGAGTTCGACCTATATGGGACGCTATCGACTCTCGTCAGTTCAAAAACGCTCTCAAGCTCTCCGCTTCTCTTCTCTCTAAATACCCCAACTCTCCCTACGCTCTCGTAAGTCTGTTTCACATTGATTACATACACTATATATGAAATGAATGAATGCAAGTGAATTGTTCCACGAAATTAGCGCGTGTTAGAGTTTTGTTTTTTTATTTATTTTTTATATATATCAAATTTGAGGTTAAAAACTTGATCTGATATGAAAAACTTCATCAAGTGTTTTTGAAAATTTCAGAACTTATCCTGAAAACCTGTTTTAACCATTTTTGATGAAAGGATAACCATGTCCAATCCTTGTTACTTTTTAAAATTTCATCAAATTTGAGTAAAAATATGACTGTTGGGAATTTGGTGAAGGATTTGCCTCTCCCTTATTTGATTCTGGAGCACACTTTTAGCCATTTTTTATAATTAAATTTGAATTTGATGAAAAATTTGGACAAGGATTGCAGATGCTCTTATAGTATAGGGTTAGATTAGAAAGAAAAATCAGATTAGATGAATTTGATGAAATTTTCCCTTTAACATAGGGTTACATTATAAAGAAAAACCAGACTGATATACTAAAAATAAAAAAAATAAAAAAATCAGTTTCACACATAGAATGATAGAAACTACAACTTTTGTTTTTTTTTTTTTACAATGCAAAAGCATGGATTTTGTGCAACAAGCATAAATGAAAGCACAATTTTGTTAGCTTCACGTAGGTCATTTGCATATCTTGTTTGTCTTATTGTGGTCAATTATGTATGTCCTTGTCCAGTATATTAAACAGGTTCTCAATTTTCCCCCCCTCTTATCATGCAGGCACTCAAGGGTCACATTTTGGAAAGGATGGGTAAATCTGATGAAGCATTGTCTGTTTGCCTAAATGCCAAAGAGCTATTGTATAAGAATGACTCCATTGACGATCTCACTCTCAGCACGCTGCAGATTGTATTCCAACGACTTGATCAATGTCAGTACATGTACTGCTTGATATGCATACATACATACATACATACATACATGATTATATAAATCGGTTTACATAGCTCTAATAATTGTTTTATCTTGTCAGTGGACATGGCTACTAGTTGTTACGAGTATGCCTGCGGCAAGATTCCAAACAATTTGGAATTAATGATGGGCCTTTTCAACTGTTATGTTCGTGAGTACTCATTTGTGAAGCAGCAACAGGTTGATTGTATCCAATAGTCGCTGTTCCTAGTTTATTATTTATTTATTTATTTTATTTTTGTGTTTTGTAACATCTATGTTCTTATAGATTGTGCAAGAGTTAGAATAGGGCATTTGCTTATATGGCTTTTTATTTTCTGCAGATAGCTATTAAAATGTACAAGATTGTTGGTGAGGAAAGGTTCTTGCTTTGGGCAGTTTGTAGCATTCAGTTACAGGTTTTGCCTGCCTGTCCCAACTATTTTTTTCCCTTTTCCAGTTTTTAATGTAACACAGTCCACTAGTGCTTGTTTTGGAAAGTTGTTATCCCTATCAATGGCATTTTAGAGCACGTGATACACCACCTAAAACAAAAATTGCAAAACATGATAACTAATGAGTGATTGTAGTTCTCACAATGTATTCCTTTTGCTGAGCAATTCTGTTGTTTAGTGGTTAGCTAGGACTTTTGAATTACCCAGTTTATTCCCCATTCGAATTATCCATTTATCTAACCTGTCACCATTTAAAAGATAAAGAAGTGATTTCAATTTAACAAATTGCAGATCAACAATTTTACTTAAATAATTTAACTCATAGCAGAACCACCAAAGCATTTACAGTGAAAAGTTTAATTATGATCTTAACCAAAATTGGTAATTGTAGATGTAGTTGAAAAATTAAGCAACTCTTGGTTATGTTAATAATTCTTTTATATGATTATATATTTGCTTGATAAAGGGAAACTTAGGTATAAATCTCATGGGAGAGGAATGCAACAGTATATAAAGTAACACTCGAAATACTGTTCCAGACCAAATCCACCCTACAAACCATGTGATTCTAAAATGTTAAACTGATACTCACATAATTTTGCCTTTTAAAAGCTTTCCGAAAAGGAATAGTTATATTCTGTGTGTGCATGACAAATGCAAGTTTGCAAGGAATACATATGTATGTGTATGTGTTTTGTGAACCATTGGAATTGGAAAAAATAAAAATTGTCTTTTGAGCTAATTAATATGTCCTTTTATGAATTCACCATGCTAAAAATGTTTATAGAAATGGAAAAGAAAATTTATGCCTTCTATTTCATAATGCACAAATAAAATAGTGTACAGCTTATACATGATTCAAAATGACACATGATTCACTATTTATATTATTACAAAGTAGTATACATCTTCAGTCATAAAACATGATGTCACATCCTTCCTATTGTTGTTGTTCCTTTTCCTTTTCCTTTTCCTCTTTTTTTTTTTTTTTTTTTTTTTTTTTTTTTCCCCAAAGCCAAAGCTGCTGCACATTGCTCAGGTCTATTGCTTGTTCTTTTTAGATAAAGTGCACTTTTTGGTTCTTTGGTTTTGTTAGGTTTTGTGTGGTAACGGAGGAGAGAAACTGTTGCTTTTAGCTGAAGGTTTGCTTAAGAAGCACATTGATTCTCATAGCTTGCACGAACCAGAAGGTACACTTAGTTTTTCCTTTTCTGTTCATAATGAAAAACCAGCAGTTAAAATTAGGAAATTATGTTTTCTAGTCTATTAGCATGCTAAATGGTAGAATCTGTTGCAGCTCTTACTGTCTACATTTCTCTGTTGGAACAACAATCCAAGTTCGGGAATGCTTTGGAAATTCTTTCTGGGAAATTAGGATCACTTATAATGATTGATGTTGACAGATTACGGATACAGGTATTTTCTGCAGCTTTCTTTTTCTTTTTCTTTGTTTTAAAATAAATATTATAATCATTTTAGAAAAATTTATGAATTTAACTGAAGTTCTTCCACGCGCTACTTGTATGTCTGGGTCTATGTCTCTCTTGCCAGCATGCTTTCGGTGGATGTTTGCTTATTTAAATTTCAGAGTCACAATTCTTGGCTTCCATTTCAGATTTATGTTAGCATTTCAGTTTTTGAGATTGCCAATAGCAACTTCAATTCCAATATGTTTTAAAGTATTGACTTTTTATTTATTTATTTATTTTTATATATTTTTTTACCATTACATCACTTATTGAGGAAATATTTGTAGGTTAGAAGAATATTTGAATCCCTGTTCAAATATAAGTCATATAAGCATATATGATACTGCTTAACATTCAATACATCTAAATTGTTTTTAAATCATACATTACCTATAACAGACGATGATTTGAAATCATCGACTTTCAGTCACTCTGAGACTAGATTTACTATACCCATCATAGATTCACTAAGTTGTAACAGAGAAGCCTCGCGAAGCAAGCCATTGAAGTTTTTACTAAAAGACAAGATTATTAACAGTAATTTGCAATCGTGTCTATTAGAAGCAGAAAATTTGCCATCATTTTATATTTTGTAACCATCATTTGCAATTGAGTCTATAGAACGACTATTAGACCAGCGATGTATGGGTCGGAATGTTGGATAACTAAGAAACAACATGTAGATAAGATGAGTGTTGATGAGATGAGATGAGAATGCTAAGATGGATGTGTGGCAAGACTAGAAAAAATAGAGTTAGGAATGAGTATATTTGAGAGTGGGTAGAAGTAGTACTGATAGAAGATAAGTTGAGAGAGAATAGATTGAGATTAGGGATGGCAATTTGAAACCGGCCCGATGGGGACCCGACCCCCCGACCCCGAATTGAGCGGGTTTCCCCCGAAAAATACCCCCGACGGGACGGGGATGGTATTTAAAAATCAATCCCCGAACAGATTCGGCCGGGGACAGGGATAAGTGTTTCAGCCCCGGCCCCGGCCCCGGCCCCGTTCTCCGGCCCGGTTTATCCCCGAACTTATACCCGTATATATATATACTTTTCTATTCACTCATCTACACTCATTTATTCACTCTCTATTCACTGATTTCACTAAATCAATTCTCCTCCACACTACTCTCTCTCTCTCTCTCACACCCTAATCTAGATTTCATCTTCGTCTTCGTCTCACCCTAAGCCCCCTCTCTCTCTCTCTTCTTCTCACCTCTGTTGCTGCCTTGTCACCGACTCACCACCAATCGTCAATCGAAGAACCACTCTCTTCTCTCTTCTCCTCTGTCCTCTCGCTCTCACTTTTCTCTCTCAAATTTGATCACACTCCGTGAATCACCAACAGATCGTGAATCACCACCTCGCCGATCACCAACAGATCGTGAATCACTCTCGCCTCCGCCGATCGCCAACAGATCGTGGATCACTCTCGCCTCCGCCGATCTCTCTCTCTCTCTTTATATATATATATGTATGTATGTATGTATCATCACATTGATTTTTCAATATATATAAATATAGATTAACTTGTATGTATATATGCATGTATCATCTCATTGTTGTTGGTTGTTGTTGTTGACGAAGAAGAAACAGAGGATCATTGTTGTTAGATTATTATTGTTGTTCATTGTTCATCTCAGATCTAACACAGATTGTTATCGTTGTTGCTGTTTTTTTTTTTTTTTTTGGCCTGGGGAATGTCCGGGGTCGGGGAAAACCGATCCCCGTTAGGGGACGGGGGCGGGAATGATGATGGGTCCCCCGTCGGGGATCGGGGACAGGGAGGGTGATCCCCGGCCCCGCCCCGCCCCGCCCCGTTGCCATTCCTGAGATGGTTTGGTCATATACAATGGAAACCAACAGAGGCAATAATAAAGAGATGCAATACAGTGATGGTAGATGGGAGTATGAGGGGAAGGGGCAGATCTAGATTGACGTGGGCTAGTGTAGTAAATAGAAATATGAATCTCCTTAATTAGACTAACGAAATGGCCTTGGATAAAGTCGAGGGGAGAAGAAGGATTCATGTAGCTGATCCCATTTGATGAGACTTAAGGCTTGGTTTGGTTTTCTAAGCTCATATTCTCTCAATGCTGTTTGAAGGATGCTGCCATAACTTTTTTACCTATGTAATTAGTTCTTTGCTGTTATTATAAAGTGGCGGGAATGTATTTATCAAAATAAATAAAAAAAATAAAGTGGAGGGAATTTACTCTACAGGTAACTTCATCCGTGCTTTCAAAAGAACCGCTCGTATAGGCTTTCACATGTTCATGCTTCTCAAGATATCCAAACTGTTCTTGATATATACTTCTAACTTTCGCCTTTGAAGTTTTAACTTTAATAAGGGTGGAAAGTAAACAGAGGACAACCAATTTGTGGAAATAATGCCCATGGTTAGGTTTGTGCTTCTGGTTGTCCATCCAGTACCCTTCAAATGCTCATAGCTGTAGGATGTGATTGAGGTTTCATTTCCCCATTCCACAGTCATATCTGCCCTCTGTAGCACATTCTGGTTTCTGAGTTTACAACAAAGCTTATGCCTGATGGAATGTCAATCATAAATTCTTGCTGGTGCTTTTCTTGAGTAGATACTAATGCTTCACCTCCTCCTGTTCTCCTTCTATGTCCTCTGATTAAGTTGATGAAGAAAAGTATGCCTATATATAGCCACCAGATTATTTTTTTCTTCATAGTTATAATGAATTTGCCTTTTAATCAATGTACTCTTCTTGTGTGATTCATATATTGTGGTTGTGGGGTCATGTAATTGTTGTGAGGGTGCCATACTCTCTCTACAGGATTTTCATTGAAACATTGGCTTGAGACTTTCCCATCTTCATGAAAAACAGGATGGGAGGAGTCCCTCCCTAATGACTGAGGATGGACAAGGTATCCAAACTTTTTTTTGGGTGTATGCAGGGACAAGGTGGTGGTTGTTTCTGGTCCCTCTATAATGTTTCTAGTGCCTCGCGTCAAATCCTAAAACTTGCCCTGCTTCAGATTTTAGGTTTTGCAAGCAAGCTCTAATATATTATCAATTGGACTTGTAGCGAGTTACATTGCAATTAGAATTTTAAATTGTAGGTAGGAAAGGAGTGAAAGATTATCTAAGATGTTATTCATAATAAACTTATAGAGCCCTTTCTTTCATTCATAAATTTTTTAAGTTGGTAAACCTTAGAAGAGCTATTTACATAAAAATTGTGTGGCATCAGCTATCTTGTTGGCATCTTTCTGTTTGAAGCCTGTGTTATGGCACTGTAATGGTTGCCTGTCATTATTTGCCACCTTTTGGGTTCAGAAGCAATTATGGGCTGCATCGTAGGGGTAGTACTGCCCTAACAATAAATCCCCTTCTCCCAACCTGGATGGAAGCAAATTTGAATATGTCTTTGGTTTTCAGCATTTGCATACAAGTGACTTTTTTAATTTCAGTTTTCTCGGCAACTATTGGCCTAAGGTTCCTGCAAAGTTCGCTGAGCTTTTTCCTTGTATCCTCTAAATGAGCACACTTTTGCTGCTTTATCAATTTCTTTTCTTAGAGTTTTCACCGAACGTAAGCGTGAACAATTTTATTGATCTTCTCCTTGATTACTCTTTGATCTTTTCCCTTGATTACTGAATGAGATGGGTCTGGTGCTTCATTACTGTGAATTACTTATTTCTTAACCTCTGTAACTAATGTGTCAACCAAAACATTTGTCTTAATCTCTGTAACTTTGTAGAACAGAACATTTGTTTTGCAACTAATCCCTACCCTTACACACATAATTGAAACGTTACCATCTCATTTCTTTAAAATGCTTTAGCCTTGCATAGAGCTGATTGTAGAAGATCAATCCACTCTGGACCCCAAGCAATTGGAAATAAGGCTTGTTGAGTTGAGATTGCTATTAAATGCTTATCTGGTTCAAGCATATGCATTTTTTCTTGTGGGAAATATGGGCACTTGTGGGCTTGAAGATGATAGGAAATTCAAATACTGGGACCATGTTCATACCATTTCCATTGGTGCCATGCTGCTTGGTTTGTCACTGTCAAGATTCAAGTCTCCCATCTCTTCTGTGATTATTGTATTTGTATGGGAAGCTCTTGATTCTTTGATTTTTGCCTTTCTTATGAACTTGAACTCTTTTAACTTCAAGCTGACAGGGAAGGCTTCTTGCTCGGGCAGGTGATTATGCAGCTGCCGCTGATATATTTCAGAAAGTCCTAGAATTATGGTATGCTTTTGGAACTGTCTATCTGTTTTATATAACTGAAATAATTTATTACCTTTTTTAATGCTTTGCTTGGCTTTACTAGATCCTTTTATTTATTTATTTTTTAAACTTCTCTATCTTTGAATTTTTATAGTTAGTGAGGTTTATATCTTTTAAGTTCAAGAACATTGTGTTTTGGCTTCTATTGATTGGTCCAGCAGTTGGGCTAACAAATTCATGATGTTCTTTTTAATAAATGGAGTCTCATGAAAATTTTGTGGACGATAGTTGGCTGTTATTTATTAATTTGTTCTATTATCGTAAACTAAGTTGGATAATCAGTTTATTGAGTTTGATTTGCAGTCATAACTGAATCTGAGTTTTTGCTTTGTTTTGTTTTGTTTCTTTTTTTTTTTTTTTGGGAGGGGGAATTTATTTGTTTTAGAGAAATGAATCCAGATGCTGTCATTCAAATAATAATAAATTGCTACTAAGGACAATTGCGTGCAAAATACGATGATTATTTATTTATCATTTGATAAAGAGCATGTTGGGTAGTCGTTTATTAAGTTTGGTTAGTGACATATTCATTCTGTGCCAATTAATGGTGTAAATCTGAGTTTGGGGGTGAAGGAACTTATATTATGGAATGACTGCCGATGCTTTCATTTTGGAATAATTTGTGAAATCTACAACTATACAAAAATGCATATTTACACGAACTATTAAATCTTAATGATAAAAACTGGATGGCACATGCTTGATTGAAAAACACGGTTACACCTCTCTCCATGCATGTGCATGCAACATATTACTCTTTTCTCCATGTTGTTCAATTTCTATACCAATATTGATACTACATAAAGAACTCTGAATCTGGTATGCACTTACTAGTTCTTGTATTAAAGCTACTACAGGTTATTGTAGATGTCTTCTTTAGCTTAATACACATGAATAACTGGGAGTTTGGAATTTTTTTTTGTTTTTATCTTTCATGAAATTGCTGTGATTCTTTTTGATGGTGTGAAGTATTGTATATATATATATATATATTTTTGGGCTCTAATTGAAGCTGATAACTCTGCGACATAGGTTTTTGAGGCAATTCAAAAAATGACATACCGTTCATGTAGGTGTGATGTTTTGCAAAAGGATCAAGTCTTGTGGAATCATGGCCATTGTTAACATCATATAATTGCTCATAATTAACATAGTGTAGTGTATATTTGATAATTTGACTTGCAGTCAATCCAAAGAGAAGGCAATAGATATGCACCAAATTTCATTCAAAAAAACAAAAAACAATAGAAGATTATATTCATATTACTCTAGGACATATCCTTACAAGCCAAATTATTGCTGCTACAATTATTTGTTGGTCAATATAACCTCTAGTAAAATGAGTAATACAAGTGGGGCAGCAGTGAAGACAATGGTGAACAAATATTAAACAGTGAACCAGTTTCGTTGTCTAGGCTTGATTATTCATATAAATGGAGAGATTGAAGAGATGTGTACCATAGAATTAAGGTTAAGAGATGGTCTAATTGGAGAAGGGATTCAGTTGTATTGTGTATTCGAGGTATACAACTGCAATTGAAATTTAATTTTTAGGAAAGAACCATTCTCTATGGGAGAGAATGTTGTGTAATCAATGATCACATAGGGGGAGCATGGTAGAAACTGAGATCTTTAGATTGATGTATGGGAAGGCAATAAAGGATAAAATTAGGAATTAGCATATTCTTAAGATTGTGCAAGTAGAATTCATTGGAGAGTGAGAGAAAACAAATTAAGATGGTTGGATAACTTGCAAAAGAGATGATTGATCGCATGGTTTAGGAAAATGATGAGATCCAGGAAATGCAAGGATAAAAGAGAGGCAGACATTTCTACTAATGTGTCCTTTTGTCTTTCAATTTTTCTTTTGAATGCAACACACTGCGGGAACTTGGAGGAGACATGTGTCCATCACTTCCACATACATGGAACACACTGCAATTTTGAAGAAAATAACTTGGAAGCCAATTATTAAATTCAGAATATACCTTTTTTAATATATTTTATTTAATCCCTTCTCCTTTAGGTGTTTAATTTTAGGATTTCTAAAGCCTAAAATTTTCATTTTATTTATGAGTATAGACTTGTAATGTAGATATTAGTACTTCTTGTTCACACTTCTTTTTCAATATACAGAATGTGAAAAATATTTTCTTTATATTTAGATATAATAGAATATAAATGTATTTGTGATGTAAAAATTGAAGAAATTGTTATTATTCTTGTATATATGTGAAAATCTATATTTATTTGTTGTGTCCCTCTTGTGTGGTCTTAATTTTTTGAAATTGCTGCATCGAAGTGTACATATCATGTCATATATATGCTTCTTAGAGAGAAACAAAAAGTTAATGCAGGCTATGGTTTATGAAACTAAAGATGGAAAAATAGAATTCATGTAGTCGGCCCAAAACAATTTGTCTAAAGCTTTGAGTTGAGTTGGACAGAGACCTATGAAGAAATCATTTACACTGTTGGTGAAAACAAACTACCCCTCCCTCACTTTCCCCCAGTTTTGCGTTTTATATTATGATAATTTTAATGTTTCTTACAATGATTTTATTTATTCATAATTAGCAACTTGATCCCTCCTTCCCCTTATTGAATTAATAATGTGCTAGCTTCTGTTTCCCTTGGTTGGTCCCTCTTTGTTTCATTTTTGTGCCTTTAACTTTGTTCATGAGTGCATCATTTCTTGCTTGAATGGACCAATCACTTTATGCAGTCCCAAAACTTGGTCCTTAATGGTGTAACGAGCTGAGTTCTCCCCTTATCCTTCCGTGGACAGATTAGTAAGGCTTCATTTGGCAACTTAGCTACTAAAAAAAAAAAAAAAAATGGAACGTCTCAGTAACCTTTTTCAAAAAGTTAAAAAGCCACTTAAAAAACCAATTCCCAAATGAGGCCTAAGTTAAGCTCTACATAATAACCTATCTTCACATTCTTTATATCATGTGCCTACATTCTTCTAGAATGATCTGAATTCTTTATGGGATCCTTCCTTGAAGAGTATAGTGAGTTGGATCCATACAATATCCTTTGCACATTCTTTACCAATAACTTGGGTTTCTTGCATTGGTTTTATCTGGACTTGTGGTTGCATCATCTCTACCCTCTTTCTGATATAGTTGATGCTACATCTACACATGCATTCCAAACCATTAATTTTGTTTATTTATCTGGCAGCCCTGATGATTGGGAGTGTTTCCTGGATTACTTAGGCTGTTTGCTGGAGGATGACAGTAGCTGGTGTAATGGTGCTATTAGTGATCCAATTCATCCATCAAAATCTGTGGACTGCAAGCTTGCGCACTTGTCAGATGAAGTGGTGCACATTTCAATCCTTGCATTACATATATTATTGTTTGGTATAGTTCTTTCCACAAAAGTTCATGCATAATTTGATTTGTGTGACTTGGATGTGTGCAGTTTGATTCTCGTATATTAATTGCGTCAGCTTTTGTACAAAAGTTATTCGCAGAAGCCAGTATTGACTCTGCAAGATGTCCATACTTGGCAAATCTTGAGATTGAAAGGAGGAAATTCTTGTTTGGAAAGGGAGATGATGACAAACTAATCGAGGCTCTAATGCAATATTTTTTCAGGTCTAGTACAACCTTTATGAATTTCTTAATTTTTCTGATGAACTATGGGAAAATGCTATGTCACATGGACTCAGGTACAAGTATCGGGCTTGTGCCCAAGCATTAGACCGCCCTAAACTCTAAACGTTAGGATATAGGGATATGTATCCAAACTCTATGTTACATGAACATTTAAATATATTACATATTATATAACATTTTGACTTAAGATGATATTAATTATTTAGAAATGTATTTGAAATCAAATAGGAATTGGGATTTAGGGGAAAAAGGGGATTTCTATCTCCCATCCACATGAGTGGCTATAAATTCATCTTTACTATCAAATGTGAGTCTTTTCTTCTTCTAACATCATAAAAAATTAGACGATCCAAGCTTCTAATTTTTAGGAAGTTGGACATGTATCCCATATCCATACCCTTATCATATGTGGATATGGGTACTTTGGAAGAAATAGAAGAGTCTGTAAAATTGGGAAAGTCTTAGCCTCGTTTTCTCCTATTAAGTTCTTATTTATTCATTTGTACATTGACTTCTCAATCTTATTGGAAGGTTGTATGACTTAGTTGAGTTGAGTATTTATTTGATAAATAGTTGAGTTGAGTATTTATCAGTCTGATAACACAATCTTTAGTGAGTTTAGAGTTATCATTTTGATTGCCACTGTAGTCTTGGTCTTTCAGTAATTTGTGACCACAATGGGTAGGTTCAATCATTCCTAAAGATAGCAAAATAAGAAAACAGAAAAGGAAAAGATCCCATTGGTATATACTGACAAAGTGATGCAGCATGATTCAGCTGTTTAGAAATTTGATTTTCTCTATGTAGGTTTGGTCACTTGGCCTGCTTCTCTGCGGATGTTGAGGTGTTTCTCCTAATCTTAACTCGTGATAAGAAGTTACAATTTTTGGAGAAGTTAATGGAAACCCGTGAATCCCCTGCAACAACGGCAACAAAAGCACTTGAGAAGTCATTGACCCTTTTTAAAATTCAAGAACTGGTTGGAAACTTCTTCACTCTTCCAGCGGGTGGTATGTCTCCTGCTTTTTCATTGTATGGGTTTATGCATAATCTCCTTATCATTTGGTCAAGGATGTTCGTATCATGCCCTTGATTTAGTGCTAATACATTTCATCATTAAGGCTACCTGTTAGATTAAAAATGTTTGCACTCCTCCACCCATTTGAAGTTATTATTGCTTGATCTTGAGGGTGGTTTTGTGAAAATTTGAATGATTATGTTTTGAATTTCTAAGAGCTTATTGTTAATTTTGTTTCTTTTTTATAATATTTTATATTAACGAAGAAAAACAGGCGTGTATTGGATATTCATTTTTTTTATGCTCCCCCACCCCTTCCTTAAAAAAAAGGAAAAAAAAGAGAGAGAAAAAAAAGTAAAAAGAGTATACATGATGTGCGCGTAAAAAGAGACTTTAGTATGAATTATGCAAAGGGCTGCAATCTGTATGGAAATTATACATTTATGCTAAACAATTCAAGTTCTGCAGGTCTCTTTTTGTAGTTGATGACTATGCCCTTTTTTGATATAAATAATATTTTATTGAGGAAAAGGGCATCAAAGGGGATGCCATCCTTTTACAAAGAGGCGAAGGGAAACCAAATTTCCAAAGACCACCTATACCTCCACTTGAATTAGAAGGTTTTAAAAAATCCAAAAATTGATGACTGTCTTTAACTTTTATAATTTTGTAATTGCGAGGTGACAGAGCACCTTCTTAGATAGCTTTAGATCTTTACGGTCAGTGAGACATGGAAATTGACTTACCATTATGTGTAAGCTGATGGCCTACAACACAAGGCTTACTGCTCTGGTAATGAGGCCTAGAATGGAGAGAATCCAAGGTGGTGCAATGAGGATAGAGACTGCCAGTAACAATGTTAATGAAAAGTGGAATGATATTGGGAAGAGGCAACCAATGGTGCAAAGTAACATAGGTAGTGACATCTCAAAGAGGGTAGAGTTGAACCCAAAGATGGTGATTGGGAAGAGGAGAAACAAGGGTAAAGATATTGTGCTGAACTTCTTCTCTATTTTCAATGATTTTTTCTCTGTTGGTGCGAGGATGGGATGGAATTCTTTTCCCATCCATCTAGAAACCAGTCATTCAATGGAAAACCCTAGGCCCAGTGCGGTTGGAGACTACTTATCTGGCAGAGGTTGGTTGGTAGAGGTTCCCTATGTAGGTGATTCAAGACCATCCGATTCATTTGTTTTTTAGATTGAAACAAGCAGGTTGGGTGGGTGGGAATAATAAGTCTGATGTACTATTTTCTTTGTTTTCGTTCCTCTATGTTTTAGGGTTTCGTTGACTTTGTTATTCTCCTTCATTTTTGTTGCTTTCCTTTGTTTTCTTTTGCTTCTTTGGCTTTTTGCTGCTCTTCTCTGATTTAGAGCTTTGGGTTCCACTTTTGGGGATTTGTAGCCATTGACAGTTTTATTTTCCACCTGCTTTCCTTTGCTTCTTCGGTTTTTGGCTTCAACTCTCTAATTTATATCTTTGGGTTCAGCTTTTTGGGGCTTTCTATCTTGGCTTTCCAAGAGTTTCCAGATTTTGATTCTCGATTTGGGACTTCTTTTATCATTTATGGGGATTGCATTAGGATGATTGACCGGGAGAGATACGAGAAGGTTTGTTAAGATAGGGCTGAAGTCTTTCGTGGCAAGAATCGGTGCCGTGTGGAGGTGGTTGAGCAATGAAAAGGTTTCATAGTTCTATCATATTATGGAAAATGACCAATAAGTCTTATTTTGCTCTTAAGATTACACTATTGAGTCTTGTCAAATTTCAATATGGACAATTAAGTCCTATTTGTCATAAAATGTTCTCAAAAGGTTCATTTCTCCGTAATGATGTATCCTATCCCAATTTTACCTCTCATTTAATATGAACAAAAATTTCATTAATATTTTTAATGCAAGTAAAATTATATTTTTTAATTGTAAAAATTATGATGTTGTATTAAAAAAATTATAAATCACAAAGAAAATATTACCAATAAGTTCTATTTGAATCCAATTTTATTTTTCTCATTAAAACATGAACAATTTTTTTTATAAATAATTTATTTTATTTAAAAATTTATATTAAAAATATTTTTAATCGTTGAAATTAAATGAATTTTCATAAACAAAAGCATAAGTATAAGATTCATCAACTATTTCATGCATTGAGAAATATATATTTGTCATAGTACTACTTTTCATAGCTCTTTGAAATTTTAATCAAATTTAGCCCTTTTAGATTGTTTACACTAAAAAAATTCATAATTTGAAATAACAGAAAACAATGCATCTTATACTATAGTTGTTTCGATCCAATTGTTATTTATAATTTTTTTAATACAATATTAATAATTTTTTACAATTATTATTATTTTTTATATAATTTTAATTAAGTTAAAATTGCTTATAAAATTGTTATTATATAGAAGTGGTAAAATTGGGATAAGATACACCATTATGGTGGAATGAACCTTTTGGGAACATTTATGACAAATAGGACTTAATTGTTTATATTGAAACTTAATGGGATTCAATAGTTATCTTGAGAGCAAAATAGGACTTATTGGTAATTTTACCATTATATTATTGGGTTTTGAAATTGGCTGGCTTGGTAGGAAGTTCTCAGAGGCTTTTCAAGGGCCACAAGATACAAGCCTTTGGCGGAGCTTGACAGGGGGAGTAGGATGCTAGGGTGTAGGATTCACAATATTAATGTTTATAGTGTTCATATATTTGTAGAATATTGACTGCAGCTCTACTTATCTGGAAAAAAGAAAAGAAAAGAATTTGACCCCAGCTCTTCTGCAGACCTTGAGGGTCTTGCTGTACAAATGGCGGAGATGTACTGTAAGAACCTTCCTCTTTCAAAGGATTTGGATGTACAAGAGAGCATGCATGGTGAAGATCTTTTGTCTATGGTGTCCAACATTTTAGTTCAGGTATCATGTGTTGCCTCTGCAAACATTTATTATTTTATTATTTACATCTATTTATTTTACTTCATTTTTTGTTAAATTAGGGCCTGAAACTGCCAATTCATCCTGAAAAAAATTCAGGATGGGCATCAACTTAGTTGAGGCTGATCTAAGCTCCTCAACACATTTAGCGGAAACCAATTTTGGGTAGAGCTTTGAGCCATACTAACTAATCTGATTCTCTCTCTTGTCCTCTAACAACCTTTATTGTCTCTGTTAAACTAATCACAGTCAGTGAGTTTTTCAGCATCCCAAGCCATAGCTACCTCTGTTGCTGGCTCTTGTTGCCAACAACAAGAATGCCGTCATTTCTAGCTTAATTTCCCCATTCTTACCAACATGAACACTTATGTCCACTCCATAACTAGTCATTCCTACTCATGACCATCTCTCTCTCTCTCTCTCTCTCTCAATAGATATATATATCCAGACACAGATGTGTTCAGGCACATAGATATATGTATGCTGGTGTTTTATTCTTTTGTTGTCTTGTGCTTGTTATCATGTAATACATGTGTGTTTTATGGTCTCATCCTAATTGCTTTTCTCTTGACATTCCAAGGTCAGATCAATCTTTTGTCTTCTTCAATTGGACCATTAAATGAAAATCCTGTAGTGTTGCAAAACGCTGAAATGTTCTAGTACCAGACACTTTTCTTATGTTTTATTTTGCTTCATGTGTGCGAAAGTTATCTTGTTGAGTGTTCTGTTATCCATTTTTTTGAATTGGTATTTAATTCCAGTAGTTAGACAATTACATTCTTTCGCTTTGCGGCTTACCTTGACATCTCTAGCTTTAACTTTTGTGCATAGTTATTCTGGCGTACTAAGCATCTTGGCTATTTGGTGGAGTCAATTATGGTTTTGGAGTTCGGTTTGGCTATACGAAGGTCAGAATTTTAATTTTTTGTTTTTGCTTCATTTGTCATTTTATACCAACTGTTCAATGATCACATTTTTTTTTGTTTAAATAACAGAAAAGTTGATGGTAAATGTGAGTTTTTAATAATATAAAATTCTAATTTTATTTCACTCTTTTAACCTTAATCTAGTGCAATGGCCACTCTTAAGGTCAAGATCATATGAAAACTTTATTCTTGATTATGATCATTTGGATCCTAAATTTATAAGACAATCTTTTTTTTTTTTTCAAGATCTATTTGCTTTTCTATTGGATTGGATCAGGTAAAGATGAGGCTATTGAGAAATAGAGAACATGATGTTTTCTGTCATTACTATCTATTTCTACCATACATATATATATATATATCGGCAACGAGCAATTCTATCGTTTTTCTCTTCTCCTTTCATGTAGTCTTTTGTAAGTGACATGCTTGTCCTCTTGAAGTCATATGTGTCAAAGGTCTGGTTGTAGATGCCATGTTTGTAGAACCATTGTGTTACATTTCTCTTTAAAAGTAACCTAAATTATGATTTGAATCATGTTAGGAGTATTGCACAACTTGTAGGTACATTGATTCATATAGGGATTTAAATACCTATGTAACTATTATGTTGGTGTTATGAATTATGATGAGAGATCCATTAGCCTCTTAGTCTACTGAGTTGGGTGGATGATGTGGTAGCGATCACTTTGTTATCCACTTCGAAAGCTTTGAACAAACTTTAGCAGGGCGCCACTCAAGTAGAGATTTTAGTCAGTGTCCATGGTAGATTGGTTACCCAACTCCCATTTTACTTTTATTTACATTAGTATTCTACCAGTTCAGTTTTAGTTATGTTTTAAGAGGCATGAGTATGTTGATAATTTACATATTTGCTGAGCAGCTGCTGTAATAGTGGTTTATGAAACGAATCTTATTTTATACCCAGTTATTGCATCTATTGGGAATGCTGGTCTTTGTAGTAGGAGTAATCTTGCAGTTTACAGATATCTGTATTTTAGAATTATACTGGTTTGAGCTCTAGATAATTGAAGAATTTGTGATTTATGATTCAACCTATGCTTGGGGAATAGAACAGGGGTTGCTTTTACGTTTATGGATTTGCTTTGAATAAATTTGGCATTTATCATTTAAGGGATTTAGTAGTTGAGATTAAATTCCTTATGGTTGAGCTGTAAACTATGCATTTAACGGCACCCAATGCTATTATGCCAAATCAGCTTTGTCATTAATATTTATATTTGACCTCAAACACTAGATAATAACTTCTCCTTCTCCATTAAACCACCTGTTCTACTTCTCGGTTGAATCTCCGGTTCTGTTGCAGAGACAGATCCCGTTTAACACGCACTCGGCGACAAGAAAGTTCCAAAAGATGAGGGCTACTTTCGTGGGGTCCATCAAATTGTATATGTGGCATTTTTTAAGCTGTTTGGGAAGTGCTAAATAAGCCACCCCTTTTTCTGATTTTTTTTTTGTCTTTAGTGACTTTTTATTCAAAACCATGGCAAAATTTTTTACTTTTCCGGTCCGTCTTATGTAGACGAATCTTTTTTTTTTTTTTCCTGAAAAATTCTTAAAAAAAAGAAAGAATAAGCCCAAAGAATCCACTATTTTTTGTTTATTGGTCTTTTCTGGACTTTTTTTCCTTAATTTTTAATTTTTTCAGTTCATCTCATCGAGTAGAATCTAGAACCCTAAATTTTTAAAAAAAATTTAAAAAATGTTCACTAAAGACGACAACTAGCGAACAAAAATACAAAAAAAGCAAATCCCAAACACGGTTAGGCATAAGTGGTGTTTTACAGATGAACCGTATATAACTCAATTTAGGTTTAGACCATAACAATATTTATGAATGGATTTGAGAGCCCTATATGGAAGGATGTCAAATAACAGGGTAAAATTTGTTATCTGAAATCCTTCCCAACTGGAATATCAATTGTGCAAGGATTGTAATAAAATGCATCTCTGGCCTCTACTCTACCCTTTTCCTTTGGCCTCTCAATCCAACCCTAGTTGCCAATCGTCTAATATTTGTAAATTTAAAGATGAATCTCATTATTTTAAACCCATTTGGCCTAATGCAACATTGAGGAATTTCAGGTAGGTTTCTTGGAGGAATTCTCAATTTTAATCATAAAATCCCTTAGGTGTCTTTAGTTTTCATTGCAAATCTATTTCTAAAAGTCTAATGCTTCGCTTTATTCATTACCCTTTAATTTATGGGGTAATTGCAGCTCAGTGAAGTTTTAAAAAAATAATTATATATTGATGAAAAAATTTATAATTTTAATGGTTAATATTTGTTAAGTTTATCACTGATTTGTAATTATTTTTAAAAAATACCAATGATTTGATATTTTCCCTTAATTTAACACCTGAAAGCGCGAATAATCAATCGATGTCCAGAATTTCATTCAACCAACTTTCTGAAATGCCAACAACCTGTCATAAAATGTGGCCAATTACAACCTCCTGCTTGTAAACTGTCATTTTCTCCTGTTGTCTAAATTCTAAGTCACAAGTTTCTTGTAACCTTTCTTCACCACAAACTCAAAGTCACAGTTGTTTGTTTCAGTGGTGTGCTACATCAGAGGACAAGTGGCATACTTGTAGTTTGGAAAAGCAAAGTAACTGGACATCTTTTGAATTAGATTAGCAAAACCTTTACTTACTTTTGATAGTGAACAGGTTGTTGATGTTCCATGATCAGACTCTCACTTATGTTACTTTTGAGTCTTCATGTGCACATTGCACATTGAATCGTTGGCTCTTAAATTTTAAGTTATGTCAATGTGTGTAGGGAGGCAGTTTCATGATAGTCATGATCACATGGTGTTGGACATGCCAACTCTCCAAAATGTTGACACCATGGGACAGTTATATCTGCGAGCATGATCTGTGTCTGTGAATTTGTTATGCCAAATATATATACTTTTTTGAGTTTGTATGCATGCGGAGAACAATGTTGGGCTAAAATATAGTCGGAAGGGGAAACTCTGAAAAGCTGCCACAGAAGAATGGACTAACTCGTTCTTCTGGACGTTTGTTAAATAAATATAGTACTACTCTTTTCTAAGTATCTAGAGAAGTGTGACACGGGGTGATAGTGTGTCTGGTTGACTAGAAGCTGATGTTTCTTGGGAGAAGTGTCCTATTTTCACAGGTTTTCTGTAGTCTTTGCTTTACATGAAGACTTGCAGCAACATCTTGCATTTAAAATGAAGTTATTTAGTGTCAGTCCTTCCTTTTCTCAGTATTCAGGAATCCTCATCTGAAAATGTTTTTACCTGTTTGTGAGATATTTTGATGAATTAGCACCAAGTTGTGTATCATATTGTCAAATGTTTATTGTCAAATATAATACTGAATGCAGATAATTGACATTATCCCTAGTGAGTTTTTTTTTTTTTTTTCTATTTATGATATGGTCAATACATGCAAGATAATTGCTGGTTCATAAGTTGTACCTTAACCAATTTGAAAGTTATTTTTTTGTTTATTATGTCAAGAAGTTACTTGTTCCTGCAGATAACGTGCATCTCTGATAATATTTGACAGATATGTTTGGCAGTACAAGGTTTTATTGTTGCATTTGTATTCTCACTGGGGTGCCCTTTCATTAGCATATCAATGGTAACTTGGTTAATTTCCCCTTTTCTTTTCCTTTTTTATACTATTTCCAGTTGCTTATTGATTTTAGTGCCCAGACTTTTGGATTTACTAGCAGCTTATGTTTTTGGCGAGTCTTAATTCAGCAGCACCTTTTTCCTCTTTAGGTGTAGTAATGATTCTTCTTCTCTTACTTGATAAAATAAATGATTGTTCTTCCCGTGTAGGTATAAATCTTTGGATGTGAAGAACATTTTGCTGGAAACTGTTTCACACCATATTTTACCCCAGATGTTGACATCTCCCCTTTGGGTAGATTTAGGTGATCTTTTGAGGGATTATCTGAGATTCATGGATGACCACTTCAGAGAATCTGCAGATCTTACATTTCTTGCATATCGCCATCGAAATTACTCAAAAGTATGTAAGATATTTATGTATAATAGCTGTTCTTGGTTTCCCTTTCCTCATTGATGGCATTTTGTATGATGGAAGACATGATATATTTAATCAATTTCTAGGTATTACTTGAAGTAGGATCTTGCTTTTGTCCCAGACACTCTTCTTTTTCCTATTAAATATACGGTGGAGATTTAGTTGTTCACCGTCTAGAATGTTTCATTCGTAAACTCAAATGAACTTAATGGATCTCTCAAGCTCTGCTCCCTTGTACCAATATCCTCCTCGTCCTCTCCCTCTCTCTCTCACATACATGCACATACTCTCATAAACACCCTGTTTCTGTAAGATTTATACGATTCCTGTTCAACAATGGTGTACAAAGAGGACATGCATCCCACTGTTCTCTCCTTTTACAAGTTGCATTCCCTCTGTTCTCTGAAGCAAATTTTCAATGGAAGAGCTCCCTAGCAATGTTATAGCACTAGCACAGTAATAAATGATTCATTTTCTCCTTTGCCCTTCTACACATGCTACACCAGTTGGCTTGCAGGTAGCTCCTCTTCAAATTATCAAAATTAAGAATGTACTCCAACATCTAGACGAAATGAAAAAAACTTTGTAGTAGCCTTTGTACCCCAATCCCCTTCCAAGAGGGAGCACAACTCCTCAACAATCCTTTCCCCCTCTCCTTGTGTCACGCAGGCTCAGCAGAGCACTTTATGGAAAGATCAGACACTAAAATTCACACCCTTCTACACAGAGCTGTTAATCCTCTCTCACTCTGTCGGAGTCCTGTTTTCGCCTTACTCTCATGCATTGGCAAGGTGCCACTTTGACTAGTGCCATTCTTTGAACTCTCCCCCATCTTCTTCCAAGAACTTTCCAACACCTGTTTGAGCAAGTAACAATTAAATAAAATAAAAAATTACCTGTTCAAAGTTTTCAATGCTGGTTTAATCAGAATTCATTAATGTTTGTGTTTGAATCTTGGATTTGTGGAGGGAAATTGGAAATAAAGGTAAAAGAAAAAAATTTAGAGTCTAATTCTATTCTTGTTTCCCTTTCATTTTCTTTTCCCTAGCTGTTTTAATAAAAATTTGCACATCACCATACTAAATGATCTTTCTCTTTACATAAATTTCCATATTGAGAAAGGGGATGATTCAAATGTTCTATGTAACTTGATATGGACATTAGCTGTGAGTATTTGCTAATTGGAATTGAAATTACTTTAAAGCTTCTCCCTTCTTTTTTTCCCTTCATTTTTTGTTTTTGTTTTTGTTTTTTGTTTTTTGTATACCGTGCATCAAGGTGATGTCAATAAATAATTACTTCTGTTTTGTTGTAAACCCTCTATCTGCTCATGCTAAAAAGAAGTGTGTTTTGTGTTACTACAGCCACTCTAGAAAGTATCAGGATAGGACTCAACCGTAGTACCTTCATGTATTCATTTCAGGTAATTGAATTTGTTCAATTTAAAGAACGATTACAACACTCCAGACAATATTTGATGGCAAAGATTGAAGCACCCATTCTACAACTAAAGCAGAATGCAGATAACATTAAAGAGGAAGAGGTATTTTTTCTTCTCCTTTTTATTTTTCACCTCCACTTGATTGGGACACAAAGCTTGGTTTGATTTGTTTTTTCCAGTAAAGATTTTAAAGCTCTTGCTATTTATGCTACTATGTAATGTTTATATGCTTAACAGAGGTTTATAATTTATCATGTCCTTATAGTCTGTCCTTGAAAGCTTGAAGTGTGGAGTTCACTCTCTAGAGCTCTCAAGTGAGACCGGTTGCGGATTTTTGTCCTTCAATGAGGATTTGCAAATACGGCCTTGGTGGACGCCAACATATGACAAAAATTATCTTCTAGGTCAGTATTGTATTCACCTCGTTCCAATTTTTTTCTTAATTGCAAATCTTAGATTTCAACAATGTTCTTTTGGCACAGAACGTGTGCTAGTCTGTTGATCCTTCCCCCCAACTTCACCTCACAAGGATGTAGAGAAAAAGTTTTATGAAAAGATGTCTGGTAAAACTGGATGCTAGAACTAAAATATTTGCATCTCTTTCACAGGAAATCTGCTAAATTTTGCGGATGGTGTGTGTGTGTGTGTGTGTGTGTGTGTGTGTGTGTGTTCCTTCAAATTGCAATTACATTTTCTTTCCTTTTTTTGATTGATTAGGCTAAATTGGCTTTTTATCCTTGATTGCAGGACCATTTGAAGGAGTATCTTACTGTCCTAAAGAAAATGTGGTACGGAAATTTAGTCCTTAACATCATACCTCAAATTTTCTGTTTGGCGTTATGGTGAAGCGTAAGAGGTGTTCTTGAAATATTGTTTAATAATTTAGTAGGGGAGTATTACTTTCTAATGGTCATCTTCAACTTGTTGGATTCAACTTATTGTTTAATAAAGGTTTCTTCTTCTAATTCTTCTTCTTCTTTTTTTTTTTTTTTTTTCACTAGTTAGCATAAATTGATCCCTTTCAACTTGATGAGTCTATAGTGAGACTGTTAAACGAGTCTATGAGCTGCTTGAGCTGAGTCCATTTCAAGTTACGTGCTTGGAGAGCTTGTGGTCTGTTTGGCTGAAGCAATCCTGTTTATCAGCTCAAATTGGAAAATTGCTCATGTTTTTGAGCTGTCAGCTAGTCCTTACATTTCTGTTCTAGAATCTGTTTTTAGAAATTTTCTGTGTGCACTTAATTATG
Organism: Camellia granthamiana; assembly: GCA_036172215.1. Lineage (NCBI taxonomy): Eukaryota > Viridiplantae > Streptophyta > Magnoliopsida > Ericales > Theaceae > Camellia > Camellia granthamiana. Next base: position 52,400,544 of record CM069905.1, on the reverse strand, counting down.
CGTATCTTACTAGAAGATGTTTTGTCTTGCTACATGCCCGACTGTTTTAAAAGGAGTGCAATTTCTGTATTATTGCTCAATTAAGGTTATTCTTATGTGGTTGTGTTTTTATAAAGCTCAGAACCTTCTTGAAAGTAATCTAGTGTTAATAGAATAATGTATTTAGCTTGAGAGTAATCTAGTGTTTATAGAATAATGTATTTAGCTTGAGTTAGTTAATTAAGATCTATACTTCATATTTGAACCTTGCTGCTGAAATCCTTTGATGTAGAGGTTATAAGAGATTTTCTTTTCTATGACATCTTTTATACTCAAATTTGATTCACAAAATAAATGTTCTTATGTCTATCGTATTGATGCCTTGCATGCTTGTTTTATATTTCCATGCAACCTTTGGTTTGGAAAGAAATTCATCATTGCATGCTAATTTCTTGTGTTTTGTGGCAGCAACATCACATTAAACGAACTACAGCAAATGTGCCAAAAGCTATTGAGAAGAGATCCCTTCTTCCTCGGATGATATATCTGTCTATCCAGTGTGCTTCCTCATCGCCCAAGGAAAATATGGCAACCAATGGTTCCATGTTTGACCCTAAAGTCTCCTTGGAGCTAAAAATTCTACTGGAACGCTATGCAAAATTATTGGGATTTCCTTTCCAGGATGCAATAGAAGTGCTTTCTGCAATTTCAAGTGGCAGGAAGTCTTCAGAGGTCTGATTTCAGCATCAGTTTTATTTTGTGCTTTTCTTGCTATCGGTCTAATTTTTTGGTAAGTTATAATATGTTCAACGTCGCAAAAAGGGGATGCAGCCTAGTACATGCTAAAAGATCACTGTATTCATTGATAACACCCATTGACCAATCTCCCAAATTATGACCATATTTCCCAACAACCATCCTCTTGCACAAACACTCTCCAAAGCAAATCTCCACAACCACTTCCCTAACAAAGCCTTTTTGAACTGCTCTTAGAGTTTTGAATACCCAGACCACCAGCCCCTTTAAAGTTCACACACCTTTGCTCAATCAACAAGATGATATACTTAATCTCCTTGCCTAAGGAGATCCCTCATCAAAATCTGAAGCCTTCTCACCACATAAAAATGGATAGTGAAGAGAGAAAAAGGAATCTTTGGTGTAATTATTACATCTCTACAACTTTTTAATCTTTGAGTAGACCCACGTTCATTTTAGAAAATTGGCTTCCTGTTTAAGAAGTTTTCCAACTTGGGCAGGATTTGAGCTCGGACCTGATTGACTGGATGAACTTTGCTGTGTTTTTTAATGCATGGAACATCAATTCAAATGAGCTCGGACCAGATAAAGATGCATGTAGACCTGTTTCTTTGCACATTGTGAATTCTTTGCTCGAGAAGTGTATCCTAGAGAAGCTTAGATCAATGGGACCGTTAATTTCATCACCTGGCAGTGATCTTCCTTTATTAGTGCAATTGGTTACTGAACCTTTGGCATGGCATAGTCTCGTAATCCAGTCTCGTGTCCGATCAGCCCTTCCGTCTGGAAAGAAAAAGAAGAAAGGTGGGCCTGCAGAGCCGACAAGCTCCCAACTGTCTCAAGAAATCAAGGATTCAATCCAGTCTCTATGTGCTGTGATAGAGGAGGTTGCGAATTGGTTAAGAGAACATATTAAGAGTCCCCTCGATGGAAATGTGGAAATCATACTTTCCTCCCTTGGGGTGAAAGAACAGAATGAAGGGCCTGGGAAGGTTTTCCAAATTCTACAAACTTCAATCTCGTCCATGAATAATGTAGAACTCGGTGATCGGATCTCCCAAGCATTGAAGTCTTGGAGTCATGTTGACATTGCAAGAAAGATAGTAACCGGGCAGTCTACCGTGTTGTCAGAGTTTCTCCGGATCTGTGAATTAAAAGTTAAATCATTGCAGGCGCTGAATTTGCTCGCATAGCAAGTTTGAAAGTGATCATTGATAGTTACACAAATTCATGCCTTGTTTGTGTTTTTTTTATTCTTTATCGTGTTTCCTGGGATGATCTCGTGTCTGATGGTTGCCTAGAATGGTGTCTGGTTGAGTGTTTGCACTTGCTGTAACCATTATTTTTTTTTAATTTTCTTTTAGAATTAGATTTTTTGTTCAACTGTGTACACTAAATAAACATGGGTTTTCTTCTCTGAGAGTGTTGACACTTGCACAACTGTCTTGTAAGATTAATTCTTTAACCATAGATTTTGTTGAATGTATTATTCAATTTTTCATGTTTTGTGGTGGTTGTTAAAGTGTTAATTTTCACATCCCTTGGAGGATGTTGAGATCACTAGGTATGTTTCCCATTCTTTTTTCTCTATTTTCAACTTTGAAGGACAAACAAGATTGAGTAAAATATTTAGTGGTTCTGACCAATTCAGCCAAAGCAGGGCATGTTTTTTCCCCAATTTTTTGAGAAAGTGAGTTCTCATAAAGTTGCCAATTCAGCGAAAGCAGGATATGTGGGTCTCACATTCATGTGAGAGATTTAGTAGAAAGTTTGATAAAATTTGTGAGATCTCTAGCGTTACTATTTTGGGCTCCGCTTTGCTGAGTTGGTTAACTATGATTGATTGGCATCATTAATGATGTGATAGTGTTGGATCATCGTGGACTCTCCAATAAGAGGGATGTTAGACCAAAGGAATGAGATGCTTCACCAAGTGTGATATATGAGTTCGTGTTTTATTGTTGTAAGGTTGGGTGTGACAATTATTATTATTATTATTTTACTTCTGTTTTTTTAGAACTAAAATAATTGATGTGTGAGTTCGTGTTTTATTGTTGTAAGGTCGGGTTTGACAATTATTATTATTATTTTTTTACTTCTGTTTTTTTAGAACTAAAATAATTAATGTGTTTAGTAATTGTTAATTTGTTTTAAAATTTTAGCTAAAAACAAATATGTTTTTGTTTTTTTGATTTATTTAGCCAAAAAAATAACTTATCAAATGGAGCATGAGCGCAATTTCATTTCATCTATTTCTTCCCCAATAAAAATAAGAGGGATATATGTAATACTCCATTTGTTTAAACGTAAAATTTTTTCTAAATGTTTTTCATAATTTTTGGTGTTTTGTATATAATAGAAAATAAAAATCAACAAAAAATATTTTTCATGATCAATGAAAATTAAACATAGACAAAAAAATATTTTTCACTTTTTAAAAGACGAAAAACATTTTCTGAACTAAATTTTATTAATATCACACTACTGCTACCACCACAACACCATCACCATGCCGCCACCACCACCAAACATAAAAAATGTTCTCTGAAAATATTTTTTGAAAAAAAAATCGTAAAAAATATTTTTTGTCCCAATAGACATAGCATAAAATAAAATGACCCATGATTGAAAAAATAACCGTCAATATAAATGATTAAGAAAAAAAAAGGAAATAACATTAATAGGCTTTTTATATTTTTCGAGCATAATGTGATCTTCTTCATGGAAACAAACATGTTGGAAGATGCAAATTATATCAATCATCTTCATCAATCATCGTACTTCAAGCAAGTCAAAAGGAAGTAGATTATTGATGAGGTGTTGTTTTGTGCTATTTATTATAAATTAAAAGTTGATATTCTAAATGCAAAGTCAAAAGCACATCCACTCCAGTTTTCAGATTATCAATTTTTTCAATTTATTTAAGTTGATTTTACTTAATAAATTGTAAAAAGAAACTACATCAAATAATTTCACACAAATTGCGAGAATAAAAAAAATTATAAACAACTTAAATAAACTACACAAAACAGCCATTTCACAACTTGACCTCCACTCTTCGACTATCAAATTAACACTACTTCGATTTTCAGAAATTGACCCTATTTGATAATGGTCCTATATAGTAGTTCTTGGGCAATGGAAAGCCTTCCCTAAATTTGGAAAATTAATATAATACATTAGACGGCTCAACAGGCACATCAAAAACAGTTCTTGACCCAATTTACCAAAGGTAATAGTTGGTTGTTGGACCAATGCACTTTCATAGAAGTCAAGCCTACTCCTAAAAAATATTTCTGTTGCCACTGCATTCAAGCCTACCATTTTTCTTTTCTTTTTTTGGTAAGCACATTTTAGTCCTACTTATATTCCTACCTAGCAATCCCTTTGTCAAACATTTTCACTCTTTGATGGACTATCTTTTACTAATGTTCTAAAGCCTCATCATTAGTGCTAATAATAGTTAATGTTCTGCCCATTGTTTGTTTGAATTCAGATATTATCATGGTCCAATCAATGCTATTGTTCAAGAGATTGTTGATGTAAAAAATATTAACCAGGATGTTTGTGCGGTTTGTGCTAATAAAAAATGCTAGCTCTATGCAAAGCAAGTTTAGATATTGTCCAGGGATTGGTGTATGACTAGTTTGGCTAACTGAATTTTCTTGTAACTGATTGATGTTATAGCAAAAACTAAAAGTCCAAAGAAACTAAGGCTAATAGCAATAAAGAAACTTCTAAGAAAATGGGTTTAAGCTGCCATGGCTGTGATCATAAGAAACTTCTTATATAGATAGGGGGGTATCGGAGGACTAACATACAAGACGTATATAGGACATGGCTAGTACAATAGTCACATGAGATTCTCTAACAATCAACAGTAGAATATAAAACCCTTTTTATTCAATATTACCATTCACTCACATGCACTATCACCCTCACTCATACAATTATTGAACAAATACTAATGTTTGATATGGTTGGCTTGCTAAATATCTATCTTAATCGTTGAGATCTTGAGTTCCACATCTCTAGATGATCTTGTGATTTTTGTACTTTTTGGCTTATTATATACTTGTTGATATGTAGTGTTGAACTTTCTAATGTAGTTAAATGTAATTTTTTTGGTGCGTTGGAAGGGTGAGAAGAACCATGACCTTCCTAATGAGAAATGAAAAATGTTTGAGGCCTCCATAATGCTCCCATAATTATACTCATAATGATGTGATATGATATATGTTAATTTTTAATTTGTTACACACTCAATGATCCTGCATATTCATCATCTTCATTAATCTCTATCATCTCTGCTCCTGCATTATCATTCTCCAAAGCTTCAAGACGAGCAAGAGCTGCCTGAAAGGTTAGAGATTCCAAAACTTTGAATTAATCCCCAATCTCACAATTGATTTCATTCGACCATTACAAAACACTTAAAAGATAAGCGAAAATTGAAGTACTTGAGAGGAGGACCTGTGTTCGATTGTCGTTGCTTGCAAGAGCAGCTACCATTTTTGGAGCAACCTTGCGAGTTCGGCTCGACATACGGCGAAGTGGATTGCTAGTATCCTCGTCCATTGCTCTGCAATTAGAAACTTCAATTAGGACAAAAAATCTTCAAATTTCACCAGGAAAAGAAAAGAAAAGAAAAGAAAAGAAAATTCTAGATAAAGAAGAAGAGAGATGACCTAAGAGTTCAAATTTCAGCTGGCAGTGGCGGTGCCGAAGGCGGTGCTGAATTGGCGGTGGTTGGCCCACGGCAGAGGGTCACCTGGGCTGCCTTGAAGGCCAAATCGAGACGAGGCAAAGACTATGGCCCTCAATTATGAAAGAGATGAGGGTTTTAGGCCGTGTTTGGTTTAGGGTTTTAGACCTTGCGTATTTTAGGGATTTAGAGAAAAATTGAAAAATAAATAAATAAATAAAACGTGAATAAATAAAATTTATAAACCAAATATAATTTTTAAGGAACCAATATAACAGTCACTGACGATGATGAACAGGAGAATGGTGGAACCAAGACCCCTTCGATGTCCTAAGACAGGCGATTTTTACAGGTGCAGCTCCAAATATTTCTGATGCATACACGATAAACGGTCAACCAGGAGATCTATACAGATGTTCCAGCACAGGTTTGAGCCAGTCCTAACCCTCATGAGTACTACCCTCAATCTAGCATTAAGCAGCTGACATATATCTAAATTGCAATGTAGATACTGTGAAATTATTTGTGGATTCTGGTGATACAATTCTTCTCAGAATCATCAATGCCGCACTAAATCAACAACTCTTCTTCACAGTAGCCAACCACCGACTCACTGTTGTTGGTGCTGACGGTGCCTACATGAAGCCTTTTTCAACCAGAACCCTCATGCTGGGACCCGGTCAGACGACTAATGTCCTCCTCACTGCTGATCAGACCCCCGGACGCTATTACATTGCTGCACGTGCCTATGCCAGTGCCCCCAGTGTACCATTTGACAATACCACCACAACTGCAATCCTTGAATACAAATCCACCCCTTGCAATGCCCAACTAGGGTTTCCCTTGAAACCAACCTTACCACGACTACCAGCCTACAACGACACAGCCACTGTGACTGCATTTACAACCGAACTTAAGAGTCCTTCCAATGTCGAAGTCCCCACTCAGATCGATGACAACTTATTTTTCACAATTGGGTTAGGGTTTGTCAACTGCAACCCTGGCCCCAATGTCAAGGGCCAAATAATACCCGTTTTGCAGCTAGCATGAACAATGTGTCTTTCGTACTTCCAAGTAAGGCCTCTTTACTCCAAGCATACTACCAAAGTATACCCGGTGTCTTCACCACAGACTTCCCAGCTGTTCCACCAATAAAATTTGATTACACGGGCAATGTAAGCCGTGCATTGTGGCAACCTACCTTTGGGACTAAGCTCTACAAAATTAAGTTTGGTTCTTGAGTACAGATTGTGCTACAAGATACAGCTATCTTTGCAACAGAGGACCACCCCATGCATATTCATGGACACCAATTCTACGTTGTTGCACAAGGCTTTGGTAACTTCAACCCTACAAGAGATAACGCAAAATTTAACCTCGTTGATCCACCACAGAGAAATACTATTGATGTTCCTGTTGGTGGATGGGCAGTCATCCGATTTGTAGCTGATAATCCAGGTAATATGATTGTGATCAACATAATGATTCAATATGTCTCATTGGATGTAAATTCCTTAAAAGTTTAGTATTAAATATTTACCTGGTCCAAAACAGGAGTTTGGCTGATGCACTGTCACATAGATACTCATCTAACTTGGGGTTTGGCTATGGTATTCTTGGTTGAGAACGGAGAGGGCGAATTGCAGTCCATACAACCTCCTCCAGCAGATCTCCCTCTATGCTAAAATCATCACATATCACAATCAATGGCTACAAAAAAAGATGGAGTTTTCACCAGTCCAAGTGTTAATTTGGCTTCATTAAGCAGAAGATCTAGCAGGCTTTGCCTAAATGCTAAATTTTCCACGCCTGGAAAGAGTTGGCTTTCAAATTCATAATTAGTAACCTCAATTTCAATCCAATATTCTTATAGCTATTACTGCATAATAAGTACCTGATATTTTCATCCTCCTATTGTTCCTGCCATTCTTCTTTGCTCCTTTACGACACCTATGAAGCTTTTGAAACAGTGCAATGCAAAGGCCACCAAAACTCAAAACAAATAGGAGAAATAATCAAAAGCTCAAATGGATGGCTCTACATTATAGGTAAATGATGATATCTCAAACGGAGGAGGGAATTAAAGTGAACATTCAAACCTTCAATTAAGTTATTGGAAACAGGTGTACATAATGAGCCAGGTCTAGTTAAGTATCACGCTAAAACAAGCTCTCTGTATAATTGATCCTGAGTTCAACTTAATCAACCCCCTACAAGCTTTCAGGTAGCATTGACCGTGCTAAATTTTGTAATAAAAACCCAACACTTGCTCAAAAGCCTAGTCTAATAGTGACGTGTAAAGAAGAAACAAAATAGAGAGGAAGAACAAAGCTAACTGACTGAGTTATCCACAAATATATACATGGGCAGAAATGGCTCCATTGGCATGAAACCATGACCTCTGTAGAGGTTATGATTTGAACATAAAAAAGTGATCACTGGATAGCATATAAAATAAAAGCTCTGAAATAGAACACAAAGTAAGCTCCAAATCATTTTTGGAAGCCCAAGCCTCTCATGAATTAAGCAACAAATTTCAGACAACGAGTATCATTGTGTATAGTCTGGCAACGGATTGCACAGAAGCGCATTCCACATCTTACACATGTATAGTTAGCAGTAAATCCACAAACAGTACAGAAATGGCGGCGGGAGGTGGAGCTTGGAGGGCCCACAGCTGCTCTTAAATACGAGGGCACATGAGGGGGCAAAGATTCCAGATTTGCCTATTTTTAAAGAGGGATGACCAAAAATGATCAGTTCCATCCAGTCTCAAAAGAAACTAGAAGCCAAAAATATAAATGTGAATATGAGAAGTCACAGTTCTATTTTTACCTCGTTCACAAGTTCCAGGAATGTTCTTGGGGCCTTCTTCGCATTCTCAAGTGCTTTTGCCTGACGAGTTTTACGTTTTGTGCTTTTTGACTGCTTCCTCATATATGCTGGAAAAACACACAGGCGCATACACAAAAGATGTGTAAAGAAGAAAAATAGAGGAAGACCAAAGCTAACAAAGTAAGCAGATTCATGCAAACACTGCAAGAGGGTCTTAAACCCCCAACCCATCAAGACATGATGACATGCAATGGAAAAAAAAGGATGAAACACACAAAAGAAAAGGAATGAACTCAACCAGTAAACTGATATTCATTTCATTCTTTTTCTTAAAAGAGAGAGGAGGAAGAGAAAAGAAAGTATAATTGCTCCAACTTGCGGACATAAAGGAAAGAATTTAGACCACTGTATCTTGGATTGTAACCAAAAAACCAATGCGCCAGTCAGACACCAAGAAACTTTTCTAATTATGAGAACAATAACTCTCACACCATAACTCATCAATAAGTTCAGGTCATTTCTTTGTCACTTGTTTCCTCTGCAGTTCTACCTTGTTCAAATTGAATTGAACAAGACAGATCCCATCAGAACAAACCCTGTTTTTAATTGACCATTCAATTACATTTAAAACATTTTAAAAGATGAGAACGTATCTTTCCATATGAAGTGTTGCAAATTGAATTTTTTCTTGACTAACCTAGAAATGAAATCAAAACATCCCAAACAGCTTGCATTAGACCCTTCTAAAAGAAAGGAGGGAAAATCGGATTTCAACATGGCTAGTTAGTCTTTTGAAATCTTTGCAAAAATGATGTGTTGCAGACAAGGTGTGCACTGAAAAGATTGAGAAAGTAGTAGTTTGGATTTTAAATTGTCAAAATCAAAACCAAAATGGTTGCCTGGTTAGGAATGTGGAAGTACTGGCTGTTGCTAAAGAAACGGTCTTAAGAAACAAAAAAAAAAAAAGAATCCCATGCTTGCCATAAAACTAGACTACCAAAAACCAAAACTTATCTGAAAGTGAATACAAGGGCATTTCCAACCCTTGACTCAAACCTATATCAAATTCAAATTTGGGTAAAAATCACAGAAAACACTCTCCATCACTGACTCAAATTTATATCAAATTGAGTTTTATTCTTTTTTCTTTTTTTAACCCAAATCAAAGGCGACTCAAATGATTAATCAAAATTTTCAAGACCAATTTGTAGCTTTCAAATTTACCACTCCACCATCATTACGAAAGTTTTACTCAAATTTATGCTTAAATTTGAGTTCGTCCATTGGAGTGCCCCATATCAAATAAAGCTTTTATTCAAATATTTACTCAAATTTAGGTAAATTTTTGAGTGAGGGTTGGATATGGCCTAAGACATTGTTACCAAAGTTGTTGTGTTGTGGATTTACATGAAAATGAAACACTTGGAATAAGCACTTCCTAAGCAAAAATTAAAAATAAAATAAAATAAAATAAATGATAGGATAATTAGTAAAGAGAGAAGAAGAAATAATTGAAAACAGACCTTGATCATCGTCGTCAAGAGAAGCATCATCATCTTCATTAATCTCTATCATCTCTGCTCCTGCATTATCATTCTCCAAAGCTTCAAGACGAGCAAGAGCTGCCTGAAAGGTTAGAGATTCCAAAACTTTGAATTAATCCCCAATCTCACAATTGATTTCATTCGACCATTACAAAACACTTAAAAGATAAGCGAAAATTGAAGTACTTGAGAGGAGGACCTGTGTTCGATTGTCGTTGCTTGCAAGAGCAGCTACCATTTTTGGAGCAACCTTGCGAGTTCGGCTCGACATACGGCGAAGTGGATTGCTAGTATCCTCGTCCATTGCTCTGCAATTAGAAACTTCAATTAGGACAAAAAATCTTCAAATTTCACCAGGATAAGAAAAGAAAAGAAAAGAAAATTCTAGATAAAGAAGAAGAGAGATGACCTAAGAGTTCAAATTTCAGCTGGCAGTGGCGGTGCCGGCGGCGGTGCTGAATCGGCGGTGGTTGGCCCACGGCGGAGGGTCACCTGGGTTGCCTTGAAGGCCAAATCGAGACGAGGCAAAGACTATGGGCCTCAGTTATGAAAGAGATTTTTTTTTTTTTTGATTCAGTGGAAATAACAAAGCAACAGCAACAAAGAAACAAAGGGCTAAACAAACCTACGCCCTATCACAAGATAAGCCAACTATATCTGCAACAAGCAGATTAGCAATTTCAGGAGGGGGGTTGTCCAGCACTACCAGATTATCTCCGAGAGATACGCCTATATTTGCTAATCTATCAGCACATTGGTTGCCTTCGCGGAGAATGTGACGAACCTCACAGAGATGAAAGAGATGAGGGTTTAGGCCGTGTTTGGTTTAGGGTTTTAGACCTTGTCTATTTTAGGGATTTAAAGAAAAATTTAAAAATAAATAAATAAATAAAACGTGAATAAATAAAATTTATTAACCAAATATAATTTAATTGTACCGTTGTCACTGTCATTTGGGGCAACGTTACAAAAAACGACATCAATTTTGGTAAATGACTTCGCTTCTTTAGTTATTATTTCATTTTGGTTCTTCAAGTTTTTTATTTTTTTCTTTTTATTTTAATCTTTGATGTATCAATTTTTTCTTTCAATTCACTCCAAAATTTAACTTAGATCTAAAATTAGATAAAAAAATACATTAACATTCACATTGTATAAAAATATTTTATTATATATAATTTATATCTCTAATATAAATATAAATTTTAATATAATAATATGTTTTTATGTCAGTAACAACTAACATAGTATTTTTTTTTATCTAACTTTAAATAAAAATTAACATAAAAAACCAAAAGCGAAAAAATTGTGAAGCAGAAAGACAAAGCCCAAGTTTATCCATGAGACCATTAAAAGCCCAAGTTTTACAGGGTATACATGTTTGGGTAGGGCTGTAGGCTTTTTCGACGGAAGGGGCTCAAACCACAGTATTCTTGCAGATCAACTTTGCAACCATGGTTATTGGTCACTATTACTATGCAGGATTGTAGGCCGGTGAATATTCATATTGGGCCTTTAAAAAATACTAGTGAAAGGGCCGCGTGCAAGGCACGCTAACTAATGGCCAATTAGTGCCCATTACATTTGTGTATTTAAATGAGTTTTGAGCTATTACATAAACACACAAAATTAGCAACTCGATCATGAATACAAGATCGACTCAACAATACAAAGTTTTTAACAAATACTATTACTTATACAAAAATAAAAAACCTATTACAAGATCTATTTTCCCAACAAAATTGTCATTCTTAAAAATATGATGTAATCAAAATAAAGCAACTGTTTTCTCTATTTGACAAATGAACAAGTACTCAATCATCCTTAATGGCAGGACTTGAAATCCCTCATCAATTGTGAACCCACTTTTACTTGGTATATTATGAGTAAGATGAGCCAAACCATGCTTGTATGTAATGCTGTGAGACCTACTACATCATCTCCTCCATGAACTGAATTTTCTATTAAATCCTCAGCCAGAGTTGCTCTGCATTATATTTGTTAGAAAGAAATATCTAGTTTTCATAATTTAGCATTTCAAATCAAATACTACCTTTTAGATCCCATCAACTCCTTCAATCTAAATGTATACCAAATAGATCAGGATCATCTGAATAATCAAACATGATTTGTTTGCAAAACTTTTATTCTACTTGCTTAAAGCATAAAAAAAAAAAAAATTAAAAACAATAATAGAAAGGTTATCAGCCCTTCTTATTTAATAGTTTAATAGGGAAAAAATAAAATAAAAAAGCAATACAAAGGTAGACCATAATAACTATTATCAGACATCCTTATTTGCATGGATTGGAGATAAGATAAGTAGCTAATCATCTACTTGAAAAGAAGGAAATAGAGAACATACCTACAAGCAAATTCTTACGAGGGTTAGATTCAAATCATTGTGTTTTATGCAGTTCAAACATAGAGCATGCATGCAAATTAAATCATTCAAAATTCAAAGAGAAAATTAATCAGCAAGATAGTGCAAATTACATAGCGAGGGAATTTCACATCTAAAAGCTAGACCAAACCCACAAGCTTAGTTTTTTAAGCCTTTCATATTTGATAATTAGCTTTTGGTAATAAGGTCTAGTTTGCTATTAGATGTTTTTAGCAACTTGCATTCACTAAATTGGATCACAGATGGTCATTCCACAACATCAATTCTAGATTAACAAGAAGCAGAAGCAATGTTGGATTCTATCATAGTAGTGTTTTCTTTAATATTTGAAATAGATTTTGAGTGCATGAATGCAAGTGATGTTTTAGGTTAGGTTTAATGATCACACTGGACTACAAAGTACAGGTACAATAATTCCAATGATCTAATTAATCGGTTAGAACCTTCGTCTAAAAATAGATCTTTTACGTGTGAAAGGAGTTTTTTCTATCCAAACGAAATTTTTTGACAAGTTCCAACTCTTCAAGGAAAATTTGAGTCTAAAGTTGGGGGATGACAAGAATATTAATTTCTGGAAGGACAAATGGATTGATGAGAGACCCTTATTGCATAAACTTTTAGATAATAAGGATGGAAATGTGGCTAATCTTCTCCGCCCAGGTGATCATAATGGTTCTTTGCAACTTAATTTTAGAAGAGCTTTTTTTGTATAGGAAGAAGATGACTTTTCAAACCTGTTACCTTAATGTTGTGTGTTAGTATATTAGTATATTATATGTAATGTATTGTTAGTGATCTAGATAGTGGATGTAGTTAGTGATCTAGATAGTGGATGTAGTGGATGTCTATAATATGTAAGGATATAGATAGTGGCTCTTAGTGGTAATAGTGGCTCTTAGTGGCACAAATAGTAACTATTGTTCTCTCCTATATAAGGAGTGTAATATGGTCTTCATAAATGTGTATATTGATATCAATCAATCAATAATATCAATACATTAATTTCCTACATAGTATCAGAGCTATAAGATTTAGGCCTGTATTTCCTTCTCACCGGCGGGCGGCCGGCCGGCAACTTTGCCTTTGCTGCCCGCCGGACCTCTACACATACCCTCCTCAGTTTCTACATTTTACACAAAAATGGATTAGTGTTCGATGTTCTTCTTCTTCTCATACCCACCTCCTCCTGTTCATTCTGCTACTCCTTTTCGCCTCTGGATTTGCTTCAGACCAAGATTGGGATGGGGTGATTATAACCCAATCAGATTTCCAAGCTCTCAAATCCCTCAAACACGAATTCACCGATTCTAAAGGACATTTGAGGAGCTGGAATGACACTGGCTTTGGAGCTTGCTCAGGTGGGTGGGTTGGAATCAAGTGTCTCAAAGGTCAAGTCATTGCTCTCCAACTTCCATGGAGGGGCTTAAGTGGTCGAATCTCCGAGAAAATTGGTCAGCTTGAAGCTCTTCGAAAGCTCAGCCTCCACGACAATGCTCTCACTGGTGTTATCCCCAACTCTCTCGGGTCTCTCCCCAATCTCAGAGGACTGTATCTAGTCAATAACCACCTTTCGGGTTCAATCCCGCCTTCAATTAGTGACTGCCCTGTTCTTCGTACCCTTAATCTCACCAACAATAAGCTCACTGGTACAATTCCTTCTAGTCTTGCAAACTCTACCAAGTTATATAGACTCAACCTGAGCTTTAATTCAATTTCGGGTTCTATACCAGTTAGTCCTTTTGGGTCTTTTTCGCTAACCTTCATTGCTCTCCAACACAACAATCTGTCTGGCTCTGTTCCTGATTCCTGGGGTGGAAATGAAACACAGAAGAAGATCAGTCAACTTCAAATCTTGACCCTTGATCATAATCAGCTCTCTGGAACCATTCCAGCAACAATTGGGAACATTTCCAGTATAACCCAACTTGATTTTTCCAACAACAATTTCACTGGAAAAATCCCAACTTCACTCTCCAACTTACCCAATCTCACTTACTTCAATGTCTCCTACAATAATCTCTTTGGCTGGGGGGCCATTTCCAGTATAACCCAACTTGATTTTTCCAACAACAACTTCACTGGAAAAATCCCAACCTCACTCTCCAACTTACCCAATCTCACTTACTTCAATGTCTCCTACAATAGTCCCACACAAAGCCTACGCCTCAGTTTAACCCTTTGGCTGCAAAAGCTGCTTCCATCAGTTTGTCGGGATTTGGATCTGGGGGGCCATTTGACTTTGATTTCTTCTCCAAGAATTGGAATACTCAGAAAAAAAAAAAAAAAAAATCTGGGTCATCCAAAAAGAGAAAGCAATTGCAGTAATGTCACCAACCTTATTTTATTCATGCCGGGGATCAAACCCGATCACCATTTTACACACCAAAAAAAAAAAAACAAAAAAAAAAAACAAAACAAAACAACCACAACCCATAACCACCACAAACAACCGGCCTCATTTTTTCGCCTCTTCAGCTGTCCTCTTCTTTTTGCCTTTGTCTTGGGTGTCCCTTGCCCGTGCTGCCTCCGTGTTTCCCACGCCGCCGAGCACGTTCACTTCCCGTTGCTCCTCAACTGTCACATATGAAGGACCTCCAAATCTGAGCATCATGGTGGCCTTCCGCTTCAGTTCCTTATTTTCTGCCTTCAGCACACATATCTCTGCTCGGGCATCCGTATACATGCTCTGGAGCAGAGCCAGTTGGGCTTTTACCTACTGCACCTCATTTGTTCTACTCTGAAGCCGGTGCGACAGGTTGTTGACCGCCGTCATTGTCTCAACACATGACTTCAGAGTATAATGATTGGTCTCAATATCAGATTGACCAGCCATTATCTGCTCAACTGACAACATTGGAAAGTTCAACGGCGTAAATCCAGGGGCACTTGGTTGAGGTTCAAGGGCAACTGCCCCGGCTATCTCTCTTGTGGCCTCGTTGAGGTCGGGAAAGAGAGTGAGACCACAGGACGAAGAGGCTATGTTCTGGGTAGCTGAACGGGAAGAAGAGGCCATATTCAGGGTTGGTTGTAGAGTGTTTCAGAGATAACAGCTCTCAGAGAACGACGAGTTTTTTTCAGAGGTTTTCAGCTGGTTTGTTATGCATCAGCGGCAGCCTCGCCTTGGTTTAAATAGGCAAGGCAGACACGCGTATCACGCGCCTCTCAACGCCAGACGACAAATCGGCGCGCCTTTTGATGGCTCGACTTTTGATGGCTGTCGGGCACGTCTTTTGATGGCACGCCTTTTGATAAAATTGGGCACGCCTTTTGAGGGTGCAACTTTTGGGGGTCCGACAAGACTCTGTAAACTGTCCCGACTTTGATTCCGGTTAGCTTCTATATGGGTCCGACAAGACTCTGTAAACTGTCCCGACTTTGATTCCGGTTAGCTTCTATATGGGTCCGACAAGACTCTGTAAACTGTCCCGACATTGATTCCGGTTAGCTCCTATATGGGTCCGACAAGACTCTGTAAACTGTCCCGACATTGATTCCGGTTAGCTCTTATATGGGTCCGACAAGACTCGGTAAACTGTCCCGACATTGATTCTGGTTAGCTCCTATATGGGTCCGACAAGACTCGGTAAACTGTCCCGACATTGATTCTGGTTAGCTCCTATATGGGTCCGACAAGACTCGGTAAACTGTTCCGACATTGATTTCGGTTCTCTGCTACAACGGTTCGACACAGCCATATAGTGTCTTCTACAACGGTCCGACATGACCCCGTAAACTGTTTTTTACAACGGTCCGACATGACCCCGTAAACTGTTTTCTACATCGGTCCGATATGACCCCATAAACTATCTTCTACAACGGTCCGACATGACCCCATAAACTGTCTTCTACCTTGGTCTGCCATAACCATACGGTCTGACACGACCATACAGTGTCTCCTATCCACTTTTATTTTATTTTCAGTTTATTTTCCTGTTTTGTTACTCTCTCCAAACTCAAGTTGGCTAGTCTCTATCCTCCTTGAGTTTGAGGGGGGCTGTTAGTATATTAGTATATTATATGTAATGTATTGTTAGTGATCTAGATAGTGGATGTAGTTAGTGATCTAGATAGTGGATGTAGTGAATGTATATAATATGTAAGGATATAGATAGTGGCTCTTAGTGGTGATAGTGGCTCTTAGTGGTAATAGTGGCTCTTAGTGGCACAAATAGTAGCTCTTGTTCTCTCCTATATAAGGAGTGTAATATGGTCTTCATAAATGTGTATATTGATATCAATCAATCAATAATATCAATACATTAATTTCCTACATTGTGTTTGGAGCATGGATTTAGGTAAGGATTTGAAAAGGGAAAGGGAAAGGGAAAGGGAAAAGGGAAAGGTGGGTGAAATGTAACTATATTTCATTCACATTTTACTTACATTTTCGCTTTCCTTTCCAAATCTCTACTTAAATTCATGATCAACACAGCCTAAGTGATAGGTGTTCGGTCTTGAAACAAGATTATGGGTGTGCTCTGTTATGCTATGGGAAGCATTGTAGGAATCTTTTAAACATTGGAGTTTTTTTGGTTGAGTGCATCAAGGAGTTGGGAATTTTTTCAGCATTAATTGCTGCTGGTGTTTTGTTTGCAATATTTGCTACTTGCGTTATTTGGCTTTGTTTTGGTTCTTGTTTGGTGTTGCTCCCAATTTTGATTGGGATTTGTTCCCTTTTTTGTTGCTTTAGCCTTGGCCTTTTGTCTCCACTGACGTATTCATTTGTACACCTTGTACCTTTGTTTGACATCAATATATTTTATTTTTGCCGATTAAAAAAAAAAAATCTAGAAACTGCATAAGCTTCTTTTGCACTTCTAGTATCAGGAGGAAGGACAAGAAATAAATCTCACATTACTAATTTACTTTTATTAAAAACAAAGAAAAAGAATTATGAAATAAAAATGAAATGAAACAATAAAAGTGAAAATGGTTGTTAGCAACAACATTCCCATTCAAACTGACAAAAGCAACAAAAGCCACCATATAATGCAAAGATTGTACATTTCAATAAGAGGTCTTCAATCTCATTAAATAAACAACCATGCAAAGTATGCAATGTCAAATGAATTGAGTATCAAATGTTGAATCATTTATCACAGAGAAAGTTCCTGCCCATTTTTGGCTCTTGTACATGAGAATAAATTTTCAAAAGAATGAGATTAATATTGGATTTTAAAGATGATAACTTGAAGAATTCTTTTCAAAATGAATTTTTTTAGTGTACTGGAAAAAAAAATCTCAGGCTTGTTCATAATAATAATTATGAATGAAGAATAGTGTATTCCTCTGTTATATGAACACCTAACATGCAAAAGGTAGTAATATTAAGCCTCAAGTTCAACTAAACAAACAACAAGGGAAATTGAAGGACTGTATTATATATCAACAATGATTCATCCCCCCTTTTTAGGACCCCCTTTGGACCCCCTCTCTCTCTCATTGGTCACCTTTTCTTTTTCTTTTTCTTTTTTTTCCTGCTCCTCCAATCACCTCTTGCCACGTGGCAAAGGGGGTAAAGGGGGTGACCCCCAAAGGGGGTCCCAACCTTTATTCATTATATATACTGTTAGGAGACTTCACAATTGTTAACAAAAAATACACATTATCTACATACACAAATGAAAAAAAAAAAAAAAAAATGATGCAAGTAACAAAATCTACTAAAGGTAATAGAGGAAATTATAAAACTTATTGCAAACTCACATCACAAAGAATTATGAAACCACTAAATATGAAGCAAACCATTGGCCAAGACTCCAACGGCTATGTGTAGTTTTCCTCACATTTCTATTTAACCCTCCATAGTGGCCCAAGGCACTGAGCCCCAATCAAATTAAAACATGATTCATACTAATGTGTTATAATTCTTTTTTATGAATGAAACTCAAACAAAAATCATTTCCAAACCTAGGGGAAAAAAAGAAAAAAAAGCAATGAAGAGAAAAGATTGGACCTTTAACCATTCAAATCGACGTTTAAAAGTGATCTTAAGAAATTGTTGAGGTTTATTGAACTTTTCACACAGATGATATATTTTTCAATTTAATCAAAGGAATAAAATTAGTAATAAATTTTTGAAAAAAAGTATGGCAACTTTTTGCAAACCCATTTCACAAAAGACACCTAATGAGGCAAAGAAAACCATTGGCCAAAAAATCTTCTCTACTTTCACTGGTATTCATTTCACCGATCAATTGATCACTATTTTACATTCTGATCTTCTCTCTCTACTCTATCTTTCTCTACAGACCATCACATACCTATATATTTTTCTTCTTTCTCTACTCTTTTTTCTTTCCACACTCTTTACCGGCCATCACTCACCTCTCTATTTTTCTTCTCTTTTCTCTTCCACATCTCTTGAAGAACCTATTACTCACCATGAAGGATCTTCACATCATCAAAAGTCATAACATAATCGCAGAATTTCCTCAATCACCCAATTCAATTTTCCATGTAAAGCCTTGCAATGGACACACAACCAAGCAATAGTCACAAAACTTCGACACGCTATGTTCTATAAAACAAAATTGCAAAAGCTAAGCACTCCCACACATCACTGGAACAACTACACATCAATGGAACTACCATAGCTAGTTCTAATGATATTCAACAAAATACACACACAAAACCAAAAAGAAGGAAAATGGTAATGATGATGTGAGAAAGGAAGAGACACATATCAGAGAGGAGACAGAAAATCTATGAGAAAATTAGGAACAAATGAAGAGTTGTGTCAGTTGGGTTACCGAAAGTGTATTTTTGTACATTCAGATTGTAGTTATATACATGCATTTCGAAAAATCCGAACTGCATTTGGAGCGATTCATTTGAAATCAAGAAAAATTCAAACCCCATTTGAAATCAAGAACATTAAGCCCTCTGTTTGAGGGTTTTTAAAGGTTAAAAAGTTTGACCCAATTGAATTTTGCAATTTTTTCACAGCAAAATAGATAAATGAATAAAAAAGCTTCCTGGCATGTATGTGCATAGAAAATACTAAAAAGAGAAGACCACATAAACAACAACTCAGGGAAAATTTATATGATGGCCTCCAAAATCACAATTTCATACTAATAAAAATCAGGGTTTTAGGGATTTCAAGCCATACCTCTTCAATGAGAATTCTTTCGAACCAATAAGCTACTACAGAAGACAGAGCTCTCAAAGAACCCTTCAAAATCAAGAGACGAAAGTGAGAGATGATAAAGAGCAAAAGAACGGACAGAGAAATCAGAGAGAGAGAAACCATAGATTCGGAGCAAATAGGAGAAAATTTTAGGTTTTAAGAGCCATACCTGGTCTCTTCAATCCTTGCGACTTCGATCTCCACGAATGGAAACAGGGAAGAGACGACCCGAGAAGAGAGAGGGGTTTTTCGTGAGGGAGTGAAGCAAACAAACGAGGGAGAGAGACGGCGGGGCGGCGGGGTACACTTATACTATGGATCCTTTGATAAACAGCTGTAAGGAATTTGAAGTTAGTTTTCCATGAATAGCCTTGCATCCAAAGAAGAAAAGATATAAAGTATAAAGGCCAAAATCGACTTTTCAACCATTCAAAAAATACTATTTATATTTAGCTGAAATTACTATTCACTCCGCATCCGTGCTTTATATATATTGTATAGAAAAAACTAATCTTTGACAAAATCAAATTTTTTTGATGGGTTGAGGCAATGACTTAGGCCTCGTTTGGCGAGGGGTGATTTTAGTCAAAAAATTACTAAAAAAATATAAAAAATCAATAACTTATATTAAAAAGTCAAAGATTTCATTTTTTCTCTACTTTTTGTACATCTTTTCGTAAAAAACTAAAAAGTCATCTCAAATATACTAGTTTTTTTTACATCATACTTTAGCCAAAAAGTCAAAAAATAACTAAAAAAGCATGTTCCCAAACGAGACCTTAATGGTTGAGACACCTTTAACTATATCTCTCGCATAAACAATTGTAACATTTCAAATTATGAATTCTTGTCATGTTTTATCTTATCAATTTTGGTTTTAAGGTTTTTTTGTTGGCCTTCTCAATTTGCTCATTTCAGACAATCAATTACTGGTCAAATAAAAATGTTTCAGCTGTCCCTATTTGGACTTATTGTAGTTGGCCTTTTTATCTGTTAATTTGATCCTTATAATTTTAATTGTTTTAATTTTACTCATGAATATTTTATAATGTCAATTTAATTCAATTGATAATCTCACTGATATGGAGTGCTTGGCCATAGATTTTTGAAATGTGAGGATAGGAAAAAGGCACTAGCAGAGGTAAAGCAACACGCATAAAATTTGGTCGAGACTTGCAAAATGTCGCGGAGTCATGTACCCCAGCAGATTTTGGCAAATTTCCAACATTTAAGCATTTAATTTTGTGATTTTTCCACTTTTGATTTTTATGATTTTGACTAGATTTATTTCAAAATTTTTCTTTTTCTTTATAGTATCCAATTTTTTTGGTAATTTTCTAATTTTCTTTGGTTTTGTTGTGTTAATCAGAAACTGACTTTATTTGACAGCTTCTGAGTTAGGTTAGAATTTTCTTATCATAAATAATGATTGTAAGTTGTTCGGTTGATAATAATTAATACAGTTTCGTTAAGAGAATTTTCTTATTTTTCCTATTACTCTCATAATTTTCAAATTCAACAGAGTCATTAAAGAGTTGTGTTTTTCTTGTTATTTTAGATTATACTCTTCACGTTTGTTGTTGCATTAGTCACTTTACAAGTTAGACAAAAATCAAGGGGTTGAAACAGTCCATTCACTCCCTCACAAAGTGATTGAGATTTGAAATAATTCATTCCCTTTAGAATAAAACATTTTGCCTTTTATTTTTTATCCATTTTCTCAAACAGATGTTATGAATTAAGCTAAACTGACACAACCTAAAAACTTAAATGTAAAGTTTGATACAATAAAAAAACAAACACAATCGACAAATTATAAAAAATCTTAAGTGTAATTTTCCTCTTACAAATCTAAGATTCAAACAATTGTGTCATTGAATTTGTAACATTCTTGCATTTGGCTTTACTCCCAATTTCCTTCCCCACTTTTGGGGCATATTAGTTTGGATAGACTGGATAAGGGGGAATTGTAATCCATTGGACTAGTAATCCTGGATACATAGGGACATAGGATGTTGCCGTACGGGCTCATGGGAGTTTATTCCAGACCTATTTTGATGATCCAAACCGTTCATATTATAAGTTTCATCAAATATATTATCCATAAAAAAAAAAAAAAAAAATTAATTGGATACATGTAGCCCTACAACAAAAGCACATTTGTTTTTTAAAAAATAAACGGTTAACATGGTTTTAATAATTTTTTTAAAAACAATTAGGTCTTGATTATAGGGTTACGAATGTCTGATTAACTTAATTTTTTGCAACAATGATATATGCTTGATGAACCCAAAAATAGCGATGGTTAGGATCATCAAAATAGGTCGGGGATGAACTCTCACAAGCCCTCACAGCAGAACTGTTGTGCCTTTGCGCACAACAGCAACCCAATTCTCAGAAAATGAATATCTTAGGTGGTGTTTGGGAAGCCACTTTCCAAATTTTTTTCTCATTTTTTTCACTAAAAGACAAAAGTTTTACAAAACCAAAAAAAACACATCCAAACAAAATATCACATCCAACCCCATAATCATTTCACTTTTTCTCTCACAAACATCACATCCAACCACATAAAAACCCAACTATCTTCCCAAACACTAAAAATTTTTTATCTCATAAAAACCTACATCTCCTAAAATCTACATAAAAACTCACTTCCCAAACACCCACTTAGTAAATCCAATATTTGGTTAAAATATTATGAAAAATAATAAATGTTTAAAAGACTATTGTTTATTAAATAATAGCAATAATAAATCTGTCTTTAATATTTTATTTATTTTGCTAGAACTTTTAAAAAATTAAATAAATAAAACATCAATAAAAATTAAATAAATTTATTTTATTTTTTAATTTAGACTTTTAAATTTTATTTTATTTTATTGAGTACAATATATAATAAAACTAAATAATTTGTCTATGTGATAGTGAATTTTTTTTTTTTTGAATCTTTATCCCACTATTTGAAAAAATTTGTATTTGTATCCCATCATTTGAAGTAAAAAAAATAAAATAAAAAGAAAATTAAAATATATGTACTTAGAGGCCTAAGTGTCTTTTTACAAGTTAATCTGATTATTATTCCACATTTGTATCCTACCACTCCTAGGACACAATAATCCCACATACGAAGGACATGAGATCGGTTGGTCTTCAAATCCAACTTATAAATTTTTAATCAAATAATAGACTCATCCATGAAATTGACATGCGATGGCTATGTTTTGTTGACTATAGGCCTATTTTAGGAATTTAGTTAAAAGTTGATTTTTTGACTTTTTAAGTCACATCATATCTCTATTTTTTTTTACATGTTTTTAAAAAATATATATACAAAAAAATCAAAAAAAAAAAAAACTTTTACTCTATTTTTCAAAATAAGCATATATTTCAAAACTGTCTAGAAATGCGTAGGTGTATCCATTGACACATTAAAAATACAAGTGTATCATTGGTTATTTAGTACGACTAACAAACAGTAGGTCTTGTTTGAAAATATATTATTTTAATAATTTTTTAATTTTTTATAAAAAATATATAAAAAATATATAACAATTTATAATAATATTTTAATTTTTTAACTAAAATATATAGTTAACAAATAACAAGAAGGATCCTAAATAATACTAATTTGAGTTAAACTTTGTGTGTTGCGGCTAATGATTTGTGAACTACACACAATAGTTGTCCCTTAAACTTGGTCAACATATTGGTCAACATATTTGTCCCATACATGATTTTCACAACATGAGGTACGTCCATGAAATAGTAATCTGATTTAATTATCAACCAAGAGTTTATGAACGATTACAAACGAGACACAAAGGTCTCACAAAAATCACTCTTAGGTGAATTCTAAATAATCATAAATAAATAGATAAAAAGCCTTATTAAAATAGATAAACAAAAATCTTTGAAACAAATTGTGAAAGACCCAAAATAATGAACCAAAAATATAACTCCACCGAAACCGTCGAAGCAGCCACGAACCAAAACAAAGAAATTTCGAAGCTCAAACAAATCAAAGCAGCAATAAATAGTGCCAAAGTCTTGGACAAAATTACTGCCACCAAAGTTAAATACACACAGCAGCACTACATCAAATTGAACCCCCGAAATTGATATTTATGTATATATATATATAATATCAATATTAGTAGCACACACAATAAATATTTTGGACTTCTCAAAATTAAGAACATACAAAAGTGGCCAAACAAGCAAAGATTAGTTGATTTGATCAAAGATCAAAAAGTAATCTTTTGAATCGTTATTGAATTGCTTGCTGACTATAACTTCTTATCCCCAATTTTTTTTTTTTTTTTTATGACCGAGGTATCTGGGCTCTGGTTTTTGACCCGTCCGACTAATCCTCCGAGGAGCAATCACAGCAAATCACCACCGTGGCTCTCATTTAAATCCCAAGTCTATGTTTTTTTTTTTTTTGAACAAATATGTAGGCTATGTTTGACATAAGTGTTTTTGGGTTAAAATAGTTAAAAAAGATAAAATAAGTTAAAAAATTACTAAAATAAAATGTCACATCTAAATCACAATCATTTTATTTTTTCTCTCACAAAAGTTAAAAAAGCCAACAAGTGAATCCCAAATGAAACTTTTTAGCTCCGGACTTAAATAGCCAAAAACCAAAAACCAAAAAGCTAACTCACATCCTAAATGAAGGCCTAATAACTTATTATATATTTCTTGTTTGGGAATAAGCTATTTTAGTAATTTATTGACTTTTTACGAAAAAAAATATGCAGAAAAATAGAGAAAGTGATGTGATAACGTATAATAACTTTTTGAATTTTTAACTAAAATATATAGTTGCCAAATAAGACTTTAATTATGTATTCCATTCCATTTTTTACCGTGTACGATTATTGTACGTCATTAATGGACAAATATATAATTTTGGAGTACAAATAAATAAATTTTATGAACTTATTTTATTAGTTGATGTGGCATTTATCTTAGTATTATTAATGAAATTTTGATTCTAATTCAGCTTATCATTTCTAGTAGTGGAGTCAGAAAACTAAATTAAAAGGAATACTTATTAATTAAAACTTTGTCCTCAAAAAAAAAAAAATTAAAACTTTAATTTTTTGTTTCTATAACCAATAATAAGATAATAATAATTTTTGAATTAATATTAAGTATAAAAACTTAAACAAATTATCACAAAAATATTTCACATAAAAATTTTCAATTAATTTTGAGTAAAATCGAAAAGAAAATATTGCGTGAAACTAGTGTATCATGAACAATATAAAAAATTCATATATTTAAGTCTTAAAATAAATTATATAATAGTAAGATAAATTAAATTTTTACAAAATTAGAGTAAAAATTTCATATAATAGTGATATTACGTCACCAATGAGACATGATATCACCAACTAATACTAAAACAACATATGAAGGATAAACTCTACATATAAATATAACAAACACTCTAATAACTTATACATATATATAGTGAGATTAATTATATTTACATATCGATAATGATGGATATTATCTTTATATTTAGATTTGTTTCACAAAATGTTTATACATAAAAATATAATTTGTTATAATAACTTCATTTTTAACAAAACAATTATTATTATTCTCATAAATAAAATGCCATTAACATTTTATTCTTAGGGTTTGGCTTGTGTCTAGTCTGAGATCAGACTAGACGGTGCTATGAGCCCGTGGAAGCCCACCATTGGTCTCATTTTGATAATCTGAACCGTACAATGTGTAGAACTCGTCGAATACTATATGTTTAAAAAAAATCATGTTGATCAGATATCGATAGCTATGTGATCAAAACAGTTTTTTGTCAACCGTTAATTTGTTCACTGTCCATTTTTTTATACAAAATTGATTTGATCACATAGCTATCGATATCCGATCAACGTGATTGTTTACAGGCACATAATACTTGACGAATTTTACACATTGAATGGTTTATATTATCAAAACGGAACCCTTGGTGGGCCCTCACGAGCCCAATAGCACCGTCCAATCCGATCTCGAACTGGACACAAGCCATGCCCTTATTCTAAATATTATTTTTATTTAAAATGTTATTTATATTCATATATTAAAAATACAAAAAAAAATTGTAAATCCAAAACCGGGGGCACGTGACCCCCCGGTCTCCATGTGGGATCATTTCATTGATCAAGATTACACTTTATGCAACTAATCTAACTCTGGTTAATTCCTAATCAATCTGAGTTACAACTGACTAATATCTAACTAACTGAGTTATATCCCTAACAAACTAAGAAAAGGTACAACTGACACTATGCCTTGATCCTTCACATGTGACTTGAGCTTGAGCTGTTGCACTTGTTGAACTGAATTGGTGGTTGAGTATCAACTGCATCTGAAGCCTCAATATGAGCTGAAACCTTTCTATGGTCTGTATGATATTTTTGTATAATTTTGAAAAAAAATCAATTTCTTATAAAATAACAACTTAATTCTGTAATCATTGAATAATTAGTACCAATATAGTTTTTCGAAAGATAAACAATGTCACTCACTATACTTGAGCTTTTTTCGAAAGGCCACGAAAGGTACAATTTGCTTTTTATAATGGAGAAATTACATTTAAGTAACTTTTTTTTTTTGTGTAACAAAATCATAGTAAAAGTTGTACCCTCTACATTTTAATAAGAAAAATGTTTGGGAGCTCTAATTTTTGTGGCTCAAATGGCTCAAAATTGCCAAAACGACGTCGTTTTGGCAATTTTGATGTTGTTTTGTACTCAAAACGACGTCGTTTTGGCAAATTCGAACCATTTGAGCCACAAAGATTAGGGCCCTCTACCATTGCTGTTTTAATAAATATATTCCCCATTTTCTATTATCTTGTAATTACTCCACATATATATACCTATTCTACATTTAGGGATCTGTGGGGATATATTTTTTAAACACCAACACGTGGCCAAGGTGACGCCGACGTGTCAACCGAGGTGCCACGTGTCTTGGTCATGATGCCGAGGTTATCTGCGAGGATACCGGAATCCGAGATAAGCGGATATGGGACAAGAGTCCTAGATTGGGAGAAGACTTCAGTTTGGGTAAAGATAAGAGTGTTAGAGAGTTTATCCTAATCCCACTGGGAGTCCCAGATTAGCAGTAATCCTAAGTCCATTAGGGCTAGGCTCCTATTGGGACTAGGATTGTATTGGCTATAAAAGAGAGGCACTCCCATGGGTCTAAGGTATGCTTTTATGCTAAAGCTTATGACTTTAACTATTGATTATCTATGAGAGATATACTGACTTGATCGTCGGAGTGCCCCCGGGTGGACGAACCACCACCGGAGTCTTCTCTTTCTGTTGCAGGTCAGCCAGGTGCCATCTATTCTGCCAGTGCTCTCCAGTTGAATACTGAGTTGGCAGTGTGGTCAGAAAATCGCTCACACAATTTGGCGCCGTCTATGGGAAAGAAAAGAGAATAGATGGCCATCACTGTACAAGATCAACGTATTGAAAACGACGAGTTTAGCGAAGATGAAGAGTATGTCGACATAAACGGAATGAAGACCCTTCCAGAAGGGACGCGTAGACAGGGGGCATGAGCGCTTCCAAGAAGATGACATTCAAGTATAGAAGAGCTCAGCCTAAGTGAGCAAATCCTGGATTTCAGGCCCCGAACCCCAGATCCCGAAAGACAAGATCTCGGCCTAAATAAGCAGGTCCGAGAAGAGAAGAGCTCGACCTAAATGAGCAAATCCAAGATTCCAGAAGACATGATCTCGGCCTGGATGAATAGATCCGAGAAGAAAAGACCTCAACCTGAGTGAGCAGATCCAAGATTCCAAAAGACAAGATCTCGGCACTTAAGTCCGAGAAGAAAAACGGCTCGTCGATGCGAGGCCGAGGTAATGATGAATAACTTAGACTCATTATATGGCAGAGTCGAATCTTGCATATAATGGAGTTGAACTAAGTTGGAGTAACATAGGCTTTCTATGTCGGCAGAATCAAACTTAGGTTGAAACAAAGTAAGATCAACAGAGAAATCAAGGCTAATAACCTCGGCTTGAAACCAACTTTGGCGAACAAGATCACAAGCACAAGCTTAATGTGAACATAAGTCCACATTAGGAGGCAGAGAGTTATAAATGATGTTTAACACTTGTTGAAATTTGTAGCAATTTACAAGTTGAAGTTAAACCGATGTTATGTTTAACACTTGTTGAAATTTGTAACAATTTACAAGTTGAAGTTAAACCGAGATGATGTTTAACACTTGTTGAAATTTGTAGCAATTTATAAGTTGAAGTTAAACCGATGTTATGTTTAACACTTGTTGAAATTTGTAGCAATTTACAAGTTGAAGTTAAACCGAGATGATGTTTAACACTTGTTGAAATTTGTAGCAATTTACAAGTTGAAATTAAACCGAGATGATGTTTAACACTTGTTGAAATTTGTAGCAATTTACAAGTTAAAGTTAAACCGATGTTATGTTTAACACTTGTTGAAATTTGTAGAAATTTACAAGTTGAAGTTAAACCGAGATGATATTTAACACTTGTTGAAATTTGTAGCAATTTACAAGTTGAAGTTAAACTGAGATGATGTTTAACACTTATTGAAATTTGTAGAAATTTATAAGTTGAAGTTAAACCGAGATGATGTTTAACACTTGTTGAAATTTGTAGCAATTTACAAGTTGAAGTTAAACTGAGATGATGTTTAACACTTGTTGAAATTTGTAGAAATTTATAAGTTGAAGTTAAACCGAGATGATGTTTAACACTTGTTGAAATTTGTAGCAATTTACAAGTTGAAGTTAAACCGAGATGATGTTTAACACTTGTTGAAATTTGTAGCAATTTACAAGTTGAAGTTAAACCGAGATGATGTTTAACACTTGTTAAAATTTGTAGCAATTTACAAATTGAAGTTAAACCGAGATTATTGTTTAACACTTATTGAAATTTGTAGCAATTTACAAGTCGAAGTTAAATCGAGATCATTTTTAACACTTGTTGAAACTTGAGAAAAGTTTACAAGTTAAAGTTAAACCGAGATTATATATGATAGCTCATACGCGTGAACGGGTTCTTGGAATTCTTGTTCTTTAAAGAGACATGTGGGCCTTAAACGATGATCTCGGCTGCGATACTTTAAGTTGACGTACTGGAAAGTATCGATATAGGTTCCATCACCTCAGAATGCCGAGGTAATAGAACCTAGGGGGTAGTTGTAGGGATATATTTTCTGAGCACCAACACGTGGCCAAGGTGACGCCGACGTGTCAGCCGAGGTGCCACGTGTCCTGGTCATGATGTCGAGGTTATCTGCGAGGATACCAGAATCCAAGATAAGCGGATATGGGACAAGAGTCCTAGATTGGGAGAAGACTTCAGTTTGGGTAAAGATAAGACTCTTAGAGAGTTTATCCTAATCCCACTGGGAGTCCCAGGTTAGTAGTAATCCTAAGTCCATTAGGGCTAGGCTCCTATTGAGATTAAGATTGTATTGGCTATAAAAGAGAGGCACCCCCATGGGTCTAAGGTATGCTTTTATGCTCAAGCTTATGAGTTTAGCTATTGATTATCTATGAGAGATATACTAACTTGATCATCGGAGTGTCCCCGGGTAGACAAACCACCACTGCAGTCTTCTCTTTCTGTTGCAGGTCAGCTAGGTGCCATCTATTCTGCCAGTGCTCTCCAGCTGAATACTGAGTTGGCAGTATGGTCAAAAAATCACCCACACAGGATCATTAATTTTTAAATTTTAAGTAGTGTTTGGTAGAGTTTTCTAAATATAATTTAAGAATAGAGTTGTATTTTGAGTTTGTGAGTTTTAGAATTATGATTTAAGTGTAAAAAATTTGTTTGGTGAATGAATTTTGAAAAGATTTTTGAATTGAGTGAGAAATTTTTGATGCGACATATGATATCTAATACAAAAACTTATAACTCATAACCAAACACATAACTCAAAAACCTATTAAAACCTCATAAATTTTTTTAAAAAAATTCTGAAAATATTATTTTATTAAAAATATATTTAAAAAACAAGTGTCAATTGTTAAAAAAAAAAAATTGGTATGTTTCGATTGACCGGCTGGAAGATCAGTTAAGCCAAATTTCAAAAAAAAAAAAAAAAAAAAATCCCGCTAGACACAAAATTTTCTTTTTGTTGTGAAAATATAATTTGAAAGATGTATCCAAATATGATATTAGAATGTGAGGGTGGAATTATAATTTGCAAATCTATCCAAACACAACCTTGGTTTCTCTATTTTATTGGACTCTCAATTGTACATCATCATGTGAGGGTGGAATTATAATTTGCAAATCTATCCAAACACAACCTTGGTTTCTCTATTTTATTGGACTCTCAATTGTACATCATATAGTCGAGGTGTGCGTAAATTGAATTGGACACTTGGTCATAAAAAAAATATTTTGAAATACAAAAATTTAAAACATGATTTAATAATTGAAAGTGTATTAGAACATAGTGATAAATTAAAAAAAAAAAAAAAAAAAGAATCTCGTGCCCTGTTTTGATACAACATAATCTAGAATAACATTGCTATACACCCTAAAAATGTACACAAAAAAAATATTTTAAAAAATAAAATATGCAAACCAAATCCATTTTAAATGTGACCTAATACACCATACATTTAATTTTTAGACATTTTTTAAAATATTTTTCTTTTAACTCGTAGCTAATTATTGTTATGGTGACCAAAACCATCATAACACCACTGTCTAGATTAGACAGTACTAGCCATCACCACAATTTATTGCAAAAACAAAATTTACATTCTTCTCCAAATGAAGTGTCATAGCTTGCTTTTGATGCCCAAGTCCCAATTTCATGACATCAAAATTAGGAAAACACACCTCCACGTTACAGCTGTTAAAATAAGTTAATGATAGTTCTCTTTTTCCTACAACGCTATCAACTTATATGTCCTATCAAATCATCTTAAAGTAATCAAAAGCATCTGTCTATTTTTTTACTATTTTCTTATAATGTTGGAGGCACTCTTTTAAGACGAACTTGAGTCATAACTTGATTCAAACCTTACAAAAGACTTTTTTGGTAACATTCAAAGAGAATTGTCATACATTAATGCCTCCTCAACCCTTTTTCGCTTAGAAGAAAAAGGAAGAAAAAGTAAATAACATTTATTGAAACAGTTCTTTTTTGTTAAGCAGTTCTTTTTAGTGTGTAGTTGGGTAGAATTTTTTGGTAAGTTATAATATGTTCAACGTCGCAAAAAGGGGATGCAGCCTAGTACGTGCTAAAAGATCACTATATTCATTGATAACACCCATTGACCAATCTCCCAAATTATGACCATATTTCACAACAACCATCCCTCTTGCACAAACACTCTCCAAAGCAAATCTCCACAACCACTTCCCTAACAAAGCCTTTTTGAACTGCTCTTGAGTTTTGAATACCCAGACCACCAGCCCCTTTAAAGTTCACACACCTTTTCTCAATCAACAAGATGATATACTTAATCTCCTTGCCTAAGGAGATCCCTCATCAAAATCTGAAGCCTTCTCACCACATAAAAATGGATAGTGAAGAGAGAAAAAGGAATCTTTGGTGTAATTATTACATCTCTACAACTTTTTAATCTTTGAGTAGACGCACGTTCATTTTAGAAAATTGGCTTCCTGTTTAAGAAGTTTTCCAACTTGGGCAGGATTTGAGCTCGGACCTGATTGACTGGATGAACTTTGCTGTGTTTTTTAATGCGTGGAACATCAATTCAAATGAGCTCGGACCAGATAAAGATGCATGTAGACCTGTTTCTTTGCACATTGTGAATTCTTTGCTCGAGAAGTGTATCCTAGAGAAGCTTAGATCAATGGGACCGTTAATTTCATCACCTGGCAGTGATCTTCCTTTATTAGTGCAATTGGTTACTGAACCTTTGGCATGGCATAGTCTCGTAATCCAGTCTCGTGTCCGAGCAGCCCTTCCGTCTGGAAAGAAAAAGAAGAAAGGTGGGCCTGCAGAGCCGGCAAGGTCCCAACTGTCTCAAGAAATCAAGGATTCAATCCAGTCTCTATGTGCTGTGATAGAGGAGGTTGCGAATTGGTTAAGAGAACATATTAAGAGTCCCCTCGATGGAAATGTGGAAATCATACTTTCCTCCCTTGGGGTGAAAGAACAGAATGAAGGGCCCGGGAAGGTTTTCCAAATTCTACAAACTTCAATCTCGTCCATGAATGATGTAGAACTCGGTGATCGGATCTCCCAAGCGTTGAAGTCTTGGAGTCATGTTGACATTGCTAGAAAGATAGTAACCGGGCAGTCTACTGTACTGTTAGAGTTTCTCCAGATCTGTGAATTAAAAGTTAAATCATTACAGGCGCTGAAATTGCATGCATAGCAAGTTTGAAAGTGATCATTGATAGTTACACAAATTCATGCCTTGTTTGTGTTTTTTTTATTCTTTATCGCGTGTCCTGGGATGATCTCGTGTCTGATGGTTGCCTAGAATGGTGTCTGGTTGAGTGTTTGCACTTTCTGTAACCGTTATTATTTTAAAATTTTTTAATTTTCTTTTAGAATTAGATTTTTTGTTCAACGGTGTACACTTAAATAAACATGGGTTTTCTTCTCTGAGTGTTGACACTTGCACAACTGTCTTGTAATATTAATTCTTTAACCATAGATTTTGGTGAATGTATTATTCAATTTTTCATGTTTTATGGTGTTTGTTAAGGTTTTAATTTTCACATCATTTGGAGGATATTGAGATCACTAGGTATGTTTCCCATTCTTTTTCTCTATTTTCAACTTTGAAGGACAAAAACGGAGATTTCTGAAATGGAGTAAAATATTTAGTGGTTCTGACCAATTCAGCCAAAGCAGGGCATGCTTTTTTCCCCCATTGAGCTCTGGCAAAGTGGAATTTTGGGCTCCCCTTTGCTGAGTTGGTTGACAAAGGTTGATTGGGATCATAGAGCCCGTTTGGGAAGTTGAGATTTGAGATTTTTTGGTTAAAATAATTATAAAAAAAAAAATAAGTTTTTTAATTTAAGAAAACATTACATTCAATCTATAATGATTACATTTGTTAAAAAAGTTAAAAAGTTCTTTTCAAATGAGATTTTTTAATTCTAAATTAAAATAATTAAAAAATTAAAAAGCTAATCCATTTCTCAAAGGAGCTCATAATGATGTGGTGGCGTTGGATTATCGTGGACTCCCCAATAAGAGGGATGTTAGACCAAAGAAATGAGGTGCTTCACCGAGTGTGATAAATGAGTTCGTGTTTTATTGTTGTAAGGTCGGGTTTGACAATTATTATTATTATTATTATTTTATTTTTTTACTTCTGTTTTTTTAGAACTAAATAATTGATGTGCTTAGTAATTGTTAATTTGTTTTAGCATTTTAGCTAAAAACAAATATGTTTTTGTTTTTTGATTTATTTAGCCAAAAAAACAACTTATCAAATGGAGCTTGAGTGCAACTTCATTTCCTCTATTTCTCCCCAATAAAAATAAGAGGAATATATATAATATTCCGTTTGTTTGAATAGAAAATATTTTCTAAATATTTTTCATATTTTTTGGTGATTGGTATCAACAAAAAAATATTTCTTATGATCAATGAAAATTAAGCCTAGACAAAAAAAATATTTTTCACTTTTTAAAAGACAACATTTTCTGAACTAAAATTTTACTAGTATCACACTAGTACTGCCACCACCACAACATCATCACCATGCCACCACCTGCACCTCCACTTTCATCCCACCACCACCACGAAACATAAAAAATGTTATCTAAAAATATTTTTTGAAAAAAAAAATCGTAAAAAATATTTTTCTTCCCAACAGACAGCATAAAATAAATTGACTTATGATTAAAAAAATAACCATCAATATAAATAATTAAGAAAAAAAGGTAATAACATTAGTAGGTTTTTTTTTATATTTTGCGAGCAGAATGTGATCTTCTTCATAGAAACAAACATGGTGGAAGATGCAAGTGTGTCTCACTTCATTATATCAATCATCTTTGATGATACAGTTATGATATAACGGGTTCCAGGTGGAATAGATCGGACTGGTCCACGCTTGTCCAACCGTTATCTAAATCGTCAAGCTCCTGATGAACCTGCACACGAGTTCAACGGGGAACGGGAAGTGCCCCAGCGAACCCTCCGACGAGCAAGTTAGAGAGAGAAGTAGAGTATAGAGATGAATTAGAGATAGATAGCTTAACCTTCTTCTTGTCGTCAACGTTTGCTTATATCCTTTGGTAATCATTTCGTTGTCCCTTCCGACCTGTCACCTGGCCAAAAGTCTATGCTGTAGCTTACCTTGTTCAGGGTGAGGGCGTGTTGTCCCGATGGAGAGGTGTTGTCGTAATAAATGCAGTGAGGGGTTGCATTAATGGCGATGTGCAGTGGCAATAACTTTGCAGATCTTTGTCTGCTGATGTGGCTTGCCCTTTACCTGCCACGTGTCTGAATATCATTGGTCCTTCATGCCATGTTGATTTCCAGATAGTGCTGGGCCTTATCAATTGGGTTATGTATTGGGCCCTAAGTGGTAGGCTTGGGTTGTTCATAGTGGGTTATGGCCTTTATGGGCCTACCCACGTCAGTAGTCCCCCATTCCCAAGTGCAGCTTTAGTCCAACGAAGGGAATAATGAGGAAGATGGGGGTGGAAGGTCGAGGGAAAGGAATGACCAACCAGAAGTGGCCAAGTGGAGGGACCGACCATGAGGAGGGCCGATTGCGAAGGGTAGCCGAGTGGAGGGGCCGACCGCGGAGGGTAACCAAGTGGAGGGACCGACCATGAGGAGGGCCAACCGCGGAGGGTAACCGAGTGGAGAGACCGACCATGAGGAGGGCCGACCGCGAAGGGTGAGGTGGCGGGGTGCGGGGCTCAAGAGGTGGCGCGTCATGTGATGACTTGAAGTGGAAAAGACAGGGTAGGGGAAGAGAGTAGTGGATCGTGGTCGTATACGTGGCAACATCTCGTGGTGGGAGAGGTTAGACGTTGGGCCAGAAGTGAAACGATAGGTCATTACAGGGTGTTGAAAGGACAGTTTTGGCGGTGCTTTGAAAAATTTTCAAACTAGCGAAATTTAATAGGGACCCTTGGAATACGGGCAAACCTTGGGCCGTTGGGATTATTTGCTTCACCTATCTTTGTGCAAAACATCAAAACATTCCAAACCTAAACTCCTTCGTTGCTAACGATACGCCCCTGCAACACTTCTTGAATTTTCTTGCGCCCGCATCCGAAGCTATTCGAAGATATACGAGAGAGATGGCACAAGAGGAAGTAACCACCGCAAGAGTTGATCCCCTAGGGGATGATGACGTGATTGACCTGGCGGAACAATATAGGAGGGAGAGGCAAGTGAAGAGAGTATGGGGGTCGGCAGGACCGCCGCGTTCGTTGACATTGATGGCGGCTTCGAAGCCAATCAACCAGGCTGACCCAGATCACTGGCATACGAAGGCCGACAAGTCGACCATTACTGCGGGGGAGTTGGAGGGTATGCCCAAAAAATACCAGGTTCCCGCAGAAATAGAATTGATGCTACCAACACCAACGGAAAGGCCGTCCAACGCCCGGTCGGGGGAGTTTGCCCTCTACGAGGAGGCGTTAAAGGGTGGGTTGAGGTTGTCGCTTCCGCAGGTAGTAGTAGATGTCTTAAATAGACTGGAAGTGGCGCCAGGTCAACTAATACTCAATGCGTGAAAGATTGTACTGGCCTGTACAAGTGCGTGGCCGAAAGCGAACGAGGGGGCGGCTATGACGGTAGACGAGTTTTTTGCGTGCTGTAAGGCCTCAGGCTAGCAAGAAACTTGGGTCACTTTGCAGGTGGCGGCAGAGAGAGGTTTGGTGGCGGGGTTGCCGTCATCAATTAAGAGATGGAGGTCGCGGTGGTTCTACGTGTCTGTGAACGGGGGAGTGGGGGTGTGCATGG
This sequence comes from Camellia granthamiana, assembly GCA_036172215.1. NCBI lineage: Eukaryota > Viridiplantae > Streptophyta > Magnoliopsida > Ericales > Theaceae > Camellia > Camellia granthamiana. The sequence goes on along the minus strand of CM069905.1, from coordinate 52,365,218 downwards.
TGTGGAGAGTGCCTACCAAGTCTGTGGAGCCAAAGCTGGGGGCCGCAACGGAGGAGACGGTGAAAAAGGTGAAGGCCTGGAGGGAGAAGGAGGGCGTCAAGTGGGACGAGCTCATCCAGCCGTCCGCCTTATTTGCCGCAGGATTGGGCCCTCAGCCGACCGGTGGAGATCTGGCACTGGAAGAACTAGAGGCAAGAAGAAAAGCGTAGAAGGCGGAAGATCGGACCATTTTTGCCAGAGCCCAAAAATTCAAGAAGGTGGAGTTAGGCCTACCACCAAAACCGGTCACGAGGGAGAGAATCTGACTGTACCCCATGCCACTGGGGGAAAAAGACTTGGGCAGTTTTGAGCCACGACCGCCCTCCGTGGATCCGGTGAAGGAAAGGGCAAACATGGAGGCGGAGGGTTTGAAGAAGAAGAAGAAAAAAAGGAGGGTTCGCCCTGAGGGGGTCTCAGGTGAGCCTGGATTGAAGAGGGTGAGGGTTAGGGAGGAGGTTACCCCCATAGTGGAGGAGTCGACCGCAACAAGAGAGAAGGGAGTGGAGGTGACCCCATAAAGTGTGGTGGCCCTAGACATGGAAGGGGAAAAAGGCCAAGGAGGCCAGGAGGAAGAAGAGCACCTGAGTGCCATGTCTAAAGTGCCAGTGGAAAGTGGGTTAGCCGGTCCTAAGGAAGTTATGGAGCATCAGCCAAAGGGGGGCCCTACGCCCCAAGGAGAAGGGGCCAGGCTGACGACTGTCATCTACCACGCTCGTGCAGTGGCTGGGCGGCTGGAGGGAGAAGAAGGCCCAGCCAGGGCGGCTGCAGATCGCCTTGTGGGGATTGTGGACGACGCAACGGTGCGCTTGGTGGCCAGGCTCAATGAGGCTGAGCTGCTGAGGGGGTTGTGCTCCGCCCAAATGGAGGTGACCACCTTAGCAGGAGCTCTGCTGAGAAAGGCGGCGAAAGGGAAGACCAAGTTGGAGGAGGCAAAGGCCCAACTTGCAAGTTTGAGGAGTGAAACTGCGGGGTGGAGGAGGACCGTGCAGAGCATTTGTGCAAGGGGGTTGGAAGAGGCTGAAAAGGCCAAGAAGATAGAGGTACTGTGCAGCGCAATGTGGCTGCGCGAGTCCATGCTGAGCTGCTCGCGACCAAGTTGGAGGTAGAGGACAAATGCCGCAAGGTAGTGTCACTCGAATTCCAACTGGTTGGCGAGCAGAAGAAGTTGAAAGAGGCTAAAAATGCCTGCACGGTCACCAATGATCGTTTTGAAGAGGCCATGGTGAACAATGAAGAGCTGTGTGCCCAACAGATCAAAGAGAAGGATGAAGCAGACGTGAAGATCGCTAGGCTGCAGAAGGAGCTGGAGGATGAGCGTGCTAAGGCGATGGAGGAGAAGGCAAGATTGCAGAAGAAGTTGGAGGAAGAAAGAACCAAGGCAGCCTCTGAAAGGGCAGCATACCCCGATTTGTGCGTTGTAGCAGTAGAGCAATTCAAGGGGTCTGCTGAATTTTGGATAGCAGTCAATGCCGCGGTTGCCAGCAATTTGGCAAGGGAGGTGTCTGGGGGGGCGGCCTCGTCGGGAACGACCGCTGGAGGCAGGACTGAAGCAGAAGTTATTGAGAGCTTCCAGCGGTCGGACTTCTACAAACACGAAATGGCTGAGTTCTGGGACAGTGGCTGGAAGATGTTTAAACGAAAGGCAGAAGAATTATTCCCAGACTTGGACCTTAGTGGTGTAAGGATTGAAGAAGACGATGTGGCCCAGACCCCCCCTAGATGAGGGCATTGAAGAAGAAAACCTTGTGTCAAGTGAGGAGGAGTGACTGGTATGAATAAGACCTGTACTTAGGTTTGTTTTTTTTTTTTTTTTTTTGCTTTTGAATTTTGGCTTCTGCTTTTGAATGATTGTAAGAAACTTATGCATAAGTTTGTGAATAAATAAAATTTTGAGTCTTGTTTTCATGCTACTGCTTTTGTTTGCACATCTAAAATGAATGAGAATGGCGACTTGTATAAGGCTTATGTATAAATCAGTGTGAAGTGTAAAATGTAAGGAAAACTCAATGTAAAGTGAAGTCTAACTTGTAAGAAAAATTCAATGTAGAGTGAATGTGAGAAAAACTCAATACAGAGTGAATGTAGGAAAAACTCAATGCAAAGTGAATTTTAACTTGTAACAATTCAATGCAGAGTGAATGTAGGAAAAACTCAATGCAGAGTGAATTTTAACTTGTAAAAATTCAATGCCGAGTGACTGGGGCTTGAAGTAACTCAGTCTGGCAAGGTTCTGCATGCTCAGTCTGGCTGAGGCTTTGTATGCTCAGTCTGGCTGAGGCTTTGAGTGACTCGGTCTGGCCGAGCTCTTCATGCTCAGTCTGGCGAGGCTTTTTATGCATCAGTCTGGCCGAGTTCTTCATGCTCAGTCTGGTTGAGTCTTTTTATGCTCAGTGTGGCTGAGGCTTTGAGTGACTCGGTCTGGCCGAGCTCTTCATGCTCAGTCTAGCTGAGGCTTTTTATGCTCAGTCTGGCTGAGGCTTTTTATACTTCGGTCTGGCCGAGTTCTTCATGTTCAGTCTGGCTGAGGCTTTTTACGCTCAGTCTGGCAGAGGCTTTGAGTGACTCAGTCTGGCCGAGCTCTTCATGCTCAGTCTGGCTGAGGCTTTTTACGCTCAGTCTGGCAGAGGCTTTGAGTGACTCAGTCTGGCAGAGGCTTTGAGTGACTCGGTCTGGCCGAGCTCTTCATGCTCAATCGGGCTGAGGCTTTTTATGCTCAGTCTGGCGAGGCTTTTTATGCTTCGGTCTGGCCGAGTTCTTCATGCTCAGCTGAGGCTTTTTACGCTCAGTCTAGCTGAGGCTTTTAGTGACTCGGTCTGGCCGAGCTCTTCATGCTCAGTCTAGCTGAGGCTTTTTATGCTCAGTCTGGCTGAGGCTTTGAGTGACTTGGTTTGGCCGAGCTCTTCATGCTCAGTCTGGCTGAGGCTTTTTATGCTTAGTCTGGCTGAGGCTTTGAGTGACTCGGTTTGGCCGAGCTCTTCATGCTCAGTCTGGCTGAGGCTGCAATGAAAGCGTTATTGGAATACCACAGATAACTGAGATATAAGCTTGCTGTCATACAAAGTGTGGCCCATAGGGTCATAAATTTACACTATATGAGGAGAAAATAAGAACATAGATTGTCACAAAGAACATACAACAATTTGGACGAGATAAAAATACAACTTTTATTGAAAATAGCGCTTCAAATGTTCAGCGTTCCAAGGATAGGGGAGGTCTCGACCTTCTATGTCCTGAAGTCGGTAAGTGCCCAGACGTGGTCTGGCTTTCACAACGTAAGGTCCCTCCCATTTGGCTGCCAGTTTGCCCTCAGTAGGATTTTTGGTAGCAAGAGTTACTTCTCACAAAATAAGGTCCCCCACGGTGAACTCCCTTGGTCGGACTCTGTAGTTGTAATGTGTTTTCATTTTCTATTGGTATGACGCCCGTCTGATTGCAGTTGTTTCTCGGAGCTCTTCAATTAGGTCTAGGTCTGCCCGACACTGCTCTTCAGTTAGTTCTGGATTCGGATGTAGAACCCTCGGGGTAGGAAGACCGATCTCTATGGGGATGACTGCCTATGTGCCGTATGTTAAGCAAAAAGGGGTCTCCCCAGTGGGAGTTCGAGCGGTAGTGCGGTAAGCCCAGAGAACATTCGGCAACTCCTCAGTCTAGAGTCCCTTAGCAGCTTCCAGCTTCGTTTTAATAATCTTGAAGAGAGAACGATTAGTGACCTCAACTTGGCCATTGGCTTGGGGATGGCCTGGGGAGGAGAAATATGGCTGGATTTGGAGCTCTACACAGAATTTTCTAAATTTGGCATTGTCAAATTGTTTGCCGTTGTCGGAGACGATGGCTTGAGGGATGCCAAATCGGCAGATGATCGACTTCCAGATGAATCTGGTTGTGTTTCACTCGGTAATGGTGGCAAGGGGTTCTGCTTCGACCCATTTGGTGAAGTAATCGATGGCAACAATGGCGAACTTGGTTTGGCCTCGTCCAGTGGACAGTGGGCCAACCAGGTCGATCCTCCATTTGGCGAAGAGGTAGGGATTGCAGAGTGTGATCAATTCTGTAGGATGGACGTGGGGGATGTTGGCAAAACGTTGGCACTTGTCACATTTGAGCACAAAATTTGTCGCATCTTGATTGAGAGTAGGCCAGAAATAACAGGTGCGAAGTATTTTGTGGGCTAGGGACCTGCCACCGGAATGATTGCCACATACACCTTCATGGATTTCTTTCATCACGTAAGTCGCCTGAGCAGGATTGAGGCATCTGAGGTATGGGCGTGAAAAGCCCCTCTTGTACAAAAGACCATCGATGAGAATGTAATTAGACGACCGGGCCCTGACTTTGGCGGCCTGTTGTTTGTCCTCTGGTAGCTCTCCCATTGTCAAAAATAGAAAGATGTCGGATCCCCAGGGGATAGGTTCATTTTGGAGGAAGTGGACTTCTTGCTGGTCGGGGGTAATGGCAGGGTAGGCTAGGTAGTCGAGGCGGACACCATGGCTGAGGTCGGATTGGTTTGCAGAAGCCAACTGAGCCATCTCATCCGCCTTAGAGTTTTCTGCCCGAGAGATGTGTTTGACGTGGAAGGTATTGAAGAGGCGGACAAGGGGGAGTGCTATATCCCTGTAAGCCCGCATTGTGTCCTCCTTGGCATCGAATTCCCCCGTAATTTGTCCGACAATGAGCTGGGAGTCGCTGAACACCCGGATGTGGCTGACACCAATATCCCTAGCTAGGCGGAGACCTACTATCAATGCCTCGTATTCGGCCTCATTGTTACTGGCCTTGAATAAGAAACGGAGAGCACATTTGAAATAACCACCCTCAGGGGCGGTGAGAATGAGGCCAGCCCCACTGCCTTCCCTACGGGATGATCCGTCAACGTTGAGAGTCCAAGAGTGAGGGTCTTCTGGGTCGGTAGGGGTTGATGGTGGTGGAGGGGCTGTGGTTGGGGTAGGGTTAGTGAATTCCAAGATGAAATTGGCGACAGCCTGCCCCTTAATCTCTATTCGAGGCCGGTAGGAGATGTCAAACTGGCTGAGTTCCACTGACCACTGCATGAGTCTGCCGAAGAGTTCTGGTTGTTGCATTACCTTCTTCAAGGGTTAGTCGGTGAGGACCACTATGGAATGGGCTTGGAAGTAAGGACGTAGTCGTTTGGAGGCGGTGACCAAGGCCAAGGACAATTTCTCTAACAGTGGGTAATTCTGCTCCGCTCCCCTAAGTGCCCGGCTGATGTAGTAGACCGGCTGTTGGACAGAGCCGTGTTCCCTGATAAGAGCGACACTGACTGCGGTGCTTGACACGGCTAAATAGAGGAAAAGGGGTTCGCCCGTGAGTGCCTGTGAAAAGAGGGGGGGATTGGCCATGCACTGCATCAACTGCTGAAAAGCCTCTTCGGATTCGATTATCCATTCAAAAGTTTGCCGAAGAACTTTGAAGAAGGGGAGGCACTTATCCGTTGCGCGGGAAATGAAGCGGTTGAGGGCGGCGACTCGGCCAGTGAGTCTTTGAACCTCTTTAACCGTTCTGAGTGACTGTATTTCAATCAAGGCCTTGATCTTTTCAGGGTTGGCTTCAATGCCCTGCTGACTGACCATGAAACCCAAAAGCTTCCCAGATCCTACGCCGAAGACGCACTTCTCCGGGTTGAGCTTCATTTGGTACATTCGTAAGGTGGCGAAGGTCTCTCGTAGGTTGGTCAAGTGATCAGCGGAGAGTTTGCTCTTGACTAGCATGTCGTCAACATATACTTCTATATTCCGACCTATTTGATGATGGAAAACAGCATTGACCAACCATTGGTAGGTGGCCCCAACATTTTTCAGTCCAAACGGCATCACACGGTAATGGTAGGTACCTCGGTCGGTAATGAAGGAGGTGTGTTCACGATCAGATGGGTGCATCAGAATTTGGTTGTACCTAGAGAAGGCGTCCATAAAGCTGAGCATTTGATGACCGGCCGTGGCGTCAACCAGCAGATCTATGCGGGGGAGAGAATAGCTGTCTTTGGAGCAAGCTCGGTTGAGGTCGGAGTAGTCGACACAGAGTCGCCATTTACCATTGTTCTTACGGACCAGGACGATGTTTGACAACCATCTAGGGTAGTCCACGTTTTTGATGAATTGAGCCTCAAGGAGCTTGTCGACCTCTGCGGCAATGAGAGTGTTGCGCTCCGGATGAAAAATGCGCTGCTTCTGGCAGTAAGGTCAAAAATAGGGTTCAATGCTGAGGCGATGGTTTATGAATGAGGGGTCAATACCTGGCATATCTGAGTGGGTCCAGGCGAATACATCGTTGTGCTCGATTAGGAGGGCAATAAGGTCGGCCTTAGCTTGGGGGGATAGTTGGCTGCCGATTTTGGCGATTTTCGTCGAGTTGGTAGGGTCGATGGGAACCTCAACGAGCTCCTTCACAGGCTCCCCTCTGACTAGCTCGTCCTCATCTCGGACGTCAAGCCCTTCAATGATCATTGCCTCCTTCAGCTTGACTTCTTTGAGTGAGGCGACATAACACTCCCTGGCAACTGTCTGCTCTCCCCTCACTATCCCAACCCCCAGATCGGTGGGGAACTTAATGGCAAGGTGGTAAGTTGATGTGATAGCTTGAAAAGCATTTAGGGCGGTGCGGCTGAGAATGATGTTGTAGGCGGAGGGGCAGTCGACATCAAGGAATGTGAGCAACTTTGTGGTCTGTCGCGGGTACTCGCTGATTGTGAGAAGAAGATCAATGGAGCCGATGGAGGTCACCCGGTCACCAGTGAAACCGACCAAAGGGATTTGGAGAGGAGATAGACTTTCCTCCCCAATCTTGAGCTGGCGAAAACAGTTGAGGAAGATGATGTCTGAAGAGCTGCAGTTGTCGATGAGAACTCGCCTGACCTTGTAGTTGGAGAGGAGGGCAGAAATGACGAGAGGGTCATCATGAGGGTAACGGATGCCTGTGCAGTCGGCGTCCGTGAAAGTGATAGGCTTGGTCGACTGTTTGGGCTGCTTGGAGGGTTGGTCCACTGTGGCAATTGCTTTGTCTGAGCCCTGCCTTATTTTTCTGAGTTCTGCTTTCTAAGCCGAACGGGATGGTCCCCCACAAGCAAGGCCTCCCGAAATAACTCTGATTTCTCCAACAGGTGGGGGGAGGGATTACCTTGCGGTTGAGGCTGCTGTGGAGGGCGATCATGGCCTTGGTTGAGTTGGGTGGGCTGCCGGGGTGGGGCTTAGTCCTTTGCCTCTGCTGAAGGCGGGTGTCCGTGAACTGGCTAAGACGTCCCTGATATATTAAGGTCTCGACCTGATCTTTGAGGTTGACGCAATCATCGGTATTATGGCCATGATCCTGGTGGAAGCCGCAATATTTGGACTGGTCTTTCCGATTGGAAGGAGTTCGTGATGGTTGGGGCCATTTGAGGGGGTAATCTCGCTGGATTTGATTGACGACTTGTTCCATGGGGGAATTGAGCGGTGTGTATCGTTCGAACCGACTGGGCGGTCTGGCTGGTGCCATCCGGTCAGCTCTGAGGGGTCAGTCGGTATAGTGGGTTGTCGGGTTATTGTATTGGGTGTTTTTGGTTTCCGAGTCTTTTTGGTTTTCTCGGGGGGTCGGGTTTTTTGCTGTAGGGTCTTGGCGAGCAGCTAGGGAATTTTCTGCGTTCATGTATTTTTGAGCTGTGGAGAGTAGGGCTGCCATGGAGGTGGGGGGGTTTTTAGAGAGGGAGAAGAGGAAGTCAAGCGACCGTAGTCCGGCCATGAAAGTTGTAAGGATGACCTTATCATCGTTTTCCGCCACCTGCAAGGCTTCGGTGTTGAAGCGGGTAACGAAACTGCGCAGAGACTCCCCCTCGATCTGGCAGATGTTGAGGAGTTGGGTTGCCGGACGGCGTTGGCGCTGGGCTCCAATAAAATGACTAAGGAAAGAGTCACTGAGATGCTGGAAAGTAGAGACGGAGTCTGCTGGTAACTGGCTAAACCACAGCCGAGCTGACCCTTTCAGTGTCACGGGGAAAGCTCGACACATGATCTCATCGGGGAATGTATGGAGGATCATGAGGGTTCTGTAGGTCTCCAGATGGTCGACTGGGTCCGTCGTACCGTCAAAAGAGTCAATGGTGGGCATTTTGAACTTCGAAGGTAGAGGTTTATCCCGGATGGAAGCAACAAATGGTGAGTTTGTTGTGGTAGAGGGTTTATGCTGGATGTTCTGCATGACCCCTTGGAGTTGGAGCTTCATGGCTCGGAGTTCGGCATCCCAGAGAGGGATGTTATCACCACCGGAAAACAGCGGGGGTTGGACGCTACTGGCTTCCCCTTCAGGGGCTGGTGCTAGGGCCGATGAATGCGGGGGTCGGGGTGGTGTATTTATATTAGGAAGAGGAGGTTGCAAGCCTTCCAAGTTGGGTGGATAGGGCTGCGGGATAGTATGGCTTGGGGCTCGCTCTTGGTTGGGCGGAACATCGAGAGGTGGTAGAGGGGGCATAGGAAGGTTTCTTTGGAGTAGAGCATTTATCAGGGCTTGATTTTGCTTGGCCATACGGTTGATGCGGTTAGTAAGCTCGATGAAATACTGTGGTGGGTTGTTTGGATTGGGGGGGTCGGCTTGATGATCGGCAGCATTTTGGTGAGAAGCCATAGATCTAGTCGTGACCATACACTTCAATGGGTAGCAGGAAAGGATTATTGAAACAGGGTCTCTGGCGACAATTAGGAATGACAACGGGGCCGGGCCGGGCCGGGGACCACACTCCCCGTCCCCGATCCCCGAATGTGAGATATTTCCCGTCCCCGCCCCCGATCCCCGACGGGGACCCATAGCCCGCCACCGTCCCCGCCCCCGATCGGGGATCGGGGATCGGGGATCCCCGATCCCGAAAAATCCCCGGTGATTTTTTTTTTGATCTGTTAAAATCTATAAACAATCTTAGGTAAATCTATAAACAATTTCAGATCTGTAATCTGTTAGCCCATCCTTTTTACAGATTTTCAGATCTGTAAAAATCTGTAAATAATATTTGTCAACATATTTGTTAATTACAAAAAATCTATAAACATCCAATTCAAACACATTTGTAACATATTTTCAAATTAAAAAAAATCTATAAGCATCCAATTCAAACATATTTCAAATTCAAACATCAATATATACATATCAATAAATCTGTCCAGCAGTTCTCAAAAAAAAAAAAAAGAAACTGTCCAGCAGAATTCTAAACATATATCATGCGTCTGTAGGAATAATGCCAACATTTAGTGTTATCAACAAAACATCCTAAACAAAACATCTGTCAAATATTCTAGCATCCTATTCTAACATCTGTCAATATATCCTAAACAAAACATCTGTCAAATATTCAATAAATCTATCCAGTAGAGAGAATAGCATCCTGTTCAACAAAATAGCACAAACAACAAAACAGATGTCCAGCAGCCCATACACAAGAAAATTCAACAAGTTGCAAAAAGAATAATTAGTCCCAAGCACAACCCGCAAGGGATAGGTTACCCAAAAATAGAAATTTTTTAAAAAAAAAATTCCATTACAACATAAAAAATCAAATCCATTGTTTCTCTAATTCTCATACAAACCACACAACAACTTTCATCATCCAATTCTTAACTTGAATTCCTATTGAATAACAAAAGGAAAAAAATAAATAATTAATACTAATAATAAAATGTGAGTTAAAAGAATCAAAGTGTGAAACTTTGTGAGTTAAAGGTATAAAATGAATTGTGAGTTAAAGAATCAAAGTGTGAAACTTCCTGTAAAATCAAGAGCAGTCTATTAGGAATTGTTACAATAAATAGCTATTTGACCCAAGTAGATGCTGCTGCCATAAAGAAGTGAAGTACTGCTCTAAAAATGAAGATCAGTGAATTCATACACAACATATTAAACACCAAAAGCATTCAACAGGGTTATCAAACAAACATGGAGAATGACACGAGACCCATACTTCATGCCTACAAAAGCATTGCATAAATTAAAACATAAGCTGTAGAGTATTTAAAGCTCACCATGTGTTTCAGCTTCTGGTAATAGATAGGCCCCATGAAAATATAAGTTTGTAGAGGTAAACCAGTAATACCTAAAACAGAATAACAAACTCAAGATGATTTCATAAAATATACACAAGTTTTCATGATAGTTCTGCATACAGACAGGTTCATGATATATATTATATATTTTTTAATATATAGAAGTCACACTTTTTAATATATATTTATTCATTTATTTATTTTATTGTAAATTGTTTGCAATAAATTATATTAATACAATTGGATATTTGATTTTTTTTATAATCTCAAACTCAAATCTCTTGAAAAGCTTAAAGGTACGATCACTTGAGTTATGTTCAAATTCAAATAATACTTTGATAGTTTTTAATTTCAAATGATAAGATTTAAATGTCTAATGGAAGTATCAATTTTCTTTCTCTGTTTCTTTTCTAAACTGTGTTAAGAACAACTAATTTCTACACACAAAATAACATCATCAATTTTCTTTCTCTGTTTCAATAATCATCAAATAGACAGATGGTATAAGTTATCAATAATATAAAATAGACAGATTATCAATAATATCAACAGATCAATAATAAAAAATAAACAGATCTATATGCATAACAAATTCGAAGGAAAAAAATAGATAGATGTAAACCATAGATAAAATAGACAGATCTTGAAAAGCTTAAAAATAGACAGATCTATAGATAAAATAGATAGATCTATAAATTTCGAAGGAAAAAAAAAATACAGAGGTTGAATCTATATATAATATACACTCATATATATATATAACATATACATATATGTAAACCCTATAACGAAATCCCTAGAGAGAGAGAGAAAGAGAGATACCTAAACAGAGAGAGAGCAGCGACGGAGGAGCGGCGGTGAGGGAGGTCGGCTGTGACAGAGGAGCGGCGGTGAATGAGAGAAAGCAGCAGCGGTGAGGGAGCGACGGAGGAACGTCAGAGGTGAGGCGGTAAGGGAGGATCGGTGGCGACGAAGGATCGCCGGTGAGGAGAGAGGCGCGGCAGTGGGAGAAAGAGAGAGGGGGAGACCAAACCAGTGGTGGCGAGCGAGAGAGAGAGAGAGGAGCGAGCGGAGCAGAGAGCGCCGTGTGAGTGAGGGAGTCTGAGTGTGTGTGTCTCAAACCCTAGACAAACACAAGCATATATATATTCAGGGACAAAAAGGTAATTTTATCTCAGGGATTAAGCGGGGGCGGGTCCATGTCTGAAACACCTATCCCCGTCCCCGGCCCGGATATTATCGGGGATGAACTTTTGAATACCATCCCCGGCCCGTCGGGGACATTTTTCGGTGAATAACCACTGAATTCGGGGTCGGGGGGTCGGGTCACCGTCGGATCGGTTTCAGATTGCCATCCCTAGCAACAATGAGCACAACTGGCGTACGGAGCAAAGCGTTCCCACAGACGGCGCCAACTGATGATACAGTTATGATATAACGGGTTCCAGGTGGAATGGATCGGATTGGTCCACACTTCTCCAACCGGTATCTAAATCGTCAAGCTCCTGGTGAACCTGCACACGAGTTCAACGGGGAATGGGGAGTCCCCCAGCGAAGACGAGCAAGTTAGAGAGAGAAATAGAGTGTAGAGATGAATTAGAGATAGATAGCTTAACTTTCTTCTTGTCTTCAACGTTTGCTTATATCCTTTGGTAATCATTTCGTTGTCCCTTCCGACTTGTCACCTTGGCTAAAAGTCTATGCTGTAGCTTACCTTGTTCAGGGTGAGGGCGTGCTGTTCCGACGGAGAGGTGTTGTCGTAATAAATGTAGTGAGGGGCTGCATTAATGGCGATGTGCAGTGGCAATAACTTTGCAGATCTTTGTCTGCTGATGTGACTTGTCCTTTACCTGCCACGTGTCTGAATATCATTGATCCTTCATGCCATGTTGATTTCCAGATGGTGCTGGGCCTTATCAGTTGGGTTATGTATTGGGCCCTAAGTAGTAGGCTTGGGTTGTTCATAGTGGGTTATGGCCTTTATGGGCCTACCCACATCAATCTTCATCAATCATCGTACTTCAAGCAAGTCAAAAAGGAAGTAGATTATTAATGAGGTGTTGTTTTGTGTAACTTATTATAAATTAAAAATTGATATTCTAAATGCAAAAGTCAAAAGCACATCCACTACAATTTTCATATTATCAATTTTTTCAATTTATTTAAGTTGATTCTACTTAATAAACTGTAAAAAGAAACTGCATCAAATAATTTGACACAAATTGCAAGAATAAAAAAATTATAAACAACTTAAATAAACTACACAAAACAGACATTTCACAACTTGACCTCCACTCTTCGACTATCAAATTAACACTACTTCGATTTTCAGAAATTGACCCATTTGATAATGGTCCTATATAGTAGTTCTTGGGCAATGGAAAGCCTTCCCTAAATTTGGAAAATTAATATAATACATTAGACGGCTCAACAGGCACATCAAAAACAGTTCTTGACCCAATTTACCAAAGGTAATAGTTGGTTGTTAGACCAATGCACTTTCATTGAAGTCAAGCCTACTTTTTCTAAAAAATATTTCTGTTGCCACTGCATTCAAGCCTACCATTTTTCTTTTCTTTTTTTGGTAAGCACATTTTAGTCCTACTTATATTCCTACCTAGCAATCCCTTTGTCAAACATTTTCACTCTTTGATATCTTTTACTAATGTCCTAAAGCCTCATCATTAGTGCTAATAATAGTTAATGTTGTGCCCATTGTTTGTTTGAATTCAGATATTATCATGGTCCAATCAATGCTATTGTTCAAGAGATTGTTGATGTAAAAAACACTAACCAAGATGTTTGTGGGGCTTGTGCTAATAAAAAATGCTAGCTCTATGCAAAGCAAGTTTAGATATTGTCCAGAGATTGGTGTATGACTAGTTTGGCTAACTGAATTTTCTTGTAACTGATTGATGTTTATAGCAAAAACTAAAAGTTCAAAGAAACTAGGGCTAATAGCAATAAAGAAATTTCTAAGAAAATGGGTTTAAGCTGCCATGGCTCTGATCATAAGAAACTTCTTATATAGATAGGAAGGTATCGGAGGACTAACATACAAGACATATATAGGACATGGCTAGTATAATAGTCACATGAGATTCTCTAACAACCAACAGTAGAATATAAAACTCTTTTTATTCAATATTACTATTCACTCACATGTACTATCACCCTCACTCGTATAATTATTGAACAAATACTAATGTTTGATATGGTTGGCTTGCTAAATATCTATCTTAATCGTTGAGATCTTGAGTTCCACATCTCTAGATGATCTTGTGATTTTTGTACTTTTTGACTTATTATATACTTGTCGATATGTAGTGTTGAACTTTCTAATGTAGTTAAATGTAATTTTTTTGGTGCGTTGGAAAGGTGGGAAGAACCATGACCTTCCTAGTGAGAAATGAAAAATGTTTGAGGCCTCCATAATGCTCCCATAATTATACTCATAATGATGTGATATGATAAGTGTTAATTTTTAATTTGTTACACACTCAATGATAGTCTAACTCCCTTGACATATCATTGTAGGTGAATTTGTGAGTTAAAAGTGTGAATCTCTAGCATTGCTTGTGAGAAATATAGGTTCTAACTATTGAACTAACCACAATAATTAATTAAATATCTTATTTGATGTTATTCTCATTATATTTAAAAATCATCTTCTACATTGACCCCCCCCCCCCCCCCCCAAAAAAAAAAGGAAAAAAAGAAAAGAAAAGAAAAAAGTAACATCTGATTGGCTGACATCACAAAGTGCCCTTCTAGCCCATGAAAAGTACTCGTTCATTGTCTGGAGTTTGTGTGTATAAGCAACTTACCCTTATAATTCCTAACTCTATGGTTACCCATAACAAAATCTTCATTTGTTTAACCAATTGATAGAGCTAGTGGGTGCACCAAATCCTCTTTATGGTTGGACCAAGTTAAGTTGCCTAAGATTTTCGACCTCCTGGTTGACTAAGTTGTTTATTCCCTCCTAAGTGCACCATAAATCACTGCTCAAGCACAAAGTCGAACCCACAACCATGACTAGAAAAACAACTCGAAGTCTGAGGAGGAGAAGATAATGGAAGCTCAAAATCTCCATGTGAGACCATGGTGCGGTGTCATCTTCCCCAACCTTGCTCTATTTGCTCTCATAGCTTCTTTGGCCAATGCGGAAACTCAATACCACGAATTTGTTGTACGTCTTCTTCTTTCTCATTCTTCTCTGCAGCGATTTTGAGTAGGATATTAACAACCTCTTGCATTGACATAGGTTCAAGAAACACCAGTGAAGAGGTTGTGTACAACTCACAAGATAATTACCGTCAACGGGCAATATCCAGGGCCGACATTGGAGGTCTGGGATGGAGACACTCTCGAAATTAAAGTCACAAACAGTGCCCGTTACAACGTCACCATCCACTGGTAATCGTGTATTATTGTTGTTGTGTTTGTATGGTTGATAGTTAACATGGTATATTGATAAAAAAAATATTGGCCACTATGTATTTGTATTTTGGACCTCCAATACCATTATATATTGGCTGATATTAACCTATATTTAATTGTATAGCCAACATCAATGTGTATCCTACCGTTATTTAAAATCATCACAAACACTATTCATCAGGCATGGAATAAGCCAGAGGGGAACGCCGTGGGCAGACGGCCCTGAATATGTGACTCAGTGCCCAATCCAACCAGGAGCGACTTACACATATCGTTTCATGATCGAAAATCAAGATGGAACGTTCTGGTGGCACGGTCATAGCAGATGGCTCAGAGCTACTGTTTTTGGAGCACTCATTATCTACCCTAAATTGGGTTCCTCCTACCCCTTCCCGCAGCCGAAGCTTGAAATCCCTATTCTTCTTGGTAAATACCTAACGCAATTTGTGCTTACTAATATTAAGGAACCAATATAACAGTCACTGACGATGATGAATAGGAGAATGGTGGAACCAAGACCCCATGGTTGTCCTAAGACAGGCGATTTTTACAGGTGCAGCTCCAAATATTTCTGATGCATACACGATAAACGGTCAACCAGGAGATCTATACAGATGTTCCAGCACAGGTTTGTAGCCAGTCCTGACCCTCATGAGTACTACCCTCAATCTAGCATTAAGCAGCTGACATATATCTAAATTACAATGTAGATACTGTGAAATTCTTTGTGGATTCTGGTGATACAATTCTTCTCAGAATCATCAATGCCGCACTAAATCAACAACTCTTCTTCACAGTAGCCAACCACCGACTCACTGTTGTTGGTGCTGATGGTGCCTACATGAAGCCTTTTTCAACCAGAACCGTCATGCTGGGACCCGGTCAGACGACTAATGTCCTCCTCACTGCTGATCAGACCCCCGGACGCTATTACATTGCTGCACGTGCCTATGCCAGTGCCCCCAGTGTACCATTTGACAATACCACCACAACTGCAATCCTTGAATACAAATCCACCCCTTGCAATGCCCAACTAGGGTTTCCCTTGAAACCAACCTTACCACAACTACCAGCCTACAACGACACAGCCACTGTGACTGCATTTACAACCCAACTTAAGAGTCCTTCCAATGTCGAAGTCCCCACTCAGATCGATGACAATTTATTTTTCACAATTGGGTTAGGGTTTGTCAACTGCAACCCTGGGCCCCGATGTCAAGGGCCAAATAATACCCGTTTTGCAGCTAGCATGAACAATGTGTCTCTTGTACTTCCAAGTACAGCCTCTTTACTCCAAGCATACTACCAAAGTATACCCGGTGTCTTCACCACAGACTTCCCGGCTGTTCCACCAATAAAATTTGATTACATGGGCAATGTAAGCCGTGCATTGTGGCAACCTACCTTTGGGACTAAGCTCTACAAAATTAAGTTTGGTTCTAGAGTACAGATTGTGCTACAAGATACAGCTATCTTCGCAACAGAGGACCACCCCATGCATATTCATGGACACCAATTCTACGTTGTTGCACAAGGCTTTGGTAACTTCAACCCTACAAGAGATAACGCAAAATTTAACCTCGTTGATCCACCACGGAGAAATACCATTGATGTTCCTGTTGGTGGATGGGCAGTCATCCGATTTGTAGCTGATAATCCAGGTAATATGATTGTAATCAACATAATGGTTCAATATGTCTCATTGGTTTTAAATTCCTTAAAAGTTTAGTATTAAATATTTACCTGGTCCAAAACAGGAGTTTGGCTGATGCACTGTCACATAGATACTCATCTAACTTGGGGTTTGGCTATGGCATTCTTGGTTGAGAACGGAGACGGCGAATTGCAGTCCATACAACCTCCTCCAGCAGATCTCCCTCTATGCTAAAATCATCACATATCACAATCAATGGCTACAAAAAAAGATGGAGTTTTCACTAGTCCAGGTCTTAATTTGGCTTCATTAAGCAGAAGATCTGGCAAGCTTTGCCTAAATGCTAAATTTTCCACGCCTAGAAAGAGTTGGCTTTCAAATTCATAATTAGTAACCTCAATTTCAATCCAATATTCTTATAGTTATTACTGCATAATAAGTACCTGATATTTTCGTCCTCCTATTGTTCCTGCTATTCTTCTTTGCTCCTTTACGACACCTATGAAGCTTTTGAAACAGTGCAATGCAAAGGCCACCAAAACTCAAAACAAATAGGGGAAATAATCAAAAGCTGAAATGGATGGCTCTACATTATAGGTAAATGATGATCTCAAACGGAGGAGGGAATTAAAGTGAACATTCAAACCTTCAATTAAGTTATTGGAAACAGGTGTACATAATGAGCCAGGTCTAGTTAAGTATCACGCTAAAACAAGCTCTCTGTATAATTGATATTGAGTTCAACTTAATCAACCCCCTACAAGTTTTCAGGTAGCATTGACCGTGCTAAATTTTGTAATAAAATCCCAACACTTGCTCAAAAGCCTAGTCTAATATTGCTGTGTAAAGAAGAAACAAAATAGAGAGGAAGAACAAAGCTAACTGACTGAGTTATCCATAAATATATATATGGGCAGAAATGGCTCCATTGGCATGAAACCATGACCTCTGTAGAGGCTATGATTTGAACATAAAAAAGTGATCACTGGATAGCATATAAAATAAAAGCTCTGAAATAGAACACAAAGTAAGCTCCAAATCATTTTTGGAAGCCCAAGCCTCTCATGAATTAAGCAACAAATTTCAGACAACGAGTATCATTGTGTACAGTCTGGCAACGGATTGTACAGAAGCGCATTCCACATCTTACACATGTATAGTTAGCAGTAAATCCACAAACAGTGCAGAAATGGCAGCGGGAGGTGGAGCTTGGAGGGCCCACAGCTGCTCTTAAATACGAGGGCACATGAGGAGGCAAAGATTCCAGGTTTGCCTATTTTTAAAGAGGGATGACCAAAAATTATCAGTTCCATCCAGTCTCAAAAGAAACTAGAAGCCAAAAATATAAATGTGAATATGAGAAGTCACAGTTCTATTTTTACCTCGTTCACAAGTTCCAGGAATGTTCTTGAGGCCTTCTTCGCATTCTCAAGTGCTTTTGCCTGACGAGTTTTACGTTTTGTGCTTTTTGACTGCTTCCTCATATATGCTGGAAAAACACACGTGCGCACACACAAAAGATGTGTAAAGAAGAAAAATAGAGGAAGACCAAACCTAACAAAGTAAGCAGATTCATGCAAACACTGCAAGAGGGTCTTAAACCCCCAACCCATCAAGACATGATGACATGCAATGGAAAAAAAAAGGATGAAACACACAAAAGAAAAGGAATGAACTCAACCAGTAAACTGATATTCATTTCATTCTTTTTCTTAAAAGAGAGAGGAGGAAGAGAAAAGAAAGTATAATTGCTCCAACTTGCGGACATAAAGGAAAGAATTTAGACCACTGTATCTTGGATTGTAACCAAAAAACCAATGCGCCAGTCAGACACCAAGAAACTTTTCTAATTATGAGAACAATAACTCTCACACCATAACTCATCAATAAGTTCAGGTCATTTCTTTGTCCCTTGTTTCCTCTGCAGTTCTAGCTTGTTCAAATTGAATTGAACAAGACAGATCCCATCAGAACAAACCCTGTTTTTAATTGACCATTCAATTACATTTAAAACATTTTAACAGATGAGAACGTATCTTTCCATATGAAGTGTTGCAAATTGAATTTTTTCTTGACTAACCTAGAAATGAAATCAAAACATCCCAAACAGCTTGCATTAGACCCTTCTAAAAGAAAGGAGGGAAAATCGAATTTCAACATGGCTAGTTAGTTTTTTGAATTCTTTGCAACAATGATGTGTTGCAGACAAGGTGTGCACTGAAAAGATTGAGAAAGTAGTAGTTTGGATTTTAAATTGTCAAAATCAAAACCAAAATGGTTGCCTGGTTAGGAATGTGGAAGTACTGGCTGTTGCTAAAGAAACGGTCTAAAGAGAAAAAAAAAAAAAAAAAGAATCCCATGCTTGCCATAAAACTAGACTACCAAAAACCATAACTTATCTGAAAGTGAATATAAGGGCATTTCCAACCCTTGACTCAAACCTATATCAAATTCAAATTTGGGTAAAAATCACAGAAAACACTCTCCACTACTGACTCAAACTTATATCAAATTGAGTTTTATTCTTTTTTCTTTTTTTAACCCAAATCAAAGGCGACTCAAATGATTACTCAAAATTTTCAAGACCAATTTGTAGCTTTCAAATTTACCACTCTACCATTACGAAAGTTCTACTCAAATTTATGCTTAAATTTGAGTTTGTCCATTGGAGTGCCCCATATCAAATAAAGCTTTTATTCAAATATTTACTCAAATTTAGGTAAATTTTTGAGTGAGGGTTGGATATGGCCTAAGACATTGTTACTAAAGTTGTTGTGTTGTGGATATACATGAAATGAAACACTTGGAATAAGCACTTCCTAAGCAAAAATTTAAAAAAAAAAAAAAAAATGATAGGATAATTAGTAAAGAGAGAAGAAGAAATAATTGAAAACAGACCTTGATCATCGTCGTCAAGAGAAGCATCATCATCTTCATTAATCTCTATCATCTCTGCTCCTGCATTATCATTCTCCAAAGCTTCAAGACGAGCAAGAGCTGCCTGAAAGGTTAGAGATTCCAAAACTTTGAATTAATCCCCAATCTCACAATTGATTTCATTCGACCATTACAAAACACTTAAATGATAAGCGAAAACTGAAGGACTTGAGAGGAGGACCTGTGTTCGATTGTCGTTGCTTGCAAGAGCAGCCACCATTTTTGGAGCAACCTTGCGAGTTCGGCTCGACATGCGGCGAAGTGGATTGCTAGTATCGTCATCCATTGCTCTGCAATTAGAAACTTCAATTAGGACCACAAATCTTCAAATTTCACCAGGAAAAGAAAAGAAAAGAAAATTCTAGATAAAGAAGAAGAGAGATGACCTAAGAGTTCAAATTTCAGCTGGCAGTGGCGGTGGTTGGCCCACGGCGGAGGGTCACCTGGGCTGCCTTGAAGGCCAGATCGAGACGAGGCAGGCAAAGACTATGGGCCTCAGTTACGAAAGAGATGAGGGTTTTAGGCGGTGTTTGGTTTAGGGTTTTAGAGAAAAATTTAAAAAAGAATAAATAAATAAAACGTGAATAAATAAAATTTATAAACCAAATATAATTTTATTGTACCGTTGTCACTGTCATTTGGGCAACGTTACAGAAAACGACATCAATTTTGGTAAATGACTTCGCTTCTTTATATTATTTCATTTTGGTTCTTTAAGTTTTTTATTTTTTTCTTTCTATTTTAATCTTTTGATGTTTCAATTTTTTTTTTCAATTCATTTCAAAATTTAACTTAGCTCTAAGATTAGATAAAAAAAAATACATTAACTTTCACATTGTATAAAAATATTTTATTATATGTAATTTACATCTCTAATATAAATATAAATTTAATATAATAATATATTTTTATGTCAGTAACAATTAATATAGTATTTTTTTATTTAATTTTAAATGAAAATTAGCATAAAAAACCAAAAGCGAAAAAATTGTGAAACAGAAAAAGACAAAGGCCCCGTTTGGTAGAGCTGTGGGAAAGTGATTATAACTTATAGCCTAACAGCTTATAGTTTATAACTATGAACATAAGTTGATTTTTGACTTATAAATTAAGTTTCTCCTCGCCCACTCAAAGAATAAGTTGATTTTTGACTTACAAAAAATTATAAGCTGTATTATTAAGCTGAACCAAATAAATCAAAATAGTTTAAATTAAGCTAAAAGTTAAAATAAACTAGAAATAAGCTCTACCAAATAAGACCAAAGTGATAAAAATGTAATTTACCTTGGTTTTTTTTTTTTTTTTTTTGACATGAAAGCCCAAGTTTATCCATGAGACCATTAAAAGCCCAAGTTTTACACGGGTATACATGTTTGGGTAGGGCTGTAGGCTTTTTAGATGGTAGGGGCTCAAACCACAGTTTTCCTGCAGATCAACTTTGCAACCAACCATGGTTATTGGTCACTATCAAATCATTATACAGGATTGTAGGCCGGTGAATATTCATTCTTATTGGGCCTTTAAAAAAAATACCAATCTTTGTCAAAAGCAAATTTTTTTGATGGGTTGTTGAGACACCTTTAGCTTTGTCTCTCGCTTAAACAATTGTCGGCGCTCATTGAATTTGCATCTTCCCTTCTAACATTTCAAATTATGAATTCTTGTCATGTTTTATCTTTATCAATTTTGGTTTTAAGGTTTTTTTGTTGGCCTTCTCAATTTGCTCATCTCAGACAATCAATTCCTGGTCAAATAAAAATGTTTCAACAGTCCCTATTTGGACCTATTGTAGTCGGTCTTTTTATCTGTTAATTTAATCCTTATAATTTTAATTGTTTTAATTTTACTCATGAATATTTTATAATGTCAATTTAATTTAATTGATAATGTCACTGGTGTGGAGTGCTCTTGGCCATAGATTTTTGAAATGTGTGGATAGGAGAAAGGCACTAGGAGAGAGGTAAAGCAACACGTATAAAATTTGGTCGAGACTCGCAACATGTCACGGAGTCATGTACCCCAGTAGATTTTGGCAAATTTCCAACATTTAAGCATTTAATTTTGTGATTTTTCCACTTTTGATTTTTATGATTTTGACTAGATTTATTTCAAAAATTTTCTTTTTCTTTATAGTATCCAATTTTTTTTGGTAATTTTCTAATTTTCTTTGATTTTGTTGTGTTAATAAGAAATTGACTTTATTTGACAGCTTCCGAGTTAGGTTAGAATTTTCTTATCATAAATAATGATTGTAAGTTGTTCGTAGGAGTGGCAACGGGGCGGGGCGGGGCCGGGGATCACACTCCCCGTCCCCGATCCCCGACGGTGAACATGGCCCCGTCCCCGGCCCCGATCCCCGACGGGGAAGCTATCACTCTCCCCACCCCCGCCCCCGATCGGGGATCGGGTTTCCCCGACCCCGAAATATCCCCGATCCTTTCTTTCTTTGTTTTTTTTTTTTTGATTTTGTTCAACACAACAACCCAAGAACAAAACAAAACAAAAAAAATTTAATCTGTTTTCATCATCCTCATCATCAACAACAACAATCATCACCTTTAAAAAAAAAAATTGAAATTGAAGAGAAACACTGAAAAAAAAAAATCTGAAATCTGAAAAAAAAAAAAAAAAAACTGAATCTGAAATCTAAAAATCCGAAAATCTGAAATCTGAAAATTTTTTACACATTACCGTGAGAAAAATGGAAATAGATGCGCCTAAATTGTTTCAACATCAACAACAACATCACATACATTTTCAACGACATACACAGATCATTAACAACAGAAGGATGATCGACGTGACTCCACCAGATCGATGATCGACGGAAGGATGATCGACGTGACTCCACCAGATCGATGATCGACAGTGGCGATGGACGATCGGAAGGCTGTGGCTGTGACTCCACCAGATCTAGGATCGACAGTGGCGATGGAGATCGGCGGAGGAGGGAGCTCGGCGGACGAAGGAGAGTGAAGAGAGATCGGCGTACCAGGGAGAGTGAGGAGAAAAGAGAGAGAGAAGACATTTTCAGATTTAGATCTGAAACGAGAGTGAGAGAGAATGAGAATAAGAGAGAGAGAGCACTGAGATATCTATCATTGATAGATATAATATTTTAATAAAACCTAAACAAATAGATAGGTATAATATTAATATAATCAAATATAATATTAATATAACATAAACAGAATACAGATATGTATATACAAGCGGGGAAATTTCGGGGGAGTTTCGGGCCGGGGGCGGGCCGGGCCGGGGTTGAGACAGTTATCCCCGTCCCCGTCCCCGATGTCATCGGGGATTCATTTTTCGATACCATCCCCGTCCCCGCGGGGGTATTTTTCGGGGAAAATCCGCTTAAATCGGGGTTGGGATCGGGGATCCCCGTCGGGCCGGTTTTAAATTGCCATCTCTAGTTGTTCGGTTGATAATAATTAATATAGTTTCGTTAAGAGAATTTTCTTATTTTGCCTATTACTCTCATAATTTTCAAATTCAACAGAGTCATTAAAGAGTTGTGTTTTTCTTGTTATTTTAGATTATACTCTTCACGTTTGTTGTTGCATTAGTCACTTTACAAGTTAGACAAAAATCAAGGGGTTGAAATAGTTCATTCACTCCCCCACAAAGTGATTGAGATTTGAAATAATTCATTCCCTTTAGAATAAAACATTTTGCCTTTTATTTTTTTATCCATTTTCTCAAACAGATGCTATGAATTAAGCTAAACTGACACAACCTAAAAACTTAAATGTAAAGTTTGATACAATAAAAAAACAAACACAATCGACAAATTATAAAAAATCTTAAGTGTAATTTTCCTCTTACAAATCTAAGATTCAAACAATTGTGTCATTGAATTTGTAACATTCTTGCATTTGGCTTTACTCCCAATTTCCTTCCCCACTTTTAGGGCATATTAGTTTGGATAAACTGGATAAGGGGGAATTGTAATCCATCAGACTGTTAATCCTGGATACATAGGAACAGAAGATGTTGCCGTACGGGCTCATGGGAGTTTATCCCACACCTATTTTGATGATCCAAATCGTTCATATTGTAAGTTTCGTCAAATATGTTATCCATAAAATAAAAAAAAAAATTAATTGGATAAATGTAGCCCTACAACAAAAGCACATTTGTTTTTAAAAAAATAAACAGTTAACATGGTTTTAATAATTTTTTTAAAAACAATTAGGTCTTGATCATAGGGTTACGAATGTCTAATTAACTTAATTTTTTGCAACAATGATATGCTTGATGAACCCTACAATAGGGATGGTTAGGTCATCAAAATAGGCCGGGGATAAACTCTCACAAGCCCTCATAGCAGGACTGCTGTGCCTTTGGGCACAACAGCAACCCAGTTCTCGGAAAATGAATATCTTAGTAAATCCAATATTTGGTTAAAATATTATGAAAAATAATAAATGTTTAAAAGACTATTGTTTATTAAATAATAGCAATAATAAATCTGTCTTTAATATTTTATTTATTTTGCTAGAACTTTTAAAAAATTAAATAAATAAAATATCAATAAAAATTAAATAAATTTATTTTATTTTTTAATTGAGACTTTTAAATTTTATTTTATTTTATTGAGTACAATATATAATAAAAATAAATAATTTGTCTATGTGATAGTGAATTTTTTTTTTTTTTTGAATCTTTGTCCCACTATGTGATAGTGTCTTTTTACAAGTTAATCTGATTATTATTCCACATTGGTATCCTACCACTCCTAGGACACAATAATCCCACATATGAAGGACATGAGTTCAATTGGTCTTCAAATTCGACTTATAAATTTTTAATCAAATAATAGACTCATCCATGAAATTGACATGCGATGGCTATGTTTTGTTGACTATAGGCCTATTTTAGGAATTTAGTTAAAAGTTAATTTTTTGACTTTTTAAGTCACATTATATCTCTATTTTTTCTTACATGTTTTTAAAAAATATATATATACAAAAAAATCAAAAAAAAAAAAAAAACTTTTACTCTATTTTTAAAAATAAGCATATATTTCAAAACTGTCCGAAATGCGTAGGTGTAATCCATTGACACCTTAAAAATACAAATGTATCATTGGGTACGACTAACAAACAATAGGTCGTGTTTAAAAATATGTCATTTTAATAATTTTTAAATTTTTTATAAAAGATATACAAAAAATAAAAAAAAATAATGTAACAATTTAATAATATTTTAATTTTTTAACTAAAATATATGGTTAACAAATACAGTGGTGATAGATCCCACTAAAAATGGACCACTAAGCCAGCTCTGTCCAGAAAATTAAAAAAAAAAAAAAAAAAAAGAGCAAAACATCAAATCAATTAGGGGCACAGTGTTTTTAGAGCTATTAGAGCTCCTTGTTTTAGTGGTCTCAAACAATTTTCTAACAAATAAGACCTTCTTATTAATTAGTGCAAGAAGGATCCTAAATAATACTAATTTGAGTTAAACTTTGTGTGTTGCGGCTAATGATTTGTGAACTACACACAGTAGTTGCCCCTTAAACTTGGTCAACATATTGGTCAACATATTTGACCCAGCTCATCTCCCCAAAACTCCAACAAGATCCCATCTGATCTGTATCTCAGTGTGTCTTGCTGTTCCAGCTTGTCAAGAATTAGACTTCTAACCCTAATAGCGGGCCTCAATTCAGAAACTTCTAGACCTATTATGTCCCACTAATACTGTAAACTCATAGGGTGCGTTTGTTTTCGAAGGATTAGGGAGTGGGATTGGATTATTAGTCCGACTAATAATTCATTATTTGTTTTATTTTTTTTGCTCTGGACTAATAGTTCTCCCGGACTATTAATCCTATAAATATGGGATTATCCTATCTCATAGGGAGGTGGGATAAAAACTATGGGATTGGTATCCTATGGGATTGTTTTGTGAAATGTCCATTTTACCCTCTATACTATTACTTAGCAAACAATTAGAAAATGATAAAATAGTCTTTTGAATATTTAT
Organism: Camellia granthamiana; assembly: GCA_036172215.1. NCBI lineage: Eukaryota > Viridiplantae > Streptophyta > Magnoliopsida > Ericales > Theaceae > Camellia > Camellia granthamiana. The sequence continues at coordinate 52,340,135 of CM069905.1, read as the reverse complement.
AAATTATTTTTTTAGTGTTGTTAATTTAAAATTATATATTAAATAAAAAAATTTAATTATAAATTATAAATTTAATTTAATTATAAATAATAAATTATAAATTATGGCCTTATAAATTAATTTTTTTTAGTGTTGTTAAAAAATTAAATTTACATATTAAATTAAATTATTTTTTTAGTGTTGTTAATTTAAAATTATATATTAAATAAAAAATATAAATTATAAATTAAATTTATTTAAAAATAATAAATTATAAATTATGGCCTTATAAATTAAATTTTTTTAGTGTTGTTGAAAATTTAATTTATATATTAAATAAATTTATTTTTTATTGTCGTTAATTTAAAATTATATATTAAATAAAAAATATAAATTATAAATTTAATTTAATTGAAAATAATAAATTAAAATAATTAAAATATTGTGCAAAAAATAAAATAAAACAAATTTTTATTTAATCTAGCTAAAAATAATTAAAATATTAAAGCTATGTTTAATATTGCTATTACTTATTAAATAATTGATAAAGATAAAATAGTCATTTGAGCATTTATCCTTCTTCATAATATTCCAAACAAACATTAGATAACTAAAAATAGTCCAATCCAGACATCTAATCCCATGACTAAACAAACATAGGATACAAATTTAGTCCAACCAAATAGTCCCGGTACAAAGTATCCAAGGACTAATAGTCCGATGGATTACAATCCCTCCTTATCTAGTCTGTCCAAACAAACGCACCATAAAGATTAAAGTAAATTACAATTCAGGAGGAATTTAAAAAAATTACTACACAATAGAATTTTTTTTTTAATGATTTTAATTATTAATATTTATAAAATGTATCATTTTTTGTAATTTTTTTTTTGAGACACCACTGGTTGTAATTCACCCTAAAGTTATTTGAAAAAATATATTTTTTTTTATCATGAATATGATCCATATTTTATTAATTTTAAATCTATGGTATCACTTTAGAAATTGGGATATAGTTTTACAGTTCATAGCCTTTTTTATTCTATCCCCATGAGTTTTTTAACCGTATAATAAATAAAAATTTCAAAATAAAAAATTGATTTTGAGAGTAATTTATTGAGTATTGCAAAAACCAAAAATCTTAAGTTCCAAAATTCCGTTCAATTTTTTACCATGTATAAATTGACACTCATAGGTAATGAGAAAGAAATAATTAATTCTTAGACTTAAGTGTTAGGTAAAATAGATGACTTTCTACAATGTAAATTAATTGAAGAAAATAAAAATAAAGCGAAAAAATTAAATAAACAACGACATAAGAATTTTTACGTGATTTTCACAATATGAGGTACGTCCACGAGATAGTAATCCGATTTCACTATCAACCAAGAGCTTACGAAAGATTACAAACGAGGCACAAAGGTCTCACAAAAATCACTCCTGGGTAAATTCCAAATAAATAGAGAAAAGACCTCATCAAAATAGATGAACGAAAATCTTTGAAACAAATTGTGGAAGACCCAAAATAATGAACCAAAAATATAACTCCACCACAACCGTCGAAGATACACCCAAATAGAGCTTCGAAGCAGCCACGAACCAAAACAGAGAAATTTCGAAGCTCAAACAAATCAAAGCAGCAATAAATAGCGCCAAAGTCTCGGACAAAATCACTGCCACCAAAGTTAAATACACACAGCAGCACTACATCAAATTGAACCCCCGAAATTGATATATATGTATATATATATAATATCAATATTAGTAGCACACACAATAAATATTTTGGACTTCTCAAAATTAAGAACATACAAAAGTGGCCAAACAAGCAAAGACTAGTTGCTTTGATCAAAGATCAAAAGGTAATCTTTTATCGTTATTGAATTGCTTGCTGGCTATAACTTTTTATCGCCAATATTGGAGTACAAATATATAGGCTGTGTTTTTTTTTTTTTTTCGAATATGTAGGCTATGTTTGACATAAGTGTTTTTGGCTTAAAATAGTTAAAAAAGATAAAATAGGTTAAAAAATTACTAAGATAAATGTCACGTGTAAATCACAATCATTTTATTTTTTCTCTCACAAAAATTTGAAAAGTCAAAAAATCAATCATAAACGAAACTTTTTAGCTTGGGATTAACATAGCCAAAAATCAAAAGCCAAAAAGTCAACCCATATCCCAAATGAAGGCCTAATAACTTATCATATATTTCTCGTTTGGAAATAAGTTATTTTAGTAATTTATTGATTTTTTACGAAAAAATGTGTAGAGAAATAGAGAGAGTAATGTAATAACTTTTTAATTTTTTAACTAAAATATATAGTTGCCAAATGAGACTTTAATTATGTATTCCGTTCCATTTTTTACCATGTACGATTATTGTATGTCATTAATGCACAAATATATAATTTTGGAGTACAAATAAATAAATTTTATGAACTTATTTTATTAATTAGTTGATGTGGCATTTATCTTAGTATTATTAATGAAATTTTGATTCTAATTCAGCTTATCATTTCCAGTAGTGGAGTCAGGAAACTAAATTAGAAGGATACTTATTAATTAAAACTTTAATTTTTTGTTTCTATAACCATTAATAAGATAATAATAGTTTTTGAATTAATATTAAGTATAAAAACTTAAATAAATTATTACAAAAGTATTTCACATAAAATTTTTCAATTAATTTCGAGTAAAATCGAAAAGAACATATTACGTGAAACTAATGCATCATGAACAATATAAAAAAGTCATATATTTAAATCTTAAAATAAATTATATAATAGCAAGGTAAATTAAATTTTTACAAAATTTGAGTAAAAATTTCATATAATAGTGATATTACGTCATCAATGACATATGATATCACCAACTAATACTAAAACAACATGTGAAAGATGAACTCCACATGTAAATATAACAAACACTCTAATAACTTATACACATATATATATATTGTAAGATTAATTATATTTACATATCGATAATGATGGATATTACCTTTATATTGAGATTTTTTTTACAAAATATTTATACATAAAAATATAATTTGTTATAATCACTTCATTTTTAATAAAACAATCACTATTGTTCTCATAAATAAAATTACCATTGACATTTTATTCTAAATATTATTTTTATTTAAAATTTTATTTATATTCATATATAAAAATAAAAAAATTGTAAATCCAAAATCCCGTGGGGCACGTGACACCCCCGGTCTCCATGTGAGATCATTTCATTGATCAAGATTACACTTTATAGAACTGATCTAACTCTGGTTAATTCCTAATCAATCTGAGTTACAGCTGACTAATATCTAACTAACTGAGTTATATCCCTAACAAACTAAGAACAGGTACAACTGACACTATGCCTTGATCCTTCACATGTGACTTGAGCTTGAGCTGTTGCACTTGTTGAACTGAATTGGTGGTTGAGTATGAACTGCATCTGAAGCCTAATTATGAGCTGAAACCTTGCTATGTTCTGTATGATATTTTTTTTATAATTTTGAAAAAAAATCAATTTCTTATAAAAAAAAAACAATTTAATTCTGTAATCATTGAATAATTAGTACCAATATAATTTTTCAAAAGATAAACAATGTTACTCACTGAGTACTTGAGCTTTTTCGAAAGGTCACGAAAGGTACAATTTGCATTTTTATAATGAAGAAATTACATTTAAGTGTAGCTTTTTTTTGTGTAACAAAATCATAGCAAAAGTTGTAGCCTCTACATTTTAATAAATATATTCCCCATTTTCTATTATCTTGTAATTACTACACATATATACCTATTCTACATATAGGGATCATTAATTTTTAAATTTTAGTCTCTCTATTTTATTAGACTCTCAATTGTACATCATATAGTCTAGGTGTGCGTAATTTGAATCGCGCACACAGTCATAAAAAAAAATATCTTGAAACACACGAATTTAAAACATGATTTAAAAATTTTAAACATGATTCGAACATAGTGATAAATTTTTTTTTTGAAAAAATAGAATCTCGTGCCCTGTTCTCATATAACATAATCTAGAATAACAATGCTATACACCCTAAAAATGTACACAAAAAAAATATTTTAAAAAATAAAATATGAAAACCAAATCCATTTTGCATGTGACTTAATACACCGTACATTTTAATTTTTAGACATTTTAAAAATATTTTTCTCTTAACTCGTAACTAATTATTGTTATGGTGACCAAAACCATTATAACACCACTGTCTAGATTAGATAGTACTAGCCATCACCACAATTTATTGCAAAAACAAAATTTACATTCTTCTCCAAATGAAGTGTCATAGCTTGCTTTTGGTGCCCAAGTCCCAATTTCAAGACATCAAAATGAGGAAAACACACCTCCATGTTAGAGCTGTTAAAATAAGTTAATGGTAGTTCTCTTTTTCCTACAAGGCTATCAATTTATAACTCCTATCGAATCACTGTAAGTAATCAAAAGCACCTATTGATTTTTTTACAACGTTGAAGGCACTCTTTCAAGACGAACTTGAGTCATAACTTGATTCAAACCTTACAAAAGACTCTTTGGTGACATTCAAAGAGAATTGTCATGTCATACATTAATGTCTCCTCAACCCTTTTTCGCTTAGAAGAAAACGGAAGAAAAAGTGAATAACATTTATTGAAACAGTTCTTTTTTGTTAAGCAGTTCTTTTTAGTGTGTAGTTGGGTGGAATTTTTCCCAGCGTAGAAAGTGGTGGGAGTTTCTGTTCAAGCACATTGCCCACTATCCTCAAAACATGAACATCTTCTATATATTATATTATCAGATCAGGAAGAAACAAATCAGAAAGATGGAGATCTGTTTTACAGGTAAGCTGGTTTCTTTGTCCCCAAACAAACAAGACACACATTGTGCCCTAAAGCAATATCAAACCTCTCAGTACTTACAACCCCACAGCAACACATCCCAGCCCTACACGTGGCACCTAATGGCCAACCGGTTGTCCCATTTTTTTTTGCATCTCCTCATACATAATATAGAATATCCCAATTTCCAAGTCAAAGTTTGGAATGATATTTATACATGAAGGAATGAAAAGTTTAGGAATTTAAAATTATCAAGTGAGAGAGAGAGAGAGAAGTGTAAAAGAAGATTAAAGCAGAACAGTTTTTTTTAGGGTTAAATAAGGTGATAATGATGAAGAAGATGATGTAGTAAATAGTTGAAGGAAAAAGACGAAGACGTGACTGAAAATGAAGTTGGGAAAAGAGTCAACCTTCCATAGTTATGAATACTCATTATTAGAAAAGCCTGCAACAAATTTAAGGCACAAGCATAAAAACCCTAACTCACTCACTCTCTCTCTCTCTCTCTCTCTGTAAAAAAGGTTCTTTCTGAAAAACACTACTGTCTTCAGACTGATCACCATTAATACCACTACTGAATTTTTTTTTTTATATTTTTAATTTAAAATGTAAAAATTTATCTGAATAATCCATCTTCCTGTCAGTACCCAAAATACAGATCTTTATTTATTTATTTTTTTGGATAAGTAATAGAGAGAGGGATTTGCTTAGCTTTAAAGAAAATCAAGAAAACAAAATTCTATCATTAAAAAGCAAAACCAAACCCCAAAAGGGTTGGCCCAGAAGGCGGGTGTGCTCTTCCAACATTTCAAATTCGAAATCTTCAACATACAAACAATTTTTTGAGCACAGTCCATAAGGAGTTTTATCCCAGTTTTAATTTGAGACCCCGCTAGTGAATGGTGTAATTAATCTCCGAATTAATTGGTCCAATAAGCTGAATATCGAATTATAAAAGAAATGAACAAGCAAAACCATATCAGCAAAAAGAAAAAAAGTTCGAGATTGAAATAACAAAACAAAATGAGAGAGAGAGAGAGAGAGAGAGAGAGTAAATCGTATATATCATGCTAAGATCCTGAAGAAAAAATGCTTAGTTTGTTGGTGGAGCATGAGAAGAAAATTTTGTATCATAAATGAACAAGCAAAACCATATCTGTAAACCATAAAGGACACGACATCCCATATTTTGCTTTGGTTTCTTTAGTACAATTAACAGGAATGGAATGGACTGAGAAGACTTTGACTCTAGCTGAAAATTAAAATTGAAGATCATATTTTATGTAATATTTGGAACCACGGAAACATAACCAAACAGATTAAATACTTCAAGATTAAACCCAGAAAACAAGAATAATGTTAGAAGATTTTTGACTTCCACCATTAAAATTGTAAAAAAAAAAAAAAAAAGGAAGAAAATAATCAGATGTAATCTTCTTTTTTTCATAGTAAAATTAAACCTAGAACAAGAATAAATTTTCTCATCCTTACTTGTAGCTGAAACAAAAGATCAATTCCAGCATAGTTCTCTGATTTTATCAGTAAAATCAAACCAGAAACATGAAAATTTTAAAATAGAATCAGATCAAAGTTCTTGCTAGGTTTGGTATTATCATACATCAAACCTAACCCTCGATTAGGGCTAAAAAGAGAATTCAAACATGTTAGGTTTGGTATTATCTGAGTGGAACCATCAAACAAACAAGTAGTCCAACGTGAGATGATCATGATTGTCTGAAAAGTTTACATGACATGATTCATATGATACATCATACATATGTTTGGTATGACAGTGAATCAAACAAAGAGTGTGAGAAGATCATGATTTTGTCTGACAAGCAAAGATCATATCACACATGTTTGGTATGATATATTATTGTATATCAAAAATCAAACCAAGACCAAGAGTAATCTGAAGCCTCTGATTTTTCTGAAAAGAGTAGAGAAGATATATATATATATATAAAATAAAAGTAGATATAGTACACAGACACATACATACCCAGATGACAACAAACGTCCTTTTAAGGCCGAAAACTGCACCAGAGAGACCGGAGATAGTAAGAAGAACCCGTGAAACTCAGGATAGATAGCGCCAGTAGTGATTGACATAAAAATTAAAACACAACCAAACAAAGCCTTAGAACAACAATCATAGTCATTGTCCATGGCGCTATCCCTCCTGAGCTTCACAGATCCTCCCATACTGTATGTTTTTTGATATATGGAAGAGAGAGTATTTTTTAGCTTAACTGAGCAAAGCAAAACAAACCCTTGATTTGTATTGTGTATTGTGTATTGTGTATCACTCTCTGAGAGCTCATATGGTTGGTGAAGAGAAAGGAAGGGTAGGAGTCCATTTATAGGAGGAGGAAGGGTAGTCATGAGGTGTGGAAGGCCATTCACGAGTCACTTCTATTGGGGCATGGAGAGCTAAGACCAAGTAAAATGGGGTTTGTTGTGTGGAGGGACGGATTTTCATTTCTTTTTTTATTGTTTAATGTGTGTGTATATATATATATTTGTGTGATCACTGAAATATTTGATCATCAAAATCATCACAAATGTTGCAATTATAAATGCGAACAACATATTCACATCTCTAAATAAAAACATTCGTGAGAGATCAATATTTCAGTTAGATTTTTTCTGTAGCCGTATCTTTATATATATGTACTAACGGATTCGTACATGTGATGCATGTGTAATTTAAAATATATATATATATTATAAAAATAATGACAAAGAGAAATACACACATAGTATGTGTAGCTCAAATGGAAAGTGTCTTCTTTATCAAATATACAGTATCTCAATTTTGAGTCCCATCATCCTCTTAATATAATTTTTACATAAATATCAACAATAAAAACGTTTTGGAAAAACTCAAAATATGAGATGTCAACACTAACGAGGAGCCTTCACATACATAATATATAATAGTATAAAAGATACTAAACGGTGTGCACACTCGATACGTGTTATGAAAATCAATCAATTGAATGTGGAAAAAAAAATCCTTAAATTCAAATTCAAAATCATATAATGGTAGTTTTGAAGGGTAATTTAAGAATTTTATTTAAAAAAATGTGATAGTTCACACTAACATATGTGTATTTTACCTTACAAAGTCAATTCATACGGAGTTTTGAACTAATTTTAATTAACCCCTGTTAGTGACAGGTGAAATTGGACCACTGAATTAGCCAGATACCGAATTATAAAAAAATTAATTTTTTATGTTATATAAGATAATATAATATATTATAGATTATAGATATGTATATATACATAAGATTTTTTTTTTAAAATGTGATATTTCACACTAACATATGTGTATTTTACTTTAAAAAGTCAATTCATACGGAGTTTTGCATTGATTTTAATTAGTCCCAGTTAATGGCCGGTGAAATTGGACCACTGGATTAGTCAGATACCGAATTATAAAAAAATTAATTTTATATGTTATATAATATAATATAATATAATATATTATACATTATAGATATGTATATATATCACTGCATCTTTATACGTATACATGTAACTTTGCATTATGTTTTCTTTGTTAATACGCTGCCGACTACGTTACCTCACACTCCTGAAATATTGTAATGTGCAGTGTATTAAGGGTTTTGTTAGACAAAGTAAACATAATTTTCTCCCCCTTTTTGCAGCTTTTTTTGAAGAGAAAAATGATGTTGCAGTCTTGAGTGTCAAAACAACGAAAAAGTCGGCAGCGTTAATATATGTACCTAAAAAAAACATATTATAAAATTATTTAGAATTTCGAATCAATTAAAAAATATATATTTAAAATTTTTTTGTTATAAGCTACTTATATTAGTTTTGAATTTTGACTTCTGAAAATTTTTATGAATATATAGACGTGTAGAACAACAATAATATTATAAATTCAAAAACATATTTAAAAATTATCCAAAAAAAATATTAATAATTTATATTCATTATGAGTATAATTCACATCCCACTAATATTAAATTTGCGCCATACATACAATTATGGGATAAGTTTAAAGTAAATTTTTATGATCCATAATATTTTTGGTAAAACAAACCCCTCATAGGATAAATTTAGCTGGTACTTCGGGAGTATTATGTCATCGTGCAACCACCTAATGTGGAGGTATGTGATTATTTCTTAAGGAAAGTATAAATAAACTGCATGATGGCATGCCATTAGATAGATTTATGGCCGCACTTATATTTTTGACTTAAGTGTTTGTTTGTCATGTAATAAAAAAAAATATTTTTTTATATACATATATTTATTTAAGTTATGTTAATTAATATCTATCAACATATTCTTTTCACTTTTTTACTCACTTTTTTTACTTTTTATACATTTTTTTTATATATAAAAAGTCAAAAAGTACACTTATTTAGAACATTCCAAATAACATTGAAAAATAAGAAAATTTATTAGAAAAATCTCCTTCAACTATTTGTATTTCAATTAGTTCATAAGATATTTTTATATTTCAATAAGTTCTATTATTTGGACATTTAATCCATTAAATCATAATTCTCATATTTAAGGTATTTTTTAGACAATTTAACCCTTACAAATATTTTTGAACCCTTAGGTGCCGTTTGGTAACACCTACCTTTTCAGTTTTCTATTTATATTTACAAAAATTTTAAAAACTAAAAAAAAAACTTGTTTGATAAATTTTTGATTTATAAATCAATGGTCTCAGTTTATAAATTTGGCCAAAAAGTGTGTTTCCGTTTTGAGTTTTGAGTTTTGAGTTTTGAGTTTTGAGTTTTTTTTTTTTTTACCACCCAACACTAGCCACCACCCGTCACCATTTTTCACCACGTCTTTCGCAGCCACCACCACCACCATCACCCACCCGCTACCCACCTACTACCACCACCCACCACCCACCAGCACTACCACCCCCCACTCGCTACCACCTACCACCCGCCACTGTCACCCACCCACCCACCACCACCACCACCATCCGCCACCTACACACCACCACCCGCCATCCGCCATCCACCACCCGCCACCCACCTGCCACCACCACCACCACCACCCACTCGCTACCACCCACCACCCGCCACCGTCACCCACCCACCCACAACCACCACCACCCGCCACCACCCATCACCACCCACTATCCGCCACCCACCTGCCACCACCACCCACCACCCGCCGCCACCACCAACACCACCACCCACTCACTACCACCCACCACCCGTCACCGTCACCCATCCACCCACCACCACCACCCACCCGCCACCACCCACCGCTACCACCCACCACCACCCGCCATCCTCCACCTACCTGCCACCACCACCCACTACCACCCACTCGCTACCACCCACTACCCGCCACCGTCACCCACCCACCACCACCACCACCACCCACGCGCCACTACCCACCACCACCCGCTACCCACCACCCATTGTCATCACTTTCCACCACCGTCTTCCGCCGCCACTTGCCACCACTTGCCATTTCTCACTCTTTTTTATATTTTAAATTTTTTCTAAATATTTTGTCAATTACCAAACGCGTTTGTAGTTTATGTTTTTCTAAAAATAAACAAAAATCAGTTTATAAAATTTTTGTAAATATAAACTGAAAACGTAAACGTTACCAAACAGATAGCAACTTGATGATGTGAACATTCACAATAAATAAATTTAACAATGTGAATATTCACATCATGAAACATTTACACTGTTAATATGAACATAATGCGCGCTTTACCCTATTATTATTAGAGGTATTTTTGTAATTATGTCACCAATAAGACTTATTGGAATGTAAGAAAATAGTTTAAACTAAAATCTTGTTTGGCAACATCACTTTTTAGCTTAAAAGTCAAAAAGTCACTAAAAAAATCAAAAAATCAACAATTTATACCAAAAAGTTAAAAATTTCATTTTCTCTTTACTTTTTGCACATCTTTTCGTAAAAAAATAAAAAATTCATCCCAAACATATTATTTTTTTATATCATAGCTTAGCCAAAAAATTAAAAAGTTACTAAAAAAGCTTGTTCCCAAACGAGGCCTGGTGAAACACAGATAGGTGAAGAGGAATTTATGAATAAAGGTCCCTTGAAATGACTTATATTTTTAACAATATCATTTAATTTTGATATTTAATTTTGGATCAGGCTTGTCTTTAATCTTTAATCCAAAATCGAATTGGAGCGTATTGTTGGGCAATGGTGCCCACCACAGATCCAATTTCGATAATCCGAACTGTTCAATGTGTAGAACTTGTCAAATACTTCATCCTTGCAAAAAATCACGCTGATTAGATATCGATAGTCACTTGATCAAAACACATTTTTATCAATAATTTATTCTTCAAATTATATTTACTATTGATAAAAATAGGATCTGATCAACTGACTATCGATATCCGATCAACATGATTTTTTGTAGGAATGAAGTACTCGACAAGTCCTACACATGGACGGTTCGGATTATCAAATTTGGATCCATGATGAATTTCACAAGTCTAAATAATATCGTCCAATTCATAAACTGGATTGGAGACCATCTATATTCTTAAATTTTATATAAAATTTTGATTCATTTTCCTTTTAAATTTAGGTCCGTAAGTCCTTAGTAAAATGGTCTGTGAGCTCCCAATCATGTGCATCCAATCGAAAACACTCAATAAGGGATCATATACCAATGTTCTCATTACAACAAATAAAAGTTTTAAAAACCGAACGTTTTTATGTTTAAAAGTTGAATTTTGAAACAAATTTCTCATTTCAATTGTTAAAAATATGAGAACACTCTTCACTCATGAAATCATTTCTATAACTTTTTTTTTTTTTCCTTCTTTTTCTTATTGAAGAAAACTAATTACAAATGTCATTTTTGAATTCAAACATGAAAAACATAGAGATAAATAATTTTATCAAATTTTTTAATTGCCAATTCTTGTGTCAGACCTCTCTCAAAGTTTAGAAAATGCTATAATTTGACAAGAAGAATGATCGGCCATTGGAGAGTTTAAAAGTTGATATTTTTTAATTTTTTAATTTTTTTTTTTAACATTGCCCGCTCAAATAACGAACCATTGGAGATGCTTTGATGGACCTACAAATTAATAACATGAGTATTGTAATAACATTTTTATGAAAAATTCAAAATTACTCAAAATATGACAATCACCATTAAAGTTGTTCGAAGCCAACTATTGTGAAATAAAGAAACCCAATCTCTAACGAGCATATGAACTAACTTGAAAATCCTCTAAATATATGAAATTGATATTTGTTAATTTTAGGAAAATGTTTGAGGTCTCGACAAAGTCGAGGCTCGAATGCCGAGAGAGAGAGAGAGAGAGAGAGAGGGCTCGCAGTCGCCTGTCGTCGCCCGATCGTCGCCCGGCGTCCTCGTCAGACCGTCGTCCTTGTCAGACCGTCGATCGTCGCAGGGAGGGAGGAGCTTCAGACCGTCGCCAGATTCGTTCGTCGCCGTCGTCGCAGCTCACCGTCTGCCTCGCCTCCGCCGCTGCTCCTTGCCTCCCACCGCCATTTTGATGGCCCCCTCCAGTTCCTCCTCCCTCCTCCCTCCTCCCCCCCTCCTCCTCCTCCTCCCCCTCCCCCTCCTTTCTTCTTCCCTTTTCTCTTCTTCTCCCCTTCTCCTTCTCTGCAACAAACAGAGGGAAAAAAAAAAAAAAATTTCGACACCAAAACGACGTCGTTTTGGTGTTGAGGCAAATTCGAGGCAAAGATTTCGAGGCCTCTATCACGACTGTTAATTTTATTGTGTTTCATTTCTTACAAAGATATAGGGAGATGGGGTGGCTGCTGTTGCGTGGTCATTGGGGCTCATTTCGAGGGTTTGTTTCTATGATCCAAACCATATATTTTTTAAGATATATTGAGTAGAATGTACATGCCAAAATCAAGTTGATTGGACATTGTTAACCATTTCTTTGACTCACATTTATATTCGGTTTTAAACTCCAAATTACATTTGCCATTCATTTTTGTAGATAAAAATGCAATTTGATGAAATAATTAACCATGTCTGTTCAACTTAATTTTTTACATGAATGCTATACTTGATCTACTCTAAAAAATGAACGATTCAGATTATGAAAATGAGCCCCAATGGCCGCACGATAGTAGCTCACGTGCCCCCTGCATAATGACCCTATCTCCAAGATGAAGACTTATGCAATAAATATTATGGTTATATTTGTTTGAACGGATTAGATTGGATAGAATTAACATTCCTATAATTATTAATTCCACTATTAATATTATCAATCTATTTGCATTATGTATTACATTTTGATTAACTCAAGATTACGAGGGACTGACAAAATCCATTTGAATTGCGTGTATTATTCCATGTTTGATTTGAATTTTGTGTCCCATTGTGCCCATCTTGAAATTTAATATACCCATATGAGAAATACAATATCTGAGTTGACTATTAATTTGAATTTCAATTTTCCTAGCCAATTGAAAAATTATTTATTTATTAAAATTATCAATAGCCCTCATATGAGAAATACGATATCTTGAGTTGACTATTAATTTCAATTTCAATTTTCTTAGCGAGTTGAAAAATTATTTATTTTATTAACTTATTGATCTAATTTCAACATCATATTTTCCAAACAAACATGACATGTGTGTATGCATACGTAAAATCTACAGTATCCAAAACTAATGGGACCTACCATTATGTTTTAGATATATGTATATTGAATTTTATATATACACATAATATTTGTTATGTAAATTTAAATAAGAGGGGAAAAGTTAATGAAATTCATCTGATAAAGTATTATAAGGGTCCCTTCTTCTTTTTTTCTTTTTTTTTTCTTTTTTTTTTTTTTTTTTTGGAGTATCAAATAAACAGATTACTTCAGGCTTAATTAAACTTTGGGCACTAAATCATGGCTGAATTGGTTGTGTCCTTCACCATCCCAACATCACTTGTGATTTTAGTCATGCTTTTGGAGCCTATTATTCGTCAAAGTAATGATAATTGATCTAATAATCTCTTTGGGAGTATAGTCGGCAACATCAAATTCTGTGGTTCTCTTGCAATTAATGCCCCCTCAAAAACATGTTGTAGTATTAATTTAGGTAATTAAAGTGTGTTTCATATTTAACCAAAATTAGTCTTAATCAAAATGCCTCAAACATAAGTGCATCAATACCCTTCTGACCCACTACTATCTCATTTTATTATTGTGATCATCGTAATCATTACACTCATTTTATTTTTAAGACCACATCGCACATTACTTTTTTATTTTGGGATTTTTGGCTATAACTTTTTTATAGAGTCTGTTTTTCTTTAAAAAGATAAGTTATAATTTTTTGGCTCATAAATTTTTTCAAAATAAAGAAATTTTGTAAGAAGGACAAAAAATTTCAAATTTATATTTTATGTGACAAATTTGTCCCTTCACACACACTCTCTATCTTTTTTCTCTTTTTTTCATCAGTTTGTCATCTCTTTCTTAGCTCTTTATTTCTCTATCTCTTTCTAAGAGCTCTCTTCACCACCACTACCACCACCGTCTACACAACCACCACCATCACCATCTCCACTATCACGACTACCATCGTTTCCATTACCTCCACTGTCTCCATCAATACCGTCTCAACCACCAATGTCGTTCGTTACTACCACCACCACAATTGTTTTACCACCACCATCTCAACCACCAAAGCCATTCGATGCCACTGTACCATGGGCAACCACCATCGTCATCCTTAGCGTCAAAGACCTCAGATCTGAGATTAAGGGCCTCAAATTTGAGATCTATCATCTCAGATCTACATTATCTCCCTCTTTTTCTCTTTGTCTCTTCATCATGCTCTGTTTTTCAGACAGTAAAATTTTACTCTGGTTTGAACCAAATCTAAAGCAATATATGTACTCTCTCTATCTCTCTATTTCTCTATTTTTTTTCTGGTATGTCCTCTATTTTTGTTTGACAAAATGAGAGTAAAATTATACTCTAGTATGTGCTTTGATTTTGTTTGGCAGAATGAAAGTAAAATTTTACTCTAATATGTGCTTTATTTTTGTTTGACAGAATGAGACTCTGGTATGTGCTCTGCTTTTGTTTGATAAAATGAGAGTAAAATTTTATTCTAGTATATGCTTTGCTTTTGTTTGATAAAATGAGAGTAAAATTTTACTTTTATCTTATGTGTTCTGTTTTTTTTTTTTTTTTTTTGACAGTAAAATTTTACTCTGTTATTGTGTACTTCTGTTATTTGTTTTCATAGCAATGAGTTCAAGCAATGAAACAAATTGCGGGAGACAAACGGTTCCATCATTTGATATTTTCCCATTTATATGAAAGGGTATTTCAGTTTTTTCACCATATTTTTTTTATTTGAGAGACTTTTGGAACTAGTATTTTATTACGTGGTTTTCACAAAAAAAATGCCCAATGGGGGGAGTTTTTCACTAAAAATCTCTTTTATTTTTATTACCCAAAAATATATTTAAAAAATACATTTTCTAAAATAAAGAATTTTTTTTTCATGAAGTACTCCAACACTATTTTCGATATTTCCTGTTGTGTTATTGTAACACACTACATCAATGTTAGAAATTAAGGTAAAAGAGCTAAACAGCCAAGACTGACTCAATAATTAAGCAGTTAAAGTAGTCATTTTAGGTAGGGGTGCAACTCGGGCAGGTTGGGTTGGGTTGGGTTGGGAGGTTATCCAAGTCTAGTTCAAGTTGTGCTGAGACTTGTTTAGGCCCACCCAGGCTTGAATTGTAACTTGAGGTTGTCTGCCCAAGAACGACCCCGAGTTAAACCCGAGTTGCCCGAATTATAAATGAATTTCAATTTTTTTTTTTGCAACTACATTATTAAATTATTAAAATTTGGCTCTATTTATATTTTTTTTATTATAGAAAATCATTAATATCATCAAAATAAATAATTTATATAATGTAAGAGAGATGCCGTTATAGTAGTCTTTATAATTTATGAGTGAAAATAAAAAAAAGAAGTAAGATTTTATTTTATTTGAATATATAATATATATATTCAATATGATTTTTAATAATCTAAATTATTTTAATATCATGTAATGGCTAATAATTTATATATATATTTAATATTTTTATATATCTATATATGTATAATTCGGGTTTCGAATTGTTCAAATTGTTTAATGCCTTTGCCAATACTGGCCCAAATTTAATTAAGATTTCTGAATTTTTATCCAAGCCTATATCGAATTTAAAAATATCTTATTCAAGTTCCAAAAAAATTTAGACTAAAGTTCGAATTGTTCGGATTCAACCTGTCCAAATTGCACTCCTATTTTCAGAGCTTCAATTTAGGTAGGCTGTCAAGTTACAATTCTCTTTGTTGAAATATATTTCGTATCTAAAAATAATCTTCTTGTCTACATGTCAATAATAATAATAATAAACAAATAAAAATTATCGTCAGTAGGCCACTCATGTGCATTCTCAATTCAGAGGGTAGAGATTACTCTCATCTATTATGGGATTCTTTTTTATTTATTTATTTTTTATTTTTTTATTTTTTTTCCCTTCTACTATTGAACTCTTTCCTATATTAATATTGTGTTTATTGATTTTGAACCTATGGGTATGTGTTGTTGGACTTTCTTTTATATAATTCTTCTTTTAATATATGTAAATAATCTCCGGCTGATTAACAAAAATCACCCGCAATTATGAATACTAAAAACACGTTGTCATTGAAGGCTTCAATCGTTAAAGTTAAATAAAAAAATGTGAATAAAACTAATATTTACATAAAATAAAATACAAATTAATATACTAATATTATTCAAATGTATAAAAGGGACTCGTATTGAGATTTCGTTCTCATACCTCCTTAAGGATTGGGATAGAGCTGTTGGGGTTTGAAAAGCCTCTAATGGTTTTTTCAAATGTAAAGAGCATTAAAGACGGGTAAAATAGTGTGCCATCTAGGAGTTATAAAAACGTGAAGGCCTAGCTTCCCTCCGGCTTATGATTAGATTGGAGGGTACTGTTAGGTTTGTAGGAGATCTATTACAGGTCTCATTTCAATAATGTAAACTGTCAATATGTAAAATTCGTTGAGTATTATATGCCTGTAAAAAATCATATTGATCGGACATCGATAATTACGTGATCAAATCACTTATATATATATATATATAAGGATGTTAAAAAAATAAACGGTTGATAAAAATTTGATCCGATGAGATAGTTATCGATATCTGATGAACATAATTTTTTATAGGCATATAGTACTCGACGAGTTCTATACAATGAATGATTCGGATTATCAAAACGGAACTTGTGGTGAGTCTCCACGGGCCCAACAATACCCTCCAATCCCTGGAAGAAAGCCCAGCCCAAACGAGAATAACTAGTTATTTTAACGTACTTAATAACAGGCTTCTTTAGAGGATTAATTATTTAGAAATCCTAGTATATTACGTGGTATTTTAAATTAACTACATAATGAAAATGTTCATATTTTCTGTTAGCAAAAAATATATATAATTCACTTAGGTGTCGTTTGGCAATTGAGTTGGGTTTTTGGCTAAATTAGTCACAAAAAGATAAAATAGATTAAAAAAATCAACAAGATAAATATCACATTCAAATCATAATCATACTTTTTCTCTCCAAAAAAAAAATAAAATAAAATAAAATAAGTCAAAAAAATTAATCCAAATGAATTTTTTAGCATGAGCTAAAATAACCAAAAAACTAAAAAGTTAAAGAATCAACCCAACTTTCTAAATGAAACTTTAATGTGTATTGTAATTTTTCACTGATTAAAAATATTATATATATATATATATAACATTACAAATTACTGGGAGAGAATTTAATATTTGTTTCATTTAAATAACCTATTGGAGGTACTCCTTATAGCATGGCAAAGTCAAAGTTAATTTCTATCTATCTATTTATAATTATTGTGACTCGCATTGAATTCAACTTACTGTCTTTTTTTTTCCTTTTTTTAACTTTAAAATAAAGGCTTTTGTTAACCTGCGTCTCAAGAACATAGGTTAAGAAAAAGGAAGAATAATACTATATGTATTAATTAGTGTATTAATTGATGATATGATATAATTTAAGAAATTTTTGATATTTATAATTTATATAATGGGATGAGATCAATAATAATATCATAATTAATATTGATAAATTAATTAATATACTAATTAGTGCATATATCATTACACCGTTCCACGAAATAACAAAAATTTAAAAACTGTCTAGACTAGAGCAATTATTTTATAATAAGACCAAAATGTTCTTGCTTTTCCTTCTATTTTACCCTTTTGCCTCTTTTACTTTTATAAACCTTTTCACCTTTTTCTCAAATTTAATATTTTACACTTAGAGATGGTCATTTTCACCCGACCCTCCCTGATGTAAATGGAGTAGATTTTACCCGATCTGTTGAAGAGATAGGGCAAGGACGGGTGTTTTTTTTTCCCTCACCCAAAGTAGGGTCGGGACAGATGGCAGGAGATGCACTATCCAATTCGAACCCGACCTGTACATAAATGTAACATAAATTAATATATAAAAAATAATAAGTCCAGAACTTCTGAGACTTCTCATCTCCTTATTAGGAGTCGAAAAGACTAAGGACCTTCAAATTTATTTGAAAAATCTAAAATTTCTGAAATATTGATTTGTAATTATGTTTCAAATCTAGGCAATGAATACCAATTCCAATCAAACAATCAAAGATAAATTGATACAGCAATTTAAGGTGGAAAGATCACAATTGCAGCGCCTTCAATTGTGATAAAAAAATTCATGGGCCAAAACCACAAAACAATCCACTAAAAAGACAAAAAAAGAATTACACATCGTACCCTCAATTACCTAACGAATTCATGCCCGAATTGAACCAATCTCGATGTGTCTCTTCCACCATTATCTTCACCTCGGAATTGTCTTGCCCAACATTGAATCCACAACGCTGATGTTGAATCTATGACGATGAGCCACTCCGGAATCCACCAAAGTTTCAGGCCCAAGTTCCTTGGAATCCACCGAAGAACAACTCTCTATTTTGTGAATAAAAGAAAACAAACAAATCCCTTGATAATGTTGATATAAAGTTCATGGATCTATTGATTACTCTTAAATCATTAAGGAAACACTCATAAAGCACCCTCTAATATAAAACACTTTATTTTTTCTTTCTCTTTGAAAATCTGGACAACTCAAACCCTAAAACAAGCAAAAACACACTTGATAGTAAACTGGATCACGAAGACCGCTCAAGCGCACATTTCACCGCTTGAGCGATGTAAATCAAGGCGGTGCAAAACATATAGGCCGACCGCTCGAGTGCAACTTTTATCGCTTGAGCAGTAAAACTTGTTTCCTAGAAGTTCAGATACTCTGTAAAAATACTAGATGATTCTTTTCTCCGCTCGAGCGCACAAATAACCGCTCGAGTAGTCAAACAACTTCGACTACATTTTTGCTTTTTGGTTCGGGGGCGCTGCCCCTTGATCCCACTTGGGTGGGGTGCTGCCCCCTGGACCCCTGCAAGCTGACTGGGAAACTCGATCCCTGTATATAGTTAGTGAAGTGGCAAACATGAAAGGATCAAAATCAAAAACTTCTCTGCATAAGCATAATTCGGGTCAGATTTGCACCTAAACACTTATAGCCTCACTGAAACAAAAGAGCGAATAATATTACAATTGCATTGAGTTTTGTTAAACGAGATTTCCAACTACAAAAACCTAACACTATTTATGATAAAGCAAGTCTCAAAATCTCATAATAATAACCTACGTTGGTAACTGTTTCAAACTTTTTCTGTCACGCCTCTGATTTACAAGGTCCGACCCACGTGAATAAACCTAAAACCAATAAGTAAAAGATGACAATTAGATAGAATACGATAATATCTCTCATGCAAATGGATACAATAAGGTCACATAATACATGTGTTCATTCGATTTCATACATCCTATATACACATCTAAGTCGAATGGATGTTATTACATTGAGATATGCAATGATATCATATACAAATGGTTCGCCCGCAGGCCTACATCATATACAATGGTGTAACCCTTACAAGAAAGGCATGGGGCCTAATAAGCAAAACAAATGGCCCAACGCCTACAAATAGTGGAACTGCCATACACAGCTCCAATCACAACTTCGACGACTCATTCCACATCCGTATAAGCAACACACCTGAAAAACATTTTCAGCCACATAGGGTGAGCATAAAACCCAGTAAGGAATATTTCAAAAACTAAATATGCTCCACTAGCATAAATGACCATGATACAGAACATATATACGATATGTCCAATCCATTCCGATTTCTCAACAAAATTCTTTTTTCATTCCAATCCTCAAAACCACTTGTCTATTCAAAATATTTTTTGAATTCAAAACATTTCTTGAATAAAATTCTTTTCCCAAACAAATTCGGTATATCAAAATACCAATCAGCAATTATATTGCTAAACCAAATGCGAATACATTGCTAAAATTGTTTTCAAAACATCCTTTTTCAAAAGACAAATGACAATAAATAAAATGGGTAAATCTCTAGGGTTAGTGTTCATAATATACAAGCCACTATGCCATTTTACTGGGATTATCCAAATGGATTGGCACCTACCGCACGGGTTTTAGGACTTTCACCATGGACATACAGGCCAACTTAATTCTGCTCTAACACCCCCTTATAGCTTTAAGGCCAAATATGTAATCCAAAATATTGTTTTCAAAATGATACAAATGTTCTTAAAACATAATACAAGACTTTCCAAAACATACAATTTTTGAGTACCAAAATCCATGACAGGCTTCATGCTATGAATGATTTCAGCTTGCCTAATCCACTTGTAGTTTCTAACACACGACAATGTTATCTTCCACCGATAGCCAAAATAGTTATCTGTAATGCAATAATTAAAAGATAACAATACGTTTACACAATCTAACATTTCGAAACATATATATATATATATATATATCCAATAACCCAATATTTCCCAAATGAGTAACAATATTCGTTATTTCCAAAAATCTTGTAACATTTTCTTTCCAAACAAATCCTTTTTCAGAAAATCCAACAAATTCAAAAAAACAATATCATTTAGGGTTTTTTTCACAAATTGGGGCTTTTCTACTTTCAGAAATCTATATACAATTTTGTATACCGAAAATAAATTTAATAGCAAAATCATAACCAAACAACCCCCAATTTGGAACAAACCCTCAACCCCAAATCATAATTTCAAAACTAACCCAACAACTACAAAATCTATATATCAAAATACACTACAAATACACTACCAAACTCACATCGCATTTAAGAAATAGACCTTACCACTTGAAGCGAAGAGAAGACAAGCCGAAATAATCGCTGATGATGAAAACACGATTCACTCAGATTAAAATGAAGCCATCGCTGAGCTCTACATTTTGGTATATGGAACTAGGGGTAGAAAGTGGGTAAAAATACATGAAACCCAAGCTTGAAAGCTTAAAAGGTTCGAAAATGGCGAGAGGGACAAAAAAGAGACAGAGAAAAGATCTAAAAAAGTGAGGATTTCAACCCATTGATGTGTTATATAATCCCACTATCTTGGGCGCAACCAAAAGCTCACGGTCGTAGACACCCAAGACAACTGGTCAAGGGCGCGACCACTCCAATCGTGGCCTGACACCGCGGCCCCTCGTGTCCCACGCACTCCTATTCTAGCCATTCGACCTAAAGGCCAAAACGGTCACGGTTTGGTCGCAACCCACTTGCGAGAGCGACCTCCAGCACCCCACATCACGGTCGAAGTTGTACTGGTTACAAGCGCAACCAACCAAGGTTGCAGTCTTGGGCCGCTGCCCAACAGCCCACCCCGAGGCACACCAATGGTCCAGATTACCCAGAAAGGCCCAAGTCACTTGGGACAACCCCGTATCTCAACCAAAAATGAAAATGGGTCGGGTTAAATAAAACTTCTAAAAAATTAAAGGGTTTTACTCCCACTTCATTCATTCAGCTGCTTGACTTATGAACTAAGATCATTAGTAGTATTCTTATCAATTTTTTTTTATATTAAATTATAAATATAATTATATATATATATATCCCAACAAAAGAAGAATTTATTGATCAAAATCAAGCGCATATGACAAGTACAATGTAATTTGTTGGCACCATATTTAAATCATCCAATTCAAAAGTGACACGTGGCAGGTAAAGGGTATTCTATGGTATTTGATGAGATAGTGAAAAGTTTCACCTTCGAAGATGCTCACGTGAGCTACAAATGCAAATCTTCGACTGGCAAATATGATGAGTAACATATGAAAGGCATGTGAAGAAAAGGTTAACAATGAGCAATTGTTAGAAGTTACATACGTACGAAGGGGAACTAATGGCCCTAAGAAGTGGCGACAAAGAAGGAGAGCATAGTGAAAGAGAACGACCTAACTGCTCTGAAGGCACCAAGTGAAGGCTATAAATAGATGAAAGCAAAGACTGAAGAAGATCCCCGACCAAATCTAGACTCTACGTCTTTGTCAATTTCATTTATCTTTAGATTTCTACACATTATTACTTTTACGCACTGCACTTACATTTCATAAGAGTAGGTTAGCCTTGTAATTATAGAACCCAGTTGGTTTAAAAGTTTCGAAATTGTCCTTACTAAAGGTAATATTTTGCAATTGTTTATTCAATTAATCAATTGCAATTTCTACCCAGTCTCTCCCTCTCATTCTGTTACAATTTGAGTTAAAGTTTTGGTTTATCATTTCAACATAACACAGTAAAGTCCTCATTATTCAGGCTAAGAGAATCTTAACACAATCGCTTGATAAAAATTAGCATTTATTATTTATAAGGACTTTTCAGATCCTTATTGGCATGCTTGAATTACATTTCTAACCTTCGAAGTGTCAAAAATAGCCAACATATATTTTTTGGCATGCCCAATGGAACCAATTTTGTGTTGAAAATATGGTTCAAACACGACGCCAAGGCAAAGAACATCTAGATGATGAAGATGTTGAAATACAAGAAGATGGTTTCTTGCTTCAAATAGCAGTCATAAGTGACCCCCCCCTTTCACTACTGGCCTACCTTTAGATGGCCATCAACGGGTAGAAGAAGATCCTCATCTAAGGATGGATACACCTACTCAACATATTGGTCATTCACAAAGCCAAACTTATGAACATGCACCCTCTCAAGGCCTAAACACTTGGTCAGAGTAGTCGGAACAGGAGTGACCCACTAATATTCACTCATAGTATGTCAAATGAACAATGGAGTAGAATGATATCCATAATGAGCCAAATAATGACTACAAACCTATAAAATTGGCCTAATTCATTTTGTGCTTCTATAACAACCCCGACTTGTGACTAGCTCATAATCTTTGATTAAGACTGCCTAACATGTAATTAAGAGGAAATTCTACGTTAATTGCATGTGCTATATGGTATTTGCATTTATATCTATCTGTTGTAGAAGGATCTGTTTGTATTTCCGATTCGATATGCGAATTGAAGGCCTTATTGGCATCCGATCATGAAATCGACTTGCTTTATGTGTAATTTTTAGAACATTATGGTAGGTTTAATTGAAATTCGATTCAGAACCAACTAATTAGAATAAAATAATGTCCATTTGATTAGTGGTAAGCCTAGTTAATTAAGATCCCTAATCAAGCCTATATAAGGCTTATACACCACTTTAGAGTTATCTTATCTTCATCATGTTGAGCCTCAAAACGTGAGAGAGTGAGAGACTAAGAGAATTGAGATCAAGCTTGAGGTTTGGAAAGAATTTGCTAGGACTTCGAGAATTGCTCAAGATTATCTCTAAACCTTAAGGAATTGAAAACTTTAGGTAAGAATTCCAGCCTCTAGTTTTGTAATTTAGTTGGTAAATGCATGGAATCAAGTGAAAGAGGTAAATTAACATAAGAATTGAGCTAAAGAATGGAATTAAGAATCAATTCATGCATGCATGTGCATTTCATTGCATTTTGAGCATGTTTTCTAAGAAACTCTCTCATGTATGCAACAATTTGAACTTAATTTGGAGAATTGATAATCTTTTCCATCATTTTACCTTATTTGATCATGTTTTGGAAGATTGAAGTTCATATCAACTCATGTATGTTATGCTTTCAAAGTTTCAAGTTTGGTTTTGGTATAATTGGCAAGTTTTTGGGCCTTGATTTTGCGAAATGATCCTTAATTCTTGGTGTGTTACAAGTTTAAACATGTTTTCTCAAGTTTTGGGACCCAAAGGAAGAGTTTTGAAGCTCTACACTTGAGTTTTCATCTTGAGCATCAATCTGGAAATTCTAAAATTCTGCATCATCGCTCGAACGATAGAAGCTGTCCTCGAGCGACCATTCTTTGTTTTGCACTTTCGCTCAAGCGACTAAATGTTGGCTCGAGCGTAAAATTCGAGCTCCCAGTACTTTTGTAGACATGAACCTGCGCTCGAGCAAGGGAACCTGCGCTCAAGCAAGGGAACCTGCGCTCGAGCAACTGCGCCTATTTTTGAACCTTGGCTCGAGCGACCAAAGTTGCATTCGAGCGTAAAATGAGTGCTCCCAGAAGTTTTATAGAATTTTGCAGTCTGCTCGAGCGACCAAAGTTACGCTTGAGCGAAGACCCTATTTTTAGAAATTTGACTAAGTGAACATATATTTTGACATCTTCATTGCATCTTAGGCATTCCTAAGCCTTAATTAAGACATAATAATGAGGATATAGATTAGAAAGACACCAAAATAGAAAAGAAATAAGTTAAGTATTTTTGGAATATGTGTTTCAATATGTATCTACTATGTGTTTGTGTAGGTCACGCGCTATAAACTATTCGATTCGTCTGCTTTATTTGTTTTGCTATTGGAGCTATCTGTGAGCAATAACTTTATAAAGTTGTGTTTAAGTTTAATTATTTTCTGATGATATGTAATGACCAGTTTTCTGAAATGCTATATTTTGTATGAATGAATGATTGTCCAAGTTTCTGAAATGTATTTGTGGCATCCTTAGCAATATCTGATATGTGTCCCTTTTATGGGTCATCGAAATGCCTTTATGGCCGTCCCTTTATGGGTCATCAGAATGCCTTTATGGTCGTCCCTTTATAGGTTATTCAAAAACGTCTTTATGCACATGAGTCATTGGAATACCTTTATGGCCGTCCCTTTATGGCCATCGGATTTGTTAGCGCTAATGGATGTACCACATATGATCATATGGAATATGTGAACTCTAAACACGAATATGAATATGAATTTGAATATGAATCTGTTTCTGATTTAAACTTTGTTATGGACATCATTCATTAAAACATTTACTCTGTTATTATTCACTGGGCTCTAGCTCACTGTATTATTTATGTATGTAAGTAATTAGACACGTGACCAGGCTCAAAGTTGATTGCCTGGAGTTCTGTCTGTCTGCCAACCATTATGCCTCCTGAGGAGATTCCTTTTGAGAAGTGGTCAAGTTTTTGTGAACCATGTTAATGATTTTTTGTATTTCTTGTGTTAAGTTTGGAACATGTCTTTCGTTGCCTGTATGTAAATATATATATATATATATATGGTGACGTGGGATGACGTCAATATGTAAATTAAGTTTTAAATTTTCTATCCCATGTATGTCTACACAGCTCTATGGACGTTATATGTTAGTATTTGCTTCCGCTAGCCCCTGTATTTTTTTTATTTTGTTCAGAGGCCTTTGGTAATCCCAGGATTACTGGCCGGTTACGATACTAAACCCATAATGCCAGGTTTGGGTCGTGACAGCTTCACTTGTTTAAAGAATTAATAATAGGTTGGAAAATATAAGTCAAAGTATAGGTCATATTTTAAGTAATAGGTGCCCTGTTCAAACCTCAACCCAACCTAGTGCAGTTCCTAGTAGTAGTCATAATAGTGGCAAAAATAAAGCAAGAAATGTACAATCATTCTACAAACAAGTTAGACTTGCACCTCCAATTGGTCTAGGGCCTTACCAAAGAGTGTCAAATGCTCAAGAAACAAATCTTGTGTATGTAGAGCCTCAAGTGTTACTAGCAAATACATCTGGTAATGCTACGTATTGTCAGTCTCAAACATAGAATACCACACAAATGGTGTCAAATCCAGTCTTTGACCTTACACTCGGGGGGAGGGGGCGATGGAACCTTTTAGGCCACCATTTGTGCCACTTAGGGAAGAAGAGATCATAGGGTATGAGCAAACACCAAATCTTACAATATATCTTTCAGATCGAATGGCGACACCCTTCGTGCAAGTCGTGCCAAGCTATGTTTGGTTTTGGCTTTCTGGCCAAAAAAACACAAAAGACAAAATTAGCTACATAAGCTAATAAGACAAAATGTCACATCCAAACCATAACCATTACACTTTTTCTTTCATAAAAGTCAAAAAAGCCAAAAACAAAAACTAAACGAGGCTAAAAAATTCAGGCTAAAATAGCCAAAAAGCTAGGCTATTTTAGCTCTTCCCAAACGAAGACGTACAACCTTAAGCCCCTAGACAGGAAATCCATCAAGGATATATGCCACATCAAGCCTAACAAGGTGTCCCTAATGTTATTCCTAGGGACTAATTCCTTAACATGGTGCCAGAAATGTGTGGTCCTATGGCTCGGGGGGTGCAAACACCAGTTTATAGAAAGCCGATTGGGTAGGTAGGTTGCATGAGTTTCCAAGGAAATATAAGGTCCCAGATTTTACCTTGTTTAGGGAGAGATGGAAACCAATCAACCATAGAACATATTGCTAGATTCACAGGACAGTGTAAAGAATACACGAATCATGATTATATGAAGTTTCGATTATTTCCCTGTTTATTGACTAACCTAACATTTGCTTGGTATAATGTCTATTACCTCGGATGGTTTAAACTTGGCCACAAATAGAGGAAATGTTTCATGCACAATTCTTCCAAACTGAGCGAAAGGTCACAATGGCTGACTTAGCAAGGTTAAGCCAATGGCTAGAGAAAAAAGCCACTCAATTTATAGCCAGATTCAAGAGGACCAGAAGTAAGTGTAGGGCGGTCTTTCCAGAGCCTGAATTTGTTAGATTGGCTTAAAATGGCTAAGAGTTTAGGCTTCAGAAGAAGTTTGATGCAACGGATTTTAAAGACTTAGTCGATTTGACTTATAAATGTGTCTAAGTACGAGTCGTTGCTAGAAGAATAACAGAAT
Source organism: Camellia granthamiana (assembly GCA_036172215.1). NCBI lineage: Eukaryota > Viridiplantae > Streptophyta > Magnoliopsida > Ericales > Theaceae > Camellia > Camellia granthamiana. The sequence continues at coordinate 52,313,076 of CM069905.1, read as the reverse complement.
AGAAACAATTCCTCATATAGGACCTATTATAGGGATCCTAAAATGGAAATAGATGCTGCTAAAATTGTAGATAATGAACCATGCATATGTGATGCCTTAGTTAAAAACAAAACTATAATAGATCATCAATTTAAAAAGAAAGAATTTCATAGAAAATACTCTTTCAATATTTCTAAAACTGATGAAATATTTGATCATTTACTAGAAACACAGTTTCTAAAGCTCCCTAAAGGAGTGGTTATGTAAACTTTGAATGAGTTAAATGGTAAAATGTACTATAAATGACATAATAATTGGTCTCATTTTACTAAACACTGTATTTGTTTTCAAGACAGCATTCAGGAGCAAATCAAGAAGGGTAGGCTTCAGTTTCCAACCAAGGCTAAGAAGGTAATGGGAATTGACAAAGACCCTTTTTCCAGAGGTAAATAAGGTGGAAGCTAATGTTGGAGTTCCAAACTCAATTATTTAGGCTTTGGAAAGAGGCTTGAATCTCAAAGAATTGGACGTTTTAGAAGTCTAGATGAATGAAATGAGACAAGAACTTACTTCGAAAGAAATAAAGTGATCCCAGAATACTGAAGAAATTGGCTTTTCCCATGTCCAAAAATAGTTTGATCACTCAGCGAATGCATGTACTGTGGAGACTTCGGTTGTCCAGAGGGTTTGCCCTAGGAGGCCTAAGCAAGCTGCGCCAAACTTATGCCCCATATGAACTAGTAACTCATTCTCAAAAGACAACTTGGGGTAGAGGAAAGGGAACGAGAGGATCATTTAGAGGTAGAACCCATGGGGATTCAAGAACAGACTCCCTCTACCAATCGTATAGGGAGAGAATAATTGAGAGAAGTCCAGAAGTTGGACCTTCGAGGCTAAGCACTCCTTATACAAGCAAAAGGCAAGCGTATTCTTAGGTACTAGGAGTTCCTGATTGGTTTGTTTTGTTGATCAGGCCTAAGGTAAGTCAGACTGAACCTCAACCGGATTAGAAATTGAAGATGGTTAAGCCACCTCTTGTAGCGCCTAACTAGTGGTTCATGCTAAAGGATCCAAAGAGTAGGCAGCTAGATTTGGTGTCCATTCTCTCTAGATCACAAAGGAGAAAGATCCAAAGGAAATTCACCAGGTGCCAAAAGGAATTCCAAGACTCTATCATAATAACCCTAAGAGAAGAGAATGGTAGAGACAATAGGGTTGAGAAAGAGCATGTGAGATACAATCGTGCTAAAAAAAAGATTAAACAGTTGGCTTGAATTCATACTGAATTAACAGCTGAAAAAAATGCCAGTCTAGCAGGCTTGTCTAAAGCCTTGATGGAAAGTGAATTTAAGTCGAAGATTCAAAAAGCCAGCTAGATGACTTAAAGGAAAATGAAGATATTTTTTTCGAAGCTATGATGGCTGAACAAACTAAGCTCGTAGATCTGAAATTGGCTATTGTAGCTGATTTTTTGCGCTCCTCAGAGGTGTTTAGTCTCCTCGAATGTGATTCCCTACAATTCGGACTCCCATGGTTCTGAATTTGGTTTCACAAGTGCAATGTAAAATAGAAAAAAAAAAGAATGAGAGTCTAAATCCAACAAATCTTAGAAAATTTATTAATCATCAGAGATGCCAAAAATGGACTGCATTACCAAATTTTAAAGTCGCCACCTAATATTTTTAGAAAAATTAGGAAACCCGTGACTCATGCCAAAGGCCATTTGTTCGTCATAACCAAAGTTGTTTCGACTCAGGAACTTAGGTATGAGAGGAGAAGGTCATGAATCGAGCACCCCACTCACCCGATCAAAGATCAGCCTCTACTAAGTCATAATGTGAATTTTATGAACATTATATGCTCATATTCTGATTATTAATATACTAATATTACTATGAGAAGCAAGCAAGTATTGACCACGTCACTTACTTTGGAATGCTTTGATTTCATGCTTTTTTTAAAAGAGTTTTGAATATGTGCAACTCAAAGGAAAAGCGAACTCATATGTACAATAATCAAAGTCATTCCAATCTAAGTAAAATAACCTCCATCCACAGCATTCATAGAGATATTTCAAGTAAGTGATTAGCCTCATGGTAGTATGCTCGACATGGCAACACAAACACACATGCGATATACTCAAGCAAAAAATGCTCACCTAGTTCTCAAACGAGGCAAGCCAAGGAAAAGAAGATAGTTAGGAAGATGCATAATTCTAATATGCAAAATGACTAATGCAACACATACACATATGCAACTACTTAATTCGGCTATGAACATGTCATATGAATCCACTCAAAGTAAGCGACAATGCACGTATTCAAATAAGAAATAATCAATGAGATCAAGTATAATGAGTCGAACCCTAACACATGCAAAAATGGATACAAATCATGGTAATGATAAAATAAAATATGATGTTATACAATTACGGTAAGCATGTAAATAAAAGGGAGAAAGAAATGAGGGTTGGAAGACATACACCAAGTGTTACAAATTTGCCCTTGCACAAGAGGGTTCGAATGTCCTAATTAACTAATTATTACAAACATAAATGAATGAACTGATTAACTAATTACTAACTAATTATTACAAAATATGAATCTCGAAGCTACTAATCTAAAGGACTTGAATGAGGGGTAGGAATCGCGTGTGCACTAGCGAGAACATCCTCCGGAAACCTCTCTGTTTGTTGCTAGAAATTGCCCTGTTCGCAGTCAGAAAACAGTTCTGTTTTGACCTGAAGATCTGCTCTGTTTTGTTGAAAAACCAAATGAACTGGTCGGCCATACAAGGGGATGGTCGGCCGGCCGGCCACTATTTCTAGAGGAAAACCTGCTGTAACAGAACTGGGACATAGTAAGACAAAGGATTTCTAAAGGATGTTTATTCCTTCTGCCCTTCATTATCATGAAGATATTCAAGGGAGGGGTAGATTTGTTTATTAAATCATAACTATCGCAAAGTTGTTGCATGATGATCTTAGAAGCGATAGGAAAAGGCTTTACTAAACACAACGAAAAACAAGACTATTCTACTTACCTCTTTCCTATCACGAAGTTACTTCAAGGAAGCGATGGACATACTTCATAAACCATCAAACATCACAAGATAATATACGATGATCATAGAAGCGTCTAAGATAAAAATATAACAACTCAAAAATTGTTGTAAACTCTTCTTCCTACTCATGGAATAAGGATGAAACATCCATTTCCATATCTCAAAAATGAAACTAAAAGAGAGCTAACAACACGTTTGACACAGAAGCTATTACTTAGCTTCAAGGTGTACAACAATAGTATGAAAGCAAGAAATTTGTAGCTATTTAATCAAACTTGTGGCAAGGTGGCTAAGTTATAACCCTTCCACAACCACAAGGTTCCAATATACATAAAAAGAGCTATAAGGATCAAAGTAAAACAATCAACTCAAATGGATTGGCCGCTATATCCTAAACATCCCAAATCCGTAAGGGCTTACAACAATACAATTTATAATATTTAAAGTATAAATTAAACACTAAACAACCCATAAACACCACACAAAAAAAAAAAAAAAAAAAAATAGTGTTAAAAGTAAGAGAAAGATAGAAGAAAGAGAGTAATGAATAAGCTATAGTAATCAAGCCTAAGGATGGATAGCTAACCCCTCCACTTTTTGTAACTTTTACTTGCATATTTCAGCCTCTCCAAACAACTCAAAAACAGTGTGTAAAACAAGAAAAGAGAGGAAGAGAATGAAAGAGAAGTAAAGAAGAAAATGCGAAGTTATACCTCTTGAAAAGAGAGGTAAGTTCTTAGTTAACAAACTAGATTCCAAACAAACTCAAATATCTGAAATAACGTTCGAAACTTCAGCAAAAAGCTTCAAGTTTGAGCTTTAATGGTGTATCTATAGTGTATCTATATTCAAGAGGGTGGAGAAATGTTTTGGAAAACAAGCTTCTAAGCATCTTGGAAGTTTTTCTAACCCTAAACTCAGAGGGAAGGTGCTGTATTTATAGAATTTCAACCGTCTTCAAACAGAAATATCTTCAAAAGGGAGTAGTTGGCCAAATCCCGTGCATGGGAACAGCCTGCTGCTGCAAAATATCTGCTTCACTAAATATGGCCGACCAGCCAATCAATTGTACGGCCGGCCCAATAAAGTGGTCTGCTTGGTCAATTTTTGGTCTTGCTGCTTTTTGAGTGGTTAGGCTAGAAAAACAAGTTTTAGTGCAAATGGGGTGCAAGGTTTAGGTTCGAAGCTCAAAGCTGAGTTCTTTTGCTAAGGACTCGAAATATTGCACAGTTAATATTTCATCATCGAGTGTTTGGAAAGAAACACCCAAATCTTGGGGGCGGTCAAAATAGGGTGTCTACAGTTATTCCTATGGAAATAGAGGGAGGCCAGAAGTCTGAAAACAGCTTAAAATCTTCGAAGGGGTCAGAGGCATAAAGTGAGCCAGTCCAAATTCAATTTGGCTCATTACTGCTATTAACATAAATATGGTATCTGTTTTGCCTTGCAAGCTCAAAGCAGATCCCAAGGAAAAGAGATACGCATCCATTGAAGAATGGTTTGAATCAGATAAGAAGGCTTCTGTCCCAAAGACTGAGATGGTAGAGGAGAGAGACTCCAAAACACAGTGGACATAGAGGTTCAAGAGGCTATGCCTTGCTATCCTTTTGAATACCCAACTTTAAACATGACTCAATATATCAAGCCCTTGTACATCAAGGCCCATTTTGATAGAGTATTAATGAGTAAGGTATTGGTGGACAATGGAGCATCTGTCAACCTGTTGCCCAAGGCCACTTTGAAGAAGTTGGGTTTGAAAAACTGAAAACTCATTCTATCTAGCAGCTCCATAGCAAGGTTCACAAGAGACAAACAAATGCCCCAAAAGATCTTACCGACTAACCTTAATGTGGGGTCAAGAAGCTGTGTAACAACTTTATTTGTGGTGGATAGCAAGGCCAAGTATAATGCCCTGCTATTAAGAGATTGGATACATACTAACAAGTGTGTGCCATCATCATTACACCAAAAAATCATCATTGCCCTAGGAGATAGAAAAATATAGGAAATACAAGCAGTCCCTCAGCCATTCATAACTTTTGCAGATTTCGCAGAGGCAAAGCTGTATGAAGAGGGAGTGATACCTCTAAATGTACTAAAAGCTTAGGGTAGGAATATGGAACATGGTACAAACAAAGAAGTGGCTTATCTAAAACAGAGGATCCAAGATGGTTTGGATTAGCTAGCATGCAACAAAGATGAGTCAAATGACTAGCTCTGAATCAGAACTAATGCTACAAGCCTTATTATTGGCTTTAAATAACTTATTGGCTTTAGATATTGAAGCCAAAATTCAGGAAGATGAAATTTTCTCGGCAAACTTTGCATATGAAGATGATGAAGGGAACAACAAGAAGTTGAATCACCTGAAGAAATAAAAGAGTCTAAAGTCCTAAAAAGCTTAACAGCTAAGATTCAAGACCCTTTGAAAGAAGTAAATTTGAGAGGAAAAACAATTTCGAATCCAAACTTCTTAGTGATTGAATGGATCCAATTTCTAAAGCCAGATTGTTGGCTTTATTGAAAGAACATAAAGGCTGCTTTGCTTAGGACTATAGTGAACTACCTGGATTGGATAGGCAGTCAGTGGAACATAGGTTTCCTATTAAGCCCAACTACAAACCACACAGGCAAAAGCCTCGAAGGATGAGTCCAGATGTAACTCTCAAAGTCAAGGAAGAAATTTTCAAGTTATTAAAAGTTGGGTTCATCAGAATGGCTAGGTATGTTGAATGGCTTTCCAATGCTATGCCAGTTGTTAAAAAAATGGAAAAATGAGAGTCTGTATTGACTTTCGAAATCTAAATTTTGCAACTTCCAATAATGAACATCCAATGCCAGTGGTGGAGCTACTTATGAATAGATCAGTAGGACATACCATTTTGTCTATGATGGATGGGCATTCTGGGTATAATCAGATATGCATAACTGAGGAAGATGTTCACAAGAAGTTTTTAGGTGCCCAGATAACTTGGGAACCTTTGAATGGTTGAAAATGCCTTTTGGGTTAAAGAACACTGGGGCAACCTATCAAAGAGCCATGAATACCATTTCTCATGATCTAGTTGGGGGATTTCTAGAGTGTTATGTTGATGACATTACAGTCAAGTCACAGTCCTCCGAAGATCATTTGGCAAATTTGAAAGTTTCATTCAAAAGGATAAGGCACTATCAGCTTAAGCTCAACCATTTGAAATGTGCTTTTGGTGTGTCTGCTAGTAATTTTCTGGGATATATGGTCTACAAGATAGGAATCCAGATCGACGGAAATAAAGCCAAAGCCATCATGGAAGCTAAGCCACCTACCTGTAAGAAAGAATTGTAAAATTTGCTTAGACAAGTTAATTTCTTTAGAAGAATTATTGCTAACATTGCCGGTAAAACTAAAGTCTTTTATTCTTTATTGAAGCTTAAAGACCATGAGGAGTTTAGATGGTAAACAGAACATCAGGCAACATTTGGAACCATCAAAAGCTATTTGGCTAAGCCCCCTGCAAGCCCTTAAAGTTGTATATAGCAACATAAGAAGAATCCATTAGAGTCTTATTAGCTCAAGAAAATGAAGAAGGCAAAGAGCAAGCAATTTATTACCTTAGTATATTTTTAAATTCATGTGAATGTAAATACTCAGTTATTGAGAAATTATGTTTGACATTGTATTTTGCTGCAATCAAATTAAGATATTACCTTTTGTCTAGAATTGTACATATAATTACTTCGATTGATCTAATCTAGTACATGTTGACAAGGCCTATATTGAGTGGTAGGATTGGTAAATGGGTTTTAGCTCTATCAGAATTTTGCCTCAAATATGTTCCTCAAAATTTTGTTAAGGGACAGGCTTTGGCAAATTTCCTTGTTAATCATCCATGCAATGAAGGGCAAGGAGACTAAAATGATATAGACATGGTCAGTATTTTGCCTTGGAAATTATGGTTTGATGGTTTGAAAGCCAATGATTTGGTCAGAGTGGAAGTTGTAATTGAATCTTCAACTGATGTGCAAACTAAACATAATTTCAGGATAAATAGACTAGATTTCTCTAACAACCAAATTGAGTATAAAGCTTTAATCATAGGGTTGGAACTACTGTTAGAATTAAAGGCAAAAGTTGTAGAAGTCTTTGGAGATTCCTAGTTGATGGTAAACTAGTTAAATGGTATTTTTAAGTGCTGAAATCATGGTTTGATACCATATTATGTGGCTGCTTTATATTTGAGTTATCATTTCAAGGATCTAGTAATATCACACATCCTTAGATTTATGAATGAACATGTTAATGAAGTAGCATAGAAAACTTCGAATTACAAGAGAAGAGGTGAATATGAGGCAAATTCAGACACTTATACCTTTGCAAGAAAGAGGTTTAGTTATGGAAGCGTATGCATTGGATGTACCAGAAGAAGATTGGAGATATTCAATTATTCAATATTTATCCAGTCCAGACGCGAAAACTAGTAGAGCTATCAACGTGAAATTTATAAATTATATTTTATATGATGGTAACCTCTACAAGAGAGAAGCAGATTGACTCTTATTAGAATGTTTGGGTCCCAAAAAGGCTAAAATAGCCATGGTTGAAATTCATTAGGGCATTTGTGGTGCTCATCAGTCAAGGGTTAAAATGAGATAGTTACGTTTGTGCTTAAATACATATATGTGACATCATATTTATGTTAGTCTTACGTCACCGACACAGATACAGTCAAAGGGACTTAGCCCTAAAAACAGAGCATACAAAAACTATTCAGACAAACAGAAGAAAACAAAACTTAAAACTTGCTTGCAGAAACACGACCACACTTTAATTTGGGAACCTCCTCAGAAGGCACTGTAGTTGGCTGACAAAACCGATCTCCAAGCAACCATCACTAAGCCCGGTCACGCACCTGACCACCTATATACATAAATAATACAGTGAGCTGGAACCCAGTGAATAACAACAGAGTAAGGGGTTTATGAATGATGTCTAAAATAGATTCAGAAATCAGAGTTCATATCAAAAACAGATTCAGATTCACATACTTATCCAGAAGTCATAAGTAGTTTTATATGGTACATCCATTAGCTATCAGATCAAACTGGTCAAGAGACCCGCATGCATAGTCAATACTGACGACCATAAAGGTCAATATCTTGTACACAAGTAGCCATGGTATTGTATCCCCTAGGCGAGGGCCACGTAAACATAGGCCACGCTATTGTTTCCCCCAGGGCAAGGGCCACATAATCATAAGCCACAATATTGTTTTCCCTGGGCGAGGGCCACGTGCATAATGGCCACAGTATTGTTTCTCCCGAGCAAGGGCCACGTGAATTAAGGATGCCACAAATATATTTCCACAAAATGGACATTCATTCATGACTCATAAAATAGCATTTTAGAAAACAGATCATATCATTTCAGTTAGAAAATACTTATAATCAAATATAGCTTTACAGAATTGTTACTCATAGATAGCTCCAATAGCAGAATATTCAGAATAGGTGGATTTGACAGTCTATGGCGCGTGACCTACACAAACACATAACGGATACACATTGAAACACATACTCAGAAAACACATAACCCATTCCTATTCCTATCTTGGTGTGTTTTTAATCCTTGTCCTTATTATTATGTCTTAATTGAGGTTTAAGAATGCCTAGAACGCAATGAGGATGCCAAAATGTAAGTTGAAGCACTTAGCCAAAATTGTGAAAACAGGGCAGTTCACTCAAGCACAACTTTGGTCACTCGAGCGAACCCCTTGGTCTGCAAAACTTCTGAGAGCTCTCATTTTATGCTCGAGCTCAACTTCCTTCACTCGAGCCAAAGTTCAAAAATAAAAGTGGTCACTCGAGCGCGTGTTCTGTCGCTCGAGCGAAGTGCTCATGTCTGCAAAGTACTGTGAGCTCGAATTTTACGATCAAGCCAACTTTTGGTCGCTGAGCCAAGGTGCAAAACAAAGGGTGGTCACTCAAGCGCAGCTTTGGTTGCTCAAGCGATGATGCAAAATTCTAGAATTTCCAGATTGTTGTACAAGATGCAAAACTCAAATTCAAAGCTTCAAAACACATCCTTTAGGCCCAAATCTTGAGAAAACATATCTAAACTTGTATAACATCATGAATTGAAAGCCATTTCACAAAATCAAGGCCCAAAAGCATGTGAATTATTCAAAACAAATCTTGAAACTTGTATAGATACAACATGCATGTAATGATATGAATTCTTTTATTCCAAAACATGATCAATTGAGATATTTAGCACAAAAACATGTCAAATTCTTAAAACAAAGGCAAGATGAACACATGCATGTGAGAATCCTTTAAAAACAACTTCAAAATGCCATGATATTTACATGCATGCATGGATTGAGCTTAAATTCTTGTAATTCTCTTAATTTCTTGCACTAAGTGACTCAAATTCATAACTTTAGAGTTAAATTACCTACCTCAACTCTTCAATTCGGCTCTATATATCTAATCCCTTGAGTTTCCAAGACAATTCTTCCAAATTCCTTCTAGTCTGTCCAAGTCTTCCTTAGTTCCCTCTTGTTTGATCTCAACTTCTCTCCCTCTCTCTCTCTCTCTCTCTCTCTCTCTCTCTCTCTCTGTTTTGAGGTCAAAAAAATGAAGAAAGTGTATGTATATGTGTCCTAACACTCACATTAGCCTTATATAGACTTGATTAACATTAGGCTAATTATGTGTAATTAATTCTAATTATTTGATTTCAAATCAAATTCTAATTAAACCTACCATAATATTCCAAAAATTCTAAATAACACATATATGTAATCAATTTCTTGTTCAGATGCCGATAAGGTCTTTAATTCGCATACCAAACCAAAAACATAGACAGACCTTTCTACGACAGACAGATATATTCACAAATAACACATGGCACATACAATTAACTTAGGATTTCATTCTAATTACTGATTAAGCAGTCTAAAGTAAGGTTTATTAGCTAATCACAGGCCAGGGTTATTACAGCTACCAAGCGTGCCAAAAATATGGGATGATTAGGCATGTGCCAATGGATGAATTGCATTCAATAATTAAACTTTGGCTCTTTAGGGGATTGGCAATGGACCTGATCAGAAATATTCACCCTTCATCTTGAAAGTATCATTGTTTCATTTTAGTGGCCACAGACTACTTTACAAATTGGGTTGAAGCAAAACCTTATAAAACTATACACCAAGGTGAAGTAATTAGCATCATTGAAGATTTAATTCATAGGTGTATCTTTATTCAGTTGTCCTATTTTTCCTTTATGACGGGTTCAGTTACAAGATAGATTCAATTGTGCATCTCAAGGGTTGATTTCATGTTGGTCGGGAAATGGTAATTTACAAAAATAGATTTTGAGTATTTTTAATGAAGTTGACTAATTGTCATGAAAATTATTCCATGTTTTTGTAAAATCCAGACAATTCTTTAGACCAAAAATAGAAAATGATCGGCGCTCATATCTTACATGATTGCAAAACAGAGAGTAGAACAAGCATGCTAATTTAACTCTCATGATTGATCAAAATCTTTTTAGCAAAAGAAACAAAGAAAAAGTCAAAGTGATGAACTAGGGGCACAGTCAAATCAGATTTCCTATCCTTTCCCTACACTTTCGAGTCCTTGTCACCAAGGTCAGATTAACTTGGACTTTTTGTTTAAATCGAGCACTCGCCGAAAAATGCATAGTAGTTGTCTCCAACGATGTTCTTCAATCTGGTGGTCGACCGGTGATGTTTTGTTTTGTGTCCATTTTATTCCAGCAAGTGTAAAGAGGTGCGCTTGGGATGGTTTTTGCTTTGTTTTCCTTTCCTTGAGTTATATTTTGTGTTTTGGTCAGTGATAGGCTCGACATTCAGTTCAGAACAAAATGGTTTTCATGCTCAAGTGCCATTCATGCAATTCAAATTTGCAAAACAAAACTCTTTTTTATTAAATGTTAGGGATCAAACACCAATAAAAGTTGTACAAAAGAGAGTTAAAGCTATAAGTGCCCACTCCCAAGCAAAAATACACCAAAAGAAAAAAAATAGTAAAAATACCAACAAAAAAAAAAAAAACAAACAAACAAACAAAGAATGCAAGCATTGTTCTCAGTTTCCGGTGAGTTGTGTTTCCGGCAGCAAAGGGGTACAGACTAATGCCTTAGTTTCACCATCCACTCCTATTGACATTTGCCTCGCCACATCTTTACTCCCTGGAAGCCCTTGAAGACTCTACCTCAGCATTGGCAGAGCTTCCAAAAGAGATTACTCCTCGCTAGTCGTCAAATGAAAAGCACCAAAGAGCTCTGAATTGGCCCACGGAGGTTGCCTGTCATTTCAGCTCTTTGTTTTCCTTTTCGAGTTGCTAATCTCTTCTCGAGCATCCTTGTACATATGCTGGAGTAAGGAGAGTTGTTCATTTAACCGATGTACTTTACTTGCCCTACCCTACAGCCGGCGGGACTACTTGGAGACCGCGGTCACAGTCTCCACACAGGATTTCAAAGTGTAAGAGTTGGCCTCAATGTCAGACTGTGTTGCCATCAGTTGCTTGACTGGCAGCGCATGAAAACTAAAAATAGGGACAGTAGCAGGGGCACTCTATCGAGGCTTAGAGGGGTTGGTGTCAATAATCTTTATCGGGGAGTCATTAAGGTCTAGGAAGAAGGAAAGAGTACGGTGGGATGAGGTCATGAAAGAGGAAAATAACGCCAAAAGAGAGAGTTGCAGAGTGATTTTACAGTTGTTGGTTTTGCTCTGCCTTTCCCTCATAGATTGTCCTCAAGAAGAGGAGGAAGAAAACGAAAAAGAAGAAGAAGCCAAAGGAAAGGGATTGCTGAGGCAATTGTTGAAAATCATGGCTGGTCTAGTTATTGTCAGTCAGGCGCCGTGATTGTTGAAATCGCACGCCAGACACAACATTCGAAATAGACGAAGGAGGGAGAGAGAGAGAGAGAGACATATATTGTATATTTATATATATATACCATATGTATATAATATGTATTTGTGTACCTATATGCATGTGTCTGTGTGTATATGTATATGTATATGTATATAATATGTATATGTGTATTAGTATGACTGTATGTATCCATATATGTTTGTATGTAATACGTATTTTGTATATCGTTTGTATGCATATATGTATATATGGTATGTATCAAAAAAACAAGAAAACAAAAACAAAAAATCAAAAAAACAAAAGCAAAAATGAGAAATAATTGTGAAAAAAAATAGAAAAATAAAAGAAAAAAAAAATCATTTTGTGTATTCATCTGTTTTTGCATCATATCATCATATTGCATATTGCATGTCTCACATTGCCTTTTCATGGTTTTGCATTCACTAACACACTTGCACTAACTATTATATCTATCATGCATGGTTACAATTGTCACACTATTGCATCACTTGGCTACAATCTATTCACATCACTTGCTTACAATTGTTCAAACATTTAGTTACACTATTTCTCCTTTACCCGATTAAAACCCATTCCCTATTTCGTATTAAGGTACAGTCTAGGTCTCGCTTATTGGTTAAGACCCTTTTCTCCTTTATCCGGTTGAAACTCATCCCCTATTTCATATTGAGGTACGATCTAGGTCTCGCTTGTTGGTTAAGACCTTTTTCTCCTTTACCCGGTTTAAACCCATCTCATATTTCGTATTGAGGTACGGTCTAGGTCATGCATGTTGCTTAAGACCCTTTTCTCTTTTACCCGGTTAAAACCCATCCCTTATTTCGTATTGAGGCACGGTCTAGGTCTCGCATGTTAGTTAAGACCCTTTTCTCTTTTACTCGGTTGAAACCCATCCTCTCTTTCGTATTGAGGTACGGTCTAGGTCTCGCATGTTGGTTAAGACCCTTTTCTCTTTTACTCAGTTGAAACTCATTCCCTATTTCATATTGAGGTACGGTCTAGGTCTCACTTGTTGGTTAAGATGCTTTTTCTCCTTTACTCGGTTTAAACCCATCCCCGATTTCGTATTGAGGTGCGGTTTGGGTATCGTTTCTTGATTAAAACTTTCATTTCCTTATCTCATGTGAGTGTGTTTTGATTGTACCCATTGTTATGCTTCATATCATTTGTACGAGGCTTGCCTCGCATATTACCTATTGCATGGCATTACATAATCATGAATTTTCAAAAGAAAACAAAAAAGACTTCACAAAGTGTGTAAGTCCAACTTTCAAATTGCATTAGCATATCATTTGCATTTTTCCCCTAAACTATGCTAGTTTGATTCCTTGTAAAGCGATACGTAGGCAACTCTCGAGTTCAACCAACTGCATTTGCATCTTGTTTATTTGCCCAAGTCTTACAGCCTTGTTAAAAAGGTCGTCTTCGGGCTTTGACATTTACTCACGTTATGAAATAACTTCGAGCTCTGTTAAAGATGGGCAACTATAGACACCCCATTTTGACCGGCCCTAAGACATGAGAGTTTTCTTTTGATTACCCGATGACGAAAATAAGAATGTGTTGTTTACAAAATTCTCAGTAAAAAAGATGAAATTTGAGCTTTACTCTCCACCCTAAGCCTATTTTGGCCAAGTGTTTTGGTCCAATCGAGCACCAAAGCAAAGCTGGACTAAATCGAAGCAAAACAAACATTTTTTACCCTAATAGGTCGACCGCCCCGTCAACCACCTAGTGACAAATTTGCCTAGATTTTTGTTGGTTCAGGTGGGGCACTTCACAAACCCATTTTTTGACTCATTCATGCATTGAATGCATACATACTCAGCCTCTATTGCCTACTGTTTGATCCATTGAAGATAATGCACAATTTTTGTCTTCCATTAACTCTATTTTGGTACTTCATTAGCTCCATTATCTTCCCTAAATGCTTCATTAGCTCTCCACTTTGTCTTCCACCATTACTCCACTTGCATTGCCTATATAAGGAGAGCTTAAGTCATGAATTTTGGAGATGGATTTGAGAGAAGAAGTGTAGAGAGAATGTTGAGTTTGAGAAAGAAAAGTAAGCTTTGAACAAAAGAGAGTGTTATCTTGCCAAAATAGTGAAGTTGTCCTTAGCCTTCATATATCTCATCTTCCCTTGCATAACACCACTCAAGAAATTCATTGAAACCAAGTCCTTAAATTTTGATCAAAGAGAGTGTAATCCTTGCCAAGTTGAGAAAGATTAAAGAGTGATCATACACTTGAAACCAAGTCCTAAAATATTATTTTGTTGTAATATTTTCCTCCTCTCTCTTTATTTGGTTTGTAATTATTTATTCAAAGTATTGTAGTAATTTCCCGCCCTGCTTCTTTTTATCCCGTTCTTTTACTTACTTTCCTTATTTGTACATAAACATCATGTTTTGTCTTTTCATCATATGCATGCTTTGCATCCATGTTTTATGCATCTTGATTCAGCTAAATTTGCATCTATGGATTTAATCAATTTTTATTTGATTATGTGCGCTAATTTATATTCTTGAGATGATTCATATCTCATATATTAGAAGCCGAATCTTTAGCTGCATCTCATGTGTGAATTGCATTAGAATTTTGTATATAAGATCATGCATATTTCACTAACTTTGTTTTGTAGCTATTCGCGAGACGTCGGTAAATATGTAAGTTTTTATGTTTTAGCATTCCGCTTGTGTGTGTTTTTCTTACTATGTTTAGTATCTTACAATGAGGCTACTTGCTTATTTCATATAACTGTATGAATGCCGCTAGATATAGGTTATGTCGCTTAATTTGGAATGATATTGGTTTTCATGTTTGTTCACTAAATTTCTTTGTGTTGTACATCTTCAAAAATATTTCAAAACACATGAAATCAAGTTGTTTCAAAATGAATGACATAGTCTATACTTGTTTGCTTCACATAGTAAATTTTAGAATTTATTAAGTCAATCAGAATGAACATATAAAGTAAATAAAACTCATATCATAGTTTAGTAAAGGTTGATCTTTGCTCGGGTTAGCAGAGGTGCTCAATTAAAGACCTTCTCCTCTGATACCTAAGGTTCCAAACCAAGCATCTTTGGTTACGACGAACAGTGGCCTTGGCATGAGTAATGGGTTTCCTATTTTTTTTCAAAATATTAGGTGGCGACTCTAAGGTCTGGTGATGTAGTCCATTTCTGCCAAAGGTTTTGTAATAAACACGGATTTTCTATAAAAGTTTTCAAATCTGGACTCTCATCTATGACATTGCACTCGTGACATTAGATCAAAGAAATCGAGGGTTCGAACTGTTTAATGCGCACGGGTATCTCCCGAGCATGTTATAGTTGTTTATATGTTTCTCTCTTCAAATTAGGTCGGGTTATTTCAAGAAATACTCACATAAAAATAATATAAAGTTTAAACTAGGAAAAACACTTAAATATTGGCTCCCAAGTCAAAGAATATTTTTGAGCCAGAAACCTTGTGGGGTATCAAGAATGTGTTGATTTTTTGGCCTTTAAAAGATAATTTTGAAGCTGCGAATTGCTTCCAAAACCATGAGAAACATTAATTATTTTAATTGTTAAGATGATTCCTGACCTTCAAATTGTAGAGTAATGCAAAAACTGGACTAAAAACAAACTGGTGCATACAAAGTTCGTGTAATTGAAGAGAGCCTTCATTTCATTGAATGATTTGAAAGATTACAGAAAGATGGTTTTAGTCTCATAAAAGTAAGGAAAAGGAAAAGTTACAAGCTCATGAAATTTGATCCAAGAATTCGTTATGAGTTCCTCTTCTTTCTTCAGCCTTCTTTAATTTCGTCTGTGGGAACTTAGTAAGGATATATGGCCAACAACGAACAAGAAGTGAGGATCAAGAATGACATTTGCAGTGAGGAGGAGGAACATGTGGGTCCTAACACTGGAGAATGGAACAATAACAAAGAAGTACAGGAGGTCAACCCCGAGGCGAATAATGTCGCTCGGGGCTGAAATGGAAACAAGAAGGGTAGTTGAGATGAGTACTACCATGAAGGCGATCTCCAAGTATGAAAAGATAGATGCCTGAGAAGGGATGATAAACTGAAGGATATGGTGAAGAAGTTGACAAACTTGTAGCTAGTAGTCAACTTCATGATACAGAACAACATGATGCAACCAGCGTTTCCCTTACAGGACACACCGGCACCAGCAGCCAAGGCTAGTGTCCAGAAAGAAGCACAAAATGCAGTACCAACTGTCCCACTACATGCTAAGGAATAGGGAAGTTCACATCAGCAATCACGAAATGCTAGGAGGATAGAGTCTGTGCGAGGAGAATCATAGAGAACACCACGAACAGAGGAGTCCTATGTTAGGGGATCTCGGCAGGTCCAAGGGCAAGGCCTTTGTTTTGATGATGTGATGGATGTGGAGAAGTCCAAGAGAACGTATCCTAACACCGGAAGCAACATGCCAAAGAGGCTGAAGTTGATCTACAGTCCAGCTCCCGAACGAATGAAGGAGGACCTGAGAGATTACCTTCAAAGGAAGAGACATACAGTCGAGATCACATCGAATTTCCAGTCGAAAACGCCATTCTTGGTGGAATTAGATACGTTCGAAGCACCAAAAGAGGTTTAGCATGCCGAGATTCCAGATTATGATGGTAAGTCTGACCAGAACTTTCAGGTCGGCTTATGTTTAAATTCAATGGCTTTGTGAAGTGGGAATGAGCAGCTATTGTGCAAAGTATTCCCATTGTCATTTGGGGAAATAGCATTAGATTGGTTCCAAAAACTCCCGAAAGGAAACGTAAAGAGTTAGGAAAGCCTGACCGAGATGTTTGTGGTCAGGTTTGTTACAAACAAGTTACAGGCACTAAGGGTAGACTCCCTACTGGCTTTGAAGATCAGCGATGGTGAAGGTCTTAGAGCCAACGCCAAGAAGTACTATGAAGTTTACAATTAGATTCCGGCATGTAACCAAGAACTCACAATCGTGTCCTTTAAGAACGGCTTAGATAACGATCACCCACTTCGACAGTCGCTTGCGAAGACACTCCTGAAGAGCATGAAATAATTAATGGCGCGGATCGAAAAGTACGCCAAGGCAAAGAAAGACAAGAAAGTGAAAAAGACAAGTACATCAAAACAAGAAAGGAGAAACAGCTCGCAAAAGCGAGGCCGAGAAAATACCGATGTTGACAGGCTGGAGTTAGGGTTGAAATCCATGTAGGCAGTAAGTACTGTTTCCAAGATCCCCATCTATAAGGTCTTGAAGAGAATCAGGAACCAACCATACTACAGGGCACCACAGAAGACCCCGGGGGTGTTCATGGGTAGGAACTCTAGGAAGCATTGTGTCTATCGTGAGGAAAACGAACACATGACCCAAGAATACCGGGCTCTGAAGTCGTACCTGGAAGATTTAGTCAGACATGGACACCTGAGAGACCTAATCGATGAAGCAAAAACAAGAGAAGAGTAGACGAAGCTAGCCCAGGCACCAACAGCACCACCACCACTACCACCATTACAAGCGGAAAGTCCACAGGTAATCAACGTAACTCACTCGAAGGTCAATAAGAATAATGTTCGAAAAGAGACTCAGAGGACAAGGCATCTGCATCATGTCTACGAGGTCCAGCAGAAAAAACCCAAGACAAATGGACATTAGGGGCCTATGATATCCTTTATTGAAGAGGACCTTGATATGGTAAAACATCCGCATAACGATACTCTGGTGATGACATTGAAAGTAGGAGACTGCCAAGTGAGGCGTATCTTAGTTGATCAAGGAAGCTCTTGTGACATCATGTGCGCAGATGTTACAAGGAGCTTGGCCTCCACAAGGATGATTTAGAGCAATTCGACAGCTCTATGGTCGGATTCAATGGGGCGCCGACATGGCCTCTGGGAGCCACGAGTCTAGAGGTGCAGGTAGGTACCAAAAAGTTAATTATAGAATTTACCATGATAGATACCTCCTTCCCATACAACATCATTCTAGGAAGACCTTGGCTGCATGCAATGAGGGTTGTTCCCTCAACAGTGCACCAACTGTTGCGATTCCCAACTGAACAAGGGATTAGAGAAGTGAGGGGAGACCAAGTACAAGCAAAAAATTGCTCTATGGCGGCAATAAAGTACACCTATAATATGAGAGAAACATAGACAGCAGAGATTGAAAGCGAAGACCGAGAGGTCTTCGATGATGTCGGCAAAGAACCTGTTGACAAAAGTGAAGAACCCTTGAAAAAGGTTCTTGTATAGGAAGGCGATGAGGAACAATTCTTCCTCATTAGCTCTGGCTTAGCCGAGGAAGAAAAAAGGAAAATTGAGACTTTTTTTAGAGAGAAAATAGAAGTGTTTGCTTGGACACCCTATGAGATGCCGGGGATTAATCCCGAGGTCACCTGCCACAAACTTAACGTGGATAGGTCAGCCAAGCCAGTGATTCAGAGAGCAAGAAGACCAACTTTGGTCCATATGTAGGCAGTAAAGGAAGAAGTGGATAAGCTGCTAGAGGTACAAGTAATCTGAAAAGTGAACTACCCCACCTGGTTGTCCAATATGGTGGTAGTAAAGAAGAAGAATGACAGGTGGAGGGTCTATGTAGACTTCACTAGTTTGAACAAAGCATGCCCGAAGGACTGCTTTCTCCTACCCAAGATTGATCAACTTGTTGACGCCACATCAAGGCATGTAAGAATGAGCTTTCTGGATGCATACCGGGGTACCACTAGATAACAATGTATGCCCCATATGAAGAGAAGACAGCATTCATTACCCCCAAAGGACTTTACTGTTATAGGGTGATACTCTTTAGGCTGAAGAATGCAGAGTGACATAACGAAGGTTGGTTACCAAGATGTTCAAGCACTTAATTGGAGAAACTATAGAAGTCTACATTGAAGACATGGTTTTCAAGAGCAAGAAACCAAGAGATCATCTAACAAACCTAAAGGAAGTTTTTTACATATTGAAGGCATACTGGCTTCAGCTAAATGTCTCAAAGTGTGCACTTAGGGTAGGATCTGGTAAGTTCCTGGAGTACTTGGTAACCAGAAGAGGAATTGAAGCGAGCCCAGATCAGATCAAAAAAATCCTTGATCTGAAGAGCCCAACAACAGTGAAGGAAGTTCATATTTTGACTGGCAAAGCAGCAACCCTGAACAGATTCATTAGCCAGAGTTTAGGTAAACGTAAGCCATTCTTTTAGTTATTAAAGAAAGCCATAGACTTTCTGTGGACAGAAGAATGCGAAGTCGCTATAGCTGACTTGAAAAGGCACCTAACAGCAGCACCGGTATTGTCGAACCCGGTACCAGGAGAAGAGTTATTCTTATACTTAGCAGTTTCAGACCACGCTGTTAGTGTCGTGGTAATCCGAAAGAAAGAAAGAGAATAGAAGGCCATATGTCAGCAAGACCTTGGCCAGTGCAGAAATGTCACGACCCAAACCCGCCCCTATGGGTTTAGTACTGTAACCGGCCAGTAATCCGAGATTATCGAAGGCCTGCTTACCAGTAAAACAGTAATACCGAGTTCAGGGGCTGGCGGAAGCCAAAACAGTAATAAAAGATGTCCAATGAGCTGTGACAATCTGCATGCAAAAAGACTTTTTATAACATATTTACATTCAGAACAATACAGTATATACATGCATCATTTACAGGTATTCAGGTTAGGGACCAAGTCCCCATCACAACAGTACAGTACAGTTACAGTCTATACAGTATTGCAAAAACAGATACAAAAAAGGGGGGAAATCTAAAACACCCCTAAGCAGCCCTAGCTTGGCAGTACATGGAACCTCGCAATGAGGCACGGTAGTTGGCTTTGACAAAACGGGAGCTTAGCCCGACGCTCCTAGCAACGGTCCGGTGCCTATACACCTACATATATATATGAGCAGTGAACTAAAGCCCAGTGAATAACATATGCGTAAAGGGGTTAAGAATGAATATCCTTTCAGTATTGAAAATAGTCATTTGTCAGTATATCAATCATTCAGTTTGTGGCTCATATTTCATGCCATAACAGTCATTCAGAAACTATAATAGTCATATGTGGTACATCCAATAGCAAAACAGTACAATAGGTCTTAACAGACCGAACAGTCAGTTGATGGCCATCATATCAGTAAACAGTAGTGGTTCCAACATGGGAACCGACAGAGATCTCTATGACAGTAGCAGTACAGTACAGTAACAGTAAGTTGCTATGGATGCCACGAATACAGTTCACAAATAGGACAAACATTCATTCAATAAACAGTGTTATTTCATAAAGCAGTTCAGTCATTCGTTCAGAAAGTAATTTCAATTGAACGTATCTTTACAACATTGTTACTCACAGAGTTCTGGGCTATAGATAGGCTAGTGAGCGTCCTCGGATGCCAACCCTACACAGTTACAGGACGAACACACACTAAGTCACATACTTGGGAATCGAAGACTTAGTCCCTACTTAGACTTGGTGTGGTTCTTCATCAATATCCTCATTAAGATGCCTTAAACTAGGCCTAGGAATGCCTGGGATGAAATGAGGATGCAAAGATGCACTCAAAAACACTTTTCGAAATTTTGCTGAAACAGAGGTCCCGCTCGAGCGGACATGCAGACAAAAGATCCCCGCTCGAGCGGACTGCAAAACATGGCAAAAGTACTAGATGCACGAAATTCACGCTCGATGGGCGCTCGATACCCGCTCGAGCGTGAGACACAAGTCCTCGCTCGAGCGTGCATTCCCCCGCTCGAGCGGACTGTAAACACATGCAAAGTACTGGTTACTCGAATTCCACGCTCGAGCGCCACTTTCCCCGCTCGAGCGTGAGTCCAAATTCTGGAAATTCCAGATTGAACCTTCAAGCTCAAAATCAACTTTTAATGCATCAAATTCGATCCTTTGGGCCAATTTTCTGAAAAACACTTATAAATTCATAGTATAACATGATTCAAAGCTCAATTTTTGAAATCAAGGCCCAAAGGTGAGTCAATTAAACACAATTTCAGAGAAGTTTCCATGAACATGAAGAACAATGCAACCTCAACACATGCATGGGTTCCTTGGAACTCCAATGTGCTAAAACAAGATCAAATACAAGATTTAACTTCAAAACATGGTGAGTTCATGGATCAAGACCCAAAATACGAACATGCATGCAACAATTTTCATGAAACAACTTCAAAAGTTCATTATAAGAGCATGCATGTATGATCTAGCTCTCAATTCAACATTGTAAACCAATTCTTAACTCAACTCACTCAATTACCATGAACCATGCAAGAACTAACTTGAATTCACAAACAAGAAGGTAAATTTCCTACCTTAGGTCTCCAATTTCAATGTAGAAGTTCAATTTGCCAACTCTCTCTTCAATTCTTTCAAGTTTTCCCAGCTCAATTTGAGATGGAATCAAGCTTTCTTCTACTCTCTCTCTCTCTAGTCGGTTTGTCTCTCAAAATGGCTGAAGAAGTGTTGTGCCAAAAGTGTATGAAGTGTGATTAAACAAGTCCTAGAATTGTCCACTAAGTGGCAAAATGGTAGAGAAGTCTAACTTAATTAATTTAGCTTTATTTAATCTAATTTTATCGTACTAAATCACATTTCAATTAAATATACCATAAAATCACATAAATCCTAATCAACATGAAGCACTAATCAATTTCAGATTCGGCCGCTGATAAGGCCTTCAGTTTACAGTTTAAACATAATACATGAATAGATAATTCAACAGTCAACAGATAGAAATGCACTTAAGCTATACACGCAATCAATCAGTTCAGGATTTCAGTCAATCAGTCATTTAACATGCTTATTCATAGATTAGCACTAATCAGTGGTGAGGGTTGTCACAGTCTCCCCTCCTTATAAAGAGTTTGGTCCTCCAAACTCGAGAGTTACCTTCATTTTGGAAGAAAACAGGATTCAGTGGGAACAATTCAGGATATCTCTTGATCATATCGTCTTCCCTTTCCCAAGTGGCATATACACCACCATGGTTTTGCCAGTCAACTTTCACTCACGGAATCTCTTTGTTCCTTAACTTCTTGATCCGTCTGTTTACAATCTAAATAGGCCGTTCTTCATAAGTGTAGTCATCACTTAGCACTACACGGTTAGGCTCAATCACATGGAAGGGATCCCGAAGGTAATCCCTCAACATTGAAATATGGAACACATTATGCATATGCTCCATTTCAGGAGAAAGCGCTACTTGATACGCCACCGGATTGATTTTCTCAATAATCTCATACGGTCCGACATATCTCGGCGCTAGCTTGCCCTTGACTCCAAAACGAGTCTGGCCTTTCATCGGTGTTACTTTTACAAAAACATGATCACCTACTTCGTACTCCCTGTCTCGCCTTCAGACATCCGCATAACTTTTCTGTCGACTCTGTACAATTTTCAGTCTCTGTTGAATCAGTTTCACTTTTTCGGTAGTTTCGTATACAATTTCGGGCCCAAGCAAAGACCCATCTCCAACTTCTGCCCAGCAAATCGGAGATCGACATTTTCTGCCATACAAAGCCTCGAAAGGCGCCATACCAATGCTCGAATAGAAACTGCTGTTGTAGGCAAATTCAGCTAAAGGTAGATGACTTTCCCAATTTCCCTAGAAATCAAGAACACACATCCGCAGTAAATCCTCCAGAGTCTGGATGGTTTTCTCTGACTGACCATCTGTCTGAGGATGGTAGGCACTACTCAGTTTCAATTCAGTACCCAATGCAGTTTGCAGATTTTGCCAAAATCTCGATGTAAACTTCGAATCCCTATCAGAAACAATGGACACAGGCTCTCCATGTAATCTAACAATCTCATCAATATAGATTACAGCCAATTTGTCCGCATTATAAATCGTTTTGACAAGTAAGAAGTGAGCAGATTTAGTCATATCAACAATAACCCAAATTGAATCCATACCTTTACTGGAGCAAGGTAAACCAACAATGAAATCCATAGCGATATGTTCCCATTTCCACTCCGGTATCGGTAAAGGTTGCAGTAAGCCTGCGGGTCGTTGATGTTCGGCTTTAACTTGTTGGCAATAAAGACATTTCGACACAAAGTCAGCAATTTCTTTCTTCATCCCCGGCCACCAGAAATTCAGTTTCAAGTCTGGGTACATTTTCGTATTCCCCGGATGGATAGACAGTTTTGAATTGTGGCCCTCTTGCAGAATTCTTCTTTTCAGTTTAGAATCACTCGGTACACACAATCTTTCCTGGAATTTCAACACATTATTCTCAAATTTGAAATCCGGCCTCGGTTTGGATCCCCGTTCTTTAATGATCTTCTTCAAGAAGTCATCCTGTTGCTGTTTCTCTTTAATTTCCTCAATCAGTGCCGGTTGAGTAAAAATGGCGGCTAATGTTCCGCCTTGTTCACGCAAAACAATCTCAACTTCAAATTTTTCAAGGTCACAAAGCAATTCTTTCTGCCTGGTGAGTAAACAAGCTAAATTCCCAATCGATTTCTGACTCAGTGCATCAGCAACAGTGTTAGCTTTCCCCGGATGGTACAGAATTTGCAAATCATAGTCTTTTATTAGTTCTAACCATCTCCGCTGCCTCATGTTCAGTTCTTTCTATGTGAAGAAGTATTTCAAACTCTTATGGTCTGTATACACCTCACACGTTGCCCCATAAAGGTAGTGACGCCAAATCTTCAGTGCAAACACTACTGCAGCAAGTTCCAGGTTATGGGTCGAGTAGTTCTTTTCATGTGGTCTCAATTGTCGCAATCACTTTACCATTCTGCATTAAAACACATCCCAAACCCTTATAAGAAGCATCACTATATACAGTATAACCATCTGTACCTGAGGGTAAGGTGAGAATCGGTGCAGTCACTAGTCGAGTTTTCAACTCCTGAAAAGCTGATTCCCTCTGGTCAGTCCAGTCAAATGATGTCCCCTTCTGAGTTAGCTGTGTCAGTGGTAGGGCAATTTTGGAGAAATCTTTGACAAACCTTCTGTAATACCCGGCTAAGCCTAGGAAATTTCGGACTTCGGTGACATTTGTCGGTCTAGGCCAGTTCACTACTGCTTCAATCTTCTGTGGGTCAATTGTAATACCGTCCTTACTGATTACATGTCCCAAAAACATCACACTATCAAGCCAAAATTCACATTTAGTCAGTTTAGCATACAGTTTTTGTTCTCTTAGGGTCTGCAGGGCAATGTTCAAATGACGTTCATGTTCTTCCGTGCTTTTGGAATAAATTAAAATGCCATCTATGAAAACAACTACAAATTCATCAAGGTATGGTTTGAAAATTCTGTTCATGAGGTCCATAAATGTAGCAGGTGCATTGGTATCTCCGAAAGGCATAACTAAGAATTCGTAATGTCCGTACCTCGTTCGAAAGGCAGTCTTTTCAATGTCCCCTGGTTTGACTTTCAATTGGTGGTATCCAGATCTAAGGTCAATTTTGGAGAACACTTGGGCACCCTGTAACTGGTCAAATAAGTCGTCAATGCGAGGCAATGGATATTTATTTTTCACTGTTACCTTATTCAGTTCACGGTAGTCAATGCAGAGTCTCAATGAGCCGTCTTTCTTTTTCACGAATAAGACTGGCGCGCCCCATGGTGAAGTACTGGGCTTGATGAACTTCTTATCTAACAGTTCTTGCAGCTGAACTTTCAACTCTTTCAATTCGGTAGGTGCCATTCTATACAGAGCTTTAGATACAGGCTGTGTACCCGGAATCATATCAATGGTGAACTCAATCTCCCTATCAATCAAATCCCCTGGCAAATCATCTAGAAAAACATCTGGGAATTCTCTGACTATAGGAATACTGTTCACATCAGTTTTAGCATCAGTAGGTACAGTCAATACAGAACATAGATACCCTTTACACCCCTTTCTAATCAATTTAAAAGCTTTCATAGATGAAATCAAATATGGGAGAGGCACTACTCCAACTCCATTAAACACAAATTCAGGCAATCCAAGTAGATGGAAAACAACTTGTTTTGTTACACAGTCTATGGTAGCATGATATTTTGTTAACCAGTCCATTCCTAATATCACATCAAAGTGATCAATATTCAGAGGCAGTAAATCAATATACAAATGAACATCCCCAACAATAATTTCACATGTAGGGTACATATAAGCACAAGTCATGGATCCCCCAACGGGTGAAGATACAGCTAATAAGTAATTCATGGGTTCCAACGGTCTATTCAATTTTTGCGAAAAAGCATGCGATACATATGAATGTGTAGACCCCGAATCAATCAGAACATAAGCATTTTGAGCACAAATTGAGAGTATACCTGACACAACGGTCTCGGTATTCTGTATGTCTCCCGACACGAGTGCGAACACTCGGCCTTGCCTCATAGGCTCTTTTCCAGTCGCTTTAGGGTTGGGTTTTGGTGCAGCAGTTGAGGCTGCGGCGCTGGCTGCAGCTTTACTATTGCCCGGAGGAGTGGAAGGGCAATCTTTAACCATGTGGCCCATCTTGCCACACCTGTAACAAGCACCAGAGATTTTATAACAAACCCCCTTATGATTCTTACCACATTCGGAGCAGGGCGATATGGAACGGTTTCCTTGACTAGAACTAGTCGTTGACCCTGTATTCTGCTTTTTGTTCAATGGATTGTTTCGGCCTTTCTTAAACTTAAAACCCCGTCTTTTACCACGCCATTCAGTTGCTGGTACTTCAGTCTATTTCAGTGCCTCGATGTTTGACTCGGCCATTATTGCTCGGTCAAGAACATCTACATACTTCAGTAGTTTCAGAACATTTATTCTATCAAGTATTTCCACATTAAGGCCGCCCTCAAACTTTCTGGCCTTTTTATAATCGGTGTCCACCATGTGTGGTGCATAATGGGCAAGTTCAGTAAACTTTGACGCATACTCAGCCACGGACATGGTACCTTGTTTCAACTGTTCAAACTCGGTTACCTTGCGGTCTCTGACACACTGTGGGAAGTATTTCTCAAAGAAGGCTCCCTTAAACTGAGCCCAATTCATAGCAGTATTGGTGTCACGGACCAGCATCCACCACCTTCTAGCCTCTTCTTGTAAGGTTAAGGTAGCCAGTAGCACTTTGTGTGCCTCAGAACATGGAAACACTTCAAATAATTTTTCAGTTTCTAGCACCCACGCTTCGGCCTTCAATGGTTTAAGGCCTCCTTGAAAGGATGGCGGTTTCATTTTATTGAACTTCTGTGTTAGAGCAATTATGTTATCATTCACATTCGGTTCCGGCTGTATCGGGGGAGGTGGGGGCTGTTGGTTCTGTTGTTACTGTTGTCTTAAGGCTTCGGTCAACAGTTCCACTGTTCTTTCTAATCTTGTCATTCTGGCATCAAATGATTCAGTTTCATTGGCAGTTCTTGCATTATCCATTTCACTATATGCAACATAGTAATAATAAACATAGGGAGTTGCATACTTTGAACACATTAACACATATATTCATGTCATGTCCACACACATTTTTCATGCTCATGCAATGCCCTATTACTTTTCTAGGACATCCTATAGCTCATTTGGACACGTGTGTGCGGTATAACTCGTGGTTTAATATCGCTCTGATACTACTCTGCCACTACCCAAACCCGCCCCTATGGGTTTAGTACCGTAATCGGCTAGTAATCCGAGATTACCGAAGGCCTGCTTACCAGTAAAACAGTAATACCAAGTTCAGGGGCTGGCGGAAGCCAAAACAGTAATAAAAGATGTCCAATGAGTTGTGACAGCCTGCATGCAAAAAGACTTTTTATAACATATTTACATTCAGAACAAAACAGTATATACATACATCATTTACAGGTATTCAGGTTAGGGACCAAGTCCCCATCACAACAGTACAGTACAGTTACAGTCTATACAGTATTGCAAAAACAGATACAAAAAATGGGAGAAATCTAAAACACCCCTAAGCAGCCCTAGCTTGGCAATACATGGAACCTCGCAGTGAGGCATGGTAGTTGGCTTTGACAAAACGGGAGCTTAGCCCGACGCTCCTAGCAACGGTCCGGTGCCTGTACACCTACATATATATCTGAGCAGTGAGCTAAAGCCCAGTGAATAACATATGCGTAAAGGGGTTAAGAATGAATATCCTTTCAGTATTGAAAATAGTCATTTATCAGTATATCAATCATTCAGTTTGTGGCTCATATTTCATGCCATAACAGTCATTCAGAAACTATAATAGTCATATGTGGTACATCCAATAGCAAAACAGTACAGTAGGTCTTAACAGACCGAACAGTCAGTTGATGGCCATCATATCAGTAAACAATAGTGGTTCCAACATGGGAACCGACAGAGATCTCTGTGACAGTAGCAGTACAGTACAGTAACAGTAAGTTGCTATGGATGCCACGAATACAGTTCACAAATAGGACAAACATTCATTCAGTAAACAGTGTTATTTCATAAAGCAGTTCAGTCATTCGTTCAGAAAGTAATTTCAATTGAACGTATCTTTACAACATTGTTACTCACAGAGTTCTGGGCTATAGATAGGCTAGTGAGCGTCCTCGGATGCCAACCCTACACAGTTACAGGACGAACACACACTAAGTCACATACTTGGGAATCGAAGACTTAGTCCCTACTTAGACTTGGTGTGGCTCTTCATCAATATCCTCATTAAGATGCCTTAAACTAGGCCTAGGAATGCCTATGATGAAATGAGGATGCAAAGATGCACTCAAAAACACTTTTTGAAATTTTACTGAAACAGAGGTCCCGCTCGAGCGTGGGTTTCTCCGCTCGAGCGGACATGCAGACAAAAGATCCCCGCTCGAGCGTGACTTTCCCCGCTCGAGCGGACTGCAAAACATGGCAAAAGTACTGGATACACGAAATTCACGCTCGATGGGCGCTCGATACCCGCTCGAGCGTGAGACACAAGTCCTCGCTCGAACGTGCATTCCCCCGCTCGAGCGGACTGTAAACACATGCAAAGTACTGGTTACCCGAATTCCACGCTCGAGCGCCACTTTCCCCGCTCGAGCGTGAGTCCAAATTCTGGAAATTCCAGATTGAACCTTCAAGCTCAAAATCAACTTTTAATGCATCAAATTCGATCCTTTTGGGCTAATTTTCTAAAAAACACTTGTAAATTCATAGTATAACATGATTCAAAGCTCAATTTGTGAAATCAAGGCCCAAAGGTGAGTCAATTAAACACAATTTCAGAGAAGTTTCCATGAACATCAAGAACAATGCAACCTCAACACATGCATGGGTTCCTTGGAACTCCAATGTGCTAAAACAAGAGTAAATACAAGATTTAACTTCAAAACATGGTGAGTTCATGGATCAAGACCCAAAATACGAACATGCATGCAACAATTTTCATGAAACAACTTCAAAACTTCACTATAAGAGCATGCATGCATAATCTAGCTCTCAATTCAACATTGTAAACCAATTCTTAACTCAACTCACTCAATTACCATGAACCATGCAAGAACTAACTTGAATTCACAAACAAGAAGGTAAATGTCCTACCTTAGGTCTCCAATTTCAATGTAGAAGTTCAATTTGCCAACTCTCTCTTCAATTCTTCCAAGTTTTCCCAGTTCAATTTGAGATGGAATCAAGCTTTCTCCTACTCTCTCTCTCTAGTCGGTTTGTCTCTCAAAATGGCTGAAGAAGTGTTGTGCCAAAAGTGTATGAAGTGTGATTAAACAAGTCCTAGAATTGTCCACTAAGTGGCAAAATGGTAGATAAGTCTAACTTAATTAATTTAGCTTTATTTAATCTAATTTTATCGTACTAAATCACATTTCAATTAAATATACTATAAAATCACGTAAATCCTAATCAACATGAAGCACTAATCAATTTCAGATTTGGCCGCCGATAAGGCCTTCAGTTTGCAGTTTAAACATAATACATGAACAGATAATTCAACAGTTAACAGATAGAAATGCACTTAAGCTATACACTCAATCAATCAGTTCAGGATTTCAGTCAATCAGTCATTTAACATGCTTATTCATAGATTAGCACTAATTAGTGGTGAGGGTTGTCACAAGAAACTAGGTACCTGCCCTTGGAAAAGTTGACACTTGCTCTAATAATGGCTTAAAAAATACTGAACCATTATTTCCAAGCCCACAGGATTGTGGTACTGACAGAGCATCCACTAAAGTCTCTGCTACAATATAGAGACTTGACATGCAGAGTGGCGCAATGGGTTGTAGTTCTAGGTCAATATGACTTAGAATTCAGGCCAAGAACAGTGATAAAGGGTTAGGTTTTGGCCGACTTTGTTGCAAAATTCACTCTAGGTAGTTACCCAAGATCGACACCGGAGAACCTTGGCTTAGGGTGCCCGGGACAACTAAAGGAGAATCAGTTGGGACCACAGAATCCCACGCCGACCAAATAGAAAAAGAGTGAAGAAAAGTTAAAACCCTGCAATTTTTACGTCGGCGACTCCTTTCGTCTCTTTGTCGATGATAGTTCAAACCGATAAGGAGCGAGGGCAGGAGTGGTTTTGGTTTCACCAGATAGACGAATGACAGAACAGTGTATCCGTTTGGGGTTCAAGACCTCAAACAACGAAGTACAATACAAAGCACTGATTACTAGCTTGAAACTTGTTGCAATAGTGGAAGCCAATAAGGTGGTAGTCTTTTGCGACTCCCAGCTTATTGTAAATCAAGCGACAGGAAAATACATAGCCCGAGATGAAAGGATGGTGGCCTACATGAATGAGGTCATCAAGTTACTTACACAATTCCAATGCCGTTGGCTGTAGTAGGTCAGCCAAGATAACAATAATCATGCTGACGCCGTAGCAAACCTAGCTAGTGTTATAAAGTCAGGCGAGCTAAGAATAATTATGATGGATTACCTGTCTGGCCCAAGTATTGAACCTCTGATAATAGAGTATGAAACAATGTGCGTGGAGTTGGGTCCAAGTTAGATGGATGCCATAGCTATGTTCTTAAAAGATGGCAAGCTCCCAGAAGATAGAAGGGAAGCCCACAAGATCAGACTGAAGTCGGCCAGGTTCTGCTTGTCAGTAAAAGGCCATCTGTACAGGAAGTCTTTTACTAGACCTCTACTGCGATGTGTACACCCATCCCAAGTAGAGGACTTTTTGTACGAGATTCATGAGAGAGTATACGGAAGCCATACAAGGGGAAGATCACTTGCTCATAGAGCTATATCGCAGGGATACTGGTGGCCATACTTGTAGAAAGATGCCAAAGCCTATGTAAGGAAATGCGAGAAATGTCAAAAGTTTGCACCTTTGATATACCAGCCAGCTGGAGATTTGAACCCAGTATCTAGTCCTTGGCCATTTGCCCAATGGGGCATAGATCTTGTTGGACAACTGCCTAAGGCAACTGGATAAAGGAAGTTATTGCCCGTAACAACTAATTATTTCACACAGTGGGTGAAAGCTGAACCCCTTACCAAAATCCGAGATGTAGATGTGAAGAACTTTATCTGGAAAAATATCATCACAAGATTTGGGATCCTGAGAGCCGTTGTGGTGGATAATGGTACCCAATTTGACAGTAAGCTGATCAAAAACTTATCTACAAAGTATAAGATTAAGAACTATTATTCAACTCCCAGCTTTCCCCAGAGCAATGGTCAAGCCGAAGCGTCGAACAAGACCATCTTGGATGGAATCAAGAAAAAACTGGAAGCTGCCAAGGGCAAGTGGGTAAAGGAACTGCCTAATGTCCTATGGGCATATCAAACTACGCCGAGAAGATCTACTAGTGCGTCTCCTTTTGCCATGGCTTATGGCATAGAGGTTGTCATTCCACTAGAGATTGGTATTTCTAGAATTAGAACCCAGGGAGTGGAGAATGGAACAAATAAGGAATTCTTTGCTCGAGATCTAAACCTTATTGAAGAGAGAAGAAAAAAAGCAGCGATTTAGCTAGGGGCATACCAGTAGCAATTTGCCAGGGCATACAATAAAAAGGTCAATTCGAGAGAGTTTCACGTTGGAGACCTCGCATTACAAAAAGTTGTCAGCAATAAGAAGGATCTCAAAGAGGGAAAGCTTGGCCCAAACTAGGAAGGACCATACCGCATCATCTCAGTCGCCGGCAGTGGCACATATCGACTTGAAGACACTGATAGCAACGAATTGCCAAGACCTTGAAATACCAACAATCTGAAATTTTTCTATCACTGATTGTTCGATTTTTTCTCCTTCCCATTGTAATTTAGATTAGTTTTTAATCGAAGTATTAATAAAATACTAGTATCGATTTTGTTTTTTACAAAATGTTGATTGAAATTTATGATTGCGAGATACGATTGAGAAAGTTATAAAGTGATGTTCCCGTGATGAATACAACGATTAACTTAGGCTTGTCATGATGGTAGAGTTGGGCTAAGTACAAAGGCAATGTTTCAGTATGAAGCAAGGCGATGTTTCCATCGTGAACAAAGCGACTAACTTAGACTTCCCATAATGGTAGAGTTAAACTAAGCATAAGACAATGTTTCAAAGTGGAACAAGGCGAAACTATCCATGTTTTGGTCAGTTCGTGAGAAAAGCCAAGGTAACTAGTACTTTCGGTATACTAAGGTCAAGCCTTAAGTGTTTAGTATAGGCAAGCCAAACACGATGACCTCGGTCATAGATGTCCAAATTAAACGTAGGCAAAGACCAGGCGATGCAACCTTAATGTGAACAAAAGTGATACTTAGGTTCACATTAGAGGGCATGAAGCATGAGTGAATATAACACATGTAAAAAAATTTAGAAAAATTTTACAAGTTAAAGTTATCCGAGATAAATGTTAGAGATACTATCTGAGATGATGCAGGAAACATGAATGAGTATAACACTTGTGAAAATTTTTGGGAAACATTTTACAAGTCGAAGTTATCCGAGATAACTATCAGAGACACTATACGAGATAATTGATCAGTTCTAATCCAAGATAGTGTATCCGAGGTATTATGATCCGAGGTGAGGAACCAAGTTGTCAGACTCGGAAAGATAAAAGAAATTCTAAGTATAAAAGCATACAAGAGATAAAGACAATGAGCATACATCAAGAAGCATTCAAACACTTAGACATAAAAGGAATTGCATTGAAGGATAGACTTGTTCAGTTACAAAAAATGGTACTTTGGCCTGACAAAAGCAGAAAAGATTACAAAAGTTCAAAGAAAAATATAAAAATTCCTAAGTATCAACATGATCCTTAAACTGTTCCGCCTCGGCAATTGGTGTTGTTTCAGCCTCAACAGACAGCTGGGCAGACTTCTCAGCTACAATCTCAGTGTCTATTTTCAAAAGAGTTTGATCCAAGCTCTTTACAACGGCGGTAATCTCGGCCTCAGAAGTGTCGGTCTTCTTTGGTGAGGTGCTCTTAGAGACCTCATCCCCATCCTCTTCAGTTAAATCCGAGACTTTATCATTCAGAGTAAGGGATTTGGCCACAGTAGCGACGTCGGCTTCGGTTTCCTCCTCAGCGTCAGCCTCTTCTTCTTCTGCCTCACCATCAGGCCAGTTAGGCGAGAGAGAGAAAGGCACGTTGAGTCGGTAGATATCACGGAGAGGCGAGTCCTCGAGGACGGATAGCTCCTTTAGGGCTGCTATCCAACCGAGATAATAGCCTTTGTTGCAGGCCAGATTGACTTGTTGTTTGTACTGGTCCTGAACATCGACCTGCCCTCCGCATAGACCTTCTCATCGGCTTTTTTAAGCTCAGCCTATTTGGTATGCAATGCCTCTTTAAGCTTTGCCTCGGCTTCTGCCATTTTAATTTCTACAGCATTGGCCTCGGCCTTGGCAACCTCAGCGACAGCCTCAGCGGCTTCAACTTTGGCCTCGGCTTAGCTTTGAGCATTTTGGGCAGCCTTGACTTTATCCATCAAGCTTCGAACATGAGTCTCAGCTTTGTTGAGTGAAGTAAGGAGACCTGCAGCTTCTTGTGTCTTCTTTATGAAGTCCTTCTTCACAAACTCGATCTTGACCGCATGAGAGTGAGCATGTTGAATGGCCTGCAAGAGAAAAAATAAGTTAGAAAATTTTGGCTAAGTACAAATCAAAGTTGACTGTAAGGTGTAACGCTCCGAAATAATTACCATAACCCATCCACAGTATTAATAAACAACAACAACACTAATATAATTACCTTCCATCAAATCCTGCGTGATTTACAAAAAGAAACATATGCGGTATATATTCAATATGCCTAGCCATGAACCTATAGCATATGTTACAAATATAAGAAAGGAATGGAAGTTAAACAGATAAGAAATGCCCTAAAGGCTTAGAACTTTCCAAGATAGTTCTTGGTTACAACAAAAGTGGACTTTAAGTCCAATACATTTAAAGCCCTTGGCTATACAAAAATGAATATAACAAAAGAAGCCTTTGCTCCAAGTTCTCCCAAGCTACTACCTATCATCAGCACCTGAAATGTTTTTCCCACATAGGGTGAACCAAAGCCCAGTAGAAATAATCCAACATAGTGTATGAGTTTTAACGAAGCTATAAAGAGAGTGCATATGCAATGTTCTTGCCAAAACATATTTATATCCCTTTTCAAAACTATGCAATGCCAAGTTAATATCTTGATTCACAATTCATTTCCATTTCAATAGAAAATAGGGTAGTGATTCACACTTTGAGAATTTCAAAATAATACAACCTTTCCTAGAAATTTCGTCAGGAGAAAACCGTAAACCGGGACCCATATAAACCTAGGCTACACAAGCATTACTATTGCCAATTCACGGAAATTTCGTCCACAGGATCGGCACCCATGTATACGCGCGGTTTTTGGGACTGTCACCCAGGACACTCAGGCCAACTTAGTTCAACAACACAATTCATGTTTTTCGAATTCACCCTTTTTTCTCAAAACGATAACATTTTCAATGTATAAGTGTGAAATAATGTTCAATGCACATGATGAGAAAATAGTTTCAATTTTCCTAATTCACATGCAAATTCTACAACAGTCATAACTATCCTCCACCGATAGCCCAAGACAGATATTTCTAAACAGACAGTTTATATTCCATAAAGGTAAACTTTCCAAATCTCAAGAGGTGAGTGATAATACATATTCAACTCTACCATCCTCATCAATACCAATCCAATTTCATTATTCCAATATCAATTTTATTTATTTATACAAAATAAATGTTTGAGACATTTAGGGCAAAATTCTTACTATTTGCAAAATCAAACCCAAGTTTTCAAAATCAACCATTTCCACCCAACTTCTCATTATTTTCAACATCAAAACCATTCCCAAGAGATTATTCGAAAAACCCCTCTTTTGATTTTTCTATTCAAAATCCTAGATTTTTTCCAAACCTTCCAAATCTGCAATATAGTTTAAAAATAACAAATAACTAAGTTAAAACTCATAAAAAGTGTAAAAAGTATCCCTATCTCAAACTAGAGCACGAGTGAGAGACAGAGAGATAGAGAGAGACAAAGAGGAAAACCCAAAGGCGCCAAAAACCAACTTTTCTCCAATTAGAACGAAGCCCTCGCCAAGCTCTATCTTTTTAACAAAGACACACGGGTGAAAAAATCAACGGATCTAGGTGTATTTGAGGGAAATATGTGAGTTTTTGAGAGAGAGTGAGAGAAAATAGGGTTTGAAAATGTTTAGAGAGAGTGTGATATGAAAAAGTGATGTAAAAAATGATTTTTACGGACTGCTAAATGCACAGTCCACTCGAGCGCAAGAAGTGACGCTCGAGCACCTAGACACTAAAATGATTAATGCTCGAGTGCAAGAAATGACGCTCGAGCATAGAATACACACTTCCAGTAGTTTTGTAGACAGATAACCATCACTTGAGTGCAGGACTGCTCGAGTGTAGGAAACACCGCTCAAGCGTAGAATACACTCTCCCAGCTATTTTGCAGGCCTGCAAAAGTATTGAGAGTTTACAAAGCCCGCTCAAGCGCGAGAAGTGACGCTCGAGTGGAGAAGTAAAATTCTGGGCAACAAAGCTACCAACCTGTTCCAAACGCAACCAATACAACCCAATAGCCAAACTCAAGGGAAAAAAAAAGGAATAAGACAAGAACAACAATACAGAACCATGAAACTCGAGTCCAAAATACAAAATGGGTCGGGTCCTAAGCCAAAATCGTTATAGAATGACAGAAGGTCAGAAATTTACCAAGACGGAGTGCCGCATCATCATGGCAAAATTTTCATAGTAGTTAAAATCAGCGAGCTGGTTCATGTCGACTGAAAGAAGAACGGTCGTGGATAGAGCGGCACCAACTTTGAGGCTCTCTATGGCACTGTCGCTAGCTTTAAGACGCCGGTTAATGGCCAGGACCTCGGGGCCCAGGTTTCCTCGAGGTGGAAACCACTCCCACTTCCTTGGCCTTCGAATCTCGACTTTTTTACTAGTGGCACGTCAGACGACTCAACCTCTGCCGACCTCTTCTCGGCGTCGGCTAGTTTGGATATAAGGAGAGAATCCTCTGGATTCTTTTCAGAAGCAGAGAGGATCTCAGTGATTGTAGCCTTAGCCTTAGCCTTTTTTACCCTCTTTAGCTTCAACTTAGGCTGGGAAGAAGGCGTGGATTACAAGGACACGATATCAGGCAGACCATCTAACAAGTCCTCAGCTATTGTCGGTTTGCGACCCATCTCTTTGGTAGTGGCGGTGACGGTTACTCCAGTGCCGAGTTTAAATGCCGAAAGGACAAGTGAAGGATTCGCCGGATCATAGCTCAGTGTGTCCGAACCTTGACGCTTTCGACTTCGAGTTCTGTCGGCTGGAGTGTTTGGCGATTGGTAGCAGCGTTGACGTTGGAACGATGGAAGTTGTTGGGCTAAAGCCGATATGGATGGCTCGTTGGCTAGATCAGACGTTAATGCCTAATCTGGCCTTGGTAAATAAGTGGCTGGTTGAGTTAATACTGATTGTAGTGCCTTGCTTCTTCTGGGGATGTCAGGGAAAGGAAAGTAGTAGGTTGGTACGTAGTTCAACAAAATTAGGGCCTTGCGAACGCCAATTGGCAAGCTTAGAATTCGAACAAGATCTCGGCTAAGGATGTACGACTGGCGAAAACTCTTGGGAGGCTGAGGAATAGCTGCAAAAATAACAAGGAAACATTAGAACACCAGAGAGAAACAAATGCGTAGATGATTAAAGTAAATGAGACTTTAGGGCGACTTAGTTCTTACCATCATCTTCTATAAAGACTCCTCAACGCAAGGGGTAGAGATGAAGATCATCATTTGGCGCGAACCGCCAATTACCTGAGACAATTAGATAGTCATCACCAGCACCTTTGTCAGAGGCTGGAAGGTCGGCTATGAGTTTGAAAGTTATGGAACGGGGTTTGAGGTAATAGGTATAGCCACTGGCAGACTTGAGGCCACACATGGTGTAACAATACTGAATGTTGGACAAGGTAATCCTAGCGTTTTGCCGACGTGACAACTCGACAATACCATTAATGACCCTAAAAGTGTCTATGGTTAGCTGCATAAGGTTAAGTTTGTAGAAGTGTAAAACTTCTCATAAAAGAATATCAAAGGAGAATCTAATTCCGTCCTCGATGATGGATACCATGGGGAAAGACATATAGGTTTCTCTCAACATGATGGAGCCCTTCTTTCCAGCCAACCTAAGATGAACGTCGATTGGAATGTTGAACTCCTAGCAAAAATACTATAGTTTACTAGGCGAATCTACCCTCCATTTAAACATACCCACGACCTCGGCTAGGGGGAATTTGGTAAGGTTTATTGTTGGAAGGGTCGACTGTATGGGTTAAAGGACCTCGAAGAAACCCTAATGAACACTAGGACAAGGATTCTGGAGATCTAAGGGAGGTTTCGTTTCAATTTTTCCTAAGTGTGGTTTCTAGAAAGTCCCAAATCCTAATTCTGTGCAAGAATTATTGGAACGAACAAGACTCAAAGGCAAGAATCTGGAAACAAACAAGAAAAACAAAAGAAACGAAATTCAAAATCAAATCATTGACAGATTAAGCATAGGTCCAAGGGCAGGTATTCAAGAACACATTCAAAGTAAAGAAACCATGAGTGAAGTAACAAAGAAATATGTTCAGTAGCGTTCAAGAAAAATTCACTTAGTGCCAATGTGCAAAAATCAAGGAAAACGTGTAGAAAATTCAAACAGAAACAGAACACAAAATCAATAACATACAGAACAATGAGATTTGAACACGAGTACAAATTCAATGCGGAGCAAAAACAAGGTGTGACAGATGAACAGTCCACAAAAGAGATTACTAAAAGAAAATCGAAGCAAAACTAAAAGGGATTCAAAGACTTAGAGAGTAGAGCCGGAGAAATTAACGTAGGAATCGTGTACGTTGAAGTTAGACGACACTCTTGGTCAGAGCAGAATAGTCAAAGGCTTGCCAAAGGAGATGAATGAAGTAGTTGTAGAGCTTCGAGAAAACAAAAATGGCAGAATGAGAGAGAATTTGTAGAGAGAAAGTCTGAGAAAGTTTTATTTGCAGAAGTGAAGAGACGGAGAAAGAGGGAAAGGTTTTGTTAGAATGAGAGAAGGCGGCAAAACATGATAAAACTACCTTGGACAACGTACCTAACAGGCGGTGTAGGCAGAATTGATGGGACTTGATGACGCATGACAGGTATGGACCAATAAGGTGATGACACGTGGAAAAAACGGTTTGGGTAATGGAGCGTAACAGCTCATTCGCAGTTGGGATTCTTGGAATTCTTGGACTAGTAGGGTAATGA
This sequence comes from Camellia granthamiana, assembly GCA_036172215.1. Lineage (NCBI taxonomy): Eukaryota > Viridiplantae > Streptophyta > Magnoliopsida > Ericales > Theaceae > Camellia > Camellia granthamiana. The sequence goes on along the minus strand of CM069905.1, from coordinate 52,275,424 downwards.
CCTCGACTAGCGAAGCGACCTCAGTTAAGATATTGAAAGAACTTGGTTCTTGGTTCTTGATTCTCGATAAAAGGGGCATCTGAGTCCTAGTTACCTGAAACCAACAAGTCATAATCTCGGCCGGAGAAGTACATTTATAGGTTTCATTACCTCAGGTTGCCGAAATAATATAACCTAATGGGCAGTTATGCGGCTGTATTTTGTGAATGATAGCATGTGGCCGAGGTAACTCCAAGATGTCGGCCAAGGTGCCACGTGGGTGAGTCATAGTTGCCGAAATGATTACGGCATTGCCAAGGTTCGGTGCGGTAATACCGGGATTATGTGATATCTGGATAGAGGACAATAGTCCTTGATAAAAGAAAACTCTTAGTCTGGATAAGGATAAGGCTCTTAAAGAATTTATCCCTATCTAGCTGAGAATCCAAGATGAGCATTGTGCTTGAGTCATATGAAGTGAGACTTCTAGAGGATGAGAGCACTATTTGCTATAAAAGTAAGGTACCCTTGTGGGTCTAAGGTACACTTTATTTTGTAAATTTAGTACTTATTTGGTATCTTTGAGAGATTGTTTGACTGACTTGATAGTCGAAGTGCCCCAAGGTAGACGAACTACCGTAGTATTCTTATTTTTATCTTCTTGTTGGCAGGTGATTGGCTTAATCTATTTTGCCACATGCTCTCTAGCTAACTTCTCTGTTTGATTGTGTGGTCAGAAATCAACACCCACATTATCATATTTTACTTACTCTACGAGAATAGCTATTACAATAGTTATTTTAAAATTTAAAAAAAAAAAAAAAAATCAATGTTAACTACATTCAAAGAATTTTAGGAAATTTTTTAAATAGTTTGTCTATAAATAAGTAAAATAAATAGTAACGTTGAAATACATAGATAAAAAATGAATTAAACAAAATAAATAACATACATGTTTTATATTTCAACTAGTAAAAAAATGGGGAGTGTGATTGAAGTTGTTCTTAGTTATGGAGTACCATTTTACGTGAGGTCTCAAATTTTAATTTTATGGATAAAATTTTGATTTCTTTGTGATTTTGCTTCTCTTAGTAATTATCTAATTAATTTATGTACATCGTGTGGGGAAAAAAAAAAAAATCAAACCTATGCGAAACAATACTCCATTTGGTTTTAAATTTTCAAAAATAGTTTTTTGAGTTTTTAATTCTTATTTTTATATTTTTAGTAATTTTTTTGGTATTTTAATCAACTTTTTTTTTAAATTTTTTAGATTTATTTAATCTTGATATACATAACCAAAAAAAATTAAAAATCGGATATACAAACAGATAAAATTAATAAATTAGATTTTTATTTATTCAGTTAAAATATTTCTTTTTCCTCTCAATATCCAATTTTAAATTTTAAAAATCTATAAATTCTATCTAAATAAATCTGATTTGAAAATATCTCTCACTATCATACTTTAAATCAATAAAACTCACATATCTATAACATATTTAACTCGCATAATAACTTACCTAAATAATAATATTTGCAAATAAATAGAAACCATAAATAAATTAAATTTAAAATAAAAATAAAAACACATAACTCCATCTAAAATAAACTAAAAAAAAAAAATAGAAATCACACAAAAATAAAGAAGATAAGAATTTATATATGGATCTCAAAAAGATATGACAATATCTAAATTTGAATTATGACTTTATCTAAATTTGAATTATGACTTAATAATATAATTATCTATTTTTTTGATGTATATCTATCAAAATTTTAAATTACTTAATAGAACAAATTAATTAATTTTCTAAAATTATTGATTTTTCAATTTAGAAAATAGATTTTAAAAAAAACTACTGACTGATTTATTTATTTAATTATTTTAGAAATAATAATTATCCTTTAATTTATGAATTTCAAATGGAAAGATATCAAAAATATTTCATAATCTCTCCATCCTAATCTCTCTCACTGATCTCCAAAAAAAATATTAAAACTTGCCTGCCTTCTCTCTTTCCAAAAAAATCAGATAATATTTTTCATGAAATTTGTGAATATTTATCTATATCTTATATATTATATTATATTATAACATAACAAAAAAAAAACTAAAAATCAAATATACAAACAAATAAAATTAATAAATTTGATTTTTATTTATTCAGTTAAAATCTTTCTTTTGCATCTCAATATCCAATTTTAAATTTTAAAAATCCTTAAAGTTTATCTAAACAAATCTAATTTGAAAATATCTCCCACCATCATACTTTAAATCAATAAAACCCACATGTCTATCACATATCTAACTCACATCATAACTTACCTAAATAATAATAATTAAAAAGAAATAGAAACCATAGATAAATTACATTGAAAAAAAAAATAGAAACCCACCACTCCAACTTAAATAAATTGAAAAAAAAAAACCAAATACAAACCACACAAAAATAAAAAATAAAAAAAATAAGAATTTAGATATAGATCTCAAAAAAAAATATGACAATATCTAAATTTGAATTATGATTTAGTAATATAATTATCTATTTTTCTTATGTATATGTATCAAAATTTTAAATCACTTAATAGGATAAATTAATCAATTTTTAAGATTTATTTAAAGAATAATCTAATTAGTCATCCCAACTCTTAGACTTCGTAGGCACTGGCGGATGAGATAACTGATTGGGTTAGGTGAGGTCCAAGTTGTTGGAGGTAATATTCTCTCATTCCATAAATTTATTTGTTTTTTAATTTTATTTTTTTCTATGTGTGATTCTCTTTCTCTACTGTTGGTTTGGTTTTGGTTTTGGTTTTGGTTTTGGTTTAGTTTTAGTTTCGGTTTTGGTTTTAGTGAGGTTTATGTGTTTGTTTACAGATTTGCATGATAGAGAAGAATTATTGGTAATTATAGTTGCAATCAATGTATCTACGTCCGTTCTGTGCCAAGAATTTTGATCGGATTTTATTTTCTTCAATGAAGACCATAAATTTGAAGTTAAAAAAAATGGATATCAAAATTTTTTATTTTTTATTATCATTTTATTTTATAGAAAATGTGAAAATTTATTGAGAATTCTAGATTTTACTATAATATTAGGTAAATTTAAAACTTTTAAATATCATTGTGTTATTTATTTTTATTTTCTTTTTATACCATTATACAATTACAGCAATTTGTTAGTTTGTTAATTATAATTCAATTAATTGAAAATAAAAGCTTAATATAACTTTTCATTTATATTATAGTTAATTTATTACAGCTATAATTGTATAAAATAGCATAATATATAGGAATAATCTCTAAATATAATTTCTATTTTTTTATGTGATTAAATAGTTCATCTTAAATAGTATATAGAATAGTTAGATGTCTTCTTTTATCTCTGAAAAATTCAATCTATATTTTTTTTTACTTTTTAATTTTTAAATTGAAACATCAATTGTTTATGTTCATAAAACAAAACTGATAAACACATATCCAAAAGTTACATTTTTATTTTTTTAATATGTAGGATATTTACAAATGGAAAATGTTTGACACCTCAATTTTTTTTTTCCATAATCTGACTTATAATGATGTAATTATAAGTGTCAATTTTTATGCAAATATGAGAAAAGAATTAATTAAATTATACATTTCAACCAACCACGTACTCAAACTTTTACTATTTCAAGATGTTATTTCACTATAATTCTAATTAAGAGAATCTTCAGCCCTTAATATTTTTTTTATCAAATTATAATTTGATAAAAATTTAAAAAGATGAAATGTTGAAAATTATTGTCTTTTCCACCAAAATTGGTGAAAAAAAAAAAAGAGTATAAGAATGAAATTCTTTTAAAAATTGATAAAAAATTTAATGAAAAAGTTAAAACAATTCATATAAAATAAAAAAATTTATTCAAATTTTAAATCAAATTAGATAAAAAAAAATTAAAAGAAAATGATGAAAGTTTGAAATATTTTAAAACCTTCATATTATTAAAGACTAGAAATCCATGCGTATATTACATTCATATTGTATTTTTAGTTATAAAATTGAAATCAAAAGAAATGCAACTTAAAAATGGGATTAATAATAGAAACATCATATTAATTATTGTTAAATATCACTTCACTTCACATTTAATAATAAAATTGTATATTTATCTTAATTATAACTTTTAAATTTGTATATCTATACTATATATTAAGCAAAATGGGGTTTTTAACTCCAAGCCTTGTGGGAGCTCCAATCTCCCAATCTAAATTTCCTGATTTTTTGATTTAAAAAAAAAAAACCTTAACATTTATTAATTTCTTCCAACACCCAAGTCTTACTCTCATAATAACACTTTAATGCATTAAAAACAAACATAAGAAAAAGGGTACTGTTATGGTGTGCAACTTACGCCTTACACTTACGCCTTTCTGTTGAGGGTTGCACACTTAAGAAAAGTCCTAAAAAAAATTCTTTGAAATCCAATACATATGAATTCCTTGAAAAGTCCTAACACATATGATTATTATCCCTTATAATAACACTTTAATGCATTAAAAACAAGTATAAGAAAAATTTCTTGAAAAATCCAACACATATGATTATTATTAAAATATTAAACTTTAATATAATATAATAAAAAAAAGAAGACATTTAATTCCCTGAAAAGTCCAACTCATATGATTATTATCAAAATATTAAACTTTAATATAATATAAAAAAGGGAAAAAAAAAAGATGACATTTAAAAATAAAAATAAAAAACATTTAAAAATCGCAATTCACATATATAGATAATTGTAAATATATTAAGAAAAATGGGGTTTCTAAACCCCGAGCCTTCTCCAATCTCTCAATCTTAATTTTCTAAATTTTTTATTTAAAAAAAAAAACCTCAGTATTTATTGATTTGGTCAAAATTCCCTGATCAGCATTTATTAATTTTTTCCAATCCACATGCCTGTATTTATTGATTTGGTCAAAATCCCTGATTAGCATTTAAAATCCCCTCATACAAATAATTATAGACACAGCCCGTGCATAGTTATTGCAGTAGCCTTTTTAATTTCTCCTGTACACTATGATTAGCGATAAGATTGTTAAATTATTTTTATAAAAAATCTTAAAAAACATAATTTATATATTAAAAATAAATTAAAACAAATATAAATATCTATAGTTATCCCGCGCATAGCACGGGTGATAAACTAGTTTTCATAACAAGAAAAGGTATGTCATAACTCATTTAATTTCATTTAATCAGATTTAACGTTTTTTTAATACAAATTATTAAAATTGCACTAATTAGACTTATATATATATATATTTAATTTTTTTAAACTAATAATTTAAAAAGTTATAAACACAAAAGTTAACTTATAAATTTTATGTATACCACAAGACAAAATATTAAATTATTTCAAGATAATTATAATAATTTTTTTAATTTATAAAATCTCGTATATAACACAGGTTACCACTAGTATATTATATAAGGAAAATGAGGTTTCTAACCCACAAGTCTTGTAGGAGTTTCAATATCTCAATCTTAATTTTCTAATATTTTGATTTTAAAAAAAAAGACATCAACATTTATTGACTTCTCCCAACCCACAAACCTTTTTAACTTCTCCCATACCTACTACCGCACTATTTTCAATTTCTCTTATACACTATGGTTAGTGATTGGGATTATTCAATTATTTAAAAAAAAAAACTTAAAAAAATAATTTGTATATTAAAAAATATATAAAATAAACATGAATCTATACTATATATTAAGCAAAATGGGGTTTTTAACCCCAAGCCTTTTGGGAGCTCCAATTTTTCAATCTAAATTTTCTGATTTTTTTTATTTAAAAAAAAAATCTTAGCATTTATTAACATCTCCCAACTCTCAAGTCTTACCCTCATAATAACACTTTAATGCATTAAGAACAAGCATAAAAAAAATTCTTTGAAATCCAAGATATATGAATTCCTTGAAAAGTCCCAACACATATGATTATTATCCCTCATAATAACACTTTAATGCATTAAGAACAAATATAAAAAAAATTTCTTGAAAAATCCAACACATATGATTATTATCAAAATATTAAACTTTAAAATAATATAATAAAAAAAAAGACATTTAATTCCTTGAAAAATCCAACACATATGATTATTATCAAAATATTAAACTTTAATATAATATAAAAAAGAAAAAAAAGAAGACATTTAAAAAAAAACATTTAAAAATCACAATTTGCATATATAGATAATTGTAAACATAATAAAATAAGAGGGTATTTATATCTACACGTTTTTTTATAAGATCTCCTCTATTATAATAAGATAGCACTTTATTTCTCTCATCTTATAATCTATATATTATATATTATATATCTATCTATCTATACTATATATTAAGCAAAAGGCGGTTTTTAACCCCAAATCTTGTGGGAGCTCCAATCTCTCAATCTCAATTTCCTGATTTTTTGATTTTTTTTTTTTTTTTAAAAAAAATCTTAGCATTTATTAACATCTCCCAACTCACAAGTCTTACCCTCATAATAACACTTTAATGCATTAAGAATAAGCATCAAAAAAATTCTTTGAAATCCAACACATTAATTCCTTGAAAAGTCCCAACACATATGATTAGTATCCCTCATAATAACACTTTAATGCATTAAGAACAAACATAAAAAAAAAAAATTTAAAAAGTCCAACACATATGATTATTATCAAAATATTAAACTTTAATTTATACTATATATTAAGCAAAAGGGAGTTTTTAATCCCAAGCCTTGTGGGAGCTCCAATCTCCCAATGTAAATTTCCTGATTGTTTGATTTTAAAAAAAAAAAATTAGCAGTTATTAACTTCTCCCAACTCCCAAGTCTTACCCTCATGATAACACTTTAATGCATTAAGAACAAGTATAAAAAAATTTCTTTAAAATCTAACACATATGAATTCCTTGAAAAGTCCCAACACATATGATTATTATCCCTCATAATAACACTCTAATGCATTAAGAACAAGTATAATTTTTTTTTAAAAAAAGTCCAACACATCTATCTATATATATATCCATACTTACTATATATTAAGTAAAAGGGGATTTTTAACCCTAAGGCCTGTGGGAGTTTCAATATCCCAATATGAATTTTCTAAATTTTTTATTAAAAAAAAAAAACTCAGCATTTATTGATTTGGTCAAAATCTCCTAATCAGCATTTATTAACTTTTTTCAATCTGCATGTCTTTCCACATGCCTGTATTTATTGATTTGGTCAAAATTCCCTGATCAATATTTAAAATCCCCTCATACAAATAATTATAGATACAATCTGTGTATAGTTACTGAAATATCATTTTCAACTTCTCTCATACACTATGGTTAGTAATAAGATTGTTAAATTATTTTTATAAAAAATCTTAAAAAACATAATTTATATATTAAAAAAAATCTAAAATAAATATAAATATTTATAATTATCCCGTGCATAGCACGGGGTGATTAGGCTAGTTCTTATTAAAAAAATAACAAGTTGCCATTACGGAAAAAAATTACACTGTATATTTCATTAAAATCTAAAAAAATTAATTTGTATATTAAAAAACATATCTAAAAAATATATAAATTCTTATTAAAAAATAACATGTCGCAATTGCAAAGAAAAGAAAAGAAAAAAAACACACTGTGCATTTCATTAAAATCTTAAAAAAATAATTTCTATATTAAAAAAATATCTAAAATAAATATAAATTTTTATTAAAAATTAACATGTTGCAATTGCAACAAAAAAAAAAAGAGAAAAAAATTACACTGTAAAAAATAATTTATATATTAAAAAATATCTAAAACAAATATAAATTTTTATTAAAAAATAACAGGTTGTAATTCTGAAAAAAAAAAAAAATTACACTATGCATTTCATTAATAATGCTCAAAAAATATGTCAAGTATTTGTTTAAAGGCTTCACATGTGTCCACTTTCAAATTATCAAGTGAATATAGATGAAACCAAAGAACTCAGCTTTAATGGTTAACAAATATTAGAAATCCGACCTTTGAAGCTTAATAACTTTTGATTAATAGAATTCAGCAATTGAAAGGTCTCAAACCACATCTCTTTGTCTTCTCAAATGTTCCCCTTTTTTTGGTTCATGCATTCTTGATAGAAAATTGGACGTGTAATAGAGTGACAGACATTAAAATTATATATTGAGTTATGTAATTATTGTGATGAAAAATAAAGGTTTTCTTCTTCTATGGCGATTTACCTAGTTATACCTTCAATTAAACTGTCAGGTGTGCTTCTATATTATCATTGAACGTTACTTTCATTTTTTAAGATACTTTATCTCACAATTATTTGTGTTTTATCTTATAAAAATTTATTACATCTCTATTTGCTAAAGTTATTAGATGGACCAAATGCAAGAAGTGCAAACTATTTCAATATCATTCTCAGGATTAAAGTATAAAAAACATACACAAAAAGTATATGAATATATAAGATTTTACAAAATTTATTTGTGAGTCTCACTTCTTGAAAATCCTATAATTCATTTATTTTTATATTATATTTTATGTTTAATTTAATATTTTTATATATATATATAGGTTTCTTTGTTTTATTTAAAAGTTTATTTTTAAAAATTAATAAATAAATAAATAAATCATTTTCCATTTCAAACAATTTTATTTTTTTCCTTAAAATAGTTTCAGTTTTGGACAATTACATACTTTTTTTTTTCTATATATTGTAATACACTCGGAAATGCATTATGAAAGAGGTATTATGCGAAAATCAAGAAATAAAATAAAATAATACAATGAATGTGGAGCAAAGATTAAAGATCAAAACTCTTAAAGCAAATAAGCAAACAAACAAGTAATAGAATAGAATGTTTAATAATAGACATTTGAAAATTTGCAACAAAATTTTATAACTTCCTTTCCTTTTTTGCTAAGAAAACTCTAATTGGTACTAACTACATAAAATGATTTTAAAATAGTTTTTTTTTTTTTAATTTGAAATTAAAACTATAGTATATTTATGAAAGCATAATTGCTAACTACATTTTTTTACTTAAGGTATAATATTTATATTGACTATCTTTTTCAGATTTATTTTTTAAAATATTTATACAGAAGTAAAAAAATATCGTTAGGAATAAATTTTCCTTAATTTAATTATAAATTTTATCCGTATATTATTTTTAAATTTTAAATAAAAGTAAATATAAAATAATTAATTGAAAATATATTACATTTGTTATATTCCTTTTTATTTGTATAAAAAAGAAAAAATATATATATATTTAAAAATTACAATTCATATATATATATAAATAATTATAAACATAATCCATACATATCATAGCCCTGTTTGGTAGAGCTGTGGGAAAGTGCTTATACCTTATAGCTAAACAGCTTATAACTTATAACTATGAACATAAGCTGATTTCTGACTTATAAATTAAGCATTTCCTGCCCCACTTAAAGAATAAGCTGATTTCTGACTTCCAAAAAGTTATAAATTATAAATTATAAGTTAAACCAAATATATCAAAATAATTTAAATTAAACTGAAAGTTGAAATAAATAACTGTTAAGCTGCACCAATCAGGGCTATACATATCACACGTGTAACACTAGTTGGTTAAAAACTTAAGCGGGGAAATGTGTAGAAGAACGAAAAACGTACCTATGGGGAATTGGGCTTTGTTTATTTATTTACTTTTTTCCCGGAGGAGTACATGCCTTGGCACTTGAACCGTAGGGTCCCTCCAACTCTGTGCTTAAAACCCACAGAAAAGCTATGGCCTCCGGATATGGGGGGTGTTTGTTTAGGCTTTTTTAAGTTAATTTATAATTTTTTGAAAAGTTATTTTGAATTGTTTGGTTAAATTTATATTAAATAATTTTTTATTCTAATAATTTATTTTAAATCAAAAAAGTTGATTCTGAGAAGCTGCTCACCCTTACTTCTGATTATCAACTTCTGCTGTAGACATGTTAATTTACGGTTATATTTTTAGATTTTTTTATTTTTAATTTTTTTAAAAATAGAAAAAGACCCAAATAAATTATAGAATATTGTTATTATTTTTTATGAAAAATGTAGACAAGTAGTGAATAATAAAAAATAAAAGTTAATTGAAAAAACTACTTCACAGCTTATTTAGCAAACACTACTCAGCAACTTAAATCTATAATTCAACAGTTACACTAAACAGATTAACAGCTTCTGATTAAAGTTATAATTTATAATCTGTTAAATTATAATTTATAATCTGTTTTAACAGTTACATCAAACGGGACCATAGTCTCACGGAACAAGAATCCTTCGTATTTCTCACGGAATAAGATTCCTTCCTATTTCATCTGTTTATTTTTTATAGGTTTTAATTTAAATTCATATGAATGATTTAAATTATTTATTTTATAAGTCTTATAATAAAGATTATTTATTTAAAAAATTAATTTCATCACAAAATTATTAATAAAAAATAAATCATATTTTATTTTATATAATAAATTGTAAATATAATTAAATTTAAACTATCTATTTTATAAAATAAAATACAATTTATTTCTGTATTTATAATTACTCGATAAAACTAATTCTTTGTATGTATAACCTTCATTGTATGGCCTCAGGATATGGTCTCAAGAAAATATTTTGGACCCTAATTTTGGATCTCTAAACCAATCCAGTGATGTGTCATAAGTTATATTATTTGAGAATCTTATTAAAACATAAAAATTATTCAATGAGTGTTTACGATGTCATGGGAGATTGATTTTGTGGTTCCAAAATTGGTAAGATGTAACATTACTGTCATGATACAGTGTCGAGACGATATAGTGTGGAGTTTAAGGTTATTTTGATAAAAGATTATTTTAGTAAATTTTTAATTTTTAACTAAAATATGAGGTAAAAAAAATACGTATGTTTGTGTTATTTTTTTACTTTTTACAAAAAACGTGTAAAAAATAGAGGGGAAAAAAAATCGTTAACTTTTTGGTATAATTTTTCGAGGGAATTACACTGACATTATGTTAATGGAAAATATTTACAAAAAAGTGAAAAATATTATAGATATTAATAATTAAAATCATAAACTCTTTCACTTTTTGTAAATAATTTTAGCTGATTCCACTGATGTGTTATTCCCTCTAGTTTTTTAGCTTAGTTTTTTAATAACTTTTTGATTTTAAATTTTTAATTAATGGGGGCCTATAGAGCCTATTATGGGTCTTGTTTCGATAATTCAAAAAATTTATAAGACCCTCAATGAATATCATCCATGAAAAAATTTATGTCAATTTGATAATCGTAATCTTTTCATTTTATAACACTTGTGTCTACAAAAATGGATGGGCTATTTCAAAAAATATTTGTTGTTCATTTTTTTGAAGACAAATACGATAGAATGAAAAAGTTATGATTATTGAATCGAACTACTTTTTTTTATAGTGAAGAAACTACAAAATAAACGGTTCGAATCATCGAAACTGAATATGTGGTGAGCTATATAGGTCCCTCAAATTCGTTCATGTTGAGATCGCAATATGAGATAAACTTAACCCAATTTAAATTATAAATTAATATTTTTTTGATAAAATTTAAAATAAAAATTCCAAGTACTAGGATAATACCCACCTTTGACCTCACTTGTCTGTCCTTTCATTTTCAATCTTCATCCTTACCTTCTCTTTATTATTCAATGATATAGAGAAAATTATGTAACAATTTAAAAAAAAAAAAAAAAAAAGAAGAAGAAATAGTTGGTGATTTAATCAAATTACAAAATTAGACTTATTTTTTAAGTTTAATGATCAATCAATCAATCAGTTTTATGTTATTTTTTTAACATCATTTTTAATTATCAATCAATCATCTCACTTATATATCATTCAATTCAAAAAATTTGGTCTAAAAAGTGGGTGTGGATATCATTTTTCAATTAGAAATACACTTTTTTAGATTTGTTCAAAATATATGATTTTGAAAATTACATGTTGGCCCTTCAAGTTTTTAATCGCATAACAAATGACCTATTTTATTAATAAATCATGTAATCAATTAATAAGTTTTAATAATATCATAACTATATTTTAATTAATAATTCAAGTAATTTTATTGTTTATTGTTGTATAGAGAGAAGTTTAAAATTTTATTTTTTCTATTAATTCTGTTAAATAAAAAATTTTAATAATGGGATATATGTAATTTCTAGAACTACAGAGGCAGTTCATATTTTAAATAAATCTCAATGAGTGTATTTATAATCCTTCCTAATTTAAGATAAATTACACTGATTTTTTTAAGATTTAAAAAAAAATACGTTTTTTAATTTTGACATAGTTATATTGAGTTATCTTGAAATTTAATTCATATAACACTCAATCCCTATTTCATTAATAATTTGTTAGTTATTTGAATAAAACAATTATATAGCCATTGCTTTTATACTAAAATATATACTATACATTGTCTTTTTTTTTTTTTGTTATCTAAATTGATTTCGGTTCATTCAGCATTACTAATAAAAAAATTAATATAATTATGTCAAAACTATGAAACGTATTATATTTTTTTTCAAATATTAAGGGTGGTCAATATAATTTACCCTAATTTTTATTGGCAAAAAAACGTTAGGACTAAATATCATAAAAGAAAAAATAAGTTAAAGTCAATAAGACAAAATATCACATTCAAATCATAATCATTTATTTTTTCTCTCACAAAAATTAAAAAAGTCACAAAAGCGAACTCAAATGAATATTTTAGTTCCAAATTAAAAAAATCTCAACTAAAAAAATCTTAGCCAAATGGCAACTTAGTATTTTAATCTTAAATTTTGAGAAATAACATGGTCAATACCATATGATAAATGATGTAAAATATTAACTAAAAGACTACAAATAACCTCTAATTGGTCTTTCTGTGATGTTTCAATTTATAATTTATTCGTCAAAACAGTAAGGGAAAATTTGTGTGTTTTAATATTTGTGTGTTATATATTTTTTTAAATGTTAAAGACAATCTTAAAAGTTGTTGTTAATCTTCATATATATATATGGGGAGAAATTCTAATATATACCCTTTAAAAATGGTGTATATCATATGTATGTTTAGTTATGTCATTTTTTTTATAGTTATAATCAATTTTTTTTTTTTTTAATTATGACTTATGAATTTTTTAGTTTATGCCTCATGTTGTATTTAGTTATGACATTTTTTTTTTCTCTTTTTAGTTATAACTCAAAAAATTAAGGTTATGCCATTTTTCTTTTTAATTATAAGGTGCATATGGTTGACACCCTTTGAAGGGTGTGCACCATAGTGTTTCCCATATATAAAATATATATATATATGTATATGGGCCTCGTTTGGAAACTTGATTATTTTAATTGACTTTTTGACTTTTTTATTATTTTATGAGACGAAAATAAAGTTGTGTTAAGGATAATTTGTGAATTTTTTTTTTGTAATTGAATAGATATGGTTATGAGAGAAAAAGTTGCTATTTTAATATTTTTTGTTTTTATTGACTACTTTAGCCAAAATCCTTGTTCAAAAATAGAGCCAAAGTATTTATATATATACACATATATAGTATATTGAAATTTATACACGTATTTAAGAATAAAAAAGTGTACAAAAATTTTAAATATTTTATCTTTATTTTTTTTTATTTTTTTTCTGTCTTAGTTTATACAAGTTTTCTGATGGAGAGAGGTTATTTGGTGATATCATTCAGTTTGTGATACTTGTCCATGGTATCATTATTTCAATCAATAAAAAAAAAATAAGAGAAATAATATGTGAAAATTATATCTGGGAAAAAAATTATCAATACATGAGGAGGTGCAAGTGACAGTTGCACTTTCACACAGTCTTTCAATTGCACCCCTTGTGTGTTGTATTTTTTTTCCTTCTCCCACTCTTTCAATTGCACTTTCGCAGTCTTTCATAATCACTCTTTTTGGTTTCTATTTTCTTCATTTTTCAAAAAATTCTATTTTTCGTTTTCCATATTTTTTTTTGCTTTCACTGAATATTTTTAATACTTTAAGCAATTTTTTTAAATTTTTAGACACACCTAATATAAATATATTTAAAAAGTATAATATTTGTGAAAAAAAACTTTTAAAAATTCAGTAAATACCAAAAATACAAAAAAAAAAAAAAAAAATTTTGAAAATGCATTAAATTTTTCATATTTTTGTATATTTATTAATTTTTTAAAATATTTTTTCACAAATATTTTACTATTTAGATACAACTAAGTAAGGTGCATCTAAAAAAATATAAAAAAATTACTCAAAATTTTAAAAATATTCACTAAAAATTAAAAAAAATATGAAAAATAAAAAACTCAAGTTTAAAAAAATTAAATTTAAAAAATTGAAACTAAACACACTGAATATAATTTCCCTACCTAATTAGACTGACTATAAAGTAGTATTGTTTCATGGTTTTTATTTTTAAAGAAGGTCAATAAAATGTTGAAAAATTTATACTTTTGTTATGCTTTTTATGTATTTTAAAATATTTTATATATCTTCATGCATTTATATATAAGATTGAATTTTTTTTCATATTCACATCTTAATATAAAAGAACTTAAAGAACTTGTGTGATTCATCACAAATCTTATTTTAATATTTCAAACCATTCATTTTTAAAGACCCTATCAATGTTTCTTATTATTGAAAAAATTATGTCGATCCAATAATCGCAATATTGTTATTTTATCATGTTTGTCTCTAAAATATGAATGGTATGTTTTAAAAATAGTTGGGTTTCTCTTAGACTGGTTATCTCAACTTGAGAAAATATTTAGGTTCGATAGGTCTGTTTTGGAACTTATTTCAGTGATCCGAAACATTCACTTTTTAGAACTCATTGAATAAAATATTTATGCAAAAAATAAGTTGATAAGATATCGATAGTTATATGTTTAAATTAAATTTGTATTACAAAAAATAGATAGTTATTCTTGAAATTATATTTGTCATCCACTTTTTTAAAAGAAATATGATTCAAACATATAGCTAACGATATTCAATCAACTTCATTTTTTGCATGAATATTATACTCAAGAAGTCCTAAAAGGTAACGGTTCAGATCACCAAAATTGATTCTAAAATGGGTTTACTAAGTTCCAACACTTTCTTAAATTGAGATGACAATTTCAAAAATATATTTATCTTCATTTTTAAAAAACAAATACAATAAAATAAAATTGCTACGACTATCGGATCAAAACTAATTTTTTTTTTCAAGAATGATATATATCAAGAATCTCACAAATGATCATCAAAATGAACCCATAATTAATCCCACGAGCTTCACGAATTTTTTCTTGTTAAAATTTGAATATAAAAAAGGAAAAGTCTAGAAACCCATACTTAATCCACCAAAATTTTCTGGGTGTGTGCTTATATGGTAGAGATTAAATTTATATAGAATAGAATTCATGTGTAGAATGAATCTGAATCACAAAAAAAATTTGACTGTATAAAAAAATATAATGTAACCTAAATAAAAAAAATAAAAAAGATGTTCTAAAATAGGAGATGCCAAACACTCCTTACTATGGGCGCGTTTTGGCAAACTGGTAAAAAGTTAAGTTTTTTGACTTTTTGAATTTTTTATATAACATTACCTTTCTATTTTTTTATTCAAAAAAATCAAAAAAATTATAAAAAAACTAAAAAAATAACTTTTTACCAACTTCTTAAAACACTGTATAAAAAAAAACCAACCTTTTTATATACTGTGTGCTGTTTTGAGAAGTTGATAAGAAGTTAATTTTTTAACTTTTTTAGCCCATTTTATCTTTTTATAAATAAAAAACATAAAAAATAATATGACTCAAAATGAATAAAAAGTTAAAAATTAATTTTTTATTTCGGCATTGCTACGTAGTTCGAAACAGAGCTAGCTTGAGATGGCTCAAATTCAAAAACAACATCGTTTTTGATTTTTTTTTTTTTTTTCTTTTGTCTCTGAAACAGAGAGGAAAGAGAAGAGAGAGAGAAGAACGAGAGAAGAGGGAGGGAGGGAGAACTGAGAACCAAATACATCAACAATCCCAATACATCATCATCAACAACAACCAAATATAGAATCAACAGTACATCATCAATCTGAAAAAATGAAAAAATGCATCATGAACAACCAAATGAAAAAATATAGAATCAACAATCCAAAAAAAAAATGTAGAATATAATTTTTTTTTCAACAGATCTGTGTGTATACATCATCACCAACAGAGAAGGGAGAGAAGAAAGAGAGGGGACGGTTCGACCAGACTGGTTATGGGGAGATCGGAGGCGGCAGCGACGATGGCGGCGTCGATCGACGGGGACGATGGCGGCGGTGATCGACGGCCGAGCCCCTCTCTCTCTGTATGTTCATCATCACCAACAGAGAAGGGAGAGAAAAAAAGAGAAGGAACGGTTCGACCGGACTGGTTGTGGGGAGATCGGAGGCAGCAGCGACGATGACGGCGTTGATCGATGGGGACGATGGCGGCGATGATCGACGGCCGAGCCCCTCTCTCTCTCTGTGTTTTGTGTTCCCTCTCTCTCTCTCTCTCTCTCTCTCTCACATTCTCAAAGATATAAGAGAAAAGCAACAAAAAAAGAACTGTCCAAAACGACGTCGTTTTGGGCAGTCGAGCCATTCGGGGCAACGGAATTTCGAGCTATGAAGTATTGTCCTTTTTATTTATTTGCCAAACACCCTTGCATCTTTTATATTGTGGGTGTTTGGGAAGTGGGTTTTTATATAGGTTTTTTTAGTTATAGAATATTATTGGATAAAAAATTTTTAGTATTTGGGAAGATAATTGGATTTTTTTGTAATTGGATGTAATATTTGTGAGAGAAAAAGTAAAATGATTATGAGATTGGATATGATATTTTGTTTTGATTTTTTTTTTTTTTTAATTTTACAAAACCTTTATCTTTTAATAGAAAAAATCAAAAAAAAATCTGGAAACAAGTTCCTAAACACCACCGATGTTTGTTCAATGCTAACAGCAACGTTGACAGCTATTTCCAGAATCAGTACGCACTGACAGAGGTCGCGTCCCCTACACTCTTCTCTCGTCTCTAAATGACGCACAAACACACACATACATACATATGTAATATATTATACCAAATATTGATCCACACAATTTTTCTCCCTTAATCCCTTAGAATAATGTAATAAATAAAATTTGAAAAATTGATTCATATTTTAATAAATAATTTTTTTTCAAATTGATTCACTTTATACATTGTGTCAAATATACTCAATCTTTTATCTCTCAAACACACATTAATATGTATTAATTATATATTATTTTATATATATATATTCTGTTTTGTCATCTCATTTGAGAGATTTTCAAAAAAGAAATTATGTAAATGAAACTGACAATATATATATATATAGAAAATTCTAATATACATAAAATTTATACAAAAAATATTGTTAAGAATAATGTGATAATACCATTATAGTAAATAAATTAATATGAATAGTATTATATGTACTAATTGGTATGTCAATTAGTGTAATAATAGATCATGTGATATAATTTTAGAGGTTTTAAATATTTATAATTTATATAATGGATAAGGTCATAATTTTGAAATAATAATATTATGATATATATTAGTGTACAAATTAATATGTCAATTGATATATGTAACACTATCAAATTAATATTTAACGGTATTTTAATTTCAAGTGAAAAATTCATAATGGCCCATATTTTTTTTTAATAACATTATGCTATATATATATAAACAACAATACTAGGTGACCTAAAAATTATGACTTGAACGGTTCGAAATATCCAAAATGATATCATTTTAACACATTTAAACCATTCAAGCCATATATAAATTTCTCTCTGTCTCGATAATCGAGGAGCACTTTTTCCGCTACCAGTATTCAATTTCTGAGACACAAACAAAAGGACATTAATGCAATTTCTCTGTGTCTCGATATTTGTTTCATTACGAGATTTGAAAATAATTTTGAGTTGTATTTTGACTTTGTTTGGAAAATAGGTTAGTTTTTTAGCTTTTTGATTTTTTTGATTATTTTAATTTAGGGTTAAAAAACCTGGTTTGGGAAAGATTTTTGGCTTTTTTAGTTTTTTTCTAAGAAAATAAATGTAATGATTATAGATTGAAGGTGATATTTTATCTTATTGGACTAAAAACTTATTTTCTTTTTTTGTGGCTATTTTGGCCCAAAAAAACCTCCAAACTAACTTGCCAAATGGAGCTATTAAATTTTGATTTATATTTTGAAATTATATATATATTTTTTAATATTTCAAAATGTTTTAAAATTTTCATTTTTTATAATTTTTAATTAAATATTTTTTTAATATTTTAAACTCAGAAAACAACTTTGCACTCAAATCGAAACTAAATACATAATTCAAAACTCAATTCAAAAACTTTTTTCAAAACTCATAACCAAACTTTTTTTAAAACTTTTTTTCAAAATTCTTTTGTTTATAAACAAATAAAGAATATTTGTTTCAAAAAATATTTTGTTTAAAAAATATTTCAAAAAATATTAAAAAATATTTTGAAAAATATTTGTTTCAAAAAATATTTTGTTTATTTTTATTTTTGAAGAATTTTTTTTAAGTTTTTCAAAAATAATTTTTGTTATTTTTTTAAGTATTGGCCAAATAATTTGTTTTGATTTAGATATATATATGGCAATTCATTTTTTTTAAATTTACAAAAATTAAATATTTAGAAAAAGTAAAAAAATATTTACAAAATAAAATAACATATTTAAAATATAAAATATAAATTATATATTTAAAACAAAATAATAAAAAATTTAAATATTTAAAAAAAATACAGCATACAAATGTATGAAATACAGTGCACATTAAAATAAATAAATAAATATGTACTCTAAAAAATAAAATTAGGAAATTTTTTAAAATACAACTAAAACTTTTATCAAAACTCATAATCAAATAAATTTTCTCTTTTTCAAAGTTCAACTCAAAACTCATAACTCAAAATATAACCTCTACACTTAAATCATGATTGTAAATCATGATTCAAAAAATAATTTTAAAAAAACAAAAGAAAAAAATATTTAATTTTTTTTTAAATAGAATTTTGAAAAGAGTTTTTTTTTTTTTGGTTACAGGAAAATCCTCCCTACCCTTCTGCAGGTCCAAGGCAGCGCCCCTTGCAGAGATCACCAAGGTGTCCTGTTAGCCGTTCCGAGCGAGGAGACTATAACCTGGGAACTTGCCCCGACCTCCCAAGACAAGCTCCGCTTAAGTCAGGACTCGCACAGCGGGGGAGCATTGAACCCACACCAAGTGCTGACTAGACAACTTGAGATCCAACCTCCTAACCAACAGTGCTTCCGCCCAGGAGATTGGCCCAAGGGGGGTGGGGAGTTGAACTTGTGACCTTGGGGCTTAAACCCCAAGGCCTTACCACAATGCCACAACCCCTTGGGTTAGTTTTGAGTTTTGAATTGAGTTTTGAGTTGTGTTTTTGGTTATGATTTTTGAAAATAATTTTTGAATTAAGTTTTGAATTGTGTGTTTGGTTATAAGTTTTGAAAATAATTTTGAAAGTTTTTTGTTGGAATCGCGATTCCAAAATTAAACCAAACACCACCACATTGCTTTCGTCCCAACTTGTTGGTCCTTTTGAGAATTTTAATTTTTTAAAAGATACGCAATCATTATATTTAAATTTAAATTTAAATTTTAAAATATTTTTCACTAATATTCCTATCTTTTTAAAACTTTAATATATTTATAATTATTCAAAATGGATAGTTTTGAAAAATCAAATATTTTTTACTTTGACTTTTCAGATTGGACTATCATTTTGAGACATCCCAAAATGAAATAGTGGACCAACTAAATGAGACGGATGGAATATAATCATCTTGGAACAAATTTATATGGTGTCTCAATTTGTTATTGATTAGTTAAAGGGTAAATTACATTTTATCCCCCTTAATTATTATCTTAAATCACCTCATCCCTTAACAAAAAAAATTGTAACACTTAATTCATTTCATCTATTAATTATTATTATTATTTTTAATCTGGACCTTAATGATGAAAATACATTTTCAACTATAGGGGTAAATTACACTTGAACTATCACTCGATGTCACTCTCCCCTCAACTAAAAAAACATATTTGATTTTTAAGCTAAATTATTGTTTTTGATTTTTTTTACTTAATTTTTTCATATTTTTTATTTTTAGAAATTTTTTTTCATGTTAGTCAAAAAATTTTAAAAAATTCACCAGAGACAAATATATATATATGTATAAAATAAAAACAATTTGGTATATTTTCATATTCTTTATTAAAAATTAAACCAAACTGGCTGATAATGTCATTTTAGGCATTCCATTCAAAATATCACATGTAAGTCGCATGTTAATTTTTTTTTTTTTAAATCTATTTATGAAACAAATCCTTAACAATTTACATTGACATAAATTAAAATTCAAAGTAATAAATATATATTATTTTTTAATTGTGGTCGTAAAGTGATATATATATATATTGGTGGATAAGCCATAAATTAAAAGGCAAAAATGTACACATTTACAGAGGAGCGTATCCCATTAAAACAATAAATCTAACACTGAGTTAAACAATATAAAAACAAAATATAACAAACCCCCCGATTATCAGGGAAGCAAAAGAAGATCACTGGCAAAGTACAAAATTTGCCCATATATCCTTTTTTTTATCCCCAAATCACCCCTATCATCAAAGATAATGGAAATTTGAGGAAGATATATGGGCAAATATACAACATGAAATGTCAAAACACACATAATAAAGTGATATTGGGTGATAGTTTAAGGGGATAAATTATAATTTATCGTATTAATGAAAGGTATTTTTGTTATAAAGGTTCAAATTGAAAAATATTAGTAGAGGATGGGTTTTGGGTGTTATAATTTTTAGTTGAGGGGAAAAGTGATACGAGACAATAATTGAGGGGGTAAAGTATAATTTATCCTTAATTTGGCCTTGTTTGGTTTGTGTTTCCCAAAAATTTTTGAGAAAAATTCTTTACAAATAAGTTTTCAAAAGTAATCAAACCAAACAAATTTTCTCAAAAAAATTTCCCAAAACTTGTTTGGTTTATAAGTTTTCCAAACAAATCTCTCTCTCATACACATCAAATCAATCACTATTTCCAAAACTCTCTCTCAAAATAATTTTTCAAAACATCTTTTGAAAAAAATCAAACCAAACAACTTTTCGTACTTTTTATCTCTAAAACTCATCTCCCAAACTCAAAAACCAAACATAATACTTTATCTTGCATCAAGATTCTTGAGAGTGATCTTAGAGTATTTTTTTTGAATAGCTAAGATTTAAATCTACCAAAATTGAGAGTACAATAATAATTTCACCGTCAAGTCTCAAAGCCTAATTTTATAACTCTGTGAAAAATTATTTTAGAAAATCTTCATTAATATTAGAGATCCTAAAAATTTTATCAAAATTTTATATCAAATGTCTTATATGAGTGTGGGACTCACATGAGACCTACATGATGTGGGTCTCACACTTGGTAGAAATTTTAGTAGACCTTTTGGAATGTCTAATATTTTTCATTTTGTTAAGACTACAGCGAATAATTTGACAAGTGTCAATTGATAAGTGGTGTAAAACAATACTCTAAGACCATCACATAATCACTTAGAGCCTTTGGAGGAGAAATTATTTTTTACTCCTGGAATTAGATATTTAAAAAAATGAGAATTATTAGAAATCCACACTTTGAGACATACAGGGTCACCTACTCTTTTATGACAATGGAGTTGGCTTTACATTATTAAATGTCTAATAAATAAAAAATTTATACCGAGTTGTGACAATCGAGTTGGCTTTATATTATTGAATATGTAATAAATTAAAAATTTATACCAATTATAACTCATCACTGTAGGGGTCAAATTGTGATTTATTTATTTATTTTTTTAATGAATCTCAAACATTTTTTTAAGAACTTAAAAAATTATTTTAGAAACTCAACAAGAAGGTGGTCTCTACTCTCCCCTATGTAGATTCCTGTATTGTTTGGGTCAGTGATTTTAAAGACCGGGAAATAACATTCGACACCTACTTAGGGTTGGTTTGGAGAGTGAGGTCTCGTTTGGCAAGTGATTTTTCTGGTCAAAAAATTAAAAAGTCACTAAAAAAATTAAAAAGTCAACAATTCATATTAAAAATTCAAAGATTTTATTTTATCTCTATTTTTTGTACATCTTTTTGTAAAAAGTCAAAAAGTCATCCCAAACATTCTAATTTTTTTACATCACATTTTAGCCAAAAAGTTATTAAAAAAAACCTATTCCCAAACGAGGCCTGAGTTGATTTTTTAGTTTTTTAATTATTTTAGTTTGGAGTTAAAAAGTTTTGTTTGGGAAATTTTTTTTGGTTTTTTTGATTTTTTGTGAGAGAAAGAATATAATGATTATCGGGTAGATATGATATTTTGTCTTATTAGGCTAAAAAGTCTATTTTTTCCTTTTGTGACTAAAATAATCTCAAACTCAACTCAAACCATCTTCCCAAACGAAGCCTTCAGACTTGTTTGGCTAGTGATATTTTTATTTTAAAAAGTCAAAAAATTATTAAAAAATAAAAAAATTAACATATTAATCACCTTTATACTTGCAACTAATTTACTTAATTAAAAAAAATATTCTAACATTTTTTACATCATAAAAAAAAAAACTACTAAAAAAATCAAATTAATGGGCCTTTGTACACTTCTGCTAACCTCAACAACTCACAAACACGAGATGGTGTGGTTATCCGTTAAGTTATAATCTATAATCACTTTCTCACAGTTCTACCAAATGGGGCCTATACGTGGCACACAGTTGTAATAATTTGAAATTGTGAGGGGCATTTTAGTCATTTTACCCCTCACATCTCAGCTACGTGCTTAATCTGATTTTTGACTCATAAATTAAGTTTCTCCTCCCCCACTCAAAGAATAAGTTGATTTTTGACTTACAAAAAGTTATAATCTGTATTGTTAAGCTGAACCAAACACATTAAAATAGTTTAAATTAAGCTAAAAACTTAAATAAGTTGGAAATAAGCCCTACCAAACAGGGCCATAGCTTATAGCTGTGAACATAAGCTGTTAATCTGTTTAGTGCAGCTGTGGGATTATGGATTTATATAGCAGAGTAGTATTTGGTAGATAAACTGTAAAATAGCCTCTCTCTTTTTTTTTTGTATAATTGTCCCTTCTGTCCTCATATGATATAAAAATGATAATTTTGTCATTTTTTTTTTCAATTAACATAATTAGTATTAATTAGTATCAATTCATATAAAAATTGATATATTTGATAAAAATATAATGGCTTAATTAGTCTCAATTAACACTAAAATTATTAATTAGTATCAATTAATATTAATAATTTTTTTTCCTTGTTTCTTTTATTTATTTTTTCTTTTCTTAATTGATAAATTTTCTTTTTTTTTTCCCTTGTTTCTTTCTTTTCTTAATTAATATTAATAATTAGTATCAATTAATATTAATATTAATATATATTTTTTTTTTCTTTTTTTTTTCTTGTCTTAATTAGTGTCAATGATATAAAAATGTATTTTTTTTCAATTAAAAATTGATACATTTTTTTTTCTTTTATTATTAATGGCTTAATTTTTTTTCTTAATAATTTTCTTTTCTTCAAAATTGATACATTTCCTTGTTTCTTTTAATAATACTAAAAATTTAATGGCTTAATTATTCTCAATTAATACTAAAATGTAATGGCTTAATTAGTTTCAAAATTGTTATTAGTAAATTGTTTCTTTTAATTTATTGTTACAAAATTGTTACAAAATATACCAATGTAGTATTAATTAATTAATATAAAATATGTTACAAAATATACCAAAAGTATTACAAAATATACAAAATATGTTATTATTACAAAATGTAATGGCTTAATTTAGTATTAATTAATATAAAATTTATTATTATTATTATTATTAAAAAAATACTGACAACCCTTCTTCTCCGGCAGCCCCGGTAGTGGGCACAATGGCAACGGGGCGCTAGGGTTTGAGATCACGACAGCAGAAAGGAGATCGCGACGGCATGGAAGGGATTTGCTGCGATCGATCGCGACGGAGAACGGGGCACTAGGGTTTCAGATCGCGACGTCGGAGAGAGAGATCTGCTGCGATCGCGATGGGTGTGGTTAGGGTTGTTGATTGCGAGCTCTGGTTCGTCACCGTTTGATCGTCACGCCGTCGATGGCGAGCTCTGGTTGATTGATGGCAAGCTAGGGATTTGCCCTTCTGGTTTGTGTGTGTGTGTGAGAGAGAGAGAGAGAGAACCAGAACCCGTCACTAGAAATCCCCTTCGCCGGAAATCGCCTCTTGGCTCGTGTGAGGGACAAAAATGAGTGTATTTTGGCTCATTTGGGCTTATTTTGGGACCGGTTGTGAAAATTCAAACTGTTCACTTTTTAGGAGATATCAAGTACAATATATTTGTAAAAAATAAAATTTATTAGATACCAATAACTTTTTCATTGGGTTGTATTTGTATCAACAATAATGAATGGTAAATTTGATTTAAAATATAAAACTAAATGCAAAAACGTTTCGATGAAAGGTATATTAATATCTGATCAATTTATTTTTTTATAAGTATATTTTATTTGATATATCATAAAAAATGAACAATTCAAATTATTAAAATAAATCTGAAATGGCCCCAAATGGATGCACAGCAGCCAGACCATCTTCTCTCAAACAAGGTTTTTGTGAGTTTATCGAGGATTTTGTTAACCGACAATGCTACGTAGCTCAAATTTTGTGGCTCAAAAGGCCAAAACGACGTCGTTTTGAGTACAGAACAACATAAAAATAGCCAAAACGATGCCGTTTTGGCCATTTGAGCCACTTTTAAGCCACAAAATTTGAGCTACGAGACATTTTCCTTTGTTAACCCATTTCAAAGTATAGCATGAATATGAAAAGGCTCCAATCAGTCAATTCACTTTTGATTACTTTTATTTTACAATACAAGAATTTTAAAGATCAATTTTTTTTTTTTTTTTTTTTTTTAATCTTAAACATAAAAAAATTGTTTAAAAAAAAAATTAAGAGACTAATTTCAATGGTTATCGGAGTCGTCACATAAATGCTGCCCCGAAAAGTTTTAAAAAAACAAAAGTTGAGCTTTAACTCGAGGGGGGGCCATGTGGCTTACTATGGTCTCATTTTAATAATTCGAACATTTTATTTTATAAGATTTTCAGTATATATTATTTATGAAAAAAAATTAAGTTAATTTGATAATCGTAACATTTTATTTAACGTGTTTTATTTCTAAAAAAATAGATAACAAGTATATTTTTAAAATAGATCATCTATTTTTTTAGAAACAAATATTATAAAATAAAAATGTTACTATAATCAGATCAATCAAACTTTTTGGAGGGAATATTAAAAAGGAAAAATCTCAGTACAGGATAAGTTTTAAAAAATAATTATAAATAAGTGATAAATTTTATAAATATTAATAACTATAATTATAATTTTTTGTCATGAATTTGTAATAATTCTCTAAAATTACCATTGAACAGTAATTTCCCCCATTAAAAAAGGAAGAAGTATAAAAATAATTTCAAACTCATAAATATACAAGTGATTTATGCACTAAATTTGTGCAAATGATGGTTGCCCTTTCATAAATTTGTAATTATTTTTTTTACTTTCAAATTTTTTATATTTCTCCCAAATATTTTCATATATACATAGAGGACCCTTCAAAATAAGCAATTCGAATATCGAAACATAACTAGTGGTGGACTATACTAGTCCCTCAAGTTCTATCAAATTTAGATTTAAATTTGACAAAAGTTTGTACCTAAAAAGAAAAGCGATAATATTTTGAAATATTGTTAATAAGGGTAGGTTTGGGAAGTGAGTTGGCTTTTTGGTTTTTTGAATTTTTTAGCTATTTTAGCCTGGGACTAAAAAGTCTGGTTTGGGAAGGGCTTTTTGGCTTTTTTGACTTTTTGACTTTTTGGTGAGGTGTCATATTGTTAAAAGACCAAATTGCCCTTTTCCATTTTCTTTATTTTTTAATTTGGGTTCGCATTTGGCATTATTTCCGTTTTTTTTCTTTTTCTTTTTTTTTTTTTTTTTCAATTTTGGCTTTTTGCTGAAATCAAAAATTTTTTGGTATGTTTTTTTTTTGGGTATTTTTTTTTACAATTTTGTTAAAAGACCAAATTGCCCTTTTTTAATTTTTTTTATAATTTTTTTCTTATTTTTGGTTTTGATTTGCCGTTTTTAGCTTTTTATTTTTTTTTTTTTGGGGGTTTGGATTTGGGTATTTTGCATAATTTTTTTTATTTGTTTATGTTGGCGTATTTTGGTCAAATATTTATTTTTTTTATTTTTATATTTCGAGGGTGTATTTGGCGTATTTTTTTTGAATTTATGTTTTTGTCATTTTTATTTTTTTATACATTAATTAGTTCTTATTCTTTAATTTACGTTTTTTTCCTTATTTATTTTTATTGGTATACAATAATTTTTTTTATGTGTTTCATTTATTTATAAATTACGTGGCGAATGGTAATTTATGTTTTCATATTTTTTTAAAATTTTTTTTTCAATGAAGCGTATTTTTGTCGTTAATTTTTTTTACTTTACGATATTCTCATTTTTTTATTCACCCACATTAATTTGTTTTTATATTTGAAAAATGAATTTTCATGTGTTTTATTTACTTGTAAATTACATGCCACATGGTAATTTTTGGTTTTTTTTTTTCCTTTTTGGATGAGGCGTATTTTTATTTTTTTGAATTTACATTTTTTTTAATTTTTTAAATATTCTTAAATATTTTTGAATGACGCGTATTTTTTTTAAATACAGCCTGTATTTTAATTTTCTTTTTTTTTTTGCAAATGGTTTTTTCATGTGTTTTTTATTTTTATTTTTTGTTCATTTTCTGTGAAATGATAAAAAGTGAGGTTTTATTTTATTGTCCTGTGTATTTAAAATAATTTAATTTTAAATATTTAATTTAATTTAATTTTTTATTTTAATTTTAATTTTATTTTAAATATTTAAATAATGTAAATAATCTAAAAAATTTCATAAGCAAAAATTTAAAATAAATATTCAGAAAATTTAACTTGTAAAAATTTAAATAATTTAAATATGTAAAAAATTATTTTAACAAAAAAATTTAAATAATTTAAAAATTCAAAAAATTTAAATAATTTAAAATGTTAATATTTTAAATTTAAAAACAACTCTACACTCAAATCGTAACCAAACACATAAAATAAAACTCAAGTAATAAATTATTTTTAAAACTCATAACCAAACACATAACTTGAAACTCTACACTACTTTCATAACTTTACACTCAAATCATAACCAAATACATAAAATAAAAAAATTGAAATATTTAAAACTATTTTTATAAAATAGAGTTTGAATTTATTTTTATAAAATATTTTAACAAAAAACAAAAAAATGTTTTTACTTTTTTTTTCAACTTTGTTTTTTCTGGAAAAATGTGTTTTTTTGAATTTTTTTTTTTTTTTTTAATTTTGCTGTGCCGCATGCCCCCTCTTCATGAGGGGTAGTTCCGTAAATTCTCCTTACCATTTCTTGGCGCCAAGCAACTGTGGAGCTTTTGGCATTTTGTGGCTAAATTAGCCTCTTTTGGCATTTAGTGGGCTATTTTAGCCCAACACCACTTCCCCAACTTTATGAACAGAATAATTTTGTTCCAAAAGGTTTTTTTTTTTGACAAAAATTCAATCTCAGAAAGACAGTAATTTATTATTAAATATTTAACTTAGTCACATAAAATACAATCATAACACTTTTTATAACTAGAATATTTCATTTTAAAAAAATAATTTCATTCACAATTTTTTTATTTTTGAAACCTTAGTCTATTGTAGCGTTATTTTCTCAGTTTCAAAAAGGTCACCAAAATGCTCAGGGCTCCCAAATAAGACCAATTAATAAGTAGCATCTACAGGGGAATTGGGTGGCTACTGTGCCCCTGTGGCTGATTGGAATCGTTTAATTTTTAGAATGAATAAAATATATTTAAAAATAATTAAGTTGATTTTATATCGATAGTTCTTTCATTGAATTACATTTATATACAGTTTTATACTTCATATTATATTTACTATTTTTTATATATACAAATGTAATTTGATAAAAGGGCTATCGATGTCCGATCAACTTGACTTTTTATAGATATATTATATTCGATGTACCCTAAAAAGTTAGCGGTTTAGATTATCAAAATAGGCTCTGAAATCAGGCCCATCAACCGCTCAATTGTGCGTAATAGCCACCCCAATTCCATGTAGAGGTCTATAGCTCGTTCAACCTGGTCCAATTAATTTAGGCAAATGCTAATAACAAGTGCTCCCATAACACTTGTTAATATTGGAAAAGTGAGAAAAAGTGTATTGAAAAAGTGTAAAATGATTATATAGTGTCTTAAAATTTATAAAAAGTGAATTGAATTTAGTAATAAATATCTCGGGATTGATATTTTTTTTGTCATTTTCTCGTACCATAGGGGGCACTTGTTTGGAAGACTCATTAATTTATTCTTTTTAAAGATTTTAAATTTATATTTTAGTTATCGGTGATACTACATATACCAATTGATATACCAATTAGTGTACCACTATATACTATGACATTGTCATTTCAAAACTATGACTCCACCCATTATTCAAATTACAAAAATTCAAAACTTCTAAAATTATGCCACACATCCATTAGTTTACTAATTTAGTGCATATAACATTATTGTTTAGTTATTGGAATCGAATTGGATTTAATTTCTAAACCATTAAATAAAGAGTTAATTACAAACTAGTCCTAGTGAGTGGACTTAAATATTTATAGGTTTTATTGAATTTTTTAATGCACCAATAAATCCTATAATAATTATGTTATTATCATTAAATTTAGAGAAAATTATTGATTAGTCATATTTTACATTTAAGATTACTATTGAGTCCTATCAAATTTTAATATGGATAACTAAATCCTATTTTTCATAAAATATTCTTAAAAAGTTCATTACTTCATAATGGTATACTAGCGGCAACTCATGCTATGCACGAGATTGTATAATTTAATTAATTTATTATATTCACCTTGTATTATAAAATAAAAATCCATATAAAATTAAAATATAATACAAAGATGCAACTAACAAATGTTTTGAATATAATAATTATATCATACCTAAGGTCATCTATTCATTTTTTCACACAAATTTGTCATTTGAAACATTGATTATAAAATTGTCTTAGTCCAAGTGAGTTTTACTAACATAAACTATATTTCTATTGAATAGTGTTATAGTTTAAAGATCACACAACTTCTATGTTATGAAATTGTGCACTCAATTTCAATTTATATAATATGATAATAAAAAAGTTAACATGTGAATAGATTCACGCAAAAGTGAATAAAAAAATATAAATACATTCAGTAACAATTAATGCCATTTCTTTTTTTCTTTTTTCTTTTTCCCCATCTAAAATGTGTGCTTCATATGATATATAATGAAATTAATTTTTTATAAGTCTTATAAAATAAATTAAAAATCAACACTCGCACAAAAGCATCAATCAAACAAAAAAAAGATTGAAAAAGGTACAAATAAAAAAATGAATCAACCAAATAATAAAAGTAAAAAGTTATCTTAGTGTAAGTGTAACCCAATACTATATAAATTAATAGCTCAACTATAGTGTGAACCAAACCTAGTAACATTTTTTAAATTTAAATGTTCAAACATCAAACAAATAAGTTGAATAAATTTATATTCTTTAATTCCAACACCCCCCCCCCCCCCCCTCTTCTCCCAGTAGGTATGCATTTATAGGTTGCAAAATCCCAACATATAAACAATAAAAAAAAATAAAAAAATAAAAAAATAAAGTTAAATGCTATCACGCCCCAAAAATTTTCACAATAAATATTCATCAACTCCCATTATTAAATATAAACATGAGTAAGTATTCAAGATTAGCATCTTCAATAATCTCCAACATTTGTATACATTGATCATTAAGAGATTTACAAAAAAAGTATTTCACATGCAATTATACATTCAACATTCCTAGTATATGAATCTATAGCATGTGGTATAATAGTTCAAATACAATTAAATGCCCTCAAGGGCTACAATTTCCAAGATTTAAGTCCAGTCACACAAAAATAGTTTCAACCCATACACATTAAGCCCTTGGCAAAATAGTTTCAACAAAAGTAAATAGTCTTGTGCTCTCAAAACACATCTCACGCCTCTAACTCGGCGGAACCATCACATCTTTTCCTGCATTAAAATCCTATAGGGGTGAGCATAAAGCCCAGTAGGAAAACCTTAATAAAGTATATACATTTTATACAATCACACGAGATAAATGCACATGTCATGCCATGTTCAAAACAACATATATCTTTATCTTTTGAAAACTTTCGTGCGCAATGCAATCATGAGAAATCAACATTTTAAACAATTTCAATGTAATTAACAAGAGCAGTAAATATAACTCAGGTAATCCCTAGATTGGTGTCTGTAAGTAGGCTTTACAAGCACTACCAAATCCCCCACTTTATCGGTAGTTAACCGGAAGAAACGTGGTACCTCCTCTGCGCGTGTTTTCGGTCTTTCACCGTGGACACTCAGACCAACTTAACTAATACCATTTACACCCCCTATCCGGACTTACCAACGTATTTGCCTCAACAATTCGATATGATCTTATTTCACAATTCAAATTCCATTCTCAAAATAATTCTTTTCTCAAAACAATAGTTTTCAATTGTAATTTAAAATCAATGATAACAAGTGAAATGTAATGGCAATGCGATATACAACAATGTACTTGAATAATTTCAATCTTAATTTCCACCACACAATCCTCCATTGTGATCAAAATTTCCATACCTCTTCACAAGGTAATTTCATAATAATTTCTTCAAGAGGTAGTAACAACACCATTCACATGTTAATCAACCATTTCCAAATCTAGTTATTTCCAACACAATTCAATCGTATTCTATATTCCAAGCCTCCAAAATCAAACATTCCTCATCTTTGTAAGAATTTCCTCATCAAACAGAAACATGGTAATCCTCTACAATTTATTCACCATAATACTCTATAAATCATGGATTTCATAATATCATAACACCATGACATTTCTCAAAACAAATCCCCAATTTCTAGGGTTTCCACAAAACTAGGTTTTTCATTATTTTTGAAAAGATTTTCCAAAACAATCTCCCTTCTCAACAATATAGTTCAAGCTCCCAAGAGTTTTTTTGAAGACATTGAGAAAATCCTTTTTTAAATCACCAAGAACTCATAAATCAAAAATTTAAGTTCCATACCACAAGATGAAGCTCCAAAATCAACATAAACTTGCAAAAATATATATAACTCAAAGATTTTCCCTACCTCAAGTTTTTTGGAGAAAAGAAAGAAGAAACGCCCAAAATCAACGGTGTTGAAACTTGATCTCCACCTCCCAAAACGTAGCTCTCGAAGAGTTCTCAAACTTTGCTGCAGGGACTGGGGTCAAAGCTCTAATGGATTTGGAGAAATCAAAGGATCAATGTGATTTGGTGAGAGTAATCTAAAGAGAATGAGGAGAAATGTGTTTTAGAGAGAGAAAGATAAGAGAAAAGTGAGATACACTCAACCCAAGGAGAAGAAAAAGAGAAGATTTTCAGACTTAGCATTTTCCGCATGTGCAGCGGGTACCTTTCCGCACCTATCTTTGCACGTGCAATTCAAGCAGCCGTGCACCATCGGCTACCTCACCTTACCGCACGTGCGACCTCACCGCCCGCACGTGCAACCCCACTTCCGCAGGTTTAGCCTAAGCCCCCCGCACGTGCGATTCTGTCATCCACCCAGAAAATGCACTAGCTGAAATTGAGACACCCCTGATCCAATTTCACACCTTTTCGAAACAAGCAAAACCCAACTCCAGGATGGAATAAGGACAGAAATTTGAAGAAGGTTTCAAGAACGGTGAACCCAGACAGTCGACAAGACCTCAAGTTTATACCCGACACTCCCAATGCAATTAAGATATCAC
Organism: Camellia granthamiana; assembly: GCA_036172215.1. Lineage (NCBI taxonomy): Eukaryota > Viridiplantae > Streptophyta > Magnoliopsida > Ericales > Theaceae > Camellia > Camellia granthamiana. The sequence goes on along the minus strand of CM069905.1, from coordinate 52,243,240 downwards.
AATTAAAGCAAAAACATGACGGTTAGCTACCCGGGCATCACAAATACTACTACGAATATTCTAAAAATGTTCAGAGGTTCCTTTAAAAACAACAATAAAAAATGCCTCTACCACATATATACATAGGCACAAAGAAAGAAATTAAAATTTATGAAAATAAAAAATTATATAACTATCTAATCAAAAAATAAAAATAAAATAAAAAATAATGTTAAATACTACTACAAATATTGTAAAAATGTTCAAAGTCTCTTTAAAGACAACAATAAAAAATGCCTCCATTGCATATATACATAGACACACACTTAGAGAAAATAAAATTTATCAAACTCTAAAATCCAACAACTGTATAACCGATTATGGTGTTATTGATGCTTGAATGTAACTCTAATTTTAAACGCAAAGTATGTATGAAACTTTATACCCAGTATGAGAACACTAAAAAAATCGATGGTATGAATATATAGCTGAAATGTGAAACATTTGAAAAATAAGATAGATGTGATGTTCTGAATTTTCAATCAGATTATCCTTCTAATTAGTTTCATTTAGGTTTGTACTGCGAGTTTTTTTATTCTAATTCGGGACCTCGTCAATCATGCGTCATTGCCTTGTTTCGTATCTTCCTCGTTTTGAGTTTTTCTAAAATCTCTCTGAGTTAAAATTTTGAGTTTTGTACTTGGGAACGGGACTGGAGAAATGAGAAGTGCCTTAGAAATATTTTTTATTCGGGTTCCAATATCGCATGTGCGGCCAGGAGGGCCACATGTGTGGATTTGTGCAGTTCAGGGTTTCGTTTATGGAGGTGCATTCCGCACATGCAGGGGTGGTAACTGCACGTGTGGAAGGAGAGGTCTAGAGGGCATTTTGTGCTTGGTGAAACTGCACATACGGAAAGAAGGCTCTACACATGTGGCCAAAGGGCTCGCATGTGCGGCAAAGTGCGTCAGACAGCTCCAAATTCATGATTTTAACCTTTTTTTTGACCCATCTCTCATATTTTTCCCGTTTCAAAAAAACTTTTTTTTTTCTCTCTAAAATATTTCTACCTCTCTTTCGTCTCCCTTGTCTCTACCCAACTCCTCCAATTCTCATAAATCCTTTGATCTAGCAAAATCTATAGAGTTTTAGATAGGTGGTCTTGAGACTTTTTCAGATAGCTCACTGAGGGCTTCATTGTGTGCGATAGAGATCGGTTTTTGTCAAGGGTTTTCATCTTCTCTCCTCTCCAAGCCTTAAGGTAGGGATATTCTTTGAGTTATATATACATTTTTGCAAGTCTATATTTGTTTGGGATTGATTTCTTATATATATTGAGTTTGGGTTTGAGCTATGGGGTTATGAGGGGTTTTCAAAAGAGGGTTGTGTGAAATTTGTTTGAAACTTTCAAAACATTTGAGTCAAAAGATAGTGGAAACTCTATTTGTGTTAAAATATTTCAAAAATAAGAAAAAAAGCCTAACTTTTGGAGAGAAAACCTAGATATTGGAAAATTTGGGAAAAGTTTGAGTATTATAAAATTGAGCCTTGTTGAGTTTCATTGTTGAAAAATGATAGAGAATTGATATGCTTGTATCTACTATTGAAATTCCATGAGAAAAGGGAAGTTTTGAAAATGAGCAATTGTGAAAATCATATTGTTATAATTGTCTTGAAAGGATGAGACTTGAGAATGATGACTATAATGTTTATTTCATTATTGAGAAAAGAGTTGCATGTGATGAGTATTGATATTTACCTCTTGCGATATATATAGTATATATATATTGAGTAGAGATTTGAGTAATTGCTCATAATGGAAAAATTGTGTGGATGAAATTTTGAATTGTTGAGAAAATTTGGAAATCTATAATGTATTAATATATACATTGCATTATCATTTCATTCCATTTCTATTGCCATCGCTTTTATAATTGGTATTGAAGGTCACTCTTTGAAAAGAGAAGTTGTTTGTGAAACAAAGCTCGTTTTGACTTATTTTGGGATAAATACATTTGGTAAATCCGAATAGGGGGTGTAGTTTGAGAATTAAGTTGGCTTGAGATCCATGGCGAAAGTTCGAAAGCACGCGTTTTTGATTAGAAACCAGTAAAGTAGTTTTGATAGTGTTTTGAGGGTTTACTTGCAAACACCAACCTAAGTATTACCTAAGTTGTATTTACTACCCAAATGATTTTATTTGGAAATTATTGAATTGATTAATTGCTTTTGAAACACCATTCACATGAGATTTTCAATGAGATAAAAGTGTATTTGAGCATGGCATGGCATGGCATGTCATATGCATTGATTTTAAGGGTTTGTCTAAAATGTATATACTTTGTTAAGGTATCTCTGCTTTGGGTTTTATGCTCATCCCTAGTGGAATTGTTGTAGGAAAATATGTTGTGATTCTACCAAGTAGAGGCATGAAGAATTGTGTGGGAGTACGAGGCTCCATTATTTGTTGTTGTTATTTTGACAAGTCAAGGGCTATATATGTATGGGTTTTTGTTAACCATTTCATGTAACCAGGCCTAAGTATTAGTCCTTTAGGACATTTCTTTATATCTTTTTTTTTTTCCCCTATCCGTCTCATGTGCTATAGATTCATGCCTTATGGAATGTGAATATGTAATTGCATGTGGACCTTTTATAAATCTCTATACATATTGATCATGAATGAAGAGATTTATCGTGTATAATTCATTCCAAGGAAATATGATTGTTAAATCATCTAGATTATATAGTAAATATAGATTATGAGATTTATTGGATAAATGATATAAGTGGAATCATCAAATGTTAGTTATTCGGTTGCGTTACAATAGAAATCAAATTAGAGATTATTATCAGATAGAAATGAAGTTAAAGATAATTATCATTTGAAAAATAAGATAAAAATAAAATAGGATCATTTGAAAAATAAGATATAAATGAAGTAGGATCATTTGAAAAATATGATAAAGATGACATTGGAGATAATGACAAGATTGGAGATAAAATTAAAAAAGAAAAAGAAAATAAGGAAAAATAAGAAATTGGAGATAAATGAAGACATTGGAGAAGATTAACCAAAATAAAAAAAATGAAAATAAAAATAGATAAAGGAGTTTTAGATAATAAAGGAGATTTTAAAACTTAAAATTTTAAAATAAAAACGATATATAAGAAAAAACAAATATTTTATTGGAAAAAAAAATAAGAATGAAGGAAAAAATATATACATTATTTTAATTTATTTAAGTTATAAAGATTGTTGTGGGTTTATATATATATTTTAATTAATTTTTATTGTGACTTAAAACAAAATAATATTTAATTAGAAAGAGTCAATAATATTTTGACACATGTATTTTAATATTTTAAAAATTATAAAATTTGTGAAAAATAGTTTGGAACTTTCAAGTACAAAGAACTCTTAACGTTTTGCAATTATATATTATGTAGATAGATGTTTTCGATTGGCATTATTTGGCAAAGTTGAGAGGGAGGCAAATATGGAATAGGTTAATAATTTTTTATATTAGTAGGATATTTGAATTTTGAAATTCAAATTTAAAGAATAATTCGAGTTTTTTTTTGGGTAGTTGGTTAACCAATAGAAAGTTTTATAATTATTTAAAAATATAAAAAAAATCAGCATAATTGGGATTGGGTTGAAGTTTTGAAGCTCCATAAGGCTTCTCATTAAAAATCTCATTTTCTAAATATATAATATAGATATTATCTCAATTTAACCATCATTTAATATGAACAACAATTTCATAAATAGTTTTAATCTAAGTAAAATTATATTTTTTAATTATAAAAATTATGATACAGTATTGTATTAAAAAATCATAAACTGCAATAAAAAAATTATCAACAAGTTCTTTTTTTTTTTATTTATAGAAATTACTATTAAGTTATATCAAATTGAAATATTAACAAATAAGTCATATTTTCTTTTTATTTTATAAATTGTTATAAATAAATAAATAAAAGTTCAATTCTTCATAATAGTATATTAGTATAAAAGTCGTGCTATGCATAGAAAGTTTGAAATTTTATTTTAAAATTAAAAAATAAAAAATAAAAACATAGAGATTTATTAAAATATTTTATACCATCATAATATACATTTTTAATTTTTAATATTTAATATTTTATTAAAAATATTTGAATTTGTGAAAAAAATAAAATTGGAGAGAGAGAGAGAGAGAGAGAGAGAGAGAGAGAGAGAGAATTATGTGATTTTGATTGAGGTGCAAATTTGATATACTAATGTTAGTAAATTTTGATTATAGGAAGAATTTAACATGGTGACTGAATTTAATGTGGAATAGGCAAGGTAATTCAAAATAGGCGAGGAATTATTTTTGTGTATATCTGTTATACCTTAGTCTTACTCTAACTTTGCTATTGTATATGTTGCTTCCTAGTGCATTAGTGAGAATTATGCAAGGATTATTTTTTAAGGTGAGGCTGCTAAAATTATGGCTATGTTCCTAAGAAGGAAAGACCCTCTCAATTTGTTAGACATTTTTGTAGATGATACTCTGTGTTAGGGGTGTTCGTGGTTCGATTGCGATTAGAAAACCTTTAATCCGCCATCTGCCCACCAGATAGGAGGATTGAAAAAAAAATCAATCCGCATCCATCCACCGAATTGACGGATGCGGATTGGCGAATTGGCGGATTGACGGATTGATGCGAATCGGTTTGGCGGTTTAAACTTTTACAAATTTTGAACATAATACAACAACTTGTGAACATTTTTTTTGGATAACAATCCAACTCAACATAACCAAAAGATTATCAAGTAAATTGTCAAATACCAATAATAAATACATATAAGAAAACCATACATTATCTATAGTGATTTTGGTTTGGACCCGACCCATTTTATATCCCGGACTCGGGTTTCATGGTTTTGTATCGTTGTGCATGTCATGTTTCTCCTTATTTCTCATTGAGTTGGAGTTTTAGAATGTCTTGAATGTGTTTGGAACAGGTTGGTTGCTAATTGGTTCAAACTGTTGTTGTCCAAAATTTGGCCTCTTCACTCAAGCGAGCTTTGTGAGCTCCCAGTATTTTTGCAAGCCTGCAGAGATACTGGGGAGGTAGTGTTCTTCGCTCAAGCGAGACTTCTTGTGCTTGATCGACGGCCTTCTGTCTGTGAAACTACTAAGAATGTGTATTTTGCACTCGAACGAAACAACTTATTTGTCTCTAGTCGCTCGAGCGACAACTCTTGCGCTCGAGCGAGCTGCACGTATATCAATTCGCAGAAACACCTTTTTACATCACTTTTTCATATCTTTTTCCCTCAAAACCCTAGATTGACCCTCTCTCTCTTTAAAACCCAACTTCTCTCTACAAATACACCTAGATATAAGGATCTCTCTACCCTACTCTCTTTGATAAAAAGGTTTAGCACTCTGGGGACTCTCATTTGATCAGAATAAAGCTTGGTTTCGGTGTCTTTGAAGTTCCTCCATTTCTTCATTGGTCTTCTAAGCTTGAGATAGGGACTTTCTATACTCTTCTATGGTTCTTAACTTAGTTATTTGTTGATGTGTAAGAAACGTTGGAATTTGGGATGATTTTGAATAAACCTAGGATTTTGGTTTAAAATCAAAAGAGATGTCTTAAAATGTATGTGGTAAAAATGGTTATGGGTGTAGATGTAAGGTTGTGTTGTGGTAAATATTTTGATTTGGATACTCGGGGTGAATTTTGGAAAAAAAAAAGGAGGCAGTTTTGCCGTAAAATGTCTCAAATATTTATTTTGTATAAATAAATGAAATTGGTATTGGGAATGTTAAATTGGATGAATGTTTACATAAATGGTGGAGTTGGATATGTATTACCTCTTACCTATGGAAATTTAGATAATTTATCTATTTTGGAGATAATTTATTTGTTTAGAAATATCTGTTTTGGGCTATCGGTGGAGGATAGTTATGATTGTTATAGAAATTGCATGAGGATTATGTGAATTAGAACTAATCTCTTATCGGTTGTCATTGAATATGACTATGTCTTTAATACATTGTAAATGTATGATGTTTGGGAGGAGAAAGGGGATGTACTCCATGTTTGGGAGAAGAAATGGAATAAACTCCACTGAATTAAGTTGACTTGTGTATCCAGGGTGAAAGTCCCGAAAACGGCGCGTATATATAGGTGCCAATTCCCGCGGACGAAATATCCGTAAAATGGCAAAATGGAAGTATTTGTATAATTGTTGTGTTCGTTGGAGACCCACCGAGTTGTATCCTCAGTTTGGTTGTCTAAATGGAATGGTGAATAACTTATGAATTGAGAATAAAATAAATTGAGATATAAAGCTCGGCATGACATGGTTTTGTAAAAGAGTTATAAATGATTTTATTATGGGCAATGGATATGCATATCATACTTATATCTTTATTAAGATTCATATATTGTGTTAGATTGTTTCTACTGGGCTTTATCTCACCCTATATGGGAAAAACATTTTCAGGTGTTGGTGATATACCTCCACCAAGGCAATAGCTTGGGAGGAATTGGAGGCGAAGGCTTCTATTTTGTGTATTATGTTATTGTTTTGATTCAAGCCAAAGGCTTTACATGTATTGGATTTATATCCACTTTGGTTGTAACCAAGCATGGTCTTGGAAAGATGTAAGCCTATAGGGCATTTATTTTTTTAAACTCTTTTGTACCATTAACTCTCAGGAAATAGAAGAACATTATACTCTTATTCATATTGTTATTTGTATATGGTCTTGGATGGATTTATGGTATTTATTTCGGGGTGTTACAACTTGGTATTAGAGCGTATCGGGTTTGAATACTTTAGATATGTAGGAAATGGTTAGTACCACAATGGGTTTGTCTCACTTGATAGATACTTTAGTATGTATGATGTGTTTACATGATAACATGTTTATGTGGTTATATAGGTATGGGATTTCGTTTCTAGGATGCTGATTGAGCCTACAGGTTTCTAGAAATCTTATTAGAAGAGCACTTGATCACTGCTGTTTCTAATTAAAAATTTGGCAATGCCGCAGGACGATCATTATTCGGAGATGAAATTCGTATGTGTTTATGTGACAAAGTGTTGATATGGAGTGAATTACTGTTGTCCACCGCATTAGGACATGAGTGAGTTAGCTTCGGCACATTTGTAAATGTACTAATCTCTTGTGTTACCTTCATTAGGATGCCAGGACGTGGACGTGATGGTGGTAGGCGTGATAGGCCTAGAAGGCATGAGGTGCCTTTACCGGATGATATTCCGGCGCAAGAAGAAGGGGTAGGTCAGGCCAATGTGGCCAAACCAGTTGGTCAACAGGGCATGGGCGCCTTAACCCGCGAAATGGCTGGAGCATTGCGAGAGTCTATGGACATTCTCAGAGTTAAGAATCAAGTCCAGGACCAAGTAGCTAAGACAAAGCCGTCATTCCTGAAGCAGGAGTTTTTCTGGTCAAATCCGAATGAGTTTTTGGGTGAGCCCAAGGAGCCACTGAAGGTGGATGAGTGGCTAGAGCAGATAATAAAGACATTTGAGATGCTTGGCATCGAGGACGACCAACTGAGAGTAACCTTTGCATCCTTCCAACTAAAGGGAGATACGGGTCAGTGGTGGAAGTTTGTACGTGGGCACATTGGGGTGACCTGGGAGGCTTTTGTCAGCGCCTTCTAGGATAAGTTCTTGCCTCCCACAGTTCGGGAGAAGTTGAAAGATCAGTTCTCCAAGCTTGTGCAGTTGAACACTCCGATGGTCGAGTTTGAGGCCACATTTACTATCTTGTCGAGGTTTGCACCAAAACTCGTGGCGACTGAGGAGCGCCATTGTTTAGAGTTCAAGAAGAGATTGAGGATCGAGCTCATGTTCAAAGTGGCCAGGTCGATTATTAGAGACTATGGATGCCTCGTGGAGGCGGCGGCTCATCTTGAGACCGTAATGCAAATGGAGGAGGAGATGATGAGGGGCTCCAAAAGGGGTCAGGATATTCATGGGGACAGTAAGAGACAGAGGGGTTCTAACCCACAATAGTCCTAGGGAGCTCAGTCGAGGTCCACTTTTCTAGTACCGAGTACGGGTTCTGGGAGAGGTAGTCAGGGAGATGTCACTTGTTTCAAGTGTGGTCAGTTAGGCCACAAGTCTCCAACTTACCCGCAGAGAGGAGGAGGGTAGCAATCTGCATCGTCTTCGGCTCGTTCTCAGAGCCAGAGTTAGAGGAGAGGCCAGCAGCTACCTTGTTATCAGTGTGGGTAGGCGGGGCACATGAAGAGGTTTTGTCCTCAGTTGGGCAGCACACCTGGTGCGTCTGGTTCGAGGCAGACACAAAGCCGCCAGCCGGCACAGTCAGCACAGGCCTCGAGGGCCAATCAAGGAGCCTCTGCGGCTCAATCAGTGCATCAGGTTTATGCTCCGAGGGGTGAGCAGATTGAGAAGAGACCTACAAGGCGTGTGTATGATGTTACTGCACCAGATCTTGTACCAGCTCCTTCAGTAGTGAAAGGTACCTTCTTATTTTGCAATTCTGTTGCTAATGTGTTGATTGATACGGGTACATCACATTCATTTATCTCGTCTGCATTTGCATTGGTTTTGGGGTTAAAGTTGGCTCGGTTAGCATCTTTTCTTTGTGTAGAGTCACCTATTGGTGGTGAGATTATTTTGAAGCAAGGGTGTTAGGGTTGTGACATAGAGGTTGCGGGTTGCCGACTTCCTTTTGCATTTGTGTTGATTGGCATGTCTAGTTTTGATGTTATTTTGGGTATGGACTGGTTGTCATCATATCAGGCTATTATAGATTGCTATTGTCAGAGGGTTGCTGTATGTACCTTGAGTGGTGATTGCTTTTATTTCTTGGGAGACCGGGTTGATAGAGTCTTATCACCGGTATATGATCCGCGTGGGCAGAGTGAGCTTAGTTGCTTTCTTGTTAACTTCTTGAGTAAGGAGTGTGATGAAGTCCGAGTTGAGTTGCCAATGGTGGTTTGTGAATACCCGAGCATTTTTCTCGAGAATCTTATTAGTTTACCACCTCATCGAGAAATCGAGTTCTCTATTGATTTAGTGCCTGGCACAACACCAATTTCGATAGCACCATATAGATTTGCACTTGCTGAGTTGAGTGAGTTGAAGATTCAACTCCAAGAATTGTTAGATAAGGGTTTTATCCGCCCTAGTACTTCACCTTGGGGATGTAGACACCCCATTTTTGACCGACCTTAAGACTCAGACGTCACCGATTGAACGCTTGGTGGTGTTGCATACTGTGCTCGTTCAGAAGTCTCAGAGTTGCGGCCGTGCGCCCTGCCTCCGGACTTCCGAACTCTCTTCTGTGCCTTGCCTCGGTTTGCGAACCAGACTCGGTTTTCTCTGTTTTCTTTCCTGAGGGAAGGGAGTGGTCCTATAGGCTATCTCTCGGTGGCCGTGGGCTACATTTCGTGGCCGTAGGCCATTTTGCCCATTTCGGAGCCCGGTTCCCGATTTTCGGAGCCGTCAGGCCGTGTGCCTCGGCTCGGGACCGCCCAACCATCTCTGATTTCTCCGGTTTTTGGCATGCATCTCATTTACTCCATACTGAGGGACACTGGGGTCTCAGATACCCACTTCGTGGCCGAACGCCACTTTCGGTGCTTACCGCCTATTTTCGGGACCCCGAACTGCGTGATTTGGGCCCCGAGTATTCATTTTGCACCGGTTTCTGTTCAATTTTGACAAGTGCCTTTGTTTTATCATACCGAGGGACACTGGGGTCTCAGATACCCACTTCGTGGCCGAACGCCACTTTCGGTGCTTACAGCCCATTTTCGGGACCCCGAACTGCGTGATTTGGGCCCCGAGCATTCATTTTGCATTAGTTTTTGTTCAATTTTGGCAGATACCTCTGTTTTAGCACCAGGAAGATCACTGGAAGGTGGAAGGACAGCAATTGTCTCAGAAAACCAGTTTCGCTCCTCCCGCGTCCGTTTTGCTCACTTCCGGGCTAATGTTGAACACCCTAGGGATATTTTCTTCGAGCCAAGACTACATATTTGTGATGAGGGGACATGGGAGGACCCTAAAAAGTGGTGGTCGGCCAGTAATTGTTATTTTCATTTTTGAGCCTCTCTTTCAAGTTGAATGTTGTGCCTCCTGTTTCAGAGTTGTCAAATTCCAACCATGGGGTCTTGTTCTACACATCTGGGAGGACACCAAAATATGGTGGCCGGCCATTAATTGTTCAATTCATTTTTGGCCATGGCCGGCCGGCCATGGGGAGTGGCTGGCCGACCAGTGGGGTGGCCGGCCGGCCATCTTCAAGAAAACCACCTGGCCGGCCTGCTTCCTGCTTTTGACCACTTTACAGCTGTCCAGCTGTTTTTCCAAATATCTTTTGCCTCCGAGGGATATTTTGGGAGGGAAAGCTTGGATGCATTTCCCTCCCTTTTACACCCCTTTCTTGCCCATTTAAGGGGCTGACCTCCTTCTTTGTTAGGGTTAGCAAATTTCTTCTCAAGACTTCATCTCCCATTGCCTCCATTTCCCTCTCCAAAAGCTCAAAAAACCTTCAAGTTTCTAGCCCACTTGTTCATCAACCCTAAGCTTCACCATCACCACCTCCATTCCAGCAGCAAAGGAGGATTTTTCAGAGGCTAAGAAGCAACAAATTGAAGCCAAGAAGCAACAAAAGCTTGATCTTCAAGGGTAAGTCACTATTTCCCCCTTTTGAGCACATTTTTGCATCAATTCTTTACCCTACTTGCTCTCTGTTTTGGGCTCTGAACCCTACTGATTTTAGGCTTATTTTGAGCCCCTCTACAACATTGTAGAAGGGCTCAACCTTGTTTGGCACCTCTATGATGCACCTCTTTCAATATCACTCTTTGTGCCAATATTTTGCATACTTTGTTTAGATTATGAGTGATCCATTTTCGAGCCTGATATAAACTGTGAGTGGGCTTATTTTGAACCCCTCTTCAACATTGAAGAAGGGCTCAACCATGTTTGGTGGTTCTATCATGCACTTGTTTTGTAATTCTTCCAATTTACCGTAAAATTGCATGGTTTCTTTAGCCTATTTGAAGTCTGATTTTGAGTATGCCATTAACTGAGATTGAGTTTATTTTAGATCCCTCTACAACATTGTAGAAGGGATCAATCTTGTTTGGGGCCTCCATGCATGACCTCTCTTTGTACCTCTCTTTGGCCCCATTTTGCATGTCTTTTTTAAGCTTATTTGGCTTCTGATTTCAGCCTTCATCAGGCCTGAAAAGAGCCTTATTTTTGCCTTCTTGTCATGTTTTGTTAAGGGTCTTATGCTATTTGGTGAATACTTTTGGTACTTCATGTTATACCCTCTTATACCCCCTTATTTTTGCATGCCTTGCTAGCTCATTATGCTTCTGTTTTTGAGCCTTCATCAGGCTTTGAAAGAGTCTTAAAATAACTAATTCTTCATGTTTTGTTAAGGGTCTTAGGCTGTTTGGTGAATTCTTGGTATACCTCTCTTTATAGCCCTCTTTTGGCTCATATTTTACATGCTATTTTGAGCATATCTACACACTGTTTTGGGGGTTGTCATAAGCTGTAAATGTTCATATTTTTGGTCGCTCTTCAGTGTTGTAGAACTGTTTTTTTCAGTTTGAGCATTGCATATACCACTTATTTCATTATTTCCCCTTTTTCCCCCATTTTTGCATGCTATTTTTGCCATACTTGTGATTGTTGTTTGGCCATGCTTTGTACTGGAAAAATGCTATTTTAGGGACTGCCTAGCATCTGTCTTTACACTTCATGTCCATATTGTGCATGTTTGGCATAGCTGCAAGTCATTTCGGGTACTCGGCATAGCATTTCGGGCATCCGGTGTAATTTCGCTATAATTCGGGGGCTGTTTTTTGCATCATTTTGGCTGCTGAAATTTGCATTTTCCATATGTCATATGCCACGTCTCATTTCGTATGCCATTTCATGCCTTAGGGCCATTGCCTCGGTTCGCGTGCCAGCGTGCACGCATTTCGAGGCATCTCATTTTCATCTCTCGGCCTCTTATGTGAGTGTGGCTGAGGCCCTCTCATGTTAGTGTAAGCCCAATTTGCATTTTCCATGTCATTTGCATTGCGTATGCCACCGCCTCAGTTTGCGTGCCCGTGTGCACGCATTTCGAGGCACTTCTTTTTTTATCCGACGGCCTCTTATGTGAGTGCGGCTGAGGCCCTCTCATATTAGTGTAAGCCCGATTTTGCATTTTCATGCCTTTATATCATCGCCTCGGTTCGCGTGCCTGTGTGCATGCATTTCGAGGCGCATTTTTTTTTTCTCCATCTCACGGCCTCTTATGTGAGTGTGGCTGAGGCCCTCTCATGTTAGTGTAAGCCCAATTTGCATTTGGAGTGCCATTTCATGCTTTAGTACCATTGCCTCGGCTTGCGTGCCCGTGTGCACGCATTTCGAGGCACTTCACTTTTATCCGACGGCCTCTTGTGTGAGTGTGGCTGAGGCTCACTCATGTTAGTGTAAGTCCATTTTGCATTTTGTATGTCATTTTAGCATCATTGCATTCCGAATGCTATTACCTCGGTTTGCGTACCCGTGTGCGCGCATTTCGAGGCACTTCACTTTTCATCTATTGGCCTCCTGTGTGAGTGTGGCTGAGGCTCACTCATGTTGGTATAAGCCCATATTACATTGTCATGCCATTTTTAGTCTCATTATATCGCATGTGTCATTACCTCGGTTTGCGTGCCTGTGTGCACGCATTTCGAGGCATCTCGTTTTCACCAGCATAGTGCATACTAGGTTGTATCTTAGATTGCATTCATGCATTACCTCGGTTTGCGTGCCCGTGTGCACGCGTTTCGAGGCATCTCATTTTCATCTGCATTGTGCATACTAGGTTGTATCTTAGGTTGCATTCATGCATATCATGCATATTGCATCGTGTTCGGGATAGAAGTTAGCCCGGGCACGGGAAACGAGGCACGTTTCGTACTCCGAGTGACGGAACGGGTCTCAATTCCCAAGTCACTGACACTCCGGATTACCCATGATGGAGTTAGGTTTTGTTGTAGCATTCATGTGCATTCATCCTATATTGAGTTGTGCAATTCGGCTCCTCGGCCATCATGCATCGGTATGCGTGATTGGTGGCACGAGGATCGAGGCATGCATATATTTGTGAAATACATTGCTATGCCCCTTTCCTGCTCTCTGTTGCAGCAAAATGAAGAATCAGTAACTTTTCGGGACTTGGCACGCATTTCGAGAAACATTGCAAAACAGAGGCTAATTGGGGCATCCCAATGGATTTCCGCACAAAGCAGCCCAACACATGCATCATTCATCAGAATCGAGGCAGTCCCTGGCTTGCATGCCAGTTTACAGTTTTTCTTAGTTAATTTGTCAATTAATTAGGAATCTGTATTATTTCGGACTGTATTATTCTTTTATTCGGACTGTATTATTTATTCGGACCCTCTGCGCGAGGGCAATGCTGTAATAAGTGTGGGTGTGTGTGATGTATGTCTTCCAACCCCCATTTCTTTCTCCCTTTTATTTATCTGCTTATGATGGTAGATTAGGGCATATTTCAATTAGCATACAGTATGACAGCATGTTTGCATCATTCATCTGTTTTGCATGCACCGGGCTCGGCGCATCATACAAACTGCATCGTATTTCAATTCCAAGTTGAATACATGTTAGTTGTAGCATTTCACATACCATGTTTAGAATAGCCGAGCCTGCTATAGTTGCATTTTGCATGTGTTGCATTAGGCATTTTAGCATATTTAGGATTCATGCATGATTTCTAACCGGTTCCTGTTTTGGCTTGGAGTACTCGGTAAGTTTTATGCTTTAGCATCCTTGCATGCGTGTGAGTGTTGCCATGATAGCATGCTTGCCATGAGGCTATATACTTATGTGATATAACTGCCTTGAATGCCTGTGGGTGGAGGTTGAGTTATTTGAATTGGGACAATGCATTGACTGTTTGTTTTAAGCCCACTAGATAGTGGCAACATCACTATTTTCTAAGCCCACCTGAGGGTGGCAAATCCGCATCTTAGCCTACCTGCGGGTAGCACCATCACACCATTTTCAAACAAACAAACATGAAATGTTTTGTTCCAATTCAGACGGCCCAGTCTATACTTGTTTGCTGCGAGCATCACATAGTGACCTAGGCTAATAACCGGAATAAGAGCATACAATGTTTTCAAAAGCAGATATCATGGTTAGTAGAGGCCGGTCTTTGACCGGGCGAGCGGGGGTGCTCACGATGTGACCTTCCCCAATCGTACCCAAGTTCCCGAGCCAACTTTGGTGATGACGGACACGTGGCCTTTGGCACCGAGTTAGGGTTTCCTAAATTTCCCATTTAAAAAATATTTAGGTGGCGACTCTGTATCTGGCAAAGCAGTCCATTTTTGGCACTTCTTTCAAAAAATCTGTTTTCAAAACAATTTGCCGGATTTGGACTCTTTGGTTCGAGATTTAGAACCGTAGCGAGGTCCCTCGCGGACTTGTTACAGTTTCTGGCGACTCCGCTGGGGATTTAGAGAACTTGACTCGAACTCATGATATCTGGTTTTGACTACACTTGTGTGTTTCTTTGCATTGCATTTGCATTGGTGCGCCTAGGACACCGTGTTTGCCATATGCCATTCCCGAACGATTTGCCGGAGGCTTGTCTTGTCAAGTCATGTCCGTAAGGCTGATCGGCTCTGGGCTCTGACAGCATGGGAACACAAACCCCGGTTTTACCGGGGCACCCTTTTTGACCATTCGACCTAGTGCATATTCGGATCCATAATGACCATTCCAAACTAGGACAGGTTGCTTACCCGTTTATAGGTTGTTTGAAGCCGCTGCGTGCGTAGTGAAACCCTAGTTCCTGACAAAATAGGACAGGGAAACCCTACCCCAACATAGGGGTGTTTTGGCTCTCACTTATCTGTTATGTGCTTGCTAAAGTGCGTCTCTACAGGGAATGCATGTATCAGTTGAGTTTGGGCGTCAGGCCTGCGGGCATCAGTCAGTATCTGAGAATCAGTTGTCTGCGGATATCGGATTCAGTTTAGAGGAACAGTGATACAGGAACAGTGATCAGTGGTTGAGGACAGTGTATTTCCAGCTTATCAAACTGCGTGTTGTATGCCCGACTGTGTGTTGTGTGTATTTAATTTAAGCTGTTGTGCTGCCCATTTTTCTGGTCATTTATTTCCTTTTGCTTTATTATCTTTTTGCTAGGACAGTTTTTTTTGGCACGATTGCTTCCGAACCAGTCGATACTCCCCAAGCACTTTGGACACGAGGTCGCCGACTCAACCGATCCGAGGATCTAGTTGACGGACATCCGGTGTTCTACTCATTACCCCCAGTCACCAGAAGAAGGCAGAGGAGGCATAGTGTATCAGAGCACGGATCACCGGAACAGCAGTCCATTTTAGTGACAGACAGTCGGGTTGAGATTTCTGTTTCTGCTATAGAGATACACTTGTCGGGTATTCAGATGGAACAACAGACTACACCAACAATGGAGGCGATGATGCGCCATATGAATGAGAGCATGAAACAAATGCAAGATGATGCCATCCGCCAGGCGGAATTTTCTAAACAGCAGGCCGCTGTCATGGCCCAGCAGTCTGAGCTGATCACCAGATTACAACAGCAGAATGCAGCATCTGCTTCACACCAGGTCCCTCCTCCACTAGGGGCGCATCAGATTCCCCCTCCACCAGCGGCTCCACTGCCTGAGCAGGCACCCACTGGCCAGAATACCCTGCTAAATCCTCAGAATGCCCCTCCAAATCCTCAGGATACCCAGAACACCCAGAATACCCCCCCAAATCCACAGAACGCTCCGCCAAACTTCCAAAACACTCAAGAGGACACGAGTCTTCCAACGGGGCTGGCTCCGCCCCCGCTTCCACCGCAACTGTCCAAGAATCTTACACCTAATCACCCGGACTCTCCATTTGAGTTCGAGGTAGACCAGACAGCTCTGAAATTGAGCAAATTGGAAAAGCTCTTCAAGAAATCACAGGGGGTGAAGGCCATCCCAGATATTGAAGACGGCTACACTGACGTGGCCGTGACACTGCCGGACAGATTTAAGATGCCGCAGATTGATCGTTTTGACGGATCAGGGGATCCTATGGTCCATCTCCGGCTATTTTCAGACGTCTTGAGGCCGATGGGCCTAACCCGACCGCAAAAGCTTTCTTTATTTGGCAGAACTTTGTCAGGGGTTGCGGCCATCTGGTACGCAAAATTGGAAGATGATGTGAAGAGAAATTGGGATGAGCTAGCCGAGGCCTTCGTTGCACAATATTCATATAATACTCAGATCGAGATTACAACACGTGATCTTGAAACGACGAGGCAAGAACAAAAAGAGACTTTCTCTGATTTTGTAACTCGGTGGAGAGCAAAGGCATCGATGATGACCTTAAGGCCAACTGATAAAGATCAAATCCAGATGATTGTGCGCAATCTCCAACCTAAGTTAATGCAGAAAATGATCGTACTCCCTTTCCCCGCCTTCTCAGATTTACACGAGATGGGGGTACAGATCGAAGATGCGATGAAGCAAGGATTGATCGACCAGGATCGGGAGCAGCCCCGAAGAACATTCAACCGTAATAACAATGCGGGCCCGAGTGGCTCCGCCAACACAAGGACTTCAGAGGTCGGTATGGTCACCACCTCTCCCCCTCCCCAACCAAGGCCCGCAGCGGCCACACCCTTTTCTAATGTATCCGGGAGCAGTAACCAAGCCTCAAGATACCAATCCAGAGGCCAACAAACCTTCTCCCCACTATTTATGCCCTTGTCTAAAGTCCTCGGGGTTCTAGTCAGAAAGGGGCATCTGAAACCCCTGGAACCGAGACCTCTACCAAATCCACTCCCCCCTTCCCACAACCCAGCCAAGTATTGCACATACCACCAGCAGCATGGCCATGACACAGACCAATGTTTCCGGCTGCGTCATGAGATTCAGGACCTCATTGACAAGAACATCATTCTACCTCCCGAGAGACCCAACGTCACAACCAACCCACTCCCCACACATAACCAAGATCCACCGCCCAAAAGAGTAAACCTCATCCAAACTGGGGTCGTTTCCTACGATCCCAGTATCTATATTACTCCCTCCCACCTACCCAAGCCGGAGGTGATCCTTCCTGACTGCACTGACTTGTGCGTGTTGGACACCTTCACAACCCAATCTGAGCCAAAGGTGGTGATCACCGAAAATGGAATGGGGCAGGCTTCCGAGGAGAGCAGAACTGTTGAGTCTGGGATCGAACAGTCTGGGAATCTAGCTGGAAGAGCTTATGATCCGAGTGAATATATCTTGTCAATGGGCCAGCCTAAGCTGAGTGTGGGGTTGCCAGAGAAGACTGAACTGTGCATGATCCGGGGGGACAGACCTGAACAAGGGGCAGATGATCTGACTACAATGGAACAGGACTTCGCCAACCTCCAATTTTTCAACGACCAAGAATCAGCGGATGCAACTATCAACTGGTTTGAATACGGGGAGTCAGCGGAAGTTACTGGGTGGTTAGATGATCAGCCAGACATCGTGGAATTTCAATCAGAGCAAGGCCCGGCAGGAGCAAAAGTACCATTTGTGGCCGGAAGGGCCGAGAGTCAGATCGAATTGCCGGAGAGCGCCGGTACAAAGAATTCCGCTCGGGATCAAGACATTTTGAAAACCGAACAATTAACGCTGGAGGAACAAGAAAAGAAGTGGGATTCTGAGAGGATTCGAAAAGCAAAGAACCATGAAGAGGTTGAAAGTGCTGCAAGCACGAGAGCAGGACATGCTGTGAGCATGTGGAATGAAAATGCTGAGAGTGCAAACATGCCCGAACCAGACAGGTGCCTGTTAGATGCTAATGGGATGTGGTGGGAAGATGACGACTTGTATCTCGCCCACACAGACGAAGATTGGGCGGGTGGCCAACCAGACAGCACCTGGTACCTCGAAGAAGTAGACCATATGACTAGAAGTGGGCGGTATTTCAAGCCCCCACACCTTGATCAACCCGAAGCACCGGGGAAAGATAAAGAGGCGGAGAAACAGAGAGAGAAGCAAATTGAAAAAGAGGCTGTACTGAGCCAGTTAAAGAAAATACAAGCAGACATCTCCATTTGGGGACTGCTTATGGCTTCAAGGGTACATAGACAGGCTGTCCTATCTGCTATGGACAAGGCCAAACTCTCCATCGAAACTACACCAGAGCAGCTGGTTGGGCTGGTTTTTCCGGGAGGAGGTTCCCCGGCATTGACCTTTTCAGACAAGGAGCTGCCGCCTGAGGGCGTGGATCATAACAGACCCCTCTACATCTCTGTAGAATGCAGGGACAAATGGATTCCGGTGGTACTTGTTGATACCGGGTCCGCTATCAATGTCTGCCCAGCCAGAACGGCGTATGCAATCGGGTTGAAGCCCGCAGACTTCACACCGACCACTCAAGTAATCAGAGCCTACGACAATACAAGTAGGGATGTCCTAGGGACAGTAAAAATCCAAACCAAGATTGGGCCTGGACAACATGAAGTAGGTTTTCATGTCTTGGAGGTCCCTGCATCCTTTAACAAGCTTTTGCGGCGACCCTGGTTGCATCAGGTAAAAGCCGTCTCATCCACTCTACATCAAATGGTGAAATACCCCTGTGGAAAGGGAGTAGCCATTGTGTTTGGGAACTCATCAATCCATCTCCCTCCGGAGATATCTACGCCAGTCTTAGAGATTGAACACGACATGGAGGACGTGTTTATATCGGGATTTACTTTGGCTGAGGCCCGCGTGGTGCAAAACATTATGGCTGTGAATGAAGGTGTGTACGTCAGTGCTCAATCCGTCTACCTCATGAACAAGCTACAACATATCCCCGGGATGGGATTGGGAAGAAGCGGCAGGAAAGGAGTCGCAGCGTTGGCCGAAGTGCCACATAACCCGCATACCTTTGGACTGGGTTATCTGCCCACCAAAGAGGACTGGGTGAGAAAAGGTAAGGAAATGGCCGGCAGAGCCAGAGCAAAACAGGCTGGGAAGCCTTTTGATTTAATGCATAGGCCCATTCAGGGTACCCTGAACGGACGCTTCGTCCGGGAGGGGGAGGACTTTCCATTTTGCGGCTTCCCAGAGCCGTGGCTGAACGCGGAGAAGAAGCACGTGCCAGGCTTCGAGATCTTTTTCGACCTGCAACTATCCGGGGATGACGTTGCCACAGAACAGACAGACCTACCAGCTGAGGTTAAGCAGTATAAAGCAGTGGATCCTGAGGGCATTGAATTTGAAATGGGGGTAGCACTGGCATGTCTCCTCTCTGATCCTCCGATCGACCAAGAGTGCTTGGGGGATAACTTTGTGGTTTCCATGATTGGGAATGAAACGGCTGCGAGCCGACCAGCAGCTATCTTGGATGCATCAATCGCACCCTCCCTCACCTGGCAATACGAAGAGGGATTTCTGTCCAATAGCACCGGGTTAGGTAGTGAGCCGGAATCTGATTCCACCGAGTCTTGTGAGTCGGAATCAGGTTCCAGCTCGACTGAGTCTGAGTCTGGTGATCCGAGGAATGTTAACCCGGATGCCACGGT
Source organism: Camellia granthamiana (assembly GCA_036172215.1). Classification (NCBI taxonomy): domain Eukaryota; kingdom Viridiplantae; phylum Streptophyta; class Magnoliopsida; order Ericales; family Theaceae; genus Camellia; species Camellia granthamiana. The sequence goes on along the minus strand of CM069905.1, from coordinate 52,223,667 downwards.
CTTGTCCAGGTCGTCTTTTTCCTTTTCATTTGAGTCTGTTGTAACCAATGAATCGGACGATTTGGATGTGCCTAATGAGAATGAACTATCTGTGGTTTCCGAGTACTTTTCTGTACCCCTAATTTATTGCATTAATTCAGACTTTCAAAATTTTGACGAAAACGAAGAGGACGAAGTTCCTCCGGTTTTACAACGTTTAATTGAACAGGAGCAGGAGAGGTTTGTTAAACCCCTAGTGGACGAAATCATTACCGTGAACATTGGTACTGAGGAGGACCCGCGGCTGGTCCAGATCGGGTCCACATTGTCTTCGGAGGAACGCGAGCGCTTAGTCGCTTTATTAAAAGATTTCAAAGATGTTTTCGCGTGGTCCTACGAAGACATGCCTGGAATCGATCCTGAGATTGTACAGCATCGGATCCCCCTTGACCCCGAGGCCCGACCTGTCAAGCAGAAGCTCAGAAGGATCCGCCCGGACTGGGCTCTCAAGATCAAAGAAGAGGTCACCAAGCAAATCGACGCAGGTTTCCTGCTGGTATCCGAATACCCGACTTGGTTGGCCAACATTGTGCCGGTGCCGAAGAAAGATGGCAGGATCCGGGTGTGTGTAGACTTCAGAGATCTGAACAGAGCTAGTCCGAAGGACGACTTTCCCTTGCCGCACATCGATGAGCTGGTAGATTTCACAGCAGGGCATGCTTTGCTCTTATTTATGGATGGCTTCTCAGGATACAATCAGATAGTGATGGCACCCGAAGACCGGGAAAAGACTGCATTCACCACCCCGTGGGGGACATACTGCTACAGGGTAATGCCGTTTGGGTTGAAGAACGCTGGAGCTACTTATCAACGGGCCGCAACCACAATATTACATGATATGATCCACAAAGAGGTTGAGGTGTATGTGGACGACATGATTGTCAAGTCCAAAGAAAGAGAGGGCCACTACACCGCCTTACGTAAGTTTTTCCAAAGGATCAGGGAATTCCGGTTGCGGCTGAACCCTCAAAAATGTACATTTGTTGTTACAGCGGGAAAAATGCTGGGGTTCCTGATTACACAAAGGGGCATCGAGGTCGACCCTTCCAAAATCAAGGCCATCTCAGAAATGCCACCACCAAGGACTGAAAAGGAGGTGCGCGGCTTTCTGGGTAAAGTGCAATTCATAAGACGGTTTATTTCAAAACTAACCTTGACTTGTGAACTACTTTTTGGTCTTCTGAAGAAAGGAAAGAAGTTCTAATGGGACGGCCGATGTCAAGCTGCATTTGAACAGATTAAAGAGTATCTACGGAACCCGCCCGTGTTATCACCGCCAGAACCAGGGAAACCGTTGATTTTGTATCTGTCAGTGACTGAGACTATAATGGGCTGCATGCTCACGCAAGAATCAGAAGACAAGGTGGAAAAGGCCATCTACTATCTGAGTAAAAAGATGCTAGAATATGAGACCCGGTATACACCATTGGAAAAGGCTTGCTTAGCTCTGGTATGGGCTACCAGGAAGCTGCGGCACTACTTGTTAGCTCACTCCGTAATGTTGGTTTCACGTCTCGATCCCATCAAATATCTTTTCGAGAAACCAGCACTTACGGGTAGGCTAGCTCGTTGGTTGCTGTTGCTCTCCGAATTTGATCTCACATATGTCACCCGCAAGTCAGTCAAAGGAAGAGCGGTAGCAGAGTTCCTTGCCGACCATCCGGTTGAGGGGGATGAAGCAGTTGAGTATCTATTCCCAGATGAAGCAATTCTGTATATCGACGATGAAATTTGGACGATGTACTTTGACGGAGCGTCAAATCAACATGGGTATGGGATAGGAGTGTTGCTGATAGCACCCGACAATTCCCGTATCCCTCTAGCCTTCAAACTCCGGTTCAAAGTCTCGAACAACGAAGCAGAATATGAGGCGTGCATTGCTGGTTTAGAAGCAGCCCTAAAACTAGGGGCAAAACGGCTGGATGTCATTGGGGATTCGAACCTTGTTGTGTCTCAAGCTAAAGGAGACTGGAAAGTAAAAGAGGAAAATATGATGATGTATCACCAGACCTTGGACTTGCTGATTCCTCGGTTTGAAAAGTTAAGTTTTACTCATCTACTGAGAAAGAACAACAGGTTTGCAGATTCTTTAGCAACTCTATCATCTATGATAGACATCCCGACTGGAATCCGGATGCGTCCAGTCATCATTGATCAGAAATTTGCACCTGCCTATGAGTCGATTGCAGCCATAGATGAAGTTCAGGACGAACACCCTTGGTATCACGATATCTGGAATTTCTTGGAGAAAGAAGCGTACCCACCAGGGGTAAATGCCAAAGACAAAAGGGCAATAAGAAGATTGGCCGTTCAGTTCATCATCTGCGGGGGTAAACTGTATAAAAGGGCTCATCTGGGAATGCATAAACTGTGCGTTGATGCAGAAGAGTCAAAGCGTCTAATGGAAGCCATCCACGGAGGAGAATGTGGAGCACACATGAATGGGGTCATGCTGGCAAGGAAGATCCTCAGACAGGGTTATTACTGGTCCACCATGGAGGAGGATTGTATTGGTTTTGTTCGGCGATGCCACAAATGTCAGATCCATGCAAACCGCATGAACATCCTGCCGTCGAAGCTGTACAACATGACTTCACCGTGGCCTTTTTCAGTTTGGGGGATTGATGTAATCGGGGCTGTTACGCCAAAGGGGTCGAATGGGCATGAGTTCATCCTCGTAGCGATAGATTACTTTACAAAATGGGTTGAGGCCCAGTCTTATGCGGTGTTGAAGGCTTCGCATGTTACAAAATTCATCAGGAACAACATCATCTGTCGCTACGGGGTCCCAAATGAAATAGTTTCGGACAACGGTTCCCACTTCAAGAAGGAGGTAATTGACTTGTTGGAGAAATACAATGTGGCTTTTCATAAGTCATCTACCTACCGGCCGCAAACTAATGGAGCAGTTGAGGCTGCCAACAAGAATATCAAGCGCATACTACAGAAGATGGTGGAAACCTACCGGGACTGGCCAGATAAGCTGCCGTTTGCTCTATGGGGCTACCGGACTTCAATCAGAACTTCTACAGGGGCGACTCCGTATTCATTAGTCTATGGGATGGAGGCCGTTCTACCAATTGAGATTGAGGTTCCGTCGTTGAGAGTATTGGCCGAGTGCCAAATAGCCGAGGCAGATTGGCAGCAGAATAGATTCGAGGAACTCATGCTTTTTGATGAAAGAAGGTTGAAGGCACTGTACCATGTTCAGGGTTATCAACGCAGAATCGCCCGGGCTTTTAACAAGAAGGTTCAGTCCAGGAATTTGAAAGAAGGAGATTTGGTGCTCAAGGACAACCGAGCTCCCATCCACGACCCAAGGGGCAAGTTCAGACCCAATTGGACTGGTCCCTACATCATCAAGTCAATCTGGTCAGGTGGGGCTGTGGTTCTGATGGATCTAGATGGCTTGGAGTTCTCACAACCGATCAACATGGACAAGTTGAAGAAATACTACCCCTGAGAGGCTCGCTAGGCCGAAAACCCAAAAGGGCGACCTAGGCAAAACTCAGAGCACAAAAAATTTGAAAATATAAAAACTGAGCTCGCAAGGTTGAAAACCCGCAAAGGGCGGCCTTGGTAAAAGTTAGAGCGCAAAAGGAGAGTAAAAATACCCGAGTGAACCTGAGCCTGAACTACGTAAGGCTTGATTCCCATCTTCGGGATACGTAGGCAGCTTCATCCTGAAGTTCAGCCATAATCTTTTCCCCGATCAACTTTGTCCATTTGATCGTCTCAGTCATCTCTATTCATCAGCATTTATCGCAATCTCTGGTATAGTGCTATTCAAACTAGGGGCAACTTTCCGTTGCAATGGAGTGCTGCGGTACCATTTCAAACTAGGGGCAACTTTCCAGTTGCTAGGATCCGGGGTTGTGCGTCCTAGTGACAGATCTCAGGCGTATCTAGTTCTGATCCATATCGAAAATAGTTTTGAAAAGTTTTAATAAAAGTTGACTTTGTTCAAAATTAATCTTTTCACAACTAAGACCATTTTTGGACCAAAGCGGAAAATTTTCAGTACCACAACCTTCAATTTCATTGATTTCAAAATAGAGTTCTCATGCTCTTGCATACAATTGAAGTTGCTTTTTTATTACACTCATAAAGAAAACTTGAAAGTACTAATAAAGTAATAAATCTGGGGCATAGTCCAGTCAGGTGTCCCTGCGCCCCCTTCCAGAGCTAGTTGAAGCCTCTGATGCCAGCCTAGGTCCAACCTGTGCTTCCTCGTTGAGCCAATCCCAGCACTCGTCAGATAAAGTGCAACTAAAAGTAAGGGCAGGGGCCAGAAGCTCTCTAACTCTCCATGCTGCGGTCTGCCGAGCCAGCTGTGCGCCTCGAACTGGGAATGTAGCCGGATACTCTATCCCCTCCGATGGGCAAGTTTGATCATGGCCAAATTGGCGCAGAATACGGAATGGGAAATAGAACACACAGTGAGTCAAACCGATCAGTCGAATCCCGACCTGCCGTGACATGCTATAGCTCATAACCGGGAGATTGAGCCAAGGACAACGCCACGCAATGCGATCTGCCGACAGGTTGCACATCCATTCAAACCACCATCCCTCATCAAGGGCGTCGACCAGGCGTTGTCGAAAGAAGTAGCCGCGGGCTGAATAAGCAGGGCAAGAATCCACAACTTGCAATTTATCCATCAACCATATCTGGGGAGGGATGAAAAATGAGAGAATAAAGAATAGAGAGATGTGCGATGAGAGAAAAGTAAGATAAGGGTTTTGTGAGAAAAAACGAGCCCGAGGGCCGAGTGATGTGAGCAAATATACATGTGAGCTTGGGTGGGAAACATTACCTGTAGCAGTAGTGGACTCCCTGCAAACCTGGTTGTCTCCCGGTAGTGGAAAGCATCCAAGCCTATCAGTGTCTCGGCCAGAGTCATGGCGATGCAACTCTTTCCTTCTCTCAAACCTTGGGCGACTTCAATCAAACGGATGCTAGCTCCTCCGGAGCCCGAGACAAACAGAAAATGAGATAGTAGGCACAAGCAGAGGGCATGCTACCGGAAACCTTGCCAATAGTGGTCGCTACGGTCACCAGCATTAGAGAATCGGTAAATCAGGCTCGGAATGTCCAACATTCCGTCACAAATCAGGGATCGAGCATCATGCGCATTGAGTCCGCACATCCGCCCTAAGGTCTGGGCATAGCCAAAATTGAGCTGGGGCAAGATCTCCTCGCCTCACTCGGATTCTATCAAGGTTTGAAAATCTTCAAAAGTAGGACATACCTCTTGCCCTCCGAAGCTGAAGACGTGCGTCACCGGGTTCCAAAACCTTGCCGCGGCATAGAGGAAAGGAAGATGCAGTGGAGTCCGGCCCAGCGTGAACAGTGCATTCAAGCCAAAACCCCAGAAGTTCAACTTCTCCGAGCCATCTAAAGAAGAAATCCAAGATGTGAGATTTTCTGCGAGAAATGCCTCCATTTTTGTGAGGAAAGGTGATGAAATGAATAAGGTCCAAGGGTAGGGCTTTTATAGAGGGGCAAAACACTATTTAAAGGACACGTGTCAAATTTCTGGAGGTTACGGGGGAGGTGGCCGGCCGGCCATCTATTCTAGTAGGCCGGCCACCCTCTAGTCTCCAAATGCAAAATGTTTTCGGCCGCGCGTTGGTCCTGTTTTGCCTGCCAGAAGGAAGTTTGAGGCACTTTCATGCATCGGGAATGTCGAAGGCCTCCATTTCTTTCAGTTACGGGTGCGTTCTATCATCCGGATTGTCCGTCCAAAGTTTGTTCTGTTGTATTTTGCTTATCGAGTTGTTGTTTTGTTTATCGAGTTGTAAGTTTTGTCGAGCTGTCGCATTTTGTGTTTTGAATTGTTACTTTTTGGTTACACAATTTTGTTAAGTCTTGTCTATTGATTCGTTAACATTGTTGTATTTTGCTTATCGAGTTGTAAACTTGCTAAGATTCTGTTATTTCTTAGTGAGTCGAGTTGTTTTGATTTGTTGCGTCGGTTCATTACCTGACCCGGTAAATACACAAGGCACATTTCCATTCAAGTCCACTTTTGTGCAAAATGATGCGATGCGATGCTAAGAATTTCAAATACAAACATCTTTTCAAAAAGCTGTTTCATTCCATCATGTTTTACAACAAAATAAAGGTACAAGTTTTACAGGAAATAAAACTGCCTAATAATATGCAAAGTGCTACAAACTAATAAAGCAGGAAATAACATCAGTATCCTCGGGAACGGGAATGAGGAGGCCCTCTCATCCTCTTCCGCGGGACAACCTTTGCACCATCATCACCATCCGGATCAGAGCTGTCATCCTCCGGATCTCCCTCAGCCTCACCCCCGCTTCCAGAACCAAGACCGGAGCCTCCCTCCCCAGGAGATGTCTCTCACTCACGGTCTGCGACCTCCTCCTCCTCATCCTCGATAATGGGTGCCCTGCGTCTGCGAGACGACCCCGCTCCTCGAGTTCCTCGGTAAGGCCTGGATGGCCCAGCTCCTCGAGGCCCAGTACCTCGAGCAGGTCTAGCACCTCGACCTCTCTGAGAAGGCCCTGGTGGCCCGCCTCGCGCCGGAGCATATACGGGAGGCATCTGAAAATGAAAAGTGCAATGCATCAGTTCAAACATAAAAAGCAGGTACAAGTACAGTATGTGAGTGGGGTGTGTGCCAGATGTGTTCTACACAGCCTATCAGTGCAATAGAATGTTAAAAACCAGCATGTCATCTCAAATATGATAAATGCAAGAGAGATGAAGGGAACCTGGAAGCCCATGACGGACATCTGCGCCTCTCTACGCAGGACCATCCCCTTAAGTGAGGCCACCATCCCGAGCATCTGATCTATGTACTCCCGAGGTGGCTGCAGATACAAGCTCAAGTCATCAATAAATAAGTAACTGCCAAAATGTCTGTGTGATAAATGAAAAATGGTGGAACATACCGGCGGTGAGTCAGGATCACTGACATATCCGTGACCAGGCATCGGAGGCTCTATAGGGATCGGAATCGGAGAAGTAGTCCCATACTGCCAACTCATCAACTCAGTTGGCATATCTGGCCACCCAGGATGATCGAGAGACGGAGGGATCGGAGGAATCGAACTACCTCTACCCCTAGACGCACCAGCCCCGCTAGAAGAAGGGATGTCTGCAGCACGAGCGCGACTCGAAGATGGTGCGCCAGTGGGCCTCAGTGGCGGAGCCCGCACTCCCGTCAAGGGGGGCATCAGATATATACGGCGATAGGTGGCGTAGTCCCCCTCAATGAGATATAGCAAAGCATCGGTGCCCTGCATATCCCTAATGACCTCCTCAGTAGACAGCCTATCGGCAGTCCGCATAGTGGCTGGAGGCACAGCGGGAGGGTCCTGAGAATCATACCCCCACACCTGGCGCAAGAAGCGTTCCCCCAGGAACCACGCCCTACCAACTGGTCCCTTGAGCAGGTACCTATACTGGGAATTGCTCGACCCTCCGGGGTACTGATTTTGCAAATCATCGCCGAAGACTGCCCAGGGCTGCCAAGTAATCTGCAGATAACCAGTGTACAAATCAATCAGAAATCAAGAATATACAAAGCAGATCAAAGATGAAAATGAAAGGAACTGAGAGTTCTGAAATACCTCTGTCGTCCGCACAGTATCAAAATACTGTCGCAGAGAAAAGAGAGTCTCTCGAGGCCTCGATAGGTGCTCGCCCTCAAACATCAATGAAAACGGAGTCATAAGAGGTCCTACCACCTCCATCTCCGGAGCTAATGTGGGAAAATAAACATACACCCATAGCTGAGAAAAACAGTGCGGAATGTGAATACAAGGTGCTAAAGGCAGAATATAGAATGCAAAGTGCGCCGTGTGTGCAGTGAACAAGTAATGAGGAGCAAAAATGTAAATCAAGAGGATAGAATGTACCTCCCAGGCTCTCCAGTAGCCGCCGAGTAAGTCCCCCCGCGTGCGAGAGACTGCGCTCATGTAACAATAAATGGTAGCCAGGCCAGCGCCGCCCCAATCATACTGAATGACCTGTGATAGGTCTACTAGGGCACTCAAGAGATATAGCCCCACAGTGTTTCCCCTATCAGCAAACAGGGTAGTGCCGAAGAGGAACATGAGGAAACCTCGGGTGTACTGCTCGACCTCCTCGGGAGACTCAGGCTCCATCTCTGGCCTCCGGAAATGGGAAGAGAACCAAGTATACCGAACCCTCCCGGAAGCTCTGTCTACAGGAGGGCGGGCCCCCAATAGATGCATCCAAGCAGCCTCCCACTCACCCATATCCTCGTCGTAGGGAATGGGCCCACCGCCTACGTCTAGGCCGGTGAGTACAGCAAAGTCTAGTGGGGTCATGGTCATATCCCCGGTGGCAGAAAAATGGAAAGAATTGGTGGTGTCCCACCATCTCTCCGCCTAAGCAGCAAACAATGTCCTGCTGATATGACAGTGTGATAACCCCCTGCAGAATGCTCCGAATCCTGCTGAGTCAACCAAATCCCGGACAGCTTCCGGAAGCTCAGCATACCACTCCCTCGCGGCGGTGGAGCCATACCCTCGCACGGTGCGAGAACCAACCTGCGTTCAGAATGAATACATGTGTTCAGTACGCAAGAAAATACAAGCTGTGTGCAAACTGAAAATACAAGCTGTGTGCAAATGAAATGAATGAGCTATGTACAAATCAGTGGGCTGCGTGTTCACTTCAAATCTGGGCTGCGTGTTCAGTAAATCCGTGTTTTGGGCTGCGTGTTCAATTCCTAATCAGTGGGCTGTGTGTTCACTTCAAATCTGGCCTGCGTGTTCAGTAAATCCGTGTTTTGGGCTGCGTGTTCAATTCCTAATCAGTGGGCTGTGTGTTCACTTCAAATCTGGGCTGCGTGTTCAGTAAATCCGTGTTTTGGGCTGCGTGTTCAATTCCTAATCAGTGGGCTGTGTGTTCACTTCAAATCTGGGCTGCGTGTTCAGTAAATCCGTGTTTTGGGCTGCGTGTTCAATTCCTAATCAGTGGGCTGTGTGTTCACTTCAAATCTGGCCTGCGTGTTCAGTAAATCCGTGTTTTGGGCTGCGTGTTCAATTCCTAATCAGTGGGCTGTGTGTTCACTTCAAATCTGGGCTGCGTGTTCAGTAAATCCGTGTTTTGGGCTACGTGTTCAATTCCTAATCAGTGGGCTGTGTGTTCACTTCAAATCTGGGCTGCGTGTTCAGTAAATCCGTGTTTTGGGCTGCGTGTTCAATTCCTAATCAGTGGGCTGTGTGTTCACTTCAAATCTGGGCTGCGTGTTCAGTAAATCCGTGTTTTGGGCTGCGTGTTCAATTCCTAATTAGTGGGTTGTGCGTTCACCTCAAATCTGGGCTGCGTGTTCAGTAAATTTGATATTTGGGCTGCGTGTTCAATTCCTAATCAGTGTGGGCTGTGTGTTCACTTTCAAATCTGGGCTGTGTGTTCAGTAAATCTGAGTTAGGGCCGTGTGTTCTATTCTCAATCAGTGTGGGCTGTGTGTTCACTTTCTATCTGGGCTGTGTGTTCAGTAAATCTGAGTTAGGGCTGTGTGTTCTATTCTCAATCAGTGTGGGCTGTGTGTTCACTTTCAAATCTGGGCTGTGTGTTCAGTAAATCTGAGTTAGGGCTGTGTGTTCTATTCTCAATCAGTGTGGGCTGTGTGTTCACTTTCTATCTGGGCTGTGTGTTCAGTAAATCTGAGTTAGGGCTGTGTGTTCTATTCTCAATCAGTGTGGGCTGTGTGTTCACTTTCAACTTGGACTGTGTGTTCAGAAAACCGGGGTTAGGGCTGTGTGTTCTACTCTTAATCAGTGTGGGCTGTGTGTTCACTTTCAACTTGGACTGTGTGTTCAGAAAACCGGGGTTAGGGCTGTGTGTTCTACTCTTAATCAGTGTGGGCTGTGTGTTCACTTTCAACTTGGACTGTGTGTTCAGAAAACCGGGGTTAGGACTATGTGTTCTACTCTTAGTCATGTGTGTGCTGTGTACTCGTTTTCAACTTTGGGCTGTGTGTTCGACAAATCAGTCTTTGAGCTGTGTGTTCAATTCCTAACTAATGTGTGCCGTGTGTTCACGATCAATCAATGAGCCTAGTGTTCAAGAAATTCAAGTGTTTAAGTCACATGTTCAAGTTGCAAGCAAAGTTCTATGTCATAAGCTAAAACTGTGTGTCTAAGCATGGCAAAGGAATGAAATGCACGGAAAATACAGAAGATGAAGTAAAATACCCCTTGTGCATCGTGAGAGAGGTGCTGCTCCGGCTCCCGCAGAAGAAGATCCCCGGGTACCCGATCATTGAACTCAATGAAATGACGGAAAGTGGCCCGTGGAAGTCTATATGCCAGTGGGGCGTATCGATCGGGGATAAAAGGGCGAGCCCTCGGGGGCAATGTCATGATGTCAAAATCATCTCCGGCACCCGGAAAACCTCCACCGTGAGGAAAATGACCCGCCATTTCGAGAAATCTGCAAAAAGAGCAAAAAGGAGCAAAAATGAGCCAAAATTGGAAAAAGTCAACAAAAGTCAACTCCCGGGAAAATCTTCCAAATATTGAGACAAAATTACCTCAAGTGGTGAAAATGAGAAGAGAAGCCCCGAAATCAAAATTTAGTCGGCTCAAAGTGCTTAAAACTGGAAGATTTCGCGAAAACAACTTGTGTGGAAGGCCGGAGGGCGCGTATAAAATGCAGATCTGAAGGAGAAAATGGCTTAGGAAGCAAGAGGAGAGAATTTCACACTTGGGGGAGTGATTTCGGAGGCATTGGATGAGCCTATATATAGAAATAACCGAAATGACCAAAATGCCCCTGCTTTTGGGCAGTGGCCGGCCGGCCACCTTTTCTGGCTGGCCGGCCATTTACTTTTTTGCCCCTGGCTGGTGGCTTCTCCAAGGGTAACCACCTGGCCGGTGGTGGTCCCCACACCCTCCCCTACCTCTCTGCAAATTTTGAGGAAAATCGGAGTTCCCGGGACCCGAAAAAGTTCAAGAAAAGTGCGCTTTCTGGCACCGAATTGCTCCACCGGAACTTCAACTGCAGTTTCTGACATGTGTCTCATCATCATTCGTCAAAATCAGAGTGTATCCTTTTTAAACACATTATAATCTCTCCAGGAGGTGAATCAGAGACTGCGATCAAGTTGCCTTCGCCGAAATGCGCGTTTCCCAGCTCGTTGTTGCGCAACAAACGGGCACCCCGATTTGTGCTCGTTTTGCATTGTTATGCACCTAACTCGCATTCTCATGAACATTTTGCATTGTCATGCATTATTTCTTGGTGTACCATACTTCTGTGCTTAAACATGCGTTGTCACGCATTATCTTTTCTTACATTGCGATGCATTCACTCGCCGACACTGTGTGTGTCAAACTTTTCGAATCATAGGAATCGCATTGAATATATGTTGTTAGCATATTGTTCTTGTTGAATTTCTCTCTTTTGCAGGCACGATATTGTATGTACGGTTCATTTGAGGCTGGTGCGACCAGACGAATCGCACAGGTATCGTATCTTCTCCGTGTGAGACGCGATGAGAATTGAATGATTCTCCGCATTCCTAACTGCATGAAATGTAGTTGTTGCTTTGCATTCTTGCTTAAAACTCTTGCATCTATTTGTCAATACTTGCTTCATTACAGCTTGCTGCATTTACATGGTTACCTGGCTCTGCGCATGTCATTTTGCATTTTTGCCCCCTTGCCTGAGGGCACGCCTGCGGGCACATATCTGTTCATCTAGTATGATTGTCTAAGTCTTCGGCCTTGTCAAAAATGGGTCGTCTCTAGGCTTTGACATTCACTCTCGTCACTTGTGACTTCCGAGTTCTGTCAAAGAGGGGCAACTGTAGACACCCCATTTTTGACCGACCTTAAGACTCAGACGTCACCGATTGAGCGCTTGGTGGTGTTGCATACTGTGCTCGTTCAGAAGTCTCAGAGTCGCGGCCGTGCGCCCTGCCTCCGGACTTCCGAACTCTCTTCTGTGCCTTGCCTCTGTTTGCGAACCAGACTCGGTTTTCTCTGTTTTCTTTCCTGAGGGAAGGGAGTGGTCCTATAGGCTATCTCTCGGTGGCTGTGGGCTACATTTCGTGGCCGTAGGCCATTTTGCCCATTTCGGAGCCCGGTTCCCGATTTTCGGAGCCGTCAGGCCGTGTGCCTCGGCTCGGGACCGCCCAACCATCTCTGATTTCTCCGGTTTTTGGCATGCATCTCATTTACTCCATACCAAGGGACACTGGGGTCTCAGATACCCACTTCGTGGCCGAACGCCACTTTCGGTGCTTACCGCCTATTTTCGGGACCCCGAACTGCGTGATTTGGGCCCGAGCATTCATTTTGCACCGGTTTCTGTTCAATTTTGACAAGTGCCTCTGTTTTATCATACCGAGGGACACTAGGGTCTCAGATACCCACTTCGTGGCCGAACGCCACTTTCGGTGCTTACAGCCCATTTTCGGGACCCCGAACTACGTAATTTGGGCCCCGAGCATTCATTTTGCATTAGTTTTTGTTCAATTTTGGCAGGTACCTCTGTTTTAGCACCAGGAAGATCACTGGAAGGTGGAAGGACAGCAATTGTCTCAGAAAACCAGTTTCGCTCCTCCGGCGTCCGTTCTGCTCACTTCCGGGCTAATGTTGAACACCCTAGGGATATTTTCTTCGAGCCGAGACTACATATTTGTGATGAGGGGACATGGGAGGACCCTAAAAAGTGGTGGTCGGCCAGTAATTGTTATTTTCATTTTTGAGCCTCTCTTTCAAGTTGAATGTTGTGCCTCCTGTTTCAGAGTTGCCAAATTCCAACCATGGGGTCTTGTTCTACACACCTGGGAGGACACCAAAATATGGTGGCCGGCCATTAATTGTTCAATTCATTTTTGGCCATGGCCGGCCGGCCATGGGGAGTGGCTGGCCAACCAGTGGGGTGGCCGGCCGGCCATCTTCAAGAAAACCACCTGGCCGGCCTGCTTCCTGCTTTTGACCACTTTACAGCTGTCCAGCTGTTTTTCCAAATATCTTTTGCCTCCGAGGGATATTTTGGGAGGGAAAGCTTGGATGCATTTCCCTCCCTTTTACACCCCTTTCTTGCCCATTTAAGGGGCTGACCTCCTTCTTTGTTAGGGTTAGCAAATTTCTTCTCAAGACTTCATCTCCCATTGCCTCCATTTCCCTCTCCAAAAGCTCAAAAAACCTTCAAGTTTCTAGCCCACTTGTTCATCAACCCTAAGCTTCACCATCACCACCTCCATTCCAGCAGCAAAGGAGGATTTTTCAGAGGCTAAGAAGCAACAAATTGAAGCCAAGAAGCAACAAAAGCTTGATCTTCAAGGGTAAGTCACTATTTCCCCCTTTTGAGCACATTTTTGCATCAATTCTTTACCCTACTTGCTCTCTGTTTTGGGCTCCGAACCCTACTGATTTTAGGCTTATTTTGAGCCCCTCTACAACATTGTAGAAGGGCTCAACATTGTTTGGCACCTCTATGATGCACCTCTTTCAATATCACTCTTTGTGCCAATATTTTGCATGCTTTGTTTAGATTATGAGTGATCCATTTTCGAGCCTGATATAAACTGTGAGTGGGCTTATTTTGAACCCCTCTTCAACATTGAAGAAGGGCTCAACCATGTTTGGTGGTTCTATCATGCACTTGTTTTGTAATTCTTCCAATTTACCGTAAAATTGCATGGTTTCTTTAGCCTATTTGAAGTCTGATTTTGAGCATGCCATTAACTGAGATTGAGCTTATTTTAGATCCCTCTACAACATTTTAGAAGGGATCAATCTTGTTTGGGGCCTCCATGCATGGCCTCTCTTTGTACCTCTCTTTGGCCCCATTTTGCATGTCTTTTTTAAGCTTATTTGGCTTCTGATTTCAGCCTTCATCAGGCCTGAAAAGAGCCTTATTTTTGCCTTCTTGTCATGTTTTGTTAAGGGTCTTATGCTATTTGGTGAATACTTTTGGTACTTCATGTTATACCCTCTTATACCCCCTTATTTTTGCATGCCTTGCTAGCTCATTATGCTTCTGTTTTTGAGCCTTCATCAGGCTTTGAAAGAGTCTTAAAATAACTCATTCTTCATTTTTTGTTAAGGGTCTTAGGCTGTTTGGTGAATTCTTGGTATACCTCTCTTTATAGCCCTCTTTTGGCTCATATTTTGCATGCTATTTTGAGCATATCTACACACTGTTTTGGGGGTTGTCATAAGCTGTAAATGTTCATATTTTTGGTCCCTCTTCAGTGTTGTAGAACTGTTTTTTTCAGTTTGAGCATTGCATATACCACTTACTTCATTATTTCCCCTTTCCCCCCCATTTTTGCCATACTTGTGATTGTTGTTTGGCCATGCTTTGTACTGGAAAAATGCTAGTTTAGGGACTGCCTAGCATCTGTCTTTACACTTCATGTCCATATTGTGCATGTTTGGCATAGCTGCAAGTCATTTCGGGTACTCGGCATAGCATTTCGGGCATCGGGTGTAATTTCGCTATAATTCGGGGGCTGTTTTTTGCATCATTTTGGCTGCTGAAATTTGCATTTTCCATATGTCATATGCCACGTCTCATTTCGTATGCCATTTCATGCCTTAGGGCCATTGCCTCGGTTCGCGTGCCAGCGTGCACGCATTTCGAGGCATCTCATTTTCATCTCTCGGCCTCTTATGTGAGTGTGGCTGAGGCCCTCTCATGTTAGTGTAAGCCCAATTTGCATTTTCCATGTCATTTGCATTGCGTATGCCACCGCCTCGGTTTGCGTGCCCGTGTGCACGCATTTCGAGGCACTTCTTTTTTTATCCGACGGCCTCTTATGTGAGTGCGGCTGAGGCCCTCTCATATTAGTGTAAGCCCGATTTTGCATTTTCATGCCTTTATATCATCGCCTCGGTTCGCGTGCCCGTGTGCACGCATTTCGAGGCGCATTTTTTTTTTTCATCTCACGGCCTCTTATGTGAGTGTGGCTGTGGCCCTCTCATGTTAGTGTAAGCCCAATTTGCATTTGGAGTGCCATTTCATGCTTTAGTACCATTGCCTCGGCTTGCGTGCCCGTGTGCACGCATTTCGAGGCACTTCACTTTTATCCGACGGCCTCTTGTGTGAGTGTGGCTGAGGCTCACTCATGTTAGTGTAAGTCCATTTTGCATTTTGTATGTCATTTTAGCATCATTACATTCCGAATACTATTGCCTCGGTTTGCGTACCCGTGTGCGCGCATTTTGAGGCACTTCACTTTTCATCTATTAGCCTCCTGTGTGAGTGTGGCTGAGGCTCACTCATGTTGGTATAAGCCCATATTACATTGTCATGCCATTTTTAGTCTCATTATATCGCATGTGTCATTACCTCGGTTTGCGTGCCTGTGTGCACGCATTTCGAGGCATCTCGTTTTCACCAGCATAGTGCATACTATGTTGTATCTTAGATTGCATTCATGCATTATCTCGGTTCGCGTGCCCGTGTGCACGCGTTTCGAGGCATCTCATTTTCATCTGCATTGTGCATACTAGGTTGTATCTTAGGTTGCATTCATGCATATCATGCATATTGCATCGTGTTCGGGATAGGAGTTAGCCCGGGCACGGGAAACGAGGCACGTTTCGTACTCCGAGTGACGGAACGGGTCTCAATTCCCAAGTCACCGACACTCCGGATTACCCATGATGGAGTTAGGTTTTGTTGTAGCATTCATGTGCATTCATCCTATATTGAGTTGTGCAATTCGGCTCCTCGGCCATCATGCATCGGTATGCGTGATTGGTGGCACGAGGATCGAGGCATGCATATATTTGTGAAATACATTGCTATGCCCCTTTCCTGCTCTCTGTTGCAGCAAAATGAAGAATCAGCAACTTTCCGGGACTTGGCACGCATTTCGAGAAACATTGCAAAACAGAGGCTAATTGGGGCATCCCAATGGATTTCCGCACAAAGCAGCCCAAACATGCATCATTCATCAGAATCGAGGCAGTCCCTGGCTTGCATGCCAGTTTACAGTTTTTCTTAGTTAATTTGTCAATTAATTAGGAATCTGTATTATTTCGGACTGTATTATTCTTTTATTCGGACTGTATTATTTATTCGGACCCTCTGCGCGAGGGCAATGCTGTAATAAGTGTGGGTGTGTGTGATGTATGTCTTCCAACCCCCATTTCTTTCTCCCTTTTATTTATCTGCTTATGATGGTAGATTAGGGCATATTTCAATTAGCATACAGTATGACAGCATGTTTGCATCATTCATCTGTTTTGCATGCACCGGGCTCGGCGCATCATACAAACTGCATCGTATTTCAATTCCAAGTTGAATACATGTTAGTTGTAGCATTTCACATACCATGTTTAGAATAGCCGAGCCTGCTATAGTTGCATTTTGCATGTGTTGCATTAGGCATTTTAGCATATTTAGGATTCATGCATGATTTCTAACCGGTTCCTGTTTTGGCTTGGAGTACTCGGTAAGTTTTATGCTTTAGCATCCTTGCATGCGTGTGAGTGTTGCCATGCTAGCATGCTTGCCATGAGGCTATATACTTATGTGATATAACTGCCTTGAATGCCTGTGGGTGGAGGTTGAGTTATTTGAATTGGGACAATGCATTGACTGTTTATTTTAAGCCCACTAGATAGTGGCAACATCACTATTTTCTAAGCCCACCTGAGGGTGGCAAATCCGCATCTTAGCCTACCTGCGGGTAGCACCATCACACCATTTTCAAACAAACAAACATGAAATGTTTTGTTCCAATTCAGACGGCCCAGTCTATACTTGTTTGCTGCGAGCATCACATAGTGACCTAGGCTAATAACCGGAATAAGAGCATACAATGTTTTCAAAAGCAGATATCATGGTTAGTAGAGGCCGGTCTTTGACCGGGCGAGCGGGGGTGCTCACGATGTGACCTTCCCCAATCGTACCCAAGTTCCCGAGCCAACTTTGGTGATGACGGACACGTGGCCTTTGGCACCGAGTTAGGGTTTCCTAAATTTCTCATTTAAAAAATATTTAGGTGGCGACTCTGTATCTGGCAAAGCAGTCCATTTTTGGCACTTCTTTCAAAAAATCTGTTTTCAAAACAATTTGCCAGATTTGGACTCTTTGGTTCGAGATTTAGAACCGTGGCACAAATCGAGTCCGAACTGTAGCGAGGTCCCTCGCGGACTTGTTACAGGGGAGCACCGGCTCTCTTTGCCAAAAAGAAAGATGGTGCGTTGCGACTTTGTATAGATTACCAGAAGTTGAACCGGGTAGCTGTTAAGAACAAGTACCCAATGCCTCGTATAGATAATTTGTTTGATTAATTGAAGGGGTCTTGTTGTTTCTCTAAGATTGACTTGAGATCGTGTTATCACCAATTGAGAGTAAGGGAGGAGGATATCTAGAAGACGACATTCCGTACGCGATATGGCCATTACGAGTTTATAGATTTGATGAACCGGATCTTCCATGAGTTCCTAGACCATTTTGTGGTTGTCTTTGTAGACAACATCCTAATTTACTCACCCTCTGAGGAGGAGCACGAGGAACACTTGTGAATGGTGCTTGGGTTGTTTACAGCCCACAAACTGCATGCTAAGTTTGGAAAATGTGAATTCTGGCTGAGCGAAGTTAAGTTCTTAGACCATGTGGTTTCTGGGGAAGGGGTGACTGTAGATTCATCCAAGATAGAGGCAATACAAGATTAGGAATAACCTAAGAATGCTTTTGAAATCTGTAGTTTCTTGGGGTTGGCTAGGTTTTAACGTCGGTTCATGAAGGATTTCTCTAGATTAACCTCACTATTGACTAGATTGATGAGGAAGGGAGTTAAGTTTGTGTGGAATGAGACTTATGAGAAGTTGTTCCGAGAGCTTAAAGTTAGACTTACCACTGCTCTAGTATTGATTATTTCAAAGAGGGGTTTGGGCTATTTAGTGTATTGTGATGCCTCACGGGAAGGTTTGGGTTGTGTGTTGATGCAAGAGGGGAATGTAGTAGCTTATGGCTCACGGCAGTTGAAAACACATGAGAGGAACTACCCTACTCACGACCTAGAGTTAGTGGCGGTGATCTTTGTCTTAAAGATTTAGAGGCATTATCTGTATGATGAGAAGTTTGAAGTGTTTTCTGATCATAAGAGTCTGAAATATCTGTTTACATAGAAAGACTTAAATCTGAGGCAGAAGAGGTGGATGGAGTTTATAGAAGATTATGACTTTGAGTTGCATTATCATCTAGGAAAGGAAAATGTTGTGGCAGATGCTTTAAGTAGAAAATCCATTGGTAGTATGGCTAGTATTGCCATTCGAGAATGAGAGATGTTGGGTGCTATTGGTGAGTTTAACTTGTATCTTAGTGAGTCCATGGAGTTTGCAGCCTTGTTTTCAGTAGTTGCACAACCTACACTTGTAAACGAGTGATAGAAGCATAGAGCGGTGACCTTGAAGTGGAATCCCTCCAAGAGAAGATCTCCAGTGGAAAGGTGGAGAAAGGCTTAAATGTGTATCCCAATTCGAATGTTAGATACCGTGACCGTTTTTTTGTGTTAAAGTCTTGCCGAGAGGAAGTACTCGAAGAGTTTCACCATTCATGCCCTGTGGTGCATCCGGGAGACACAAAGATGTATCACAACCTTAACCTCCAGTTTTGGTGAATGGGAATGAAGAATGATATGGCTGTGTTTGTGTTGAGGTGCCTTACTTGTCAACAAGTGAAGGCCGAACATCAGAGGCCAGCATGTTTGTTGTAACCCTTACCTATAGCCGAATGGAAGTGGGAGCATATCATGATGGATTTTGTTGTGAATCTTTCAAGGACTTAAACGGGGTAGTGATGCCATTTGGGTGGTAGTTGACCGGTCGACCAAGTCAGCACACTTTATACATATGCATGTGAGTGACTCGGTAGATCGTCTAGCCGACCTTTATATTAAGGACATATTGAGGTTGCACAGGGTCCTTGTAACGATTATTTCAGATTGAGATCCGTGTTTCACGACTTGGTTGTGGCAGAGCCTATAGAATGCCTTGGGCACGAATTTGACTTTTAGCACTGCGTACCATCCTAAGACTGACGGGCAGTCCGAGCGTACTATTCAGATCCTTGAGGATATGCTTCGGGGTTGTGTTCTTGACTTTAAGGGGTTGTGGGAGAGACACTTACCCTTAGTGGAGTTTGTCTATAACAATAGCTTCCAATCGAGTATTGGCATGGCACCGTGTGAGGCCTTGTATGGTCAACCATATAGATCCCCTGTGTGTTGGGCAGATGTGGGTGATACACCTATGTTGGGTCCAGAGTTAGTCCGGAAAATGACAGAGAAAGTCGCTCTTATTCATAAGAGGTTGGCTATTGCACAAAGTCGACAGAAAAGTTATGCCGACCGTATGAGGAGACCCTTGGCTTTTGAGGTGAGAGACCATGTCTTCTTGAAGATATCACATATGAGGGGTTTGATGAGGTTTGGAAAGAGTGAGAAGTTGTCTCCTCGATTCATTGGGCCTTTTGAGATCCTTAAGCGGATTGGAGAGGTAGCTTATCATTTGGTCTTGTCGCCACAACTTTTCAGGGTTTATGATGTGTTTCATATTAGTATGCTTCGGAAGTATAAGCCAGATCCATCGCACGTGTTGGATTGAACCAACTTAGAGGTAGATGAGGATGCCTCGTATGGGGAGGAGACCGGTGAGAGTCTTGGATACTCGGAACCAAGTCTTGCAAGGCAAGACAATTCCCTTGGTTAAAGTACTGTGGAAACATTCATGGGGTTGAGGAAGTAACTTGGGAACATGAGTTGGAAGTCCGTGAGAAGTATCCGGATTTATTTGATTGATGTTTGAACATGTATTGGAATTGTGTTATGTTAATGAAATATGAAAACATTGTATATGTTTGAGAATATGGAAACATTGTATATGTTGTATATGTTTTGGAAACATGGGTTTAATATAAACATTGTATATGTTTTGGAAAATGTGAATTGTACTTTCAATGTTGGGACTTATGTATCAAGTTGATGAGAAGGGATGACCGGAAAATGGGTCTTGGTGATGGAATTAATTGATTATCATTGTTGTAATTGGTTTAAACATGGTTTTAAAGTTTGATTTATAATTTCGGGGATGAAATTCTTTAAGGGGGAGAGATTATAGCGATTCTGGTTTGGGCTCGACCCATTTTGTATCCTGGACTTGGGTTTCATGGTTTTGTATCATTGTGCACGTCATGTTTCCCCTTATTTCTCATTGAGTTGGAGTTTTGGAGTGTCTTGGATGTGTTTAGAATAGGTTGGTTGCTAGTTGGTTCAAATTGTTATTGTCTAGAATTTGGCCTCTTCGCTCGAGCAAAGCTTCTTGAGCTCGAGCAAGCTTTGTGAGCTCCCAGTATTTTTGCAAGCCTATAAAAATATTGGAGAGGTAGTGTTCTTCGCTCGAGCGACGGCCTTCTGTCTATAAAACTTTTGGGAATGTATATTCTGCACTCGAGCGAAGATTCTTGCGCTCGAGCGAAATAACTTATTTGTCTTTGGTGGCTCGAGCGACAACTCCTGCATTTGAGCAAGCTGCACATATATCAGTTCATAGAAACACCTTTTTACATCACTTTGTCATATCTTTTTCCCTCAAAACCCTACATCAACCCTCTCTCTAAAGCCCAACTTTTCTCTACAAATACATCTAGATTTAAGGATCTCTCTACCATACTCTCTTTGATAAAAAGGTTGAGCAGTCCAGGGGCTCTCATTTGATCCGAATAAACCGTGGTTTCGGTGTCTTTGAAGTTCCTCCATTTCTTCCTTGGTCTTCTAAGCTTGCGGTAGGTACTTTATATATTCTTCTATGGTTCTTAACTTAGTTATTTGTTGATGTGTAAGAAATGTTGGAATTTGGGATGATTTTGAACAAATCTAGGGTTTTGGTTTAAAATCAAAAGAGGGGTCTTCAAATGTATGTGGTAAAAATGGTTATAGGTGTAGATGTGAGATTGTGTTGTTGTAAATTTGTTGATTTTGGATACTCGGGGTAAATTTTGAAAAAAAAAGGAGTTTTGCCCTAAAATGTCTCAAATATTTATGTTGTATAAATGAAATTGGTATTGGGAATGTTAAATTGGATGAATGTTTATATAAATGGTGGAGTTGGATATGTATTTCCTTTCACCTATGGAAATTTGGGTAATTTATCTATTTTGGAGATTGTTTATTTGTTTAGAATATCTGTTTCGGGTTATCGGTGGAGGATATTGCATGAGGATTATGTGAATTGAAACTAATCTCTTATTGGTTGTCATTGAATATGACTATGTCTTTAATACATTGTAAATGTATGATGTTTGAGAGGAGAAAGGGGATGTACTCCATGTTTGGGAGAAGAAATGGAATGGACTCCACTGAATTAAGTTGGCCTGTGTGTCTAGAGTGAAAGTCCCGAAAACAACGCATATACATGGATGCCAATTCCCGCAAATGAAATATCCGTAAAATGGCAAAATAGAAGTATTTGTATAATGGTTGTGTTGGTTGGAGACCCACTGAGTTGTATCCTCAGTTTGGTTTTCTAAATGGAATGGTGAATGACTTATGAATTGAGAATAAAATGAATTGAGATATAAAGCTCAGTATGACATGGTTTTGTAAAATAGTTATAAATGATTTTATTATGGGCAATGGATATGCATATCATACTTATATTTTTGTTAAGATTCATATATTGTGTTAGATTATTTCTGCTGGGTTTTGGCTCACCCTATATGAGAAAAACATTTTCAGGTGTTAGTGATATGCCTCTGCCAAGGCAATAGCTTGGGAGGAATCGGAGCTGAAGGCTTCTGTTTTGTGTATTATGTTATTATTTTGATTAAAGCCAAGGGCTTTACATGTATTGGATTTATATCCGTTTTGGTTGTAACCAAGCATGGTCTTGGAAAGATGTAAGCCTATAGGATATTAATTTTGTTAAACTCTTTTGTACCATTTACTCTTAGGAAATGAAAGAACACTATACTATGATTCATATTATTATTTACATATGGTCTTGGATGAATTTATGGCATTTATTTCGGGGCATTATATTATCAAAACTATTTCATTACTTTTTTTTTTTATTCAAAAACTATTTAATTTGATTTTTTTTTTAAATGACAAAATTAAGCCTTATATTTTTCACATAAAAATACCAAATATCAACCCTTGCCATTTGATAAAAGAATTTCTAAATTTAAAACTCAACGGAATATCTAAACTATTTTTCAATTGAAAACATAAATAGAATTATCTAAACAAATTGAAAACACAAAATCTTACAAATTACTAAGGGTGCTTGTGGTTCGGCGATTCGATTGTGGCCAAAGGAACTTCAAATCCGTCATCCGTCCAAAACTAGGCGGATTGAAAAAAATCAATCTGCAACCGTTTGCTCGTCATCACGCATCCGTCCAAAATGTGGCGGATCAGTTTGATTCAGTCGGTTCGGGCGGATCGAAATATCCGTTGCTCACCCCTACTCTGAGTACTAATTGTTCTTCTTACAAATCTTATCATGTTAACAAACTAATGCGTTAAACAACTTGAAAAAAAAAAAGAAAAAAAAAAGAAAAGAGGCTTAATTATTAAATTTGCATCTTAAAAAATATGGACATTCATTTTAATTAAAAAAATTATAATTAAAATTTTCTCTTTTTTTTATTTTCTAAACGTGAATTTTTTTTTTCCCAGATGCAAGTATTAAAAAAAAAAAAAAATTGCTTGATTCATCATGTTCATGATTATCCTTTCAGAAAAATGACTTGAGAAAATTCTTGAGCTTGGCTAATTGAAGCCAACCTCACCCCATGACTTAAATCAATAAAATCAATTTAAAAACTCGTATTTATTTATAAATTAAATAATTCAAAACATATTAGCATAGCTTGATTATATTTTCCTATCTGTATCTTATAAGATTAGGTATACAAAAAAAATAAAATAAAATAAAATATTTAGGTTGAGTAAGTCATTCGGCTTGTTTCTAAAATTCTGTGGAACTTGAGGTTAGTTATAGCAATTCCAATTTTGACCTGACCCATTTGATTTTCTGAACTCAGGTTTTATGGTTTCTGAATGTTATTCATGTCTTTCTCTCATTATTCTTACTTGAGTTTGGCTATTGGGTTGTTATGGTTGTGTTTGAAACAGATTGGTTGTTTAGTTTCCAAACTTTTTGTTGCCCAAATTTTTGCTCCTCCAAACTCTCAGTACTTTGCAGGTCTGTAAAACTACTGGGAGCAAAACTACTAAGAGAGTGTATTCTACGCTCAAGCGGCGTTTTCTACGTTCGAGCGGCCTTTCTTGCGCTTGAGCGTTGGTCGATTGTTTGTAAAACAACTAGGAGTGTGCATTCTGTGCTCGAGCGTTGTTTTTGTGGTTGAGCAGAACAACTTATTATGTCTGACGCTCGAGCATCAACTTTTGCACTCGAGCAAACTATGTGTATATCAATTCGTAACAGCCACATTTTATATCACTTTTTCATCTCTTCCTCTCTCTAAAACATTTCAAAACCCTCGATCTTGAGTTTCTCTCTCTAAAACTCTTCTTTTCTCTACTTTTTCATCTAGATCCATTGGGTTCTCTACCCGGGTACCTTTGTTAAAAGGATAGTGTGTCTCAAGAGCTCCATTTTGATCTGATCGGAACTTGGTTTTCGGCATCTTTGAAGTCTCTCCAGCTCTTCCTTTAGTCTTCTAAACTTGAAATAGGGATTTTCTACACTTTCCTTTTATTTTTAACTTAGTTATTTGTTGTTGTGCAAGAAATGTTGGGATTTGGAAGATTTTAGACAAACCTAGGGTTTTGGTTTAAAATCAAAAGAGGGGTTTCCAAATGAAGGTGTTGAAAATGGTTATGGGTATGGATAAAAGGATGTCTTGTGTTAAATTTGTTGATTTTGACTTATGGGTTGGATTTGGGAGAGAATGGAGTTTTGGCCTAAAATGTTCAAAATAATTATTTTGTATAAATAATGAAATTGGATGAATGTTTATATAAATGGTGGAGTTGGATGTATGTTGTCTCTCACATATGGAAATTTGAATAATTTATCTGTCTTGGAGATTGTATATCTATTTAGAAATATCTGTTTTGGGCTATCGGTGGAGGATAGTTATGATTGTTGTAGAAATTGCATGAGAATTAGGTGAATTGAAACTAATCTCTTATTGGTTGTCATTGAACATGATTGTGTTTTAATACATTGTATATGTATGATGTTTGGGAGGAGAAAGGGAATGGATTCCAGTGAATTAAGTTGACCTGTGTATCCAGGGTGAAAGTCTCGAAAATCACTTATACACATGAGTTCCGATCCCGCAGACGAAATTTCCATAAAATGGCGAATAAATGTGTTTGTATGGTAACTATATTGATTTGAGATCTGATGAGTTGTATTCTCAGTATTGGTTGGTTGAATGAAATGGATATGAACATTGAAATGAAATATAAAACTTGGCATATTATGATCTTGTAAATTATGAACGGTTTTATCACAGACATTATATATGCACATCATACTTATATCTTTATTAAGATTCATACATTGTGTTAAATTGTTTCTATTGGACTTTGGCTCACCCTACTTGGAAAAAACATTTTTAGGTGTTGGTGATATGCCTCTGCCAAGGACTTAGCTTGGGAGGATTTTTTTTTAAATTGTTAAAATTTTTAAAAAAAAAAATCAAAAAATTTAGTATAGTGTTATGGAGCTTTCAAAAGGCTTATCAATAGAATATTACTTTGGTATGAGATTTTAGAACTCTAATAAGGCTTTTTGTTATAAATAGATATAAATACAAATGACATTTATTATAATTTTTAAAAAATATTTTATTATTTTTATTTTTGTAATTTTGTGTGTAGCACAAGATTTTTTCAATTTGTAAGGGTTTTGTGTGTGTGTGTGTGTGTGTGTGTGTGTGTGTGTGTGTGAGAGAGAGAGAGAGAGAGAGAGAGAGAGAGAGAGAGAGAGAGAGAGAATAAGAGATTTGAAAATTCATTCAAAAAAAAAAATATGTGTATGAAAAGATAGAAATATATGTGCACAAGAAGTCAATTTTTGAATATTTAAAATTTGACATATTTATTTTTCTATTCTAGTAAATTGCTTCATATATCTAATAGCAACATAAATATGCATTTCGAAAAAGAATTAGTTTATTTTCCTTTTAAAAGCCATAAATCATGGAGTAATTAGAGTTTTATTTTTTATATGGTTAAATAGAAGTTAGCCAATGGAGATTTTGTTAAATCTTTAAAATTAAGAAAATCAAGAAATTTAGCATGACATATTGGAGCTCTCACATCTGTTCTCATTAGAAACCCCATTTTCCTTAATATATAGTATATATTTTATTTTAATTTTATATTTATCATTAAAATATGAACCAAATAATCTAAATTTATTTAAAATTTTATAATAAAAATATTTTTAATTATTGAAATTAAATTAATTTTCTTAAACAAAAGTATAAGTATAAGATTCATCAATTATCTTATGCATTGAGAAATATATAAATTTGTCATAGTATTATTTTTTATAACTCATTGTAATTTTAATAGAATTTGCCTTTTTTAAATTTTTACACTAAAAAATTCATACTTTAAATAAACAGAAAATGATGCAGTTTATACATAGTTGTTTTGATCCGTAGTTGTTTTGATCCAATTTTTATTATAATTTTTTTAATATAATATACTTTTTACAACTAAAATTTTTAATTTTAATTAAGTAGAAATTGTATATAAAATTGCTATTTATATTAAATGAGAACGGTAAAATTGGGATAAGATATATCATTAGCAATGAACCTTATGAAAATATTTTATGACAATTAAATAGCACTTAGTTGTCGAAACTTGATAGGACTTAATAGTAATTTTGAAAGTAAAATAAGACTTATTAATAATTTTCTCTTAAATTTATTCTCTCATTAAATTTCAGTTTTTTATTGCATTTTTTTCTCTTTCTACCATTTCTCTGGAAAATTTTCATCTTATGCTCTCTTTTTACCATTTTTCTAGAGAACCTCTCTCTCACTCTACCATTTTTTAGGAAAGCTTCACACTACCACCAGCTATCGCCACCATCGTCATACCACCAGTACCATGCTGTTTGATGTGTCAATTTTAATCATATTCGCAAGCGCACAAACCGTATAATAGTATAGTTTAATGAGTGCAAGGTTGAACCCATAAGAACTTATGATTTCTAAGAAAACTAGACTAGAAGAATAAATTACTCGATAAATGAAATTAAGGTTTCAGAATCCACACTCAAGCACATATAATAACTAATAATATAATTTAAATGGTTTCTTTAATTCTCTTCACAATAATATGGAAATCAATCTTAGTTATCATGGAAAATATGATCGTTAAGTTCTTTTAATAATAAAAATCTTATGTACGTTCTTCCTCGCCTAAAAGTTCCAAATCAAATCATCTAATTTATCTGCTTCTAACAAATCACAATTGATATCCAATATTTGAATTCAACACAATAATTGTAATGCCCCGAAATCATAACCTCAAATTACAATGTTAACTCATCAATAATATGATTTATTTAAAATATGACAATCCAATAGATAATATATAAATGCTTCAAAAGAAATCTCTTTCCCATTGAACTATTTAAATGATTACATCATTGTTCTGTTACATTCACCAAATGATAATAACAGTTCAAAGAGCAAGAGATAATATAAAATATAAATACCCTAAAGGCATACATCTTTTTAAGGTTGAATACATAAAATGACATAATTCTATTTCCAACGCAAAAACAACATGAGGCTTCAACATGTCACATATAAATAGAGCCTCCATTCTCCCTTCCGAAAATACATCTCATGCCAATCACTTTGGTGACGTCATAGCTTCATCACCTGAAAGGTTATTAGTTTTGGGATGAGCAATTGCCAGTAGAAAATACCATTAACAAGTTATATAATTAATCGAAATACATATGATTATGTCATGCAAGAGATGAGAAAATCCAAGTCTTTTTCTTTTCTTTTTAAAACCTTGATGCTAAATATGAAATGTCAATAACCAATCTCAACCAATTCATGGGGTGTAAATGAGCCATGACGTCACAAGCTAGAGCCTCAACCCCATACATACATGCATACATACACACATACATACATATATATATATAAGAAGTTGTCCTACATTTGCCGACTTGCAAACGGCGACGCGATGGGCACCCAAGACTTTTCCCTTCCACTTTTGCCAACTCTAGAAATGGCAGATTCGTAGACACTCAAAATCATATTTTTCTACATTCGCCGACTCTAAAAACGGCAGGCTCGTAGGTACCCTATAACCTTTCCCACATTCGTCCGGCAATATGCTCAAGATAGGGCAATTGGGTATCTTGACTCCCCGCGCGAGTACCAACATATAATACACACTCAAACCAAAACCCGACTCATTACCCAAACTCATACGCTATTTACCCCATTCCAACACTTTCCAAACATTAACAAGTAAAAGCCGCAAGGTGTAGTTATAATGCATATGATGCATGATTTTCCAAATCTCAATTTCCCTAAGGTGTGCTCAATTTACAACAATCCATAATATAAAATATCAACAATTGAAGAGATTCTCCAAGTCACAATCTTCACCGTCCCAAGGATTTGTTTCAAGTTCTCAAAATTTCATATTTCATCACCAAAGTCAAGTCAATACATCCAATTTCAAGATTAAGAGATCAATTGTAATGCCCCAAAAGACATAATATAAATACATCAATCAAACACAATTAATTTCAAAAGATCATCTTCCTCGTTAAATTAAGATTTTCCCTTTATAGTTCCATGTTCAACTTGATAATCACCCATCCATACATAAAATAGTTCAATAAGCTAAAGGACAACATGAATAGGCCTAAAGGCTTACAGCAATTCAAGTCATTGACGTGTTACAACCAAAATGGACTCACGGTTCTAACAAATAAGCTTGAATCTTCCATATTTGCACATCCCTGAGCCTTGACGCTCCAATCCAAAACAAAAGAATATATCTCATATCATTGAGATGGTGACACATCACCAATTCTTGAAAATGTTAGATAGAGATGAGTTATATGCCCAGTAGATATACATTTAACAAAATATCTAATCATTTGAACATCCAAGTGGCATTATCATAACTCAAATAAAATTTTAAAGTTCACGTTCACAAATCACACGGTTGAGAAAAATAATTACAATTTTTATTCCATAGCAATAGAAAACCATTCTCATTACAGGAGGTAAATATGTCATGAATCCGTCGTAAGAGCCCTGTACTACATATGTAAATAGGTTTATAACCAAAATTATTCCCCACATTTACCGATTATTAATACGGTAGGTGGTGGGCACCCAAAACCATCCGTTTTTCTACTTTTGTTGACTATTATATGGTAGGACCAGTGGACACCCAAAAACATTTTTTCGACATTCCTCCGGCGATAAACTCAAGACAGGGCAATTGGGCACCTTAACTCCCCGCTCAGGCACCAACACGACACATTGTTCCCAAAGACCGACTCCCTACCCAGACAGACTCATACGCTATTTATTTACCTCTCCCTTCTTACCACATTCCAAGTAATCAAATGTTCAATAAAACATAAGATGAATAATGAAAATTGAATGCATGGCTTATCAATTTGCAAGTCCACAATCTCAACTCCAAACACCTTGCTAATGTATTCCAAACTCCAATTATCCACATAACCCAAGATTTGAAATTTAATTCCATCCTAGCATCATATTTCCCAAATCAAAATTAAGGTTTTAAAAAATATGGGACTTTTACCCCCTCGTCATATATGTGATAGTTCTCAACATTAGTACTCCTAATTCATAAGGATTTACTTGAAATTTTAACAAATGATGAGTAAAATCCCCTTTGTGTTAAACATAAAACTTGATTTTTTTTTTTTGCTCAATCATCAAATAAAGTATTATAATCACAACAATACCACATAATCATCCTCAAAATAAAGAGATATTAAGTTAAAAGTAACCCTACCTCAAAGAAGAGCAAGAAAACTAGACTATTTTTGAAAAAATCCTTTGTAGAATCCAATTCCAATCAGTAAAAAGATACTTGGGTAGACTTCACATCTTGCAAGCGATTTTGGCTTGAAACTTAGTAAAATGAGAGATATGTAGAGAGACAAATGCAGGGTTTTCGGACTTTGAGAGAGAGGAAGGAAAAGAGAAAAGAAAAGTAAAAGAAATGATCTAAAAAGTGCTTTTTTTAAATGTTGAATTCGCACAAACCACTCAAACAGTCTTTTCATCGCTCGAGTGGTGAATAATACCTTTCAGTATCTCTGTCTGCAAAACGAGATACTGAAAGCTCACGATCTTCACTCGAGTAACCACTTGCTCTCTCGAGCAGTCCCTAAGCTTGCAAAACAAACTACTGGGAGAACCTGGTCTTCGCTTAAGTGGTCTTTTCACCGCTTGAGTAGTCACCTGAAACAAACTGTCACAATCTTCCCCCTTAAGGGATTTCGCCCCCGAAATAATGTCAACCACAACACAACATCAATAAAATGATAACAATGTACAATCATCAGTTTTCAACAATTTCCAAATAAGCAACAAACCATTTCTAGAAACAAAGGAGAACAATGAATGAGAAAAATATGGTTTAAGCTTAGTTTACCACATATCAATAAAAGAAAACGAGTGGATACATCACATCTTTTGGAATAAATATTGGTATTTCTTGCGAACCTTGGCTTCACGCTTCCAAGTTGCTTCCTCAACACCGTGATATAGCCACAATACTTTGACCAATGGAATGGTCTTACCCCTCAATACCTACTCCCGTGTGTCTAGGACTTGAATTGGTCTTTCCTCGTATGACGAATCTTTCTCAACTTCAATATCCGTCCAATCTAAGACGTAAGAAGGATTGGGTTCATACTTATGGAGCATTTACACATGAAATACATTGTCCACTCTTGAGAGTTGTGGTGGTAAGGCAAGGTAATACGTAACTTCTCTTATCCGCTCTATGATGTCAAAAGGGCCAATAAATCGGGGAGATAATTTTCCACTTCTACCAAACCTCATCAACCCCCTCCTAGGCAAAATCTTCAGAAACACGTGGTCTCCTACTTCAAAGGACAAAGCCATTTGTCTCCGATCGGTGTAGCTTTTCTGATGGCTTTGAGGCATGACTAATCTCTTCTGAATGAGAGTTACTTTCTCGGTGGTCTCGCGGGCCAACTCGAGCCCAAGCATAGGTGAATCCCCTACTTCAGCCCAACAAACAAGTGATCTACAAGGATGTTCTTAAAAAGCCTCGAAGGGCACCATCTTAATGCTAGCCTAGTAACTATTATTATAAGCAAACTTAAATAATGGCAAGTGTTTCTCTCAAGACCCTTTGAAGTCTAACACGCACACTCTCAATATGTCTTCTAGAATCTGTATGGTGTGCCCGGATTGTCCATTAGCCTGAGGATGATAAGTAGTACTAAAATTCAGTTGGGTACCCATGGTACTCTAGAGACTCTGCCAGAACCTGGCGGTCAAACGAGGATCTCTATTGGACACTATGCTCACCGGAACCCTATGGATTCGAATAATTTCATGGATGTAAAGTTTGGCCGAAAACTCAATAGAATCCCTCACACTCATGGCAAGAAAATGGGCTGATTTGGTTAGTCGATCTACAATTACCCATATGGCATCATTACCCGTTTGCGTTCTTGGAAGACTCGTAACAAAGTCCATGTTAATATGTTCCCATTTCCACTTGGCAATTGGTAGAGGTTGTAATAATCCCGCGGGTTTTTTATGTTTGGCCTTGACTTATTGACATGTTAGGCACTTAGAAACAAACGATGTTACATCCCTCCTCATATCCCTCCACCAAAACTAACAGCTAAGGTCACGGTACATATTGGTGCTTTTGGGATCCACCGCAAGATGAGAGTAGTGGAATTTTCGAAGAACTTCATCTGTAATAGATTCAGGCACAAACAATCGGTCAAAACAACGAACACTCGCATCAACATAAACATTCAAACCCTTCTCTTCCTTTCCCTTGGAGAATCTCTCCCGAATAGTCCCCACTTTCAGATCACCATATTGTGTCTCCATCACTCGTGTAACCAAGATAGGTTGTGCGACAACGATGAATAAGGTGGCCTGCTTAGAGGACTCGCGAAATTGTAAGTCAAATTCACTAATATCCCCCATCATCTTCCATTCCTTCACTGCTAGACTAGTTATGGCACTTACAGATTTTCTACTTAAAGCATCAGCCATAACGTTGGCCATTCCAGGATGATAGTGTAATTCAAAGTCGTAATCCTCCATAAATTTCATCCATCTCCGTTGATGCAAGTTCAAATCTTTCTAAGAAAATAGGTACATAAGACTCTTGTGATCGGAGAATACTTCAAATTTTTCTTTATATAAATAATCCCTCCATAATTTCAAGGCAAATATGATAGCGGCAAGTTATAGGTCATGGGTCGGGTAATTTCTCTCATGAGTTTTTAATTGTCGTGAACCATATGCTACCACCCTGCCCTCCTGCATCAACACACACCCAAACCCTTTCCTTGAAGCGTCGAAATGCACTGTATACCCCAAGTCACTTTCTGGTATAATGAGAATAGGAGTGGTAGTCAACCTAAGCTTTAGTTCCTGGAAGGACTTCTTACAAGCTTCGCTAACGAATTTCACTCCCCTACGAGTCAAACTAATCAAAGGTGATGCTATAGAAGAGAAATTCCTTACAAAGTGGCGGTAGTAACTAGCTAAACCTAGGAAACTACGAATTTCAAACGCATTTTTAGGTTGATCCCAATTCTGTACAACTTCAATTTTTGAAGAATCCACTATAACCCTGTCCCTGGAAACTACATGGCCTAAAAACTTCACTTCTGATAGCTAAAACTCACACTTTTCAAACTTCGCATACAAACAATGTTCCCTAAGGAGTTGTAGAACAACACGGAGGTGTCCCTCATGCTCCTCATTAGAAGGTGAGTAGATGAGAATGTCGTTTACAAAGTGTAGACACCCCATTTTTTACTGCCCACAAGACTTGGGCGCTTTGTTCTGAGCACTCGATGATGAAGTTATGTTGTCAATAGGTAGAATTCTCAACGAAGGAATCTGATTTTTAGCTCTCAAAAAATCTCAACCTTCCATACCCAAGCTGTTTCTATACCTGTATACCACAAAAATTCATTTTTTAGCACCATGCCAACCTATACTAAGCCTGAACTAGAGGAACATGGGAGCCACATTGGGGCCCAGCTGTGCCTTTTGGGCGAGAAACACTGTTCTGGGTGAGAATCAGCCACCTGCCTATTTTTGAAGATATTTATGACCTATTTGGCTCAAATTCTATAAATACGAACTGATGCCTCAGAGTTGGAGGTTAAAATTTTTTCAAGGAAGTCAAAACACCTTTGAGAGCTCCTTCTTCCTTAGCAAGCTATCTTTGAGCAAGCCTATCATCCTTGAACTATATCTATACACCATATACACCCTTAGAGCTGAACCTTAGAGCTTTGGTTGATTGAGAGTGTGCTAGGATCAAGTTTGGTTTATAACCAAAGCTTGCTCTCTTCAAGAGGTATAAGCTTGTCATCTTTTTCCTTGTTTTCATTTCAATCTCTCTCTATCTATTTCTTGTGTTTTTATACTGTTTTGGATCCATTTTAAGTGTTGGAACTTGGGGTTGAATAGCTGCCAAAGGTAGAGAGGCTTAACACCCTTTCTTACACATTACTTCATAGCTCATTCCCTTTGTTTTACCATTATTTTTCTTGGCTTACAAACTGATTTTCAGAGTTTAAAAGGGCTGAAAAACATGGTTTAGAATCTCAAAAGTGGAGGTGTTAGCCACCTCTCCTTGTTCTTGTTTACTAGTTTTGTGTTTTCTAATCCTTACTGAGAGAGAGTTTTTTTATGTGTACTTGGGGCCGAGCTAGGCCCAGTCATTGCAGTGGGCCGATTCGTGGGCCGTAGTTAAAAGGACTTCACAGATTGGACCTAGCTTTGTTGGCTCGGTCTAAGTATGGTGGCAATTACTTCGATCGTAGAGATGGCTGCAAATAACGCGGTCCGTATACTCCGGTTCAAAGTATAGTTGAGCAGTAACCGAGCTAAAGCGTCGCTTGTGGACGAGCCAGGCTGAATTGTAAGAGCAAGGTGGGACTAAGCTAGGTAAAGCTCGGTTAAAACCCGCCTCTTAAGTATGTGTTACCTCGGTTGTTTGCCATACTACTGAGGTAAAACCATTTCACTTGGTTAAAGCATTGAGGAGGGTGTTGAAGGATAAACATTATCTTTCAGAGTGTGATTCCTAAGAGGACTCTACTGTGACAACCCTCACCTCTGACTAGTGTTAATCTCTGATTAAGCATGATAAGTAATGGATCATACTGAAATTCTGAACTAATTGCATGAGTATATTGTTTTAAATGCACTCCTATCTGTTTGATTACTGAATGATCTGTTCATGTTTTAAGTTTCGAACTGCAAATTGAAGGCCTTATCGGCGACCGAATCTGAAATTGATTTTTGTATATGCTAATTAGGATTTATGTGATTTTATGATAGATTTAATTTAAATTTGATTTGGAATGATTAAGTTAGAGTTATTTAAGTTAAAGTGCATTAGTTGGACTTATTTGCGAATTTGCTATTGAGTGGATTATGCTAGGCCACTATTTCTCTCACCCTTTACATTGTTTAGCATCATTTCTTCATTCATCTTTTTGAGCCAAACCGAGAGAGGGAGCAAGAGAGGGAGGAAATTGGTTTCATCAAGAATTTGGCTTAGAGAATTAGAAAAATTGTAGGGAATTTGCAAATTGAGCTAACACACTTGAGATTCTAGACCTAAGGTAAGAGCTTCATCCTTTCAATTATGAATTTAAGTTGTACCTTGCATGGTTCATGGGAACATTGGAGATTAGAGTCAAATTATGGCTTTAAATGTTGTATTGAGTAGCTATGGTTGCATGCATATTCAAATCATAGTGTTTTGAAGTTGTTTTTCATGAAATCCTTACATGCATGTCCATATTTTGAATGTAGTCCATGAATTCACCATGTTCTTGAGCTAAAACTTGCATTTGGTCATGTTTTGAAACATTAGAGTTCATGGGAACTCATGCATGTATGATTTTTGCATTGTTCTTCATGTTCTTGAATTTTGAGTTGAAATTTGTGTTCAATTGCCTCACCCTTGGGCTTTGATTTTACAAATTGATCTTCAAAACATGTTATATTGTTGGTTTCCAAGTGTTTTCCAGAAAATTAGCCCAAAAGGTTGAGTTTTGAGGTGTTGAATACTTGGTTTGAGTTTGGGAGGCAAATCTGGAAATTCTAGATTTTGGCTTCCACGCTCGAGCGAAGGATTCCACGCTCGAGCGACCATCTTTTGTTCAGAGCTTCGCTCAAGCGAGGGAATACTGGCTCGAGCGTAGATTGCAAGCTCTCAGGTTTTTGGTGCACGCAGACGCACGCTCGAGCGACGAGACCTATGCTCGAGCGAGGGCTATGTCTCACGCTCGAGCGAGCATCGAGCGGGGATTTTCAACATCCAGCACTTTTTGCATTTTTACAGACCGCTCGAGTGAGGAATCCCACGCTCGAGCGACCTCTCTGTTTTGGAAAGCTCGCTCGAGCATAGAAAGCCACACTGGAGCGAGATCCCTATTTTCTGAAAATTTTGAAAAGTGTTTTAAAGTATATCTTTGCATCCTCATTCCATCCTAGGCATTCTTAGGCCTAGTTTAAGACATCTTAATGAGGATAAGGTTATAGAACCACACCGAGTCAAGTTAAGGGGCTAAGTTGTTAATCCCAAGTGTGTAACTTAGTGTGTGTTCGTTCTGCAATTGTGTAGGGTTGGCATCCGAGGACGCTCATTAGCTTGCCTATAGCCCAGTGCTCTGTGAGTAACAATGTTGTAAAGATATGTTCAATGATGATTATTTTCTGAATAATTAACTATACTGTTTTCTGAAATGATACTGTTTACTGAATGGATGATGCCCTATTTATGAACTGTACTCGTGGCATCCATAGCAACTTATTGTTACTGTACTGTTACTGTTACTGTCATAGAGATCCCTGTCGGTTCCAATACTTGGAACCAATACTGTATACTGTTATGATGGCCATCAACTGACTGTTCGGTCTGTTAAGACCTACTGTACTGTTTTGCTATTGGATGTACCACTTAGGGGTGTTTTGGGAAGATGGTAAAAATCAGCTTTTTTACTTTTAATCAAGATTTTTTATAGTGGTTTGGGAAGTTGGTAAAAAGTTGATTTTTAGTACACTAAAATGACTAAAATAGCCTCACCCACCTTAAAAAATTACTTTTAACCCAAACTCACAAAATATAAATACTAAGGGTAATTACGTAATTTTGCCACCAACTTTTTGGCTCTTGCCAAATGAACAAAGATGAAAAATCAGATTTTTTGATAAAAACGCAAACCATGCGTTTTTATCTCTTCCCAAAATGGCCCTTATGACTGCTATGGTTTCTAAATGACTGATATGACTGATTTATTTCTGAAAGGACACACATTCTTAACCTCTTTACACAGCTGTTATTCACTGGGCTTTAGCTCACTGTTTATATTTATATGTAGGTGTCCAGGCACCGGATCGGAGCTAGAAGCGCCAAGTTAAGCTCCCGTTTTGTCAAGCCAACCTTTGTGCCTCACTTCGAGGTTCCCAAGTCTGTCCAAGCTAAGGCTATTTTGGGGTGTCTCAGTTTCACCCTTTGTCTCTGTTTTGTAATAAATGTTTAAGACTTGTCTGTACAGTTATGGTGAAGGGATTTGGTCCCTAACCTGAATGTTTGTGTATATGATGTATATATGTTTTGGCTTTGAATGTGGCTTGTTCATAAAAGTCTTTTCGCATTCAGATTTTCACAGCTCATTGGACATCTTTATTTACTGTTTTGGCTTCCGCCAACCCCTTTACTCTGTAATACTGTCATTACAGTTAAGTAGGCCTTTGGTAATCACGGATTACTGACCGGTTACGATACTAAAACCATAGGGGCAGGTTTGGGTCGTGACAAAATGGTATCAGAGCGATACTAAAGCACGAGTTATACCACACACACGTGTCCAAATGAGCTATAGGATGTCCTAGAAAAGTGAATAGGGCATTGCATGAACATTGAAAAAGTGTGTGTGGCCATGACATGAATATATGTGCTAATGTGCTAATGTGTTTTTAAGTAAGCAATTCCTATGTTTATTATTACTGTGTTGCATACAGTGAAATGGACAATGCAAGGAATGCCGATGAAACGGAATCATCTGATGCTAGAATGGCAAGACTAGAAAGAACAGTTGAATTGTTGACTAAGGCCCTAAGGCAACAACAGAACGAACAGCCCCCACCTCCTCCAGCACAGCCGAAACCAAATGTAAATGATGACATAATTGCTTTGACACAGAAGTTCAGCAAAATGAAACCACCATTATTCCAGGGAGGCCTTGAACCACTAAAGGCCGAAGCATGGGTTCTCGAAACTGAGAAATTATTTGAAGTGTTTCCGTATTCAGAGGCACACAAGGTGTTGCTGGCTACCTTCACTTTACAGGAAGAAGCTAGATGGTGGTGGATGCTTATCTGTGATGCAAATACTGTCATGACTTGGGCTTAGTTTAAAGAAGCCTTCTTCGAGAAGTACTTCCCTCAGTGTGTCAGGGACCGCAAGGTAACCGAATTTGAACAGTTGAAGCAAGGTACCATGTCTGTAGCCGAATATGAATCAAAGTTCACCGAACTTGCCCGATATGCACCACACATGGTAGATACTGATTATAAAAAGGCCAGGAAGTTTGAAGGCGGACTCAATGTTGAGATACTTGATTGAATTAATGTCCTGAAAGTGCTTAAATATGTGGATGTCCTCGATCGAGCAATAATAGCCGAGTCGAATATTGAAGCACTGAAACAAACTGAAACACCCGCGACCGAGTGGCGCGGTAAAAGACGGGGCTTTAAGTTTAAGAAAGGCCGGAACAGTTCACTGAATAAAAAGCAGAACACAGGGTCAACGAATAGTTCTAGTCAGGGAAGTGGTTCCATACCACCCTGCTTTGAATGTGGGAAGAGACATAAAGGGGTTTGCTACAAAATTTTGGGTGCTTGTTACAGGTGTGGCAAGGTGGGCCACATGGTCAAAGATTGCCCTTCCACTTCTCAAGGCACTGGTAAAGCTGCAGCTAGCGCTGCAGCATCAACTGCTCCACCGAAACCCAACCCTAAAGCTACTGGAAAGGAACCTCTAAGGCAAGGTCGGGTATCCGCACTCGTACCGGGAGATGTGCAGAATACCGAGACAGTTGTGTCAGGTACACTCTCAATTTGTGTTTAAAATGCATATATTCTGATTGATTCGGGGTCGACACATTCGTTTGTCTCGCATGCTTTTTCGCGAAAATTAAATAGGCCACTAGAACCCATGAACTACTTGTTAGCTGTATCTTCACCTCCTGGGGGATCCATGACTTGTGCTTATAGGTATCCTGCATGTGAGATTGTTATTGGGGATGTACATTTATATATTGATTTACTGCCATTGAACATTGACCACTTTGATGTAATTTTGAGAATGGACTGGTTAACAAAATATCATGCTACCATAGACTGCGTAACGAAACAAGTTGTTTTCCGTCCACCTGGATTACCTGAATTTGTGTTTAGCGGAGTTGGAGTAGTACCTCCCCCATATCTGATTTCATCCATGAAAGCATTTAAACTGATTAAAAAGAGGTGTAAAGGGTATCTAAGTTGCATATTGACTGTACCTACTGATGCTAAAGCTAATGTGGACAGTATTCCTATAGTCAGAGAATTCCCAGATGTTTTTTCAGATGATTTGCCAGGGGATTTGATTGATAGGGAAATAGAGTTCACTGTTGAAGTGTTACCGGGTACACAGCCAGTATCTAAAGCCCCTTACAGAATGGCACCTACCGAGTTGAAAGAACTGAAAATTCAGCTGCAAGAATTGTTGGATAAGAAGTTCATCAGGCCCAGTACTTCACCGTGGGGCGCACCAGTTTTGTTTGTGAAAAAGAAGGACGGCTCACTAAGACTTTGCATTGACTACCGTGAACTGAATAAGGTAACAGTGAAAAACAAATACCCATTACCTCGTATTGATGATTTATTTGACCAGTTACAAGGTGCCCAGGTTTTCTCCAAAATTGACCTTAGATCTGGATATCACCAGTTGAGGGTGAAAACAGAGGACATTGAAAAGACTGCCTTTCGAACGAGGTACGAACATTATGAATTTCTTGTTATGCCTTTCGGCGTTACTAATGCGCCTGCCGCATATATGGACCTAATGAACAGAATTTTTAAACCATTCCTCGATGAATTTGTAGTTGTTTTTATAGATGACATTCTGATTTATTCCAAGAGTAAAGAGGAACATGAACATCATTTGAGAATTGCCTTACAGACCCTAAGAGAACAGAAATTGTATGCAAAACTAACGAAATGTGAATTCTGGCTTAATAGTGTCATGTTTTTGGGACATGTTATTGATAAGGATGGTATTTCAATTGATTTGCAGAAAATTGAAGCGGTAGTGAATTGGCCTAGACCGACTAATGTTACTGAAGTTCATAGTTTCCTAGGTTTAGCCGGGTACTACAGAACGTTTGTCAAGGACTTCTCCAAAATTGCTTTGCCATTGACCCAGCTGACTCAAAAGGGAATATCATTTGACTGGACTGATCAGAGGGAATCAGCTTTCCAAGAATTGAAGACTCGACTTGTGACTACACCGATTCTCACCCTACCCTCATGTACGGATGGTTTTACCATTTTTAGTGATGCTTCTTATAAAGGTTTGGGATATGTACTAACGCAGAATGGTAGAGTTATTGAGTATGCTTCCCGACAACTGAGACTACATGAAAAGAACTATCCTACTCATGACCTAGAACATGCCGCAGTGGTTTTTGCATTGAAAATTTGGCGCCACTACCTTTATGGGGCAACATGTGAGGTGTATACAAACCACAAGAGCTTGAAATATTTCTTTACACAGAAAGAGTTGAACATGAGACAGCGGAGATGGTTAGAACTGATACAAGACTATGATTGCAAATTCTGTACCACCCAGGGAAAGCTAACACTGTTGCTGATGCACTTAGCCGAAAATCAATTGGGAATTTAGCCTGTCTACTCACCAGCAGAAAGAACTATTGGGTGATCTTGACAAATTTGAAGTCGAGATTGTTTTGCGTGAACAAGGTGGGACATTGGCTGCCATTTCTGCTCAACCGGCACTTATTGAGGAGATTAAAGAGAAACAAAAGCAAGATGACCTTCTGAAGAAAATCATTGATGAACGGGAATCCAAACTGAGGCCGGACTTTAAATTTGAGAACAATGTGTTGAAATTCCAGGGAAGGTTGTGTGTACCGAATGATTCTGAATTGAAAAGGCGAATTTTACAAGAAGGCCACAATTCGAAACTTTCCATCCATCCAGGAAATACAAAAATGTACCAAGACTTAAAACTGAATTTCTGGTGGCCAGGAATGAAGAAAGAGATTGCCGACTTCGTGTCGAAATGTTTACATTGCCAACAAGTCAAAGCCGAACATCAATGACCTGCAGGTTTACTTCAGCCCTTGCCCATACCGGAGTGGAAATAGGAACATATCACTATGGATTTCATTGTTGGGTTACCTCGCTCCAGTAAAGGCATGGACTCAATTTGGGTTATTGCTGATAGATTGACTAAATCTGCTCACTTCTTACCTGTCAAAACAATCTATAATGCGGACAAATTGGGTACAATTTATATTGATGAGATTGTTAGATTGCAGGGAGTGCCTATATCTATTGTTTCTGACAGGGATTCAAAGTTTACATTGAGATTTTGCCAAAGTCTGCAAACTGCACTAGGTGCTGAATTGAAACTGAGTAGTGCCTACCATCCTCAAACAGATGGCCAGTCAGAAAGGACCATTCAGACTCTAGAAGATTTACTGCGAATGTGTGTTCTTGATTTCCAAGGAAATTGGGAAAGTCATCTACCTTTGGTTGAATTTGCCTATAACAACAGCTTTCACTCAACCATTGGTATGGCGCTTTTCGAGGCTTTATATGGCAGGAAATACCGATCTCCTATTTGCTGGGCAGAAGTTGGAGATGGGCCTTTGCTTGGGCCCGAGATTGTACAGGAAACTACAGAAAAGGTGAAACTAATTCAGCAAAGATTGAAAACCGCACAAAGTCGGCAGAAAAGTTATGCGGATATCCGAAGGCGAGACAGGGAATATGAAGTTGGTGATCATGTTTTTGTTAAAGTGACACCGATGAAAGGCCAGACCCGTTTTGGGGTTAAGGGTAAGCTAGCGCCGAGGTATGTTGGACCGTATCAAATCATTGAAAAGATTAATCCAGTGGCGTATCAAGTAGCGCTTCCTCCTGAAATGGAGCATATGCATAATGTCTTCCATATTTCAATGTTGAGGGATTATCTTCGGGATCCCTTCCATGTTATTGAGCCTATCCGTGTAGTGCTAAGTGATGACTACACGTATGAAGAACGGCCTATTCAGGTTGTAAACTGACGAATCAAGAAGTTGAGAAACAAAGAAATCCCGTTAGTGAAAGTGGATTGGCAAAACCACGGTGGCACTTATGCCACTTGGGAAAGAGAAGACGATATGTTGAAGAGATATCCTGAACTGTTCCCCCTGGATCCAGTGTTCTTCCAAAATAAAGGTAATTCGAGTTTGGAGGGCCAAACTCTTTTAAAGGGGGAAGACTGTGACAACCCTCACCTCTGACTAGTGCTAATCTCTGATTAAGCATGATAAGTAATGGATCATACTGAAATTCTAAACTGATTGCATGAGTATATTGTTTTAAATGCACTCCTATCTGTTTGATTACTGAATGATCTGTTCATGTTTTAAGTTTCGAACTGCAAATTGAAGGCCTTATCGGCGACCGAATCTGAAATTGATTTGTGTTATATGCTAATTAGGATTTATGTGATTTTATGGTAGATTTAATTTAAATTTGATTTGGAATGATTAAATTAGCGTTATTTAAGTTAAAGTGCATTAGTTGGACTTATTTGCGAATTTGCCATTGAGTGGATTATGCTAGGCCACTATTTCTCTCACCCTTTACATTGTTTAGCATCATTTCTTCATTCATCTTTTTGAGCCAAACCAAGAGAGGGAGCAAGAGAGAGAGGAAATTGGTTTCATCAAGAATTTGGCTTAGAGAATTAGAAAAATTGTAGGGAATTTGCAAATTGAGCTAACACCTTGAGATTCTAGACCTAAGGTAAGAGTTTCATCCTTTCAATTATGAATTTAAGTTATACCTTGCATGGTTCATGGGAACATTGGCGATTAGAGTCAAATTATGGCTTTAAATGTTGTATTGAGTAGCTATGGTTGCATACATGTTCAAATCATAGTATTTTGAAGTTGTTTTTCATGAAATCCTTACATGCATGTCCATATTTTGAATGTAGTCCATGAATTCACCATGTTCTTGAGCTAAAACTTGCATTTGGTCATGTTTTGAAACATTAGAGTTCGTGGGAACTCATGCATGTATAATTTTTGCATTGTTCTTCATGTTCTTGAATTTTGAGTTGAAATTTGTGTTCAATTGCCTCACCCTTGGGCTTTGATTTTACAAA
Organism: Camellia granthamiana; assembly: GCA_036172215.1. Taxonomy (NCBI): domain Eukaryota; kingdom Viridiplantae; phylum Streptophyta; class Magnoliopsida; order Ericales; family Theaceae; genus Camellia; species Camellia granthamiana. Next base: position 52,181,927 of record CM069905.1, on the reverse strand, counting down.
TTGATCTTCAAAACATGTTATATTGTTGGTTTCCAAGTGTTTTCCAGAAATTGGCCCAAAAGGTTGAGTTTTGAGGTGTTGAATACTTGGTTTGAGCTTGGGAGGCAAATCTGGAAATTCCAGATTTTGGCTTCCACGCTCGAGCGAAGGATTCCACGCTCAAGCGACCGTCTTTTGTTCAGAGCTTCGCTCGAGCGAGAGAATGCTGGCTCGAGCGTAGATTGCAAGCTCTCAGGTTTTTGGTGCACGCAGACGCACGCTCGAGCGACGAGACCTACGCTCGAGCGAGGGCTATGTCCCATGCTCGAGCGAGCATCGAGCGGGGATTTTCAACATCCAGCTCTTTTTGCATTTTTACAGACCGCTCGAGTGAGGAATCCCACGCTCGAGCGACCTCTCTGTTTTGGAAAGCTCGCTCGAGCATAGAAAGCCACACTGGAGCGAGATCCCTATTTTCTGAAAATTTTGAAAAGTGTTTTAAAGTATATCTTTGCATCCTCATTCCATCCTAGGCATTCTTAGGCCTAGTTTAAGACATCTTAATGAGGATAAGGTTATAGAACCACACCGAGTCAAGTTAAGGGGCTAAGTTGTTAATCCCAAGTGTGTAACTTAGTGTGTGTTCGTTCTGCAATTGTGTAGGGTTGGCATCCGAAGACGCTCATTAGCTTGCCTATAGCCCAGTGCTCTGTGAGTAACAATGTTGTAAAGATATGTTCAATGATGATTATTTTCTGAATAATTAACTGTACTGTTTTTTGAAATGATACTGTTTACTGAATGGATGATGTCCTATTTATGAACTGTACTCGTGGCATCCATAGCAACTTAATGTTACTGTACTGTTACTGTTACTGTCACAGAGATCTCTGTCGGTTCCAATACTTGGAACTAATACTATATACTGTTATGATGGCCATCAACTGACTGTTTGGTCTGTTAAGACCTACTGTACTGTTTTGCTATTGGATGTACCACTTATGACTGCTATGGTTTCTAAATGACTGATATGACTGATTTATTTCTGAAAGGACACTCATTCTTAACCTCTTTACACAGCTGTTATTCACTGGGCTTTAGCTCACTGTTTATATTTATATGTAGGTGTCCAGGCACCGGATCGGAGCTAGAAGCGCCAAGTTAAGCTCCCGTTTTGTCAAGCCAACCTTTGTGCCTCACTTTGAGGTTCCCAAGTCTATCCAAGCTAAGGCTATTTTGGGGTGTCTCAGTTTCACCCTTTGTCTCTGTTTTGTAATAAATGTTTAAGACTTGTCTGTACAGTTATGGTGAAGGGATTTGGTCCCTAACCTGAATGTTTGTGTATATGATGTATATATGTTTTGGCTTTGAATGTGGCTTGTTCATAAAAGTCTTTTCGCATTCAGATTTTCACAGCTTATTGGACATCTTTATTTACTGTTTTGGCTTCCACCAGCTCCTTTACTCTGTAATACTGTCATTACTGTTAAGTAGGCCTTTGGTAATCACGGATTACTGGCCGGTTATGATACTAAAACCGTAGGGGCGGGTTTGGGTCGTGACATCAACATTGAGGAGTAAGAGTCCTACTAGGATAGTTGTGCCACACAGAAACTATAAAGGCTCATAACAGAACCTATGAACAGGTATGACAACTTTGATTCTTGAATACACAGAGTTTTTGTCTATTTGTCTATTTTACTGACTTAGGCATCGGAGAGGTATCCGGCACACACCCGCCAGCTAGCTCATGATTGTGTTTTCAGGAAGTAAAGCGATGACATTTTGGGGAACACAAGCTTGATCAACAGGATTATACGAGAAGATTATTTCGTGCTCGTACAATTGGCGTCGTCTGTGGGAAGTAGACAAAGAACAAAACCTCTTGATCAAGTTCTCCTCTCTAGTTGAAAGCAGTGGCGCACGATGAAGACTTGCCGCAATCTGCTGTTGATGGGAAAACCCCGGAGGGGGGTGGGAGGCGCGAAGGTTTACCTTCCATCCCACCCATGGCGGATTTAGAACCCTAATGACAGAACTCCCAGAGGGATACAAGGGAAAAACGAGGCACTAGCCCCCGTCGCTCTCAAATTCCTGAAAGACAGAGGCGGAGGCTAGATCCTCAAGTTCTAGAGGATTGTGTGAGGGAGCAAGACGAGTTAATTAGGAGGATAGTGGCAGACATGGAGACAATGAAGCACCAGATGAAACGAAAATGGGTGGCAACTAGAGAGGGGCGCAAAGATAACACGCCCCCTTGCCACTCAGAAGATCATGGCAGGCATATCACACCTTCACCAGCAGAAAGTAAGAGCCTTAGAATAGGCGATACTCAGTTAAGGACTTCCAGGACTCGCCACTCCAGGTCTGAGAGAACGAGGACTGAAAGGTCATATACAGAAGGAAGCAACTATCGCCCCTCGCACACGCACCAGACGACATCTAGGCACATGGAGTTGCCTAGATCAGCGGACTTACGGATAGTACTCGAGGAAAGGGCCCAATGGAAGGAGGACACCAGGGCTCGTGACCCACGCAAAGTTTCAGCACTACAGCGACTGGCCTCTAGGACACATGGGAGTGTCGAGGTAGGGATGCCGATGCCGCGCCTTGCTTACGAACCAACAGATAAGGTATTAGCAAGGCTACAGAGCTCACCGTTCGTTCCGGCAATAGAAAACGCACCACTACTTTCTGGTTTTCACCAGCCCAAATTCATTTCTTACGAAGGGAAGACGGATCCCTACATGCATTTTTGCCACTTTCGCCAGGTTATGGCAGTATACCGACGAAATTAGGCCCTAATGTGTATCCTGTTCCCATCCAACCTTGGCAACCTTGGTTTAACCTGGTTCGAAAGCCTACTAGAAGGCAGCATCGCCTCATGGGCACAATTGGCAGAGGTGTTCGTAACTAGATTTAGAACGAACACCAAGATGCCAGTGGAGATCGACCAGCTTCTCTCCATTCACATGGGCGAAAAAGAAACATTGAGGTCTTACAACAGTCGCTATTGAGAGACCTTCAACCAGATTGGGGATTGCCCTACCAATCTCGCCATTGCACAATATAAACGGGGTTTACCAGTCGAAAACAAATTAAGGGACTCAATAACAATGATGCCACCCCTCACGATGGAGACCCTAATGGAGAGAGTGCATCAACACATCCGAGTAGAGGAAGATGGTGCCCGTGCAAAAGCAAAATCTGGCACAACAGCGATGCCAGATAAAAAGATTACAGCGAAAGTTAACACGGTGGAACAGCCAAGCAAAAATGGGCGCGGCAGGCAAGCCAACAGAGAGGACCCAGAAAAAAAGGAACTTAAGAGTCCGTACTGCCATTACCACCGTATTCAATAAACCTATCTACCAGATTCTGAGTGAGATACACAATGAACCTTTCGTCTAATGGCCAACTAAGTTGGGAGAAGTACAAAAAGGCTATGACGAGAGATCCCGGTGCACCTTCCATGATGAAAAAGGGCACCGCACTGAAAATTGCATGCCATTGAGGCAACATCTGAAGGAGTTATGGCAGCTGGGCACTTGGACCAACACATAGAAGGAGGGACACAGCCAGCCCCCCAGGACCACAACAAACGAAATGGGATACCAGACGACGGTCCACCCCAAGGCGTGATTAACGTCATACATGGGATCATTGAACCTGAGCGAGTATGTGAACTCAGGAAGATGATCAAAAAGGCTGAACACTTGAGGGAGGTATTAAGTGCACAACCTACCATCAAGAAGGGCAGAACAGAGGCTACGAACGTCATATCCTTCTCAGACAAGGATCTAGCAAGGCTACATTGCCCTCACAATGACGCACTAGTGGTGACTTTACATGTCAAAAATTTCGACATCAAGCGGATTCTAATTGACCAAGGAAGCTCATGTGAGATAATGTACTACGAGACCTTCAAACAGTTGAAATTGGAGGACAAAGACTTGGCACCTGTAACATCCCCCCTTGTTGGATTCAACTCGATGCCAGAGTGGCTAGTCGGCAAGATAATCCTCCCAGTCAAGGCAAGAACGATGACAAAACAGGTGGAATTCTGGGTATTGAAAGTCCCTTCCACTTACAACATAATCTTGGGAAGGATATGGCCGCATGTCATGCGCTCAGTAGCATCAACCTACCATCAGGCATTACGATTCCCCAATGAAACCGGCGTGATTGAGGAAGTCTTAGGAGACCAAATTATGTCGAAGCAATGTTTCATCACAGTAAATAGAAGTCGTGTTACAAAAGGGTTTGTGCAGATGGTGGAAGAGCTAGAGAGCAATGAACTGTTTGCAGATGTTGGCAAGGCAGCCGAACAGAAGGCAGTGGAAGACTTGGTAGAGGTAAGGATAGATGAAAAGAACCCAGAAAAGTTCTTTTTACTCGGCTTGTTGTTGTCCAGCACTGAGAGAATAGAGGTCATGGAATTCTTAACCTCTAACATCGAAGTGTTTGCCTGAACACCATATGACATGCCTGGCATTGACCTAAACTTCATTTGTCACCAACTCAATGTCCACCCAACTGCCAGACCAATTATACAACGCACTCGCAGATCGGCGCTCCACCACGCGGAGATAGTGGCGGCGGATGTGGGAAACTTACTAGAGGCAGGAGCCATCAGAGAAGTGCACTATCCCAGATAGATCTCCAATACTGTTGTAGTGCCAAAGAATAACGGAAAATTGCGTGTTTGTGTGGACTACAAAACAGTCAACATGGCATGCCCAAAGGACAGTTTTCCTCTCCCACGGATAGACCAACTGGTAGACCTGACGGCAGGACACAATCGACTTAGCTTCCTTGATGCGTATAGAGGTTACCATCAGATCGCTATGTACGAACCAGACCAAGAGGTCACATCATTTACAACACCTAGAGGGTTGTATTGTTACAAGGTCATGCCCTTTGGCCTAAAGAACGCAGGGGCAACATTCTAACGGATGGTCACCAAAGTGTTTGAACCATTGTTAGGCAGAACAATGGAGGCTTACATAGATGACATGGTGGTCAAAAGCAAGGATGAGAAGGAACATCTCAGGGACCTAGGTGAAATGTTCCAGATTCTGAAGAAAAACAAGTTGCGTCTAAACGCATCTAAGTGTGCATTCAGCGTTGGATCAGGCAAATTCTTAGGTTTCCTGGTGACCAACCGAGGTATAGAAGTAGACCCCTCTCAGATCAAAGCAATCTAGGATCTTGAGAGGCCCAACACAGTTAAAGAAGTGCAGCATCTCACTAGCCTAGCAGCCGCACTCAACCGGTTCATAAGTCGGTCGTCAAACAGATGTCGACTATTCTTCCAAGCCTTGAAAGCCAAATTTGAGTGGGATGAAGAATGCGACCGCGCCTTAGAGAGCCTGAAGGACTACATGACCTCTCCTTCATTATTAGTAACCCTAGTGCCAGGAGAAGAGCTCTTTTTATACTTGGCGGTTTCACAGCATGCAGTTAGTGCAGTGTTGGTCAGAGCAGAAAGAATCCAACACCTGCCCATTTTCTATGTTAGCAAAACCTTGCTGGGTGCAGAAACCAGGTACCTACCATTGGAAAAGATGGCCTTAGCATTGATGATGGCCTCAAGGAAGTTGTCGCATTACTTCCACGCCCACACCATAATCGTCCTAACAGCCTTTCCCTTAAAAGCCTTGTTTGAGAGGGCGGACTTTTCTGGACAAATCTTGAAATGGGCAGTAGAGCTGGGACAGTTTGATATCAAGTTTCAACCCAGAACCGCAATAAAAGCCCAAGCTTTGGCGGACTTTGTGGCTGAGTTCACACCAGGAAGCCATCACATCTGCCCAGTTGACCTGACCAACGCGACCGAAGAAAGGGGGGAAAGTGCCGCTGGAACTGCACAACCCCTAATACAGGATGCCCAACCACATTGCAAGCCTTACAAGATTGAAGACAACAAGGAAAGGACAGACCATGCTATTCCCAGCAATGACTCATCAACAAGTAAAAACTTGGGGCTGTCAGATAGTGAAGAGAAAACCCCAACAGCAGGCATAGACTTGGAAGAAAATATCAGCAACACGCATGACACCAAGACATCATCCGACCCCTCTACTTGCGGGAAACTATTCGTCGGAGAGATGTGGAAGCTCTTCGTGGATGGAGCATCCAATAGGCACGATGCAGGACTTGGCATAGTCCTCATCTCACCAGATGGCCTAATAGTGGAACAAGCAATCAACCTTGGCTTCCCAACATCAAACAATAAGGCGGAGTATGAAACACTTTTAGCAGGCCTAAAATCAGCACTTTTCATGAAGGCCACCGAACTAATGGTTCACAGTGACTCCCAGCTGGTAGTAAACCAGATTTCAGGCGACTACGAGGCGAAAAATGAGAGAATGGCTAAGTACCAGGAGTTAGTCAGAAAAGAGATCATGAAGTTTGAAGTAGTGTGGATAGAGCAAATCGGCCGAGAAGAAAACAGTAGAGCAGACGAACTAGCAGGTTTTGCCTCAATGGCAGACATATCTATCCCACATCCATTACTAATCGATGGCTTAAAGGGCTATCTCACAAGGATATTGGTAGCCATACATGCAGGCAAATTCAGAGAAGTATGTCAAGAAGTGCGAGAAATGTCAGAAGTTCACACACCAGATACACCAACCAGCCAGAGAGCTTCTACCATTAACTAGCCCATAGCCCTTCGCAATGTGGGGCCTGGACATAGTGGGACCACTTCCAACAGCACCTGGTAACAGAAAGTTCTTTCTCGCAGCAACAGATTACTTCACAAAATGGGTGGAAGTTGAAGCACTCACATTAATAAAGGAGAAAGATGTTAAGAAGTTCGTCTGGCAGAATATCATAACCCGATACGGCATACCAAAGGCTTTAATAGCCGACAATGGCACTCAGTTCGATGGCAAGACTTCAGGGGCTTCTGCGAAGAATACAAGATAGAATTCTACAACTCTACACCTATATACCCTCAAGCGAATGGCCAAGCAGAAGCTTCAAACAAAGTCATCCTAGATGGTTTAAAGAAAATGTTGGAGAGAGCAAAAGGCAAATGGGCTGAGGAGCTTCCTCATGTTTTATGGGCTTACCGTACCACACCTCGGCGATCAATTGGAGAAACGTCTTTTTCCCTGGCTTATGGCATGAAGGCAGTAATCCCACTAGAAGTAGGCCTCTCCACTATTAGAAGTGAAAATTTTGAACCAAACTTAAATGGAGAAGCCATAGCCTTGGAACTCGACCTAGCCAAAGAGAGAAGAAAAAGAGCTCTAGTTCACATTGCTTCGTACCAGCAGGAGTTATCCCGAAAATATAACAAAATGGTACATCCAAGGCAATTCAAGATTGGGGATTGGGTATTACGCAAAGTAATGGGTAACACTTTGATACCCGGAGATGGAAAGTTGGGACCTAACTGGGAAGGACCATACAAAGTGGTTGGTTTAGCGGGAAAAAGGGCATATCACTTGGAAGATAGAGACAACAAGACTATTCCCAGGCCATGGAACACTGCCAATCTCAAGTTATTTTATTTTTAGCTTTCTCTTAGAATATTTGTAATTTTTTTTCTTTTTCAAATAAAGCAAGTAGTTTACTTTTCCAGCATAAGTCTTTCTACTGTAAAAGTTGTTCTCAGTCATTGCCAGCAAGGGGCAATCAGAAAGTTTGGCAGGAATAACCAAACAAGTTAGCTCTCTTCAGCCAAGATCAGGATCTAGACTGCAGAATGTTGGCCGGAATAACCAACATTGAGCTCTCTTCAGCCGAGATCAGGATCTAGGCTGAAGAAGGTTGGCAAGAATAACCAACATTTATCTCTTTTCAGTCGAGATAAGGATCTAAGCTGAAGAGGTTGGCAGGAATAACCAATATTTATCTCTCTTCAGGCGAGATAAGGATCTAGGCTGAAGAGGTTGGCAGGAATAACCAACATTTATCTCTCTTCAGGCGAGATAAGGATCCAGGCTGAAGAGGTTGGCAGGAATAACCAACATTTATCTTTCTTCAGCCGAGATAAGGATCTAGGCTGAAGAGGTTGGCAGGAATAACCAGCATTTATCTCTCTTCAGCCGAGATAAGGATCTAGGCTGAAGAGGTTGGCAGGAATAACAAACATTTATGTCTCTCCAGCCGAGATAAGGATCTAGGCTGAAAAAGGTTGAAGACAAATAGATTAAAAAGCTAATAAACCGAGATGGTTATCTCGGCCAAAAAAGTTCCAGACATACCAATTAAAGTTGAGACAAACACAAACGGGATATGAACCGGGCAAAAAGAATGGAGAAATAGCAGATTTCATTCAAGATTAGAACTGTAGTACAAGAGGTGGGGCTTTAGCCCGGTTACAAATTCTTTCAAAAAGTTAGCATTAAAAGAAGAAAATACATGATCAAGCAAATAGGTCATCCAAATCGGCATCCAAGTCAACCCGAGCTTCACCACTCGGTAGCCCGATGTTGGCAGGTAGGTTGGTCACTGCCACATCTTCAACCGTAATGGGCACAGGTGGATCCACCCGAGCTGACTGAGCAGTTTGGAGACCGTGGTCACTCATAGCAACTGGGGCGTTTTCTGGTTCTGGGGATGCCTCATCCGCCTCCCCTACTGGGAGCAATTTTTCTTGGATAGCACTGGCGTAGTCCGCCATGTAACTCGGAATGAAATTGGGAGGAGGGTTCTGGAAGACCTCGGTTTCTTGGCCAAAACCGAGCTTTGTGGCAGCCGCCTTCCATCTACATTTCAAAAATATATCCTTTGAAACTTCGCACTGCAGAATGTAGGTGGCTTCTCCTTCCTTGTAGCCACGGTCTTCTGCATCTTCCATCTTCTTTTGCAGCTCGGCGATCTCTGCACCCTTCTTTTTCTCAAGCTTGGCCAGCTCGCGCAGATATTTGTCTTTCCGCTCGACTAAAGCCTTCTGCTTATCTGCTTTAGCCGAGTTGACCAGCCCTGTGAGTCGGGCTATTTCAGATTCAAGCTCGGCCATCTTTTGCTTGGCCTCGTTCAGCTCGGCCGTTTTGGTATTGGCGTCTGCAATAGCAAGTCGTGTTGTCTTACGCAGCTCTAGCATGCGCTTATAAGCAACGTGATTCTTCTGCATAGCCTGCAAAAGAGCGGACATAAATTTTGAGTAAAACCGAGCAAACAGATGCACAAAATTGGAAAGCAAAAAAGCACTTACCAACACCATCGACTTAGTTGCCGAGGGGATGGCCTTGAGCTCGGTTAGGTGATCGTGGTGCTCCATGTCGGCGGGCAGACAAACGCTTTTGGCAAGATTGAAAGCGAGAGAGTGGTCCTTGTCTGCTACCACCGAGTCGGCTCTAGAAACAAGCCGGCTCTTGTATGTTATCTTTGGTGCCCATTCAGAAGGGCTAGCCCTGTCAGAACACACGGGCTCTGGGCTTGGTTGCATGGACTAGGGGAGCAAGGTGTCATCTTCATCCACAAGGTGTTGTGGCTCGGTTGAGGGAGTGCGAGCACGCTTCCTCGACCGGGATGACGAAGCTCGGGCTGTGGGGAGGGCCACCACTGTATCAGTTGTTTGACCGGCTTGAGTTGTCTCGGTCTGAATCCCGCTGTTTGGAGTTGAGGTTGTCTCGGTGATTAGGACACGCACAGCTCGGCGCTTTGCCATCTCTTGTTCTTCGGTTAAGGGAATAAGGTTGATTTGGAGAAGAGTTGGATCTGGTTCTGGTGAAGGTTCCAAAAGGAAGTCAGTCACCCTGGTCTTCCTCCTTCCACTGTATCTGTATGTTGGTTCAAAATTGAGTAGCTCGGCCCAACCTCGATCGCGATACCGAAGCGCAGCGTGGAGAGCGTCTAAATTAGGGTATTGGTATTATGACTTTAGTTGGTTCAAGTCTGCACAGGGAGAAAGACAACGGTTAGCACGGTGTAAAAGTTGTAAGCAACAAGAGCAAAAATCAGACAAACTAAGCCGAGGTATTCATACCGGCTGTTCCTTTATTCCAATTAATATCGTAGCCCGGTATCTGGGCTTCCTGGCCTTCAAAATTGCCAGAAACCCAGAAAAAGTCATTGTCGTTTATGTCTTTGTCCGGTGTGTTTTTAATTATTTTCTCTCAGCGTCTTCTTATTCTTAAATAATACACCTAGCCGTCTTCATTCTGGCCAAGTGAGTATTGGTGAAATAGCTCGGCTAAACTAAGGTTGAGGCCAAGCCGGCGATTTAGCTCGGCAATGCCATTTATTATTCTGTAAGAATTGGTGCTAAGTTGGGTTGGGCATAGTCTAGCCTGCTTAAGGAATTCGCATAATAGTGGCTGAACGGGGAATCGGAGTCTGGCCTCTACAATGGATATGACAGTGAAAAGAACGAAGCCCGGTTTTCCCCAAGGAGTTGTATCTAGCTCGGCTAATGAAAAGTGGACGTCATCGGGGATGTTGTAGTCCTTGCGGAATTTGGCAATGACCCCTAATGAGTTTACTAGGAACCGGTATTTGCCCATTTATAACTTAAATTATGTATAACTTAGCCCGGAGTCGTAGCTCGGTGTTAAGATGATGTTGAGTATCTCGGTTGAGCGTGCAAAGGTGTGCCTGGCCAACCTAGTCAGAGTCTGCAAAGTGGAGATAAAAAGTGTTATGCCCAGATCACTGGATCGAGCTAAAAAAGAAGGATAAAAAATAAAAACCCTAGTTCGGTCAAAAGGGTTACAGCCCATTCTTAGTTCGGTCGTAACACAGGGTGTGACTCCAAGTTTTTGCTCAGTCATTGAGCAGGAGGGTCCTTAGTTCGGCCGTAATGCAAGGGGTGGCTCGAAGTTCTAGCTCGGTCATTTGAACAGGTCCCTAGTTCGGTCAGGGTGTTATTTTGGATCAAAGACACCACATTACGGATTGTAGATGAATCCGGTTATAGTGTGATTGGGGACTTTCTTGTGGATTTTGGGGATCAAGTGGTTCTTGCCCATTTATGTGAAAACTATAGAAGTGTGTTTCGAAAAAACATGTGTATATATTTCCACACTATATATATTCACAAAGTAGAAACAAGGAAAATGAAAGGGTTAAGTCACTTACAGCTTCAATACGGAGGAGCGAAGGTTGAGATTGAAGGGGCACCAATAGGAACACAAGCTTTTCTGGTGTTTTGAACATGAAAATGGAAGCACAGGAGCACGAAGAGTGGGAGCAGATGAATAGTGGTATGTTTGGTTCAAAAAGATAGGGTTTTTGTATAAAGCATGTATTTGAGCGGGACTGTTCAAAATTTGCGAGGTACGAAGGCGGCTATGACAGTTATATTCAACTGATGGGGGCCAGCCACGTGTCCATGGAAATAGAAAGCGACTCAGATGTACGGCATGACTAAAAAGACGCTTTTTGACCGGACAAATCGGAAGCCCGGTAATGATTTAGCTCGGTTGAAGGCTTAAACTTTTAGCTCGGCTGGTAACAAGTAACCCTAATCATGCTATGCAGATGGAATTAAGGGGCAATTGAAAGGGAGTTTTTTTATGTGTACTTGGGGCCGAGCTAGGCCCAGTCATTGCAGTGGACCGATTCGTTGGCCGTAGTAAAAAGGACTTCACAGATTGGACCTAGCTTTGTTAGCTCGGTCTAAGTATGGTCGCAATTACTTCAGTTGTAGAGATGGCTACAAATAACGCGGTCCATATACTCCGGTTCAAAGTATAATTGAGCAGTAACTGAGCTAAAGCGTCGCTTGTGGATGAGCCGGGTTGAATTGTAAGACCAAGGTGGGACCGAGCTAGGTGAAGCTCGGTTAAAACCCGCCTCTTAAGTATGTGTTACCTCGGTTGTTTGTCATACTACCGAGGTAAAACCATTTCACTTGGTTAAAGCATTGAGGAGGGTGTTGAAGGATAAGCATTATCTTTCAGAGTGTGATTCTTAGGAGGACTCTACATTGAGAAGTAAGAGTCCTACTAGGATTGTGCCAGGCAGAAACTATAAAGGCTCATAACAGAACCTATGAACAGGTATGACAACTTTGATTCTCGAATACACAGAGCTTTTGTCTATTTGTCTATTTTGCTGACTTAGGCATCGGAGAGGTATCCGGCACACACCCGCCGGCTAACTCACGATTGTGTTTTCAGGAAGTAAAGCGATGATATTTGGGGGAACGCAAGCTTAATCAACAGGATTATACGAGAAAATTATTTCGTGCTCGTACACTTACTTATCTTTTTGTGCTCTTTAAACATACTTTTAGCTACTGTTTTTTATGTTTTAGGGGTTGTTCATGGCTCTTTTAGTCCATTTAATTAGTTTATACTTTGAATACTTTGCTTGTTGTGTTGTACGTCCTCATGGCTTCAGTTGTTTAGGCCTTAGACATCGAATCATTCGAGTCGATAGCTTTCTTTACTTAGTTTCTACATAAAGAGTTTCATTTTTGGTAATAATCAACTTCACATAATCATTTATACGCCCTCCCTCCTTTCTTGGTTTTCTTTGTTTGAGAGTTGTTTCAAGCAATTGATTGTTATTCAAGACATGAGAAAGAGACCTCCTATGCTCAATGGCTTAATTTCTTCGGAGGTTCATCGTCAAGGAATAGTATATCTTTCATGCTAAGGATCACTTCTTGTTTGACCTTTCTCTTCATTTAGTGGACTTAAATATCACTTTGGGACAAAATGATTAAGAATGGAAAAGTAAGTCAAAAAGGACTAATAAAATTGGCTTAAATCAATTCAACCGACATGAAAAAGATGAATAAAATTGGTTGGATTTGGCCAGACATTATGCCGAGTCCATCGCGTCAAGAGTCATCATATATTAATTCATGATATTTTGACAAATTTTGAGGTGTGTCTACCTCACTCTTTGAGCTAACTTCATGATAGGGGGGAGGCGTGGTTATCTTTCATTACATTTATTAACTTTTTGTCCAAACATGCTTGAAATCATCAAGCAATCAACTTGCTACCATTGATGGTTTCGGGATTGAATTCGTTCTTCTCTTGAATTTCCCCATGACAGAGAAGAGCAGAAGGGACAAATAAGGCTTAGAAAGGCTTTGTCTGCACTGTTTTCACCTCAAAGTACAAAAATATTTTTCTACATGAAAATAGGGCACGGTCGGCCTTGTTTGGACCTGTATGAAAATAAGGCTTTGTCTGCACTGCCAATGTTTGGTAAACAGAATCCTTTTGGTAGAAACAGGGGGCAGTAGCTGAGGGTGAAACAGAGTAGATTCCCAGGGAGAAGACAGAGCAGTTTCTGCAAACGATCTTCATTGACATACATGCGATCCTTGTGAATGTTCATATTATTGTTGTAATTATTGTTGTAGTTGCATTATTATTATTGTACTTATTGTTGTAATTGGTGTTATAATTCTTATTGTCATACTATCCTTGTTGTAATAAGTTAGATAGCTAGTTATTTATTTAGCATTCATTCGAATTTGTAATAAGTAGTTAGTTTAGTTATTACTCATTCAGTGTTGTAATAGCTAGTAATTAATTCGGACACTTGGACATTCGGACCCTCTTGCACGAAGACAAAATATGTAATAATTGTGTATGTCTTCCAACCCCCGTTTCTTTCTTTCTTTATTTACTCGCTTATAATGGTAGCATCATATTTACTTAGCATTTTCCATGACTTGCATCCATTCGTCTTACACGCATAAGGGTTCGACTCATCATTCTAACCAATGTCAATTTCAAATTCTTTGCTTGAATACGTGATTTATCGCATGCCTTGAATTGAATTACATGCTCTGTTCATAGCCGAGCTTGTTATTTGCATAATGTATGTGTTGCATTAGTCATATTACATTGTTTAGGAGCGTGCATTTTTTCTAATTATTTTGCTTTATTTGGCTTGCCTTGAAGTACTAGGTGAGCATTTATTACTTTAGCATATTGCATTATATGTTTGTGTTGCGATATCGAGCATGCTTTCCATGAGGCTAAATGCTTAAATGATATACTTGTTTGAATGCCGGTGGATGAAGGCCTTTTTACTTAAGTTGGAATAATTTGATTAAATGTAAATACGAGCTCGCTTTTCAAGTGACATGTATTCAAAACATTTTTTCAAAACAAACATAAAATCAATGCATTCCAAATTTTGTGACCTGGTTTATACTTATGTGCATCACCTAGCAAAATTAGCATAATAATCGGAACAAGAGCATAAAATGCAAATAAAAATCACATCATGATTAGTAGAGACCGATCTTTGATCGAGTGAGTGGGGTGCTCAATTAATGACCTTCCCCTCTCATACCTAAGTTCCCGATCCGAGACACTTTGGTGATGACGGACACGTGGCCTTTGGCACGAGTCATGGGTTTCCTAAATTTTTCAAAAATATTTAGGTGGCGACTCTAAAGTCTGGCAATGCAATCCATTTTTTGGCATCTTTTGATTCAAACTCGATTTTCTAAAATGGTTTGCCAGATTTGGACTCTTTTGTGTTTATCCGTTTCGCATTGCACTTGTGAAACCAGATTCAGAACCACGGGAGTCTGAACTGTAGGGCTAGTCGTATCCGAAATGAGCACGAAAAGCAAGCTATAAAAAGACAACTACAAATTTATCAAGAAACTCTCAGAAGATTTTGTTCATCAAGTCCATGAACGTGGCAGGTGCATTGGTCAAACCAAATGGCATAACTAGGAACTTATAATGACCATATCTCGTACGAAAGGCTATCTTAGGTATATCCTCATCTCTAACTCGCAGTTGATAACCCGATCTCAAATCTATTTTCGCAAAACAACGCAAACCCTTGAATTAGTCAAAGAGGTCATCTATTTTAGGAAAGGGATACTTATTCTTAATTATAATTCTATTCAGTTTGCAATAATATATACACAATCTCAACGAACCGTCTTTCTTTTTAGCGAACAAGGCCGGTACTCTCCAAGGTGAAATACTAGGGTGTATGAAGCCCTTATCTAGCAAATCTCTACGGGGACATGGAAATAGGTGCCATACCCGACACTAAGTCTATGGAAAACTCAGCCTTCTGGTGAAGCAGTAATTCAGTGAGATCTTCAAAAAAGACATCTAAATATTCACAAACCACTCTGGGAAACGTATCTTGAACCCCACTATTTCTATCATCTAAGAAGGTTGTCAGGAGAGAGTTAAGTTGCCTCGACCACATGGGTTATATAGCAGTGGCAACAATCCGTCGGTTCTATCTCCTAGAAAAGAGAAACAATCACCACCTGACATACATACAATAACTCTCCTACGCTAGCAATCTATGATGGCATGGTAAGAGGACAACCAATCCATGTCGAGAATGATATCAAAATCGAACATATCTAACAACACAAAGCTGAATGGAAGTCAACGATCGGTGACCTCAATTACACACCTGCAACATCCCCGATTCAAAACAGTCTTACCCCTAATGGGTGACTCTACCACAAGCAGTGACTATAGTTACTCACTTTCTAACCCCAATAAGGATGCAAATGCAGATGCTATGAATGAGTGGGATTCCTCGATATCTATTACCACGTTGGCCCAAGTATTAAAAATAAGATAAATACCTCTCACAACAAATGGTCCTGAAGACTGCTCTGATGCAGTGACAGCATACATCCTTCCCTATAACCTCTGTTCCCCTGGATCATCTTTCAGAACATAGGCCTACTATACAAATTGTGCAAATGTAGCCCCATGTACTGCCCTAGACGCCTGGCCCAACTACGCTGGTTGATAAGATTGTCTCTGCCCCTGACTTGTCTGAAAACCTCTTAACTGACGAGACCCTGACACACTGGCTAATACTACTCTCTGTGGACAAAACTTCTTCAAATGTCTTGATTGACCACACTGGTAACATGATGGAGGCTGACCTCTATTATGAGGCTGCCCTAAGAACGAGTAGATTGAGATTGTGGCCCACTCTTCTATCCACACTTCGAAGCTTTGTGACCTAGCTGGCCACATCGATAATATGCACCATGGATTTGACCCGTGTTCCTAGAATTTCCATCTGTCACAGAACTAGAAGACTTGGTCTGCTGTGGTGGTGACTGAAATGATGAAGATAAACCCCTAGATTTCTTATAAAATCCTGAATCACCTCAGGATTCCAAGTAGCCCGTCTTCTTGAACTTCTGTCTTTCCTCTTCTGCCCCTACCATAATTTCTACATGCGTCGCGGCCTTTACTAACCGATCATAATCACGAATCATATTTCCAACCACCTTCATCAAGATTTTTGGTCTTAATCACTTCTCAAATTCTAAACATCGCTGCTTTTCCATCGTCACAAGTTTGGGGGCAAAACGGGAAAAGCTAGTAAATGTGGCTTCAAATTTAGCCATAGGAGTGCCAAATTGTAATAGCTCTTCAAATTGCCTCCTCAATTGTTCCATAGCAGTGGGAGAGAGGAACTTCTTCTGGAAGGCACATGTGAATGCCTCCCAAGTGTGCTTTACATGTCTCTTGGCATACTTCCACCATTGTCCGGCCTCTCCTCTCAGTTGATAGGCTGCTAATGCCACCCCGTAAATCATCCTTATGAATGTCTAAAATCTCAAAAGATTTGAAAATTTGCTCTAATCACTCATCTGCTTTCATAAGGTTGAGCCCTTCACTAAACTTGGCAGGGTTTGAACAGAAGAATTCATTTTTCAGGAAAGAAGTTCTAGTCTCATCTTCAACGATCCTAGCTACTTGTTCCGCTCTCAATATGTCCATAGACTCTTTAAGATCCCTTACCATCTCTCAGGCCAAAGCCTTCATTACGTCTTGGGCCAGTGGAGCGGCTACATTGTTCTAACCCACTCCTTCTTCTTGTGGAGGGATCTCCGATTGGGTTAGAATATTCCTACTATCCCGACGAGGTCTGCCACGGCCTCTACCAGGTCCTAACATTCTATAAGAATCATAGAGAAGATTAAATTCGTGACTCGTCTTTCTACACTTAGTCCCACCCGTCCTACACGCAATAGCATGAGAACATAAATATATTCAATTCACATTTAGCAATCCACATAAGCACCTTGTCATATAGAGCACATACGAACCACCCTTCTAAGATATCAATATGTACCACGGTACTCAAAGACTTCCAAGTGGAAAAAGCATTGATCTGGTGCCTTTCCAAAAGGACTTCAATGAGTGCAATGGGTCCAAGTTGTATCCTAGAAGTTTGATCCCATACCCACATAATCATGCAAACACATACCATAAAAGAGAGCCTAACATCCCTTCCTACCATAATAAACCCATTGTGGCAAGGCCACGTCCCACGAGCTCAAGGCATTCAAACTTGGTTAGCTCTTATACCAATTTGTAACACCTCCAAAGACATAATATAAATATATCAATCAAATAAAATTAATTTCAAAAGATCTTCTTCCTCATTGAACTAAGATTTTCCCTTTACAGTTCCATGTTCAACATGATAATCACTCATCCATATATAAAATAGTTCAATAAGCTAGAGGACAACATGAATAGCCCTAAAGGCTTACAATAATTCAAGTCATTGACATGTTACAACCAAAATGGACTCACGATCCTAACAAATAATCTTGAATCTTCCATATTTACACATCCTTGAGCCTCGATGCTCAAATCCAAAACAAAAGAGTATATCTCATCTCACTAAGGTGGTGACACAGCACCAATTCCTGAAAATGTTAGATATGGGTGAGTTATATGCCCAATAGATATACATTTAACAAAATATCTAATCATTTGAACATCCAAGTGGCATCATTATAACTCAAATAAAATTTTAAAGTTCATGTTCACAAATCACACGGTTGAGAAAAATAATTACAATTTTTATTCCATAGCAATAGAAAATCATTCTCATTACAGGAGGTAAATATGTCATGAATCCCTCGTAGGAGCCCCGTACTACATATGTAAATAGGTTTATAACCAAAACTATTCCCCATATTTATCGACTATTAATACGGCAGGTGGTGGGCACCCAAAACCATCTATTTTTTCACTTTTGCTGACTATTATATGGCAGGACCAGCGGACACTCAAAAACATTTTTTCTACATTCGTCCGACGACAAGCTCAAGACAGGGTAATTGGGCACCTTAACTCCCCACTCAGGCACCAACACAACACATTGTTCCCAAAGACCAACTCCCTACCCAGACAGACTCATACACTATTTATTTACCTCCCCTTTCTTACCACATTCCAAGTAATCAAATGTTCAATAAAACATAAGATGAATAATGAAAATTGAATGCATGGCTTATCAATTTCCAAGTCCACAATCTCAACTCCAAACACCTTGCTAATGTATTCCAAACTCTAATTATCCACATAACCCAAGATTTGAAATTTAATTCCAGCCTAGCATCATATTTCCCAAATCAAAATTAGGGTTACCCCCTCTTCATATATGTGATAGTTCTCAACATCAATACTCCTAACTCATAAGGATTTACTTGAAATTTTAAGAAATGTTGAGTAAAATCCCCTTTGTGTCAAACATAGAACTTGATTTTTTTTGGCTCAATCATCAAATAAAGTATTATAATCACAACAATACCACATAATCGTCCTCAAAATAAAGAGATACTAAGTTAAAAGTAACCATACCTCAAGGAAGAGTGAGAAAACTAGACTATTTTTGAAAAAAATCCTTCGTAGAATCCAATTCCAATCAGTAAAAAGGAAGATCCTTATGTAGACTCCACCTCTTGCAAGTGATTTTGGCTTGAAACTTAGTGAAATGAGAGATATGTGGAGAGAGAAATGTAGGGTTTTCAGACTTAGAGAGAGAGAGAGAAAGAGAGAGAGAGGAAGGAAGAGAGAAAAGAAAAGTAAAAGAAATAATCTAAAAAGTGCCTTTTTAAAATGTTGAATTCGCGCAGACCGCTCAAGCGGTCTTTTCATCGCTCGAGCGGTGAACGATACCTCTCAGTATCACTATTTACAAAACGAGATGCTAGGAGCTCACAATCTTCTCTCGAGCAACCATTTCTTTGCTTGAGTAGTCCCTAAGCCTACAAAACAAACTATTGAGAGAACCTGGTCTTTGCTCAAGCAGTCTTTTCACCGCTCGAGCGATCACTTGAAACAAACTGTTACATCAATTGTGCCAAATCCCCTTCATTGAACCAATTTAAAAACTAGGGTTTCGAGAAAATTGGGGTTTTTCCCTTTTACACAAACTAAAGGCCAACTTTCATCATCAATAACAATAATCAACAAAAATGTACATAACTCTTTGAAAAATCATGAGGTATAGCCCCTTTTATCTAACCCATTTTACAACACAAATACACTTCATACATCTTGATAACTAATGAAAATATCACATATGTGTTTCAAATCAAAGATATAACAAGTTAAAAGTACCCCTACCTCAAGAGTAAAGACAAAAGATGAAAGCCCAACTCCGAACTTCAATGGAATCACAAATTAATCGGTAGAACTCTAGAACTATTCTTGTTCTTCAACTTTCTTGAAGGATCTAAGGTGTATCTTAGGTAAAATTAAGAGAAATCAAGCGTTTTTGGACTAAGGTTTCAGAAATGGGTATTGGAGAAAGAAATGATGTGAAAAAATAAGAGAAAAAGATGTTTAGATCGACCTTTAAAACTGTTGTCCCGAATAGACCGCTCGAGCGATGAACATAAAATCGAACAGAGCACTCAAGTGAACTTTCCATAGCTCAAGCAGTAAACACAAGGTCTTAGAAATTTTGTAGAGTTACAGTGAAAATACTGGGAGCCTCACATTTTCGCTCGAGGGACTACTTGACCGCTCGAGCGGTATCACCTGCAAACAGGCAAGATATTGGAAGTCATCAACACTCAGGAGATCGATTGACTGCTTAAACGGTCACCCAGGACAAATTGTTACAATAATAATCAAGGCAAACTAATTAATTAGTAAATTTCAAATCATAAAAGAAACATGATTAAATTCATATCCAAAATTCACTGAATTAATTACAAAGAGGCAAAAATGATTGATCAATTAAATCACAATTTAAGAAAACACAATCAAATCATATATTTAATTATTATTAAACATGAGGTTTCATCTTTAACTTTAATTAATAATTTAGTTACACATCATTGAATAAAAAATGAAAAGAATAAAAATATTAACCATTAAAATAAAACTTACTAAAATCTAAGGGTGATCATAGATCTAGTTGAGTCAGGCGACATTCCATCCACCATCGTCCAAACTTAGGCAGATTGGAAAAAATCAATCCGCATCCGTTCACTAGTTTAGCAGATGCGGATTGAGCAGGCCATAGAGGGTTGGCGAATGGATGTGATCGATTTGGTTGTTTGGACTTCACAATTTTTGGGCATTTTTTTGAATTATAATTCATAACCTTTACAATCTCCAATAACTAGTAATCTGAAAAAATATGTATTATTTGTTGATAATATGTTATGGCACCACACATGCATATTTTTGAGGTATTGTTTTTCATTTTTACAAAAATATATATTTTATTATTTCTACTCTATATTGTTACTTGTTACTAGCATTTTTTTTTAACTTCATCTGCGGATCGAGTTCATGCGGGTACGGGATGGTTGATCTACTATCCGAACCATATCTATAGATTTGGAAATATTTCATCCACATTCGTCTTTCGAAAGACACGCATCCGTCCAAAATCAATCGAGTTGAATCAGTTCAATCGAGTTAGATAAATTGAACGGATCCATAATAATCCATATTAAAACCCTAGCTGTCTTCTTCTCTCTCCAAACGATCTCTCCTCGTAATAGATGTTACATATCTTTATATAAAAAAGAAAAACCTAAACCTAAGCCTAAACCTAAACCTAAACCTAAACCTAATAATAACAAACTATTATTAAATAACAAAAATACAATTTATAAATAAATAAAACATCCTCCGTACGGCAAAATGGTGAAGTTTGGTGACAATTGGTTTGTGTCAAAAATATAAATAACTTGCTTTTAGCATTCTTGAAACACAGATCTACCACCGAAGCCACCAAAACACCAATTGGGCTAACCAACTCATATGAATAGTGCTCTCATTTAATTATTTAACTTGTTTCCATGTAGATTTCAACTTTCCTTCCTTTTTCGTAATTTTTCTACCAAACTTCTGGAATACTTAAAAATATAAAAATAAACACAATAAGATAAAATAATATATAAATTAGATCTAACAAAAATATAAATTAAGGGTATAAAATATGCATTATAATAGACATATCACTGTTACCCTATCATCAATTGGCCGTTGCCTTGCCACCGTTCACCAATCATTGCTACCATTGCCATTCTATACTCTATCATCGTTGATCTACACACCACCACCCTCCTCCGTCACTGTTAACGTTGATCTAGCGATTTTCAACTCCTATCTTCACCGATGACTTTAAGATGATTTTCACCGGTGATTTCAGATTGGATCATTTTTAGATGCCAATCTAGCTATGACATGGTTGTCCAGGTTGGCTCTCTCTCTCTCTCTCTCTCTCTCCATGTGTGTGTGTATGTGGACATATTGATGGATTTCTATCAATCTGTTTGTGAAGATCTAGTTAAAGGAGATGTATTGTTGGAGTGTTTACAAAAATAAATAAATAATTATAGTGTCAAAATAAATATGGGCAAAAATCATCACCATGTAAAGATATCAAATTTACGTGGTTTGACAAATTTGTCTACATCCACAGACATTACCCGTCATCCACTATATTAAATATATATTACATATCACATCTCCAAATATATGAATATACAATGAATCGAACTGAGGCGCAGTAATCTCACTCTCTTTAAGGAGATTCAAGCCCTTTTCAGTTGGTAAAACTACCACTCCCTAATGTAACAGAATATTACATATTAGCATGTCTCTCCTAGGATACAATAGCTCGACTTATAATCGTGTTGACTCAACTGACCCTGTACAAGTAGGTGAGTCCAAAGTTCCACCACAAAATCATCTTTACAGATTGCCTAATTATTTTTGTATAAACATAATATAAAAAATATATATAAAATATATACACTTATAATCCATAAATACTTGGACACACAATACTGAAGCTTGAAGCTACATTTATACATACAAAAGAGCCATATGAAAAGTTCATAAAATCAATGCACAATTAAACACTATAACACCCCAATAGTGACGGTGTTAAATTCTTTCTAACTCCATTGATAATGGCAGTTTCTCATCCTCCACACTTCTCCACCAATATGCAATATGACTCCACCATTAACAAAATGTAAATTACCATCTGTAGACACCCCATTTTTGACCGTCCTCAAGACTTAGTTGTGATTGCAGGTACATCCAACCACAAGTTCGATTGCTCGTCGAGTGCTCGACTTTTGCGGCGGAACGTTACAGGTTTGAGCTTTCCAAACCCTATATCCTTTCTGCCCCACTTTTGGACCATGTATTGGCCCTTCCAGCTTTATTCTCATAGTGCACTACCGGCCACTGCCTGCCACTGCCAGCTATGCCTTTGTTACTGCCGGCCATCAATGAGCCACTGCCGGCCACCACTGATGGCCGGCAGAACCCTTGTCTCAGTAGGTTTCACGCCAGATCTTTTAGGCCAGCTGGTTTTCACTCCTTTCCCCTCCATACACGTGTATGGAGGGATGAAACTCTTGCCAAGCTTGTTCAACAAGCTTTGCATTGCTCCCTTCTATATAAGGAGAGGCTCTCCCTCTCTATCAGAGGTTCAGCCATTTTTAGAGAAGTTGTATCTCTCTCTCTCTCTCTATATTTCTCATTCTCTCTCTCTCTATATTGTGTGTATTTGTGCTCTAAAGTCCATTTTTCTTGCACTTTTACACTACAACACATAGAGATACACCACCATCTTTGAGATGAGGTTCTTGGGAGTGTTACTTGAGCTCTGAAACTTGGTTTTTGGCCCCTAAGGTTGCTGGTTTCGAAGTTGATCTTCAAGGGTGAGTATATTTCCCATTTTAGCATTTATTTGTACCTCATTTTGGCCATCCTTGCATATTGTTTTAGGCCTTGCTTTCAACTGAAAAAAGTTCTATTTTTAAGTTCTTTATATCTTTGTTTAAGGTCATTTTTTTGTTGGGGGTTGTTTACCCCCTCTTAGGCCTTGTTAGGCCTTATTTTGAGCCATCCCTTTAGGCTCTTGTTGAAACCTTTGTATGACCTTTCTATCAGTGAAATCTAGAGAATTTTCAGTGGTGGAAAGGTGGTTTTGGTGTCCTAAATAGGAGAGGGTCATCCCCTCTCCTTTGTGTCTTGTTTACTTGCTTTGAATGCCTCATGTGTGAGCACCTTTGTTAAGTTTATGTTGGCCATATCTTAGCTTATATTTGGGATTATTTTAGCCTGGCATGCCACTATTTTTACTTGGTATGGTCACTCCATGCATGCCTAATACACTTGTAGTGTAAATCTCTTAAACTAGCTTTATATGCTTCATGCTTTGACATGTCATTTTAGCTTGTTTTGGCTCCATTTCAATAGGTTTTTGGTGATGTTTTACCATACCTTAGATCTGTTTTGGGTTTATTTTATCACTCCATGCATGCATAACACACTTGTAGTGTAAATCACACAAACTAGCTTTGTATGCCTCATGAAGTAGCATGCCATTTTAGCTTGTTTTCTTTCTATTTCAGCATGTTTTTGGTGATGTTTTGCCATGTCATGTCTCTGTTTTTGTTTAGTTTGGTTGGCCCTTGCATGCCTCATGCACTTGTAGTGTAATCCTCTCCATTGCCTTAACATGCATCACGCTTCAACATGTCATTTTAGCATGCTTTTGGCTTAGCTCTGAGAAGATTTTGTTCATGTTTTACCATGTTTAAGGTCTAATTTTGGTTGTTTTTTCCATGCATGACTTGCTTTGTATAGCCATGGTTCAATCTAGCTTGTTAGCTTTTGTGCACCAAGTCCACTAGCATGTGTTACTTGGCCTATTTCAACAATTCATCATCACTTGTTATGTTATTTCAGTCCATGTAATGTGGTCATACACTTACTTTTTCCATGCTTTCAATGCTTTGATAAGTTGGTGTTTTATGCCTTATGAATGGATCATTGTGCATGCCTCGATGCTTAGGTCTTTGGGATGCCATCTCAGTAGGTTTTTGGGCTTATCTTGACATGATGCAACTCTGTTTTATGTTGTTCAATTCATGCCATGTTTGGTTTTAATGAGTGTAGTATAAAACCCCTTTTGTAGCATTGCATGTTTCATGTTTTGGCCCTTTGTTCTAGCTTGTAATGGCTAGGTTCAAGCATGTTTTTAGACTCACCTTGACCTGCCTTGGGACTGTTTTTGATGCCCTTGCCCCTTTGGGGTTTGCTTTGTATAGCCATGGCTTAAGTCCCTTTGCTAATTTCGAGCTTTGAGCTTTCTCACATGCTTTGTTTGTCTTGTTAGGGTGGTTTGGCACCATTCCATGCATGTTTTCAGAACTTGTGGTGCTGTCATATATCCATGCTTGTCACTCTTTAAGTGTGCTTAAGAGTCGCATCTTTGTGCTTTGATCCTTGAGCCAATTGGCATGCATGTTTGCCTTGCCTTTTCATGCTTCTCATACCATCTTTTCATCACTAATGGCCACTGATTTGGAACATGACTAAGGTCTACTCTTTTGGTTTAAGTCCATTGTGTATGTTATGTATATTGCATTAAGTATGCCGCCATTGCATTGAGCATGCTAATTGACGTTCGCATTGAGTATGCTAGTTGTTATAAACATTAGCATTATGCATGCCATTAGCTTTGTTAAGTTAATCATACTACCTTGCATTGAGTATGCCATGTAGTTGCATGTTTGCATGCTTAGGACATATTGTATGTTTGTCATGCTTGTGTTGCATTGTTGTTTGGATTAAGTATTAATCTGAGCACGAGAAACGAGGGACATTTCATACTTCAAGTGATGAAACGTGTCTCAATTCTTGGTCGCCGACACTCTTGATGATACATGATAGAGTTTTAGGCTTTGTGTGTTTATTCGTGCATTCATTTCACATTCATTTGCACAAGTTGGATCTTTGGCCATCATGCATCGAGATGCGTGATTGATGGTCGTGGATTCGATTATGCCTCCCCCTTGATGTTTTGAGGTGATATGGGGCGGCATAGTGCGTACATATCCTTGGGAGGCCCTCCATTTCCTCTGTTTTGTGCTCTACTGCAGCTTGGTGTCCCAGCACATCAGTGGCCGGTACCCTCTTGTTGATGGCCGGCAGTGTGTATTATTGGCCGGCAGGATGGTCGGCAGTGGCTCCCCATGGCCGGCAGGCCACTGGTGTATTCCCCAGACTGGTTTTGGTAAGGTTCAGCAGGAATTCCTTGAGGACACCCTGCAGACAGAGCCTCTTGAGAGCAACCGGAGAGCTTTCGGGACAGGAATCACGAGCATGCATCTCCAACTTCTTCAAGGCAAAGCTGAGGCAGCCTAGTTTACACATTTTAATGCTTACTTGTTAGTTAGCTTTTAATTTGTAATTTAATTAGTTAATTTGTTAATTAGTTAATTGTTATAATAATTAGTAAGTAGTTCGCTTATTAATTCGGTTATGTAATAATTAATTAGCTTGTTAGTTGGTTTGTATTATTTATTCAGACTCTCCGTCGAGAGGGCATATGTTGTAATAGGTGTGCGTGAGTGTGTGCATGTCTTCTAACCCCACGTCTTTCTCCCTTTTACTTAACCGCTTTCAATGGTTAGTTTTAGGGCATGTTTCAGTTAGCATCCTTATGCTATGCATATTTGCATCATTCATCTGTATTGCATGCACCGAGCTCGGCGCATCATACTAACCGCATTGTACTTCAATTCCAATTTGAATACATGTTATCAAATGTCGCATTTCCTATGTCATTTTAGGATAGCCGAGCCTATCTAGTTGCATTTTGCATGTGCTGCATTGGCCATGTCAACATGAACTAGGATCATGCATTGATTTCTAACTAGTTCTTTATTTTGGCTCGGAGTACACTGTGAGTGTTTACGCTTTAGCATACTGCATGTGTGTTATTGATTGCCATGAAAGCATGCTTGCTATAAGGCTAACTGCTTATTTGTTATAATTGCCTGAATGCCTGTGGGTGAAGGTTGGATTACTTGAGTTGGAACAATTCATCAAAATCCTCGATTTAGCCTACTTACGAGTAGCAAACTTCAAACCATTTTTCAAACAAATGGATATGCAATGTTTTGTTCTAAATTAGGCGATCTAATCTATACTTGTGTGTTGTGCTCATCACATAGTAAGATTAGTTAATTAACCAGAATAAGAACACATGTGTTTTCAAAAAATAAAATATCATACTTAGTACAGGCCGATCTTTGATCGGGCGAGTGAGGGTGCTCATAGATGACCTTCCCCAATCGTACCCAAGTTCCCGAACCGAGGCAATTTTGGTGATGACGGACACGTGGCTTTAGGCACGAGTCAAGGTTTCTTAAATTTTCCCAAAACAAAATATTTAGGTGGCGACTTTGTATCTGGTAAAGCAGTCCATGTTTGGCACTTTTTTACAAAAATCAGTTTTCCAAAACGATTTGCCGGATTTGGACTCTTTGGTGATTTATCAGTCTTGCATTGCACTTTGCGAGATTAGATTCAGAACCGTGACATTGAGTCCGAACTGTAGCAGCAAAGCCTGATTCCCGGGCGCACCTACACCATCATAATGCATGCATGTAACTCACTCCTTAAATGCCTATCATCAAGACATGAAATACACATATTAATATAATTTAATATTGTTTGTAAAATCTCATGTATTGTTTGTAAAATATCAATATTAGTGAATAAATTTACAATGATAAATTTATCAGTCTTACTTTCTTCTTCTTCTTCTTTTTCTTTTTTCATATTTAAGTGTGTTGATGTGTTTCTATAAATAAATAAGCGAGTGAGTGTGTATGTATATAAGTGTAAGTGCAAAAGTAAAAGGGAGTAATTAATTGAGTGGCCAGATAAATAAAAAATAATAAAATAAATAAATTTGATGAATGTCAAGAGTGATAAATTTGTCACTTATATTTATAATCTTCCTCATGTTCCTCCATTTATCTTGTCACCACTAGTTTTAAGGAGGTGGTGAGAGTAGTGATGTAATAGAGAATGACATATTTGTCAAAAAAATTGTTGAATAATTATTAAAAAATATTGACAGAAAAAATCGTCTGAGGTCGGAGACAGTGGCTGGACATGGTTGTTGGTGGTCGAAAATGGTCGTCGGTAGTCAAAAATAGCGGTTGGAGATAGTTACTGGCGGGAGGGGGAGAGTCATGACAATATTAATAAATGTGAGGATAAGGACATTTTGGATATATTGATAGTTGAAAAAAATTGCAAGACTTATATATAAATAAGTCTGGTCAATAGGACCAATCGGTAAGTGGCCTTTAATAATATGCCAAGTTGGATCATAACATCCAAGTGCCTGACTTGACTTGATTGTTATTACATATTATACATCTAATATATATTAGGAGAAATTGTAAGAAAAACTCTAATATTTTATTTTGTTATCAAGTTAAATTATTTGTCTATTTTAATTAAAGTAAAATCAATGAAAAATTGATATTTTAGTCATTAAACTCAACAAAAATGGATATTTTAGATATTTGATATACATCTATATCAAGTTTATTGACTAAAATAGTATATATATTTTATCTATTTTACTTGAAGAAAATATGAGTGGTTTAGATTAAAAATAAATTAAAAGATTAGAATTTAAATTAATAAAATTTAAAAATTTGGGTTTATTTTGTTTCAAGGGTCAAACCTAGGGATGTAATAATGGTCCGGCCCAGCCGAGCCTCGAGCCGGCCCAAGCGAGCTTTGCGGACTCCCTCCTTTTTAGCTAACCGGGCCAAGCTGGGCCATGGGCCAAAAAGTGGGGCCTAGGCCCAAGCCCAAACCCACTCATAATAGGGCCGCGGGCAGGGCCTAATTGGGCCCCTTTTTTTTATTATTTATTAGGATTAAAAAATAAGAAAAATTATATTAGAGTATTTTAGTTAAGATTAATGAGATATTTTATTTGGTTATGTTTCATGGTGATATTTAAATTTAATTATGTATGACTTATATTTTTTTAATTATAAACTTATAACTAAAAAAGTATGCATTTATGTAATTTTTTTCTTTCGAAATGAATAATTTTATATATATGAAATGAAACTTTCAATATTAAAATATTAAATTATTTATATAACATTTGTTGAGTGAATAATTTTTATTTCAAAATGAAATAAAATATTACAAAAATTGATATTATTAAATAAAATAGGTGTAGATTATTAATGATGGTAGAGCAATTGCATCACTATAGGTCATGTACATTCTAATTAGATTGACACCTACTAACCTACCAATCATTTGCATTATACTCCACCTCAACAATCTAATACAAAAAAAAAAAAAAAAAAAAAAAAAAAAAACCGAAATGAAATGAAATGAAATAGTAAAAAATAAATTATTGATCAATCATCGAAGAAGACAGGCATTTCAGTCGCATTGCCTGAAGATATGTCATCCCAATCATTTTGAATTCGCTTCTTTTTACTATAATTTTGTCTTCTTATAAGCGTGTGCATATGATTTCTGGATATCATCAGTGTCTCAACCATTTGGGGTGAAAGCTTGTTCCGATAATTGCTTAACACCCATAGACCTGCATTAAAAGCTGTTTCCGAAGCAACTATAGAAATAGGAACGGTTAGTATATCACGGGCCATCTGTGAAACCGCAAGCCACATAGTTTCATTTTGTTTTCACTATTCTAAAATGTCAAAATCATCGGAATCATCCACTGACAAGCTTTCCAAATAACGTTGTAGTTCAGAACTACTTATACTTGTATGTTGAGATATTCTTCTACTTTTTATTATTGAAAAAACACTTAATCTCCTGCCTCGAGATGAGATTGTTAGTGTAGTGTATATAGGTGTATTTACAGATACAACTGCCCTATGTTCTTCAAATAATCTGTTACATGTTTGCATAATAGGTGCAAACTGTGTTTTATCAACGAAAAGACGTTCTAAAAATTCTTGCAAACCAATTTCATGACACCTAGGATCAATTATTATGACTAAACCTAATAGATAAGGCAAATGATCAAAATATTTATCAAATTTTACTTTCATTGAAGTAATAATGGTTACATAATATTAATTACCCATATATTTTATGAAAACTTTAATTATTTCTGCTAGCATATGTAAAACAAATGGTGAACTAGGAATATATATATATAAGAAAATAATTTTGTTGAAGTATCAAAAAACTTTTTAAAAAATCTTTATACAAGGTTACTTGGCGCCAATTAAGTTCTGTGAGAATCAATATTCCTCCTATTGATGTTGTTGCAAAAAATAAATCTATTACTCTTTTTTGTTTACAAGCTATTTTTAACATATTATATGTTGAATTCCACCTACTATCTACATCTAAAATTAATTTTTTAAATGGCATATTTTCTCGTTGACAAATTTTTCTATATTTCAAAATTTGATTAATAGAAGACATAATAATAACAACTGCATTTTTTATTACAAGTAGAGAAGTCTTGTATATATGCATAGCTTCTTTAACAATCAAATTTAAAATATGGGCACAACAACGAATATGAAATAAATCACCATCAACAATTAATTGTAAAGTTGATTTTAAATGGCTATAGTTTGATTATAATATGTTACATTATCTAAACTAATCGTAAATATTTTATTTTGTAAAACCCACTCATATAATACATTTTTTATTTCTACACCAAGTGAATGACCAATGTATGGAAGTTCAACTAATTTAAATGAAACAATTCTTTTATTTAATTTCCAATCATTATCAATAAAATATGCAGTGATACATTGATATTCAAAACCATTGTTTGACCATAGATCAGATTTTAAACAAACTCTTCCATTCAAATTTTTAAAGATGTCAAATAATTCACTTTTAACATCCTGAAATTTTTTTAAAATCCTGTTTCTAGTAGTATTTCTTGAA
Organism: Camellia granthamiana; assembly: GCA_036172215.1. Lineage (NCBI taxonomy): Eukaryota > Viridiplantae > Streptophyta > Magnoliopsida > Ericales > Theaceae > Camellia > Camellia granthamiana. Next base: position 52,151,994 of record CM069905.1, on the reverse strand, counting down.
AAATTTTGATATTGCAGTGCAAAACTTTCGTGAATCATTTCAGTAAAATCGGAACATTCACTAGTAGTAAAAGGTTGTTCTTTTTTAATAATACAATCAAATACAGAATTTTGTGCATATATAGGATCATATGAGAATGTTTGTAAATTGCCAGTTGATGAAGCTCCTAATTGCATTTGGCTTTGAATATCAAGTTGTTGACTTTGTAAATGTTTGTTAGTATACCTTTTTAGATGACTAGTACCCCCAACAGATGCAGTACTAAGTAAATGTGTACAATATTGTCATTTTGCTTTAAATGTAATTGTACCATTAGAATTATTTATAGATATTTTTTCAAAATGTTCTCAAACACTACTACTTCTGCTCGTAGATGATGATCCAACTGTTGAAAAAGGGATATCAGAAGGAGAATAAACAGATTCATGTTGTGTAGTATATGTATCAACATTGACATAAACGTTAGGAATATTAGGATTCATAATAATGTAAGTAAAACAAAACTAATAATTAATTTAAATAATGTGTCAATACAATGAGTAAAAAATAATAATGAATATATGTTCACAAAAAAATGAGTAGCTAATAAATTTAATTAAACTAATTAATGTTACTGACTGGTGAATGCGATATAGAAATTAGATTCTTCTGATAAACTTTCTTGTTGCACAATTGTAATTGCCACTTAGGGATGACACTTCAAAATTAATTGAGAGTTGAGAGAGTTTAAGAGAAAATTATTTGCGAGATTTATTTTGGAAAATGAGGAATATTTATAGTAGTTTGAAAGGTTGAAGTAAATGTATAAATAAATAAATAAATAATATTACCGTTATATGAAATAGTAATATGACCATTAAAAAAAAAAGTTTCCTTTTTTTTTTTTTTAAGTCTGCAGATGTGTAGATTTTTTTTTTTTAATTGCAATTTGCAACTTAACTTAATGTGGCATACAGAGTGATGTGACACATGATGCAAAGGAAGGACAGGCACTAGGCAACAGGTCACCTTTTGACAATTTGTTTATATATATATATATATATATTTTTTTTTCTTTTTCATTGCAAGTAGTTGCAACTTTATTTTTTTTCATTTTTTTTTTCCAAGATCAAATTTTTATTTTTATTATTTTTTTAATTATTTAACTATTGTATGTAGCTTTTTATTTTATTCTTTTGAAATTTGACCTTTGGTAGAGAGGGCTCTATGGGATGGGCCGAGATGAGCCCAATGGTCTACTCGCAGGGCCCGATTTTTTTTTGGGTCAGACCAACGAGCCGGGCTTCAAATAGAAGACCCAAGCCCAGGCCCAAGGTACTAGGTTGGGCTCGGGCCCACCTCAAGCCTCAAGCAGGTTTCAGGCCACCTACGAACCTCAAGTCATTTTTACACCCCTAGTCAAACCCTGAATTTTTTGCTATTGTAATTTTTTCTCTATATTATTATGTAAATTGTACTAGTATTTTTTTGGTGTGAACATTTGATGACTTTTTTTTTTTATTTAGATTAACCAATAAATCCTATATTTTGAACTTGTAATCCATATAATTTCATATTTTTTCTTATGATCCATTTAATCATTTTTGATGTGTAATGACTCATTTGCCTGCTACATTAGAGTATTACATTTAAAAAAAATACACTAAGAAGTTTTAAATTTTTTTAGATTGTCACATGTTACATTTGGAAAAAATGCAATAAAGAGTTTGTAATTTTTTTAGAGTGTCACATCATATCCGTCACGTTATTACATTTGAAAAAAAAATACACTAAGTAATTTTTAATTATTTTAGAGTATCACATCTTACCCGTCACGTTGTCATATTGAAAAAGTATACTAAAAAAATTTTAGTTGTTACATCATATCCGCTACTTCATCACATTTGGAAAAAGTACACTAAAAAAGTTTTAGTTATCACATCATACCCACCACGTTGGAGTATCACATGTTACATTTGATAAAAGTATACTAAAGAGTTTTTAATTTTTTTAGAGTGTCACATCATATCCGTCACGTTGGAGTGTCACATTAATACTTGTTACATTTGAATACCACATTATATCTGTCACATTAATAAAATGATATAGCCATCCGACAAAACACCACCAAAATTGAAAATAGGACCACATGGAAAGAAACTATCTACTAATAGGACTTAACAAATCAATACAAAAAATTTATGACTAGTTAGAGTACTTATTTGTAAGATAAGATTTATTGATAAATATCTTCTTCTTTTTTTTTTGGTAAGTTTAAAATTATCATTTAAAAAAATTAAATTGATTTAAAAATTTAAAACCTTAGAAGCATGAACGATTTATATTATTTTATTTATTTATAAGCTATATATCTTGGCATGTTCACCGCTAATATATTATATGTATTAGTTTTTGTAGTGCATATATAATTTATAAGTGTACTTTTGGGATGTCCTAAATAAGTGTACTTTTTGACTTTTTATAAAAAGATGTGTAAAAAAGTAGAGGGGAGATATTGATTGATGTGATCCAAAAAAAATAAAAAGATAAAAAGATGGACTAAAATAGGTTACAAGGCTTTAGTTTTTGTTTTGATTTTAACCCCACACACGCACACATTAAAAAAACAAAAATAGGTGGTAGCTCGAAAAAATCGTGGGTCGAATGGGTCGAATTCGAATTCGAAGAGGGAGAGAAGAGAAAGAGATGGAGAGCAGAGAAGAGAGGGAGAGAGAAGGAGGACGACGGCGGAGGACGAGGAGCTCGTCGTGCTGGTTCTGCCTTGGTTCTGCCGAGCTCGTCGCCTCGCCGACGCCGTCGCCTGAGACGGGGTGCTGGTTCGCCGATCACAGCTCGTCGCAGCACCACCGCCTCGCCGATCACAGCTCCGCCGCTCCTCCGCCCCTGGTTGAGGCCCCCTCCTGTCCAGTTCCCCCCCTTCCCTTCCCTTCCCTTCTTCTTCTTCTTCTTCTCCTCCCCTCTTCTTCTTCTCCCCTCTTCGTTTCTTCTTCTTCTCCCCTCTTCGTTTCTGATTGAACAAAACAGAGGGAAAAAAAAAAAAAAAAAAAAACGACGCCAAAACGACGTCGTTTTGGCGTCGAGCCAAATTCGACCCACGAATTTCGAGCTACCAACCGGGACTGTTAAAAAAATAAATAAATAAATTGGTATTTGAGAAAGAAATACATTCATCAAGCTTGAACTTAAAATGTAATGGATAAATACTAGTGTTTTGTGTCAACCAAAAATAAATTCAATGATGTTTATTTTTTAATATGAGTTTGTTGGATGGATTGAGCTTTTAACAGAAATGCTTGAGAGCTCGAAACTCGGTAGACTCGAATGTCCCGAATTCAAAACGACATCATTTTGATTTTTTTTTTTCCTCTCCTCTTTTATCTGTGAAACGAAACAGAGTGAGGGGGGGAGAAAGAGAGAGAAGAAAGAGAGAGAAAGGAAGAAAGGAAGAAGCGAAAGGGAGAAACGAAACAGACTACTCCGTCGCCGTCGCCTCTTTCTCTTCCACTCTGTCACCACCATGTGTGTGTGTGTTTCATCGATTTGACTTGCAGATCTATTTTTGATTTTCCAGATTTGTGTGTGTGGGGGGGGAGGGGGGGTGGGTTTGATTTGTTGATGATGATGGTGCTGTGTTGATGATGATTTGTTGGTTATTGATGCTGTGTTGATGATGATGATGCTGTGATTTGTAATTTTTTTTTCTTCTTCTTCTTCGTCTTTCTTCTTTCTTCTTCCTTCTTCTCTTTTCTTTCTTCTCTTTTGTGATGATGCTAGAGTCGGAAAGGATGAAGAAAAGGGAGGGGAAAAAAAAAATCCCAAAATGACGTCGTCTTGGGATTTCGGACTGCTCGAGCCACGGAAAATTCGAACTACAAAACAGAACTAGAGCTTATAACACCCTTTAGAACCAAATTTAAGATGAAAATTTTAGACCCGTTGGTCTAGGCTTGGGCATGGGACTTTCTTATTTCCCTAGCTCAAACTTGACCAATGTCCAACCCTAATCAATAGAAAATTCAAATTTTATTTCAAATTATTCATTTGTATAATCCCTTATGTGTAAAGGTGGATGTCACAAGAAAAAGAAATTGAGATCATTAAAAAGTCCCTCTTAATTTTACAAATAACGATATGTCAGGTTGCACGGATGGACCTAGATGGACCGATCGTTACCTTACGATTTTAAAAAAAAACACCTATACTTTAGTAGTAAAACTAGTGCTTCTAGATTTTTATTTATTTATTTATTTTTTTAATTTGAAGTGGCTTGTTCATCTAAATTTTCAAAATTTAAATGGTTGCCATTCTATACTTATGAAATGTGTTTGTCAAATATAAAATAAAGTTTTAGACAAAATATAATAAAATAAATTAATTCATCATAACTAATGTCGATTTTAAGTCCTAACTTGTAGAGAAGAGAAGAGAAAGAGAAAGAGGACGAAGTCACAAAGTATTACATTTTTTTGAGAAAAATGTTGTTTCGAATTTTAGTGTTAATTCTATTATAAATGTTTTTAGTGGCATGAAAAAGCGTCAAGTATAACTCAAAATGTCTAACTTTAATAAATAAATTATCTTTCAGTCGATATCTTTTGTAACTCAATGTGGATAAAAAAAAATATTTATTTATATATTTTTCGTATCATTTTTTATGTCTATAGAAATTAATGTTGTAGGTCATAAATAAAAATAAAAAAAATTCTAAGCTTTTTGGATTTTTTTTGTTAGAATATATGTTCGCTTCCTCTATATTAAAATCTTGAGTCCCTTCAAGTTATGTGTAAATTTTGATTTCTTTACAAACTCAACTATGTAATGCCCAAATACCCAATAATGTCATTGTAGGTTTTAAATTGAGGATCCTTAATATTATTTTTCACAAAAATATATCATTTGAGACCGATATAGTATTAGAGTAATATCATGATTCTAAATAATTTTTATACCAACAATACTTTTTGCTAAAAACCACGACAACTACTTTAGTCACTATCGTTGGTTGTCGACAATTACCTTTATCCTCCGCCTCCCATGATTTGTAACTATCTTAGGCCTGTGTCAATCACCTTTCATCTGTAGTCAGTAACCAATTTCAGTGATTTACAATTATCTCAAGTTAGGGTAATGCTATAGTGTGCAACTTACACCTTACACCTTTTTGTGTTCACTTACACCTTACACTTACACCTTTTTTACCTTGCACTTACACCTTTTGTGTAAGTGGCACATGGTGTGCAATTTATACATTTCATTTATACCTTCCACTTACACTTACACCTTACACTTACACCTTTTGTGTGAGTGACACATGGTGTGCAACCCACTTACACCTTTTGTGGGTTGCACACTTAAGAAGAAGCCCTCAAGTTATCATTTTTAATTGTCAACAAGCACATCCAATTATCTCTTTCAATTATTTTCACAATAAATTTTTAAAATACATACATATGTATCAAATGTGTTTGTTTGACTCTCACTAAAAATAAATTTTAGTATATTAATATTTTATGTAAACAAAAATAATAATCTCTTAACGTTATCAAATCATACACATAAAATAAACTTGAATTTCGTTGTTTGTTTAAAAAAAAAAAAAAAATAGAAACAACTAATAATTCGATTAGCAACGGTGTGAATTCTCTTCAACACTTTTTTCATCAATCATCATTTAGTAATTAATTCAAAAGTCATAGTTCCACAAATAATCATTAGTATTGATTATGATTTTTAAATTTTAAATTTTAAATTAACTATTTGATGATAATTGAATAAAGAAAATATTGGGCAGATGTTCTTTCCTTCTTAGTGGGGATGAAAATCAATCACTAGATTCACTTACTCCCAATGTCTGCCAGGTGCATAAAAAATCACAGACCCACGTCGTTGCTTTTATAAATAAGAGATCTATTTTTGTGATCACCATCCTATCTGTGCACCAGCCATTGAATTGCTTTTTCCATTAATCCACAATGTCATGATTTGCACTTTTCACCTTTTCCCAAAACTTTTCACTTGGAAGTGCTAATCTATTTCTTTTTTTAATTTTGAATTTTTATTATTGTTAAATAGTAATTGTGGGAAAGTAAAAATCTTTAAAATGTATTAACACTTATCTATTTTTTTTTTTTTTTTTTTATTAGCATCTATCTAATTCTTTGTTCCGCCATTAAGTACTGACTTAATTATCAAAGTTCACTTTCAACTAATAAAAAGTAGGGTAAAGTATATTCCATTATAATGGTCTTATTTATTTTGCAGGGATTAATGTCAAGGATCTTAAATATTCTATTAAATGTCTCATATGAATGTGAGATCTACATGATATGAGTCACACATTTATGTAAAATATTTAATAAAATATTTGAGATCCATAACATTTTTCTTTTGCAGGTTAAAGCAGTCTCTAAACTAACTTACTCTCAATCAATGTGAGGCAAATCTACATTCTATTGTAATGATAATCAGTTTCGAAAATTTATCAAATATAAGATGACGTCTCAAAATTTAATTTATTAATTTTTACTATTTAAATTGATAATCATTTATAATTATTTTTACGTATAAAATTTAAGGAAAATGTGTTGAACCCCCAGTGGGGGTACTGGGGTCCTCCCCTCTCTGATTGGAGGAAAAAAACTATTTTTTTTTTTTTTTTTTTTTTGGTTTTCAGCCAATGGGGAGCCGACACCTCACTGGGGGTTGTCAATGGGGGTCGGCTCACTGGGGGTCGGTAGCACTACTCAAAATTTAATTGAGAGAGTGAGACATCAAGCTGAATAATAATAAATAGTGCGGATCTGGTTATACACACCATAATATCATATTAGATTAATCATTTTAAGTACAAGATTATATTATCTCTAACTTAAAAGTCTAAAACGACACATCTGTCTGGTGGTGGAGTCAAGATTTATTGTAAGTGGGATCAATTAATAGTCAATATATTGGAAGAGTATTAATTTACTCAAAATTTTTCTTGCAAAAAGCTAAAAACATTCCATTTTATTGGTTTTGAACTAAATTTTTCATAAGAATGGACATTTTAGAAGAAAAAAAATACTTTTTTTGATGTTAAAACTTGACATTCTTTTCAATTCTATAATTTAGTTGGGTCATTTTGATCAAATTATAAAATTTCACCTATTTTTTTTAATTTATCCCATGAGATAACAAAGTATTTGTTAAAATATTGAATGAAACTCCTATCGTCTCCAAAATTTAGCTATAATGTAGCTAGGCCAGTGTTTGTCCAAGTCTAACTTATTTGTCATTACTTAGCCCTCGTCTAGGAACAGACTCTTTAGTAACTTTTTAATTTTTTGACTAAAATATAATGTAAAACAATTAGTATATTTGGGATAATTTTTTGACTTTTTACGAAAAGATATGCAAAAAGTAAAAAGAAAAGAGAATTTTTGACTTTTTGGTATAAGTTGTTAGTTTTTTGACTTTTTTAGTAACTTTTTGACTTTTTAACTAAAAAAATCACTTACCAAACGAGACCTTAATTGTACACAATCGTCTATCTATTTACTTTTCTAACTATTTCTAATATTTTTTTTAAATGATTTTTCAACGTATCTTTATAACCAAATAATATATATATATATGTGTGTGTATAAAACTTAGGGCTGGTTTGACAACCTTAGAAAAATTCAAAAAGCCAAAAAATTATCCAAAAAATTAAAAAATTATTACTATTTACAAAAATTAATATATAAATATTAATACAAATCAAAAAGTTGGCCCAAATGATGATACTGACATGATGAGTTCAATCAGAGAAAAAAAAAATTATAGTAGAATATTCACTAAATCTTAATAGTAAAATTGGGCCCGTGGGAGCCATCATGGGTCCCTTTTTGATAATCTGAACCGTTCAATATATAGAACTCGTCTAGTACTATATGTCTGTAAAAGATCACGTCAATCGGATATCGCTAACTACATGATCAAATCAGTTTTGTATAAAAATGGATGGTGTTATAATTTAAAAGTTAACCAAAAAAAAAACTAACACGATCAGATAGATATCGATATCCAATCAACGTGATTTTTTACAAGCATATAGTACTCGACGAGTTCTATACATTGAACGGTTCCGATTAGAAAAACTGGACCTGTGGTGGTCCTCCACGGGCCAAACAATACCATTCAATCAAAGCTCGAGAAGGAGACAATATTTCCTCATCTACTCCCCTAGCCGGCTCCTCTGCCAATCCGTACGGCCTGCTACCTTATCTTCTCCTACACACTTATTTATATAATTTTTTAATATACATTTTTTCATAAAAAATCAAAAAGTTAACCCAAACATCCATATTTTTTTCTCAACTTTTTAATCCAAAAAGACAAAAAATACACTTATTTAGGACACCTTAAACAACCCCGTAAAGTTGTATCTTCAACGTATATGGATATCAAATGAGTTCATTACTTTTTATGTTTATATTTTTTTTATTAAGGGATTGTTTAAAAAGTGTTAGATTAGTATATCTTTTAATTTTTTATAAAAAAATATGAAATATGGGTTAGGTTTTAAAGTTATGAGATAGAGAGATGATATGATTTAAATAAGATAATTGTAACTTAAATAAAATAATATACTAAAATAATACTCCCTCCGTCCCAAAATAATGGTCCCTTTTGGGGAATCTAACTTTTTTTGGTAGTACAATTATTGCATTTGAAAAAAAGTTGGTTTTCCAAAATTATCCTTTTGATAGTACATTTTTTGAGAATATCAATGTCATAATTGTACTTTTTATATTGTTTATTAATTTAAAAGAATGGCAAAATATGAAATTTATATTATTTTTGTACTTGATTTTTGAAAAGGGACTAATATTTTGAGACAATAAAAAATGAAATAAGGAATTAATATTTTGAGGCAGAGGGAATATATGTTATTTTAATACATGTCAAACAATCACTAAATTAGTTTTAATTTTTTTTATTTATTATTATTTAAAAAGATGATCATTTCAAAGTAAAGTGACGGTCGTCCCTATCATCCAACCTGCCTGAGGCATTGACATAAGAATGGAAGAAAGAAAGCAATTTATTGATTCAAAATAAATTAACATTGTTGTTAAAAAGTCAAACAAAATGTTAAGTAATTCATCAAGTCATTATAAATAAAGGTAACTTTATTTCAGATTCAACTAGGCTAGTGGGCAAAAGCTGGAGGGGCCAAGAGTAACAGTCTCTAGTAGTGTAGTAGGTCAAATCGTAGCCGGCAATTCCCAATTGATATTCGTGGCTTTGTGGGGGCTGTTTGCCTGTCACATCCCAGGCCTTTAGGATTAAAAAAATAAAAATAAAAACAAAAAAAATGAGAGAATAACACATCTGAAAAATCAGTAAAAATTACTTATAAAAAATTTTAAATATATATAATTTTAATTATTAATATCTATAATATTTTTGAAAATTTTATTCATAAATCTCATATTAGATAATATTGATCCATTTAATCTTTAAAAAAAATTTATAAATTAATTAGTCATTTTTATTTTAAAAAGTTATATTTATTTGATTTGATATCAATTCAGTTTAAGTTAAATGTCCTTTTATTATTTATTTTTTTAATTTTTTTACTCGTATTTGAGATGGGAATGAAAACATGAGGCTTGGAAGTTTCTTTTTGGGGATTGTGGCTAAAGTGTTGGTTGTCGAGCGTAAAAATTTATGTTTGGTTTGAGATTGGGAGATGAGTTTTAGAGATAAAAAGTACAAAAAGTTGTTTGGTTTGGTTTTTTTCAAAAGATGTTTTGGAAAATTATTTTGAGAGAGAGTTTTGGAAAAAGTGATTGATTTGATGTGTATGAGAGAGAGATTTGTTTGGAAAACTTGTAAACCAAACAAGTTTTGGGAAATTTTTTTGGGAAAATTTGTTTGGTTTGATTACTTTTGAAAACTTATTTGTAGAGAATTTTTTCCAAAAATTTTTGGGAAACACAAACCAAACAAGGCTATTTCTGTTAATGTGATTTTCTGATATTACATTAGAGTGTTACGTATGAAAAAAGTACACGAAGGAGTTTTTAAAATGTTACGTTTAAAAAAAATATACTAAATTTTTTTTGTGTGTTACATTAATTAGAGTGTTACGTTTAGAAAAAATATACTAAGAAATTTTTTTGAAATGTTACGTTGTTATGTTTGCGAAAAGTACACTCAAAAGTTTTTAGTGTGTTATATTTAAGTGTTATATTTAGAAAAAACACACTAAATGTTTTTTTGAAATGTTATGTTATTACATTTGAGAAAAATACATTAAAATTTTTTTGGACGTTACATTGTTTGAAGTGTTATATTTGAAAAAAATACATAAAAGCAATTTTTTTTAGAATGTTACGTCCTTGAGGAGTTTTTTATTGTATTACATTGGAATGTTACGATTTTTTAGTGTTATATTAAAGAGTTACGTTTGAAAAAACTACACTAATAAGTTTTTTTGAAGTGTTTCGTTGAATAATTTTAACATTATGAGAAAATTCATATTTATCTCTCAACATATAATACACACGCATTTATACTCTACCTTTTATATAATTCATACCAAAATAACACCAAGGATTCTCTAGAGTGAGTTTCCCTAGAGTGATCCCTAAAGTGCAGATCCAACGGCATAAAATTGAAGTTTGAATTTTTTTTTATTTTTTATTTTTCAAATTATATAGATGGTGTATAGATGGTGGTTTTTGTGCCGTTGGATCTGCACTTTAGGGATCACTCTAGGGAAATTCACTCTAGAGGATCCTTGCTCCCAAAATAAAACCTTTAGATCTGAGAGGGTAATTTATATCTAAATTGGGCCGAGCTAAAGAGGAGACTTGGAAATTGGGCCGCGTAATGGACCGAGGTAAGGATAGATTTACTTCGGTCCAAGAACTAAACGAATATGGGCCGCGGTAGAAAAGACTAGCAAGTGGGCCGCGGTTTAAGTGTTAGTTCGGTCCAAGTGTGGTAGGGACTTTTACCTCGGTCCAAGTGTTAGTTCGGGCCAAGTGTGGAAGAAACTTTTTCAAGTGTTACCTCGGCCCAAACGTGATTATAAGTTACCAATCGGAGTAGAGATAGTTATCTCGGCCATAGCACTCGGAGTCGAGGTAATGGCTTCTCTTGGTGGGCTTCGCTCTGGATAGCGCGGTAGAAGCTTACTCCGGTTAGTTCGGTCCAAGAGAAGCCTTGAAGTTAGATCGGTCCAAGAACGCCTCGGAGTTAGTCCGGTCCGGGAGAAGCCTCGAAGTTACTCCGGTCTTATGAATGCTTTGAAGTTAGTCCGGTCCAAGGGAAGGTTGAAGTTAGACCGGTCTAAAGATGCATGGGAGTTAGACCGGTCGTAACATGTTAGTTCGGCCTAACCACGCCATGGGTTGTACATGAGAAGCCGAAGTAAGAGTAGTAGAAGGAAGAGCCGAATTAAGGATGGTTCGGCCTATTCTGCGGCTAAGCATAGTCATGTTTACTTCGGTCATATTGGAGTCCGGCGAGGGAATGTTACTTCGGTTGTATGACATCTTGCCGAAGTAAAACCATCTCACTTGGTTCAAGCAGTGAGGGGGGTGTTGGAGGATAAGCATTATCCTTCAGGAGTATGAATCCTAGGAGGACTCTGAATGGAGGAGTAAGAGTCCTACTAGGATTGTGCTACGCGGAACCTATAAAAGCTCACAAACATCACCTATGAGGAGGTAACACAACTTTGATTTCTGAACACATTGAGCTTTTGCCTATTTGTCCTGTTTGCTGACTTAGGCATCGGAGAGGTTTCCGGCACACACCCGCCGGCCAGCTCACGTTTGTGTTTTCAGGTTGAAGAACGGCGACATAAAGAGGAACGCAGACTTGATCAACAGGATTATACGATAAGGTGTATCTCTTTCCCGTACAAGATCCATAAGGAAGAAGGAAAAAAAAAAAAAACAACTTATAAGATCACTAATTAGAATTTATTAATATTTCACCTAATTTTTTTTATTTTTTATAAATATTTTTCATTGACCAGCTGAACTTGCCCGTAGAACAACCAAATAATTTTCCCTCTAGAATCCTAACTTCACCACCCCATACAACGGAATATTTTGGCCTATTTTGGAAAGATGGTAAAAAATAATTTTTTGACTTTTAACTAAATTTTTGACTTTTTCAGACAAGTGATTTAGCAAGTTGGTAAAAAGTTACTTTTAACTTTTTTTTATTAATATTTGTTTATGATGTCAAATCACAATAAAATGATTAAATTATCCCCATTAATTTAAAATATTTACAACTTCACTCATGTAACACATTTAGACTCATGAGGGATAGAATTGTAATTTCATCAGTAGTTAAAAACCAACTTCTCAAATGAAAAAAAATGTAAAAAAATCAACTTTTAACTTTTGTTACAAACCAAAAAAAGTAGCTAAAAGCAAACTTCCCAAAATAACTTTTTGTACAATTTATGTGTTGCTTATAATTTTTTTATAGGTAAATTTACGCTGTACTTTTATACTCTATATGGAACCACAACTTTACCCTACGATCTTTTAATTGTCTCATTCAACTTATTATATTTTGAGTTAATTATAATTGGATTCAGTCAAATGACATTGTTTCAAAAATTGGCAGAGAAACTAAAATATAAGAACTAAAATGAGATTTTAATAAAAATATAAAAATATTATTAAAGACTATAGTAAACAGATTAATGTGAAATTCGATAAAAGCACAAAGATTTTAAATGTAATTAATATTATATCACGTGCTTATTCTCTACTAATTTTTGAAACAACGTGATATAAATAGATTAAATTGTTACTGAACTCAAAGAGCATGTTTGTTTTGAGGGATAAGGGGGTAGGATTGGACTATTAGTCCCACCGGACTAATAGTCCATTGTTTGTTTGAAAAATTTTGCTCCGGACTAATAGTCCCCCAGGACTATTAGTCCCACAAATGTGGGACTATTCTATCCCATGGGGGGGTATGGGATAGAAACCATGGGATTGGTATCCCATGGGATTATTTTGTGAAATGTCCATTTTACCCTCCATGCTATTACTTAGTAAACAATTAGAAAAGGGTAAAATAGTCTTTTGAACATTTATAAATTATTTTTTTAGTGTTGTTAATTTAAAACTATATATTAAATAAAAAATTTAAATTATAAATTATAAATTAAATTTAATTAAAAATAATAAATTATAAATTATGGCCTTATAAATTAAATTTTTTTAGTATTGTTAAAAAATTAAATTTACATATTAAATAATTTTTTTTTTAGTATTGTTAATTTAAAATTATATATTAAATAAAAAATATAAATTATAAATTAAATTTATTTAAAAATAATAAATTATAAATTATGGCCTTATAAATTAAATTTTTTTAGTGTTGCTGAAAATTTAATTTATATATTAAATAAAATTATTTTTTTATTGTCGTTATTTAAAATTATATATTAAATAAAAATAAAAATTATAAATTATAAATTTAATTTAATTGAAAATAATAAATTAAAAAATTGTGGCCTTACAAGTTAAACTTTTTTAGTGTTGTTAAATTATAAATTATAGATTATAAGGGTAAAATAGTCTTTTGAACATTTATCCTTATCCAGTCCGTCTAACCAAACATTGGATTTACTAAAAATAGTCCAATCCAGACATCTAATCCCATGACTAAACAAACATAGGATACAAATCCAATCCAACCAAATAGTCCCGGGACAATGTATCCCGGGACTAACAGTCCGATGGATTACAATCCCCCCTTATCCAGTCCGTCCAAACAAACACACCCAAAGTCTAAGGGGGTGAGTGAGATAATTAAAAGGTTAGGAAACAAAATAAGACTGGAGATAAAATGTAAATGAAAAATGTAATTTGCCTTTTTTATTTTATTTTAAACTATTGTGTAAGTGTTTGATATAGTTTCTATTTATAGTTTTAGGGTATAAATAATTTAAATGTTAAAAAGTTACCGAGATGCAGAGAGAGACATGTGTTTAGGCCTTGTTTGGGTACTCCTAAATAATTCAAAAAGTCAAAAAGTTACTCAAAAAGTTAAAAAGTTAACACTATTCACTAAAAGTCAACAATTACGGCTGCACAACTCCCAATTCAAATTTTCCTCTAAAAACCAATTTTCACAATTTTTTATTACACATTTTTCCATAAAAAGTCAAAAAGTTAACCCAAACATCCATATTTTCAACCTCAATTTTTTAGTCAAAAAAGACAAAAAATACACTTATTTAGTCTTCCCAAACTTGGCCTATCTATTTTTATTATCAACTTTTAATTTTTAATTTGTCAAAAAAAAACACCATCAAATAGGCCTAATAACTTCACCACGTGGAGCAGCAAGCTCTCCCGAGTTTTTACCAAATTTAAGTTCTTTTAATTCAACATTTTTTAAAATCAAATAATTTTTAATTTATTTTTCAACCTCAAATTATTTCTAAAATTATGTTATTAAAATATGATTTTAAATTTGGAGTCATGTTTCCAATATGTGAGTTATATCTAAAATTATTATTTTGCGTTTCACACTGTATCAATGATTAAAAAAAAAAAAAACTAAACAATGTCAGACAATTTTGTTAAGTTTAAATTCTCTTACACTCTTGTCTCAGCTAATAATAGATTTGCCCCTTAAACTATTACTTAAAAATCAATTCAACTTTTATTCTTTTAATAATATCAATTTTATACCTAAACTATTTGATTTTGAATTAATTTTACCTCCGCTGTTAGTTGTCATTTATAATCAAGCGGAAATTGTTGACAAGACATTGAAATTTCGTTTGAAACTTCATTTGACCACTTAATTCTTTTTAAAATATCAATTAGACCCCAAAATTTTATTGTATTCAAAAGTCTAATTGATATTTTGAGGATAGTTTGAAATTTTAGATGAAATTTCGGTGCCACATCAAAATTTTTGTTTAATTATAAATGGCAATTGACGGTGAGATAAAATTGCTGCAAAATTGAATCATTTAATTATAAAATTAATATTATTAAAAGAATAAAATTTAAATTAATTTATGAGGTAAAATAAAATTTTCTTTTATAGAATTGTGAAATGTTTAGATGAAAAAGATTGTCTTACGACTTTGTGTTTAATTTTATTATTTAGAAATTATATATTGAATGCACTACTTCATTTTAAATTTATATTTAAAACAACTTAAATTTAAAAAATAAATAAATAAATAAAAGTTGCTTGGGCTTGAAAATTTTCATCTGAAATGACTTGGATTCGATTAACAACTCAGTCTCTCTCTCTCTCTCTCTCTCTCTCTCTCTCTCTCTCTCTCACTATACATGCGTATAAATAGTTCATGTCCATACATGCAGGGCATAATTAGTGCTAGTGGGTGATTAAAAGTTCCAACTTCAGAACCGGCCCATGGTATATCTCCATATATGATTCTCATCCAATCTTGTCTTTCTGTTTTCTACTCTCTAATTATTCTAACAATTTGATTCCATATAACTTTTATCAATAGAAATATTACAAGGATTGACACATCCTACAAATTAATAAATTTTAAGAATTTATTTTATTGATAATCCAAGTATCTCTAGCCCAGATCAGTCCAGTTTAATTAAAAATTTATTTTATTTCATTTAATGATGATGATACAGTTCGTTCCAAGCGGAACGGGTCAGACTGTTCCACGCTCCTCAAACCTATGTCCGAATAACCAAGCCCACCGGAAGACCTGCGCAGGAGTTCAACGGGGAACAGGGAGTCCCCCAACGAACCGTCCGACGAGCAAGTTAGAGAGAGAGAAGTGGAATGTGTAGATAGATTAGAGATAGAAAAACATAACCTTTTTCCTGTCTTCGACGTCTGCTTATATCCTTTGGTAATCATTTCGTTGTCTCTTTCGACCTGCCAACCGGGCCGAAAGTCTATACTGTGGCTTACCTTGTTCAGGGTGAGGGCGTGCCGTCCCAACGGAGAGGGGTTGTCACAATAAATGCTGTAAGGGGCCTCATTAATGGCGATGTGCCTTGGCAATAACTTTGTAAATCTTTATCTACTGATGTAGTTTGCCCTTCTCTTGCCATGTGTCTTGATGCCATTGGTTCTTATTGTTGTGTGGGGCTTCCGCAGCGCTGGGTATCATTAATTGAATTATGTATTGGGCCCTAAATGGTAGGCTTGGGTTGTTCATAGTGGGCTATAGCCTTTGTGGGCCTAATGATACAGTTTGTTCCAAGCGGAACGAGTCGGACTGATCCACGCTCCTCAAGCCCATGTCCGAATGACCAAGCCCACCGGAAGACCTGCGCAGGAGTTCAACGGGGAACGAGGAGTCCCTTAGCGAACCCTCCGACGAGCAAGTTAAAGAGAGAGAAGTGGAATGTGTAGATAGATTAGAGATAAAAAAGCTTAACATTCTTCCTGTCTTCGACGTCTGCTTATATCCTTTGGTAATTATTTCGTTGTCTCTTCCGACCTGTCAACCTGGCCGAAAGTCTATGCTGTAGCTTACCTTGTTCAAGGTGAGGGCGTGCCATCCCAACAAAGAGGGGTTGTCGCAATAAATGCTGTAAGGGGCCTCATTAATGGCGATGTGCCGTGGCAATAACTTTGCAGATCTTTGTCTACTGATGTAGCTTGCCCTTCTCTTGCCATATGTCTTGATGCCATTGGTTCTTATTGTTGTATGAGGCTTCCGCGCCGCTGGGCTTCATTAATTGAATTATGTATTGGGCCCTAAATGGTAGGCTTGGGTTGTTCATAGTGAGCAATAGCCTTTGTGGGCCTACCCATGTCAGTAGTCCCCCATTCACAAGTGCAGTTTTAGTCCAACGAAGGGAATAATGAAGAAAATGAGGGTTGTGAGAGAGTTGACCAACCATGAGGAGGGCCGATTGCGAAGGGTGGCCGAGTGGAGGGACCGACCATGAGGAGGGCCGACCGCGAAGGGTGGCCGAGGGGAGGAATCGACCATGAGGAGGGCCGACCGAAAGGGTAGCCGAGTGGAGGGACCAACCATGAGGAGGGTCGACCGCAAAGGGTGGCCGAGGGGAGGGACCGACCATGAGGAGGCCCGACTGCGAAGGGTGGCCGAGTGGAGGGACCGACCATGAGGAGGGCCAACCGCGGGGGATCGCCGAGTGGAGGGACCGACCACGAGAAGGGCCGACCGCGAAGGGTGGCCGAGTGGAGGGACCGACCATGAGGAGGGCCGACCGCGGAGGATCGCCGAGTGGAGAGACTGACCATGAGGAGAGCCGACCGCGAAGGGGGAGGTGGCGGGTGTGCGGGGCTCGAGAGGCGGCGGGTCACGTGGTGACTTGAAGTGGAAAAGACAAGGTAGGGGAAGGAGGCAGTGAATCGTGGCCGTACACGTGGCAGAATCACGTGGTGGGGAAGGTTAGGCGTTGGGCCAAAAGTGAAACGATAGATCATTCTAGGTATTGAAAAGACAATTTTGGCGGATGGTTGAAAATTTTTCAAACTGGCGAAAATTAATTGTGACCCCTGGAATACAGGCAAGCCTTGGGTTTTTAGTATTATACGTTTTACCTACATTTTTTTGAAAAATCAAAACATTCCAAGTGTAGACTCCTTCGCTGCAAGTGATACACCCTTGCGACATTTTTTGAATTTCCTTGCGCCCGTATCCGAAGCTATTCGTAGACACACCACAAAAATGGCCCAAGAAGAAGCTGCAAACGCCAGGGTTGATCCATTGGGGGGCGACGATGCGGTGGATTTGGCGGAGCAATACAGGACGGAAAGGCGAGTGGGGAGTGGAGGGGAGCCGTCAAGGCAACCTCGTTTGTCCACAATGATGGCGGCGCCGACGCCAATCAGCCAGGTGGAGCCAGATCACTGGCTTACAAAGGCCGATAAGTCGATCATTACCGCGAAGGAGCTGGAGGGTATGTGGGAGAAGTACCAGATTCCCGCAGAGATAGAGTTGAAACTGCCGGAATCACATGAGAGGGCATCCGATGTTTGACTAGGGGAATTCACCCTATACGAGGAGGCGCTAAAGGGGGGTTTGAAATTGCCACTACCCCGGATAGTGGTGGACGTGTTGAACCGATTGGAGATAGCTCCAGGCCAACTGATGCCCAATACGTGGAAAATCTTGTTGGCCTGTGCGAGCGCGTGGGCGAAGGCAAACGGGGGGGCTGAAATGACGGTGGACGAGTTTTTTGCGTGCTACAAGGCGTCGGGGCAGCAAGAGACTTAGGTCACTTTGCAGAAGGCGGCAGGGAAGGGGCTGGTGGCGGGGTTGCCGTCATCGATAAAGGGGTGGAGGCCGTGGTGGTTCTATGTCCGCCAACAGAGGGGTTGGGGTGCGCACAGTTTGGAAAGTGCCCACCAAGTTTGTGGAGCCAAAACTGGGAGCAGCAGCAGAGGCGAGAGTGAAGAAGATGAAGGAATGAAAGGAGAATGAGGGCGCTAGATGGGACGAGCTTGTTCAGCCGTCAGCCTTGTTTGCGGCAGGGTTGGGTCCTCAGCCGATCGGTGGAGACCTAGGACTGGCGGAGTTAAAGGCGAGAAGGAAAGCGCAAGAGGCTGAGGATATGACCATCATCGCCAAAGCCAGTAAGTTCAAAGAGTCCCAGGCAAACTGACCGCCGAAGCCGATCGCGAGGGAGAGGATTCGACCGCACCCCAAACCCCTGGGGGAAAAGGACTTAGGTGGATTTGAGCCACGACCGCCCCCAGTTGATCCTTTGAAGGAGAGAGCCTACAAGGAGAAGAAAGGTGTGGTGAAAAAGAAGAGGAGAGTGAGGAGGAGTGAAGAGAAGCCTGCCTTGAAGAGGAGAAAGGAGGCGACGACGGAGCAGACCCCCCTGGCGGGGGAGACAGAGGGGGCCCCTAAAATGGGGTTGGAGGGGGCGGCCAAAGAGGTAGAGATTGGGGCGACTGGCCTTGGGGAGCAAATGCAAAGTGGTGAGGTCGGCGTTGAGCCAAGGGGAGAGCTACAACCACAGGAGGGTCTGGCATCCCAAGGAGAGGGAGAGAGGCCTAGGTTGAGGACCGCCTTCTACCACGTCCCTGCGGTGTCTAGGCAAGTGGAAGGGGAAGGGAGAGAGGCTAAGATGGCTGCAGACCGCCTCTTGGGGGTGGTGGAAGACGCAACCGTTTGCTCAATGGCTGGTTATACTGAGGCTGAGCTGATGAAGGGGTTGTGCTCAGCCCAGACGGAAGCGACTGCCTTAGCAGGAGCCCTGTTGAATAAGGCGGCGGTGGCGAAGGGCGAATTGATGAGGGAGACGGAGAGGTTGGGGCAGGTGGAGGCCCAACTTGAAAATTTCAAGAGGGAGAGCGTGGGTTGGAGGAGGGCTGCGCGGAGTGCGTGTGCCAGGGGGTTGGGAGAGGCTTAGAAGGCGAAAAGATTGAGGTGTTGGCGATCATACAGCACAATGTTGCCGCTCGAACCCATGCTGAGCTGCTCGCGGTCAAGTTGGAGCTAGAGGACGAACGCCGCAAGGTAGTGTCGCTCGAGTTCCAGCTGGCTGGCGAGCAGAAGAAGCTGGGGGATGCTCAAAATGCCTGCACGGTCGCCACCGAGCGGTTTGAAGAAGCTATGACCAACAATGAAGAACTGCACGCCCAACAGATCAAAGAAAAGGATG
Source organism: Camellia granthamiana (assembly GCA_036172215.1). Lineage (NCBI taxonomy): Eukaryota > Viridiplantae > Streptophyta > Magnoliopsida > Ericales > Theaceae > Camellia > Camellia granthamiana. Next base: position 52,132,378 of record CM069905.1, on the reverse strand, counting down.
AAGCAGACCTGAAGATTGCTGGGTTACAGAAGAAGCTAGAAGATGAGCGTGCTAGGGCAATGGAGGAGAAGGCAAGGTTGGAGAAGGAGTTGGAGGAAGAAAAAACCAAGGCAGCCTCTGAAAGGGCAGCATACCCCGATCTGTACGTCGCAGCAGTAGAGCAACTTAAGGAGTCTACTGACTTTCAGATGGCCATCGATGCTGCTATTGCCAGCAACTTGGCGAGAGAGGGGGCTGGGGGGGCTGGTCCGTCGGGGACGACCGCTGGGAACAGGAGCGAAGACGAAGTGATCCAGAGCTTTCAGCGGTCGGACATCTACAAACACGAAATGGCTGAATTCTGGGACAGTGGCTGGAAGATGTTCAAGCATAAAGCAGAAGAGCTGTTCCCAGACATAGACTTCAGCAGTGTTAGAATTGACGAAGACGACGTGGCCCAGACCCCCCTAGATGAGGGCATTGAAGAGGAAGATCTCGCCTCAAGTGAAGAAGAGGATTGAGTGGAGTGGAGAAAATATGTACTTGGAGTTTTTTTTTTTTTTTTTTTGAATGGCTGTATAAACTTATGTACAAGTTTGTGAATAAATAAAATTTTGAGTCGTGTTTTCATGCTATTGCTTTTGTTTGTGCATCTGAAATGAATGAGAATAGTGACTTGTATAAGGCTTGTGTATAAATCATTGTGAAGTGCAAAATGTAAGGAAAACTCAATGTAAAGTGAAATGTAAAACGTAAGGCAACCTCCATCAGAGTGACTGTGAGGAAAACTCAATGTAAAGTGAAGTTTAACTTGTAAGAAAAATTCAATGCAGAGTGAATGCGAGAAAAACTCAATGTAGAGTGAAGTTTAACTTGTAGGAGTGTTAAAGATGCGAGGTTTGTGAATCCCGACCCAGCAAGGAACCAGTCTGATTTGGAAAACGTTGGACTGGAATGTGACTAAGTATGGCCACTATGCTTACCATCATGAAGTTGCAATGGTGGCTCGGCCTGGCTGAGGCTTGAAGTAACTCAGTTTGGACGAGCTCTTCATGCTCAGTCTGGCTGAGGCTTTTTGCGCTCAATCTGGCTGAAGCTTTAAGTGACTCGGTCTGGCTGAGCTCTTCATGCTCAGTCTGGCTGAGGCTTTTTGTGCTCAATCTGGCTGAGGCTTTAAGTGACTCGGTCTGGCCGAGCTCTTCATGCTCAGTTTGGCTGAGGCTTTTTGTGCTCAGTCTGGCTGAGGCTTTAAGTGGCTCGGTCTGGCCGAGCTCTTCATGCTCAGTCTGGCTGAGGCTGCAATCAAAGCGTTATTGGAATACCATAGATAACTGAGATATAAGCTTGCTGTCATACAAAGTGTAGCCCATTGGATCATAAATTTACACCATATGAGGAGAAAATGAGAACATTCAAGTGTGCAGATTGTCAAAAAGAACATACAGCAATTGGACAATACAAAAATACAACTTTTATTGAAAATAGCGCTTCAAATGCTCAGCGTTCCAAGGATGGGGGAGGTCTCGACCTTCCATGTCCTGAAGTCGGTAAGTGCCCAGATGTGGTCTGGCTTTCACAACGTAAGATCCCTCCCACTTGGCTGCCAGTTTGCCCTTAGTCGGATTTTTGGTGACAAGAGTTACTTCTCGCAAAATAAGGTCCCCCACGGCGAATTCCCTCGGTCTGACTTTGCGGTTGTAGTGTGTTCTCATTTTCTATTGGTATGAGGCCCGTCTGACAGTGGTGGTTTCTCAGAGTTCTTCGATTAGATCTAGGTCTGCCCGACGCAGCTCTTCGGTTAGTTCTAGATTCGGGTGTAAAACCCTTGGGGTTAGTAGACCGACTTCCACTAGGATGACCGCCTCAGCGTCGTATGTTAGGCGAAAGGGGGTCTCCCCAGTGGGAGTCTGAGCGGTTGTACGGTAAGCCTAGAGTACATTGGGTAATTCCTCAGCCCAAAGTCCCTTAGCAGCTTCCAGCTTGGTTTTGATGATCTTCAGGAGAGAACGGTTGGTGACTTTAACTTGGCCATTGGCTTAGGAATGACCTAGGGAAGAGAAACATGGCTGGATGTAGAGTTCTGCACAGAACTTCCTGAACTTGGCGTTGTCGAATTGTTTGCCGTTGTCGGAGATGATTGCTTGAGGGATGCCAAACCTGCATACGATTGACTGCCAGATGAATCGGGTTGTGTTCCACTCAGTAATGGTAGCAAAGGGTTCTGCTTCTACCAATTTAGTGAAGTAGTCGATGACGACAATTGCGAATTTGGTTTGGCCTTGGCCAGTGGGCAACGGGCCAATCAAGTCGATCCCCCATTTGGCGAATGGGTAGGGGCTGCAAAGCGTGATCAATTCTGTAGGAGGAGCATGGGGGATGTTGGCAAAACGTTGATACTTATCACATTTGAGTACGAAGTCAATTGCATCTTGATTGAGAGTAGGCCAGAAATAACCAGTGCGAAGTATTTTATGGGCGAGGGACCGAGCGCCCAAATGATTACCACAGATACCCTCATGAACTTCCCTCATCACATAGGTTGCTTGAGCGGGGTTGAGGCATCGCAGATACGGGCGTGAAAAGCCACGTTTGTACAAGAGGCCGCTGACAAGAGTGTAATTAGACGACCGAGCCCTAACTTTGGCGGCCTCCTGTTTGTCGTCTGGAAGTTCCCCCGTTGTCAGATAAAGAAAGATGTCTGCCGCCCATGGGATAGGTTCATCTTGGAGGAAGTGGACTTCCTGCAGGTTGAGGGAGATAGCCAGGTGGGTCAGGTATTCGAGGCGGACACCGTGGTTGAGGTCTGATTGGTCTGCAGAAGCCAATTAGGCCATCTCATCTGCCTTGGAGTTTTCAGCCCGAGGGATGTGCTTGATGTGGAAGGTATTGAAGAGACGAGCAAGGGGGAGAGCAATATCCCTACATGCCCGCATGGTGTCCTCTTTGGCATCGAATTCCCCCGTAATTTGCCCGACGATAAGCTAGGAATCGCTGAACACCCGGATGTGGCTGACACCGATGTCTCTAGCTAGGCGGAGACCTGCTATCAATGCCTCGTATTCGGCCTCATTATTGCTTGCATCGAATAGGAAGCGGAGACCACATTTGAAATAACCACCGTCAGGGGCGGTGAAGATGAGACCAGCCCCACTGCCTTCTTTGCGAGATGATCCGTCGACGTTGAGGGTCCAAGAGTGGGGGTCTTCTGGCTCCGTAGGGGTTGGTGGAGGTGGAGGAGTTATGGTTGGGGTGAGGCTAGTGAATTCTAGGTTGAAGTCGGCAACAACCTGTCCCTTAATTGCTGTCTGAGGCTGGTAGGAGATATCAAACTGACTGAGTTCGACCGACCATTGCATAAGCCTACCGAAAAGCTCTGGTTGTTGCATTATCTTCTTCAACGGTTAGTCAGTGAGGACCACTATGGAATGGGCTTGGAACTAAGGGCGGAGTCGTCTGGAGGCGGTGACCAAGGCCAAGGACATTTTTTCTAACAATGGGTAGTTCTGTTCCGCCCCCCCGAAGAGCCCGACTGATGTAGTAGACCGGTCGCTAAACAGAGCTGTCTTCCCTGACGAGTGCTGCACTGACTGCAGTGTGTGACACGGCTAGATAGAGGAAGAGGGGTTCACCCGTGATGGCTTGAGAAAGTAGGGGGGTTAGCTATGCACTGTTTCAACTGTTGAAAGGCCTCTTCAGATTTTGCCGTCCATTCAAAAATTTGCCGAAAGACTTTGAAGAAGGGGAGGCACTTATCCGTTGCTCGGGAAATGAAGCGGTTGAGGGTGGCCACTCGGCCAGTAAGCCTCTGAACCTCCTTGACCGTTCTGGGTGACTGCATTTCGATTAAGGCCTTGATCTTTTCGGGGTTAGCCTCGATGCCCCGCTGACTGACCATGAATCCCAAAAACTTCCCAGATCTTACGCCGAAGGCACATTTTTCCGGATTGAGTTTCATCTGGTACTTTCGTAGGGTGGCGAAGGTTTCTCGCAAGTCGGCCAGATGATCGGTGGAGAGCTTGCTCTTGACCAGCATGTCATCGACATATACTTCCATGTTCCGGCCTATCTGATGATGGAAGACGGCATTGACCAACCGTTGGTAAATGGCCCCGGTATTCTTCAACCCAAATGGCATCACACGGTAATGGTAGGTGCCTTGGTCGGTGATGAAGGAGGTGTGCTCCTAGTCAGATGGGTACATCAAGATTTGGTTGTATCCAGAGAAGGCATCCATGAAACTGAGTATTTGATGACCGGCCGTGACGTCGACCAGCAGATCTATGCGAGGGAGAGGGTAGCTATCCTTGGGGCAAGCTCGGTTGAGGTCGGAGTAGTTGACACAGAGTCGCCATTTACCATTGTTTTTACGAACCAGAACCACATTCGACAGCCATATGGAGTAGTCCACATTAGTGATCAACTGTGCCTCAAGGAGTTTGTCTACTTCAGAAGTAATAAGGTTGTTGCGTTCCGGGTGAAAAATGCGCTGCTTCTGGCGGATAGGTTGGAAATGGGGCTCAACACTGAGACGATGGCTGATGAAGGAGGGATCAATACCCGGCATATCAGAGTGAGTCCAGGCAAACACGTCGTTGTGTTTAACCAGGAGAGCGGTGAGGTCGGCCTTGGCTTGGGGGGGTAGTTGGCTGCCGATCTTGGCAGCTTTGGCCGGGTTGGTGGGGTCGACGAGGACCTCTACGAGCTCTTCCACTGGTTCCCCTCTGACCAGCTCGTCCTCATCTCTGACATCGAGTCCTTCGATGATCATAGCCTCCTTTAGCTTGACTTCTTTAAGTGATGCGACATAACATTCTCTGGCCACGGTCTGCTCTCCCCTCACTGTTCCGACCCCAAGATCGGTGGGGAACTTGATGGCAAGGTGGTAACTGGATGTGATATCTTGGAAAGCATTTAGGGCAGTGCGGCCAAGGATGATGTTGTAGGCAGAGGGGCAGTCAACAACAAGGAAGGTGAGCAACTTTGTGGTCTGCCGCGGGTACTAGCCAATTGTGATAGGAAGATCGATGGAGCCGATGGAGGTCACCCAGTCGCCAGTGAAACAGACCAAAGGGTTTTGGAGGGGAGACAGACTTTCTTCCCCAATCTTGAGCTGGCGAAAGCAATTGAGGAAGATGATGTCTGAAGAACTGCCATTGTCGAGGAGAACCCGTCTGACCTTGTAGTTGGAGAGGAGGGCGGAAATAACGAGAAGGTCGTCATAAGGATAACGGATGCCTATGCAGTCGGCGTCTGTAAAGGTGATAGGCTCGGTCGACTGCCTAGGGTGTTTGGAGGGTTAGTCCAACGTGGCAACTTCTTTGTCTGAGCCCTGCCTTATTTTTCTGAGTTCTGCCCGCTGAGCCGACCGGGATGGTCCTCCACAAGCAAGCCCGCCGGAGATAACCCTGATTTCTCCAACAGGTGGGGCGGGGTTACCTTGTGCCCGAGGTTGTTGTGGAGGGCAATCATGACCTTGGTTAAGCTGTGCTGGCTGTCGGGGAAGGGTGCGCCTGCGGTTGTTTCTGATGGGTTCAGTCCGCTGCCTCTGCTGAAGGCGAGTATTCGTGAATCGGCTGAGGCGTCCTTGACGAATCAGGCCCTCGACCTAATCTTTGAGGTTAACATACTCCTCGGTATTATGGCCGTGATCCGGATGAAAACGACAATATTTGGACTGGTCTTTCCGATTGGAAGGAGTCCGTGATGGTTAGGGCCATTTTAGGGGGTAGTCCCGCTGGATCTGATGGAGGACTTATTCCATAGGGGAGTTTAGGGGGGTGTACTGCTCGAACCGGCCGGGCGGTCTGGCTGGGGCTGGCCGGGCGGTCGGGCTGGGGCCGACCGGTCGGTTCTGGGGGGTCGGTCAGTGTACTGAGATGTTTGGTTATTGTACTGGGTATTTCTGGTTTTTAAATTTTTTCTCTTTTCTCTGGGGTCGGGTTTTTGGTTATAGGATCTTGCTTAGCGACCAGGAAATCTTCAACATTCATGTATTTTTGGGCTTTGGAGAGTAGGGCTGCCATGGAGGTCGAGGGGTTTTTAGAGAGAGAGAAAAGGAAGTCAGGCGACCGCAGACCGGCCATGAAAGCCGTAAGGATGATCTTGTCATCGTTTTTCGCTACTTGCAGGGCTTCGGTGTTGAAGCAGGTAACGAAACTACGTACCGACTCCCCTTCGGTCTGACGGATGTTGAGGAGTTGGGTTGTCGGACGCCGCTGGCGCTGGGCTCCAATGAAATGGCTGAGGAAAGAGTCACTGAGGTACTGGAAAGTGGAGACAGAGTCTGCTGGCAATTGACTAAACCAAAGTCGAACTGACCCCTTGAGTGTCACGGGGAAAACCTAGCACATGATTTCGTCAGGGAAAGCATGGAGGATCATGAGGGTCCTGTAGGTCTCCAAGTGGTCAACTGGGTCTATCGTACCGTCAAAAGAGTCGACGGTGGGCATTTTGAACTTGGGGGGTAGAGGTTTGTCCCAGATGGAGGCAACGAATGGCGAGTTGGCTGTGGTAGAGGGTTTATACTGGATGTTCTGCGTGACCCCTTGGAGTTGGAGCTTCATGGCTCGGAGTTCGGCATCCCAGATAGGAATGGTGTCACCACCGGAGGGCAGCGGGGGCTGGACGCTACTGGCCTCTCCTTCATGGGTTGGTGCCAGGACCGATGGATGTGGAGGTCGGGGTGGTGGATTTATATTTGGGGAAGGAGGTTGCAAGCCTTCCAAGTTGGGTGGATAAGGCTGCTGGATAGTATGGCTCGGGGCTCGTTCTTGGTTGGGTGGAATATCTGGAAGTGGTGGAGGGGGCATGGGAAGGTCTCTTTGGAGCAGGGCATTGATTAGAGCTTGGTTCTGCTCGACAAGGCGGTTAATGCTGTTGGTGAGCTTGGTAAAGTATTGTGGTGGGTTGTTTGGATTAGGAGGGTCGGCTTGGTGGTCGGGAACATTGGGGTGGGAAGCCATGGATCTAGTCGTGACCATTTACCTTCGCAGGTGACAAAAGGGGGTTATTGGGAAAGGGCCTCCAACGACAATGAGCACAACTGGCGCACAGAGTAAGAAAGTTTCCTGTAGACAACGCCAACTGATGATACAGTTCGTTCCAAGCGAAACGGGTCGGACTGATCCACGCTCCTCAAGCCTATATCCGAATGACCAAGCCCACCGGAAGACCTGCGCAAGAGTTCAACCGGGAACGGGGAGTCCCCCAACGAACCATCCGATGAGCAAGGTAGAGAGAGAAGTGGAATGTGTAGATAGATTAGAGATAGAAAAGCTTAACCTTCTTCATGTCTTCGACGTCTGCTTATATCCTTTGGTAATCATTTCGTTGTCTCTTCCTACCTGTCAACCTGGCCGAAAGTCTATGCTGTAGTTTACCTTGTTCAGGGTGAGGGCGTGCCGTCCCAACGGAGAGGGGTTGTTGCAATAAATGCTGTAAGGGGCCTCATTAATGGTGATGTGCCGTGGCAATAACTTTGCAGATCTTTGTCTACTGATGTGGCTTGCCCTTCTCTTGCCATGTGTCTTGATGCCATTGATTCTTATTACTGTGTGGGACTTCCGCAACGCTGGGCTTCATTAATTGAATTATGTATTGGGCCCTAAATGGTAGGCTTGGGTTGTTCATAGTGGGCTATAGCCTTTGTGGGCCTACCCATGTCAAATGACGTGATTAGATATCCAAAATTTTATCACTATATGTCGCATCATTAATTAAGTAAAATTTGTAAACTTGTTATTTTGTATAACGTTTTTTTAATACATAATCTTCGCTGGGTGTGTTAAATCCATTGATCGTGTTATATGTTGATTGACAAAAATTAGTTAGCAATACTTTGGGGCATTTTTTCCCTCTAATTATGTTAAACCACTTGTTAATTAGCTAAAATGATATCACATGCTAAAGGTGGGTTAATTGAGAGATGGGTGCCACTGTGTGACAGCAGCCACTGTTGTGTAGCTATATGGGTCTATTTCAAAATTCGTTTTGATAATTCAAACTATTCATATTTTAGATTATATCAAGTAAAATATATCTGTAAAAAAGTAAATTAATTGGATTTCGTTAACCCTTTCATTCACTTACATTGTATTCAATTTTATACTTCAAATCACAATTGTCATTTATTTTTGTAGATACAAATACAATTCAATGAAATGATTAACAATGTCCGATCAACTTGATTTTATGCAGGTATGTTCTACTTGATATACTCTAAAATGTGAATGATTTGAATTATCAACACGGACTCCGAAATATAGCCGTACAACAGTGCTGTTGTGCGACGATTTTTGGTTAGCTGTGGCTATCTGGTTAGCAAGGTGAAGACAGAGAAAGAGAATGAAGAGAGAAGGTTAGGATTGCAAATAAATCAAGTTATTCATAAACAACTTGAGTTCAATTAGTTTAAAGCTCGTTTGAACTTGATTCGTTTATTAATTGAGCAAACTCGGGCTCCATTTTAGTTACATCATTGAAGTAAATATTCATTTCCTAAATAAAACATTTAGCCTGTGTTTTAATCACATATTTCAGAAAGGATTTGAGAAGGAAAAGAAATAATAAGAGAAATGTGAATAAAATATAAGTTAAATTTTTTCTTCCGTTTCCCTCACGTTTTCTTTTCTCTTTCTAAATCTCTACCCCAATCTATTATCTAAGAGTAATGTTATTCTAACCTAAAAATTAGACATACTTTTCAAATCCAATAATCAACCATCCTGTTACTTTCATATTCTATTTATCTCTCTTATATACTCTCTAATTATTAATCAATCATCTCACTTACATATCACTAAATTTAGAAAGTAGATCTAAACAGTAGACTTGTATTTTTTAGTAAAATGTTTCATCCACACAATTTCTCCTCCACAAACCCTCTCAAATGACATAGCAAGAAAAAGGCAAATTAATGGCCCATGCTTTTACATTTTCTATTCTCTCAAAATCTTTCGCCCAACTTTGCCATGTTATTCAAGGAGATTTGTGGGGAAAAAATTGTGTAAATGTAACACTGTTGTATTTTTTACTATCTAAACACAACTTTAAGCACAAAATTAAATCATACTTTTATCATTTTTGTCAATTAACAAACACTTTTTAATATTATACTACACCATTAGAGAAGCTTTTAGTTGGGAAATCATATGGCACCTATTTGTTTGGAGAGTTAGAGGGGAGATTGGGATTGGTAGTGAAGTGAGACCCACTAATATTGTGTTTGTTTTGAGAGATGGGGAGGGGATTAATAGTGAGTTCCGGATTAGGATGGGCCTCTCTAAGGGAATTTGGATGGGTCTCCGGGACTTGGTATTAGAAAAATAGTCCGATGGACTATAAATTTTATTTTTTATTTTATTTTTTACATGTCAGGCATTTTTTTTTTTAACATTACTATTTGATTTTTTGTATTTTATGTTAAATAAAAATCAATATTTTATTTGTTTTATTTTTTTCTGGAAATTTTTTATTTATTTATTTTTTTTTTAATTTTTTACATGTTGAGCATTTTTTTTAAAACATTAATGTTTAATGTTTTTGTATTTTCTTTTAGGGCGTTGATTGAGGCCTCGAATTCGAGGCTCGAAATTGCCTCGAATTCAATTTTTTTTTTCTTTTTTTTTTCTTTTTTTCCTGGGCTAATACATTCCAAAAAAAAATAATAAAAATAATAATAATAATAACAAGCAAAGCATCAACCCAGCAAAAAAAAAAAAAAAAGCAAATTTGAGCCAAAAAATTTGAGGCCTCAATCATTTTTGTTTCTTTTATTTATTTTTTTATTTTATATAAAAACAATTTAACAATCCCTATACTAACAACTATCATCAAAACAAGCACAATTTTACTTAATCCCCTCACTATCAATCCCCTCACTATCAATTCCCTCCATTCTACCTCTGAAAACAAACGATGCCATGGTGTGCATCCTTTTAGGGGTGCATAGGGTGCATACCATATGTGCCCTTTCATAAAAATTTGTAACTGTAACAAAAAATTTTGTAACATTAATTACAAAATGTGTAATCTCATCACAAATTATAATAATAAAATGTTCAAAATTTTATGATTGATATTGCAAAAATTTATGGATTGATTACAACACTTTTTGTTATGCCAATTTATAACGATATTACGTATTTTATAATTAATTTTACAAAATTTTATAATAAAATTACACATTTTATGAGAAGTTATATATGATTTGCACCCTTTAGACTACACCCCATAGCATTTCCCCTTTTAGTTAAGCTACTATAGGTGAAAAAGCACAACACACCTAGGAGTCACCCAAATTCGGGGATTTCGATTATGCACACGTTTAATTGGGACAAAATAATAAAATTTAGGGAAAATTACAACAAATTTTTTTTTTTTTAAATTTGAGTATTATAATACAATAAACTCTAAATTTTTTATTTTATTAATTTAAATTCTAAACTTTCGATTTATTTTTAATTTAAACTATTCACATAATTTCGTTAAGTAAAAATCGAAGAAAAAAGAATATTTCAGTTATTAAACTCAATATAACTATACATAAAATGTCTAAAATATATTTTTCATTAAGTTTAATAATTAAAATAAGCATCTTCATCGATTTTACTTAATGAAAATAGACAAATAATTTAGATTTAAAACAAATCAAAATTTAAGACTTAAATTGATAAAATTAAAATTTTATTTTGTTACAGCGCTAAAATCTTTATTTTTTTATTTTTATTTTCGTAATTCTCCCTAAAATTTACAATGGATCAATACAAATCAGTCATATCTTATTATGAGGATATATTTTTGAGTACCAACACGTGGCAAGGTGACACCGATGTATCAGCTGAGATGCCACGTATCCTGGTTGTAACGCTGAGATGATTTCGGCATGGTCGAGGTTATCTCCGAAGACATCGGAATCCGAGATAAGCGGATAAGGGACAAGAGTCCTAGAATGAGAAAATACTTCAAGATGGATAAGCATAATGTTCTTAGGGAATCTATCCTTATCTCTTGAGGAGTCCAAAGTAAGCACTGAATGGGAGTCCATAGAAGTCAGGCTTCTATCGGGACTAGAATTGAGTTAACTATAAAAGAGAGGCACCCCCGTGGGTCTAAGGTACGTAATTTATATTCCGAATAGTGAGTTTGCACTATTGATTATCTGTGAGAGATATACTGACTTGATCGTCGGAGTGCCCCCGGATGGACGAACCACCGCTAGAATCTTCTCTTTCTGTTGCAGGTTAGACAGGTGTCATCTATTCTGCCAGTGCTCTCCAACTGAATACTAAGTTGGCAGTGTGATCAGATTTTCACCCACAAAATTTGGCGCCGTCTGTGGGAAAGAAAGTAGAATAGATGGCCAGTAACGAACAGAAGGAAAAGATTGGGGACGACACTCCTGCTGGAAGTGGGAGACCTATTGACCTTGATGTCGAAGGAGACAAGTCCAACGCAGAAACTCATGAGCAAACTCACGGAGTAAAAGACGTCGGCCAGACTGGCGATGTACCTAAGAAACCTGATCGAAACGGGCAATACAACGAAGGCGACCTCCAGGTATGGAAGGACAGGTGCCTACGAATGGACGAAGAGGTGAAAGAGATGGCAAACAAATTGGCAGACCTACAATTGGTCGTCAATTTTATGATGCAAAATAACGTCATGCAGCCACCATACCCACTACAGGACACGCCGATTCCAGTGGCCAATGCCCAAAAGGGAGGGCAGAAAGCAATCCCAGAAGTCCCCCAGCACACCAGGAGCGAAAGACACTCTCACCGGCCTTCAAGGGAGGTCGGAAGAGGGGAGTCAAGGAAGGAAGAGTCACAAAGGACACAACACACCAAGAAGGCCGACCCTAAAGAACATCGGCATGTTCAAGGGCGGGCATTATGCTTCGACACAACTCATGGAGAAAGATCGAAAAGGGCTCACCACGAGGCCGAGAGTAGTATACCGAAAAGACTGAAGTCGAAAGATAGCCGAGCTTCTGGGCGGAGCAAAGAAGACTTGAGAGATTACCTCAAGAGGAAGCAACAGAACGCCGATGCCAAGGTAACTTCACCTGTTAAACCGAGAACACCATTCTCGGCGGAATTAGACAAATTCGAGGCACCAAAGAGATTCAGTATGCCGAGGTTCCAAATATACAATGGTAAGCCAGACCCCAACTTCCACGTTGGATTATGCTTGAACTCAATGGCATTGTATAGTGGGAACAAGCCATTGCTCTACAAAGTGTTCCCCTCGTCCTTCGAGGAGATTGCATCAGATTGGTTTCATAAACTACCAAAGGGAAGTGTGAAGACCTGGGAAGGCCTGGCCGAGATGTTTGTGGCCGGGTTCGTGACAAACAAACTTCATCCATTAAGAGTGGACGCATTGATGGCTCTGAAGATCAGCAAAGATGAAGGCCTTAGGCCCTACGCCAAAAGATACTATGAGGTGTTCAACCGAATACCTGAATGTAATCAAGAGGTGGCAATCGTATCTTTCAAGAACGGCCTAAAAGATGTCTGTCCACTACGGAAGTCATTGGCAAAGACATTGCCAAAAGTATGGAGGAACTCATGGCCATAATCGAGAAGTATGCTAGAGCCGAGGAAGATACGTCGGAGAATAAGGAGACAAAGCACGAGAAAGGAAACGGCTCGCCGAAGCGAGGCCGAGGTAGCAACGAATCCTTCAAACAAGAGGCAGAACTGAGGGCTGTGCAGGCAGTAACAACTGTGTTCTGAATCCCAATTCACAAAGTCCTGAATCAAATTCGGAACCAGCCCTATTTCAGAACGCCAGAGAGGACTCCAGGAGAGTTCATGGGAAGAAACATTGGCAAGCATTGTGCCTACCACAATGAAGATGGGCATATAACTCAGGGTTGTAGAGCCCTGAAAACACACTTGGAAGACCTGGTGAGACAAGGACATCTGAGAGACCTTGTCGATGAGACCAGGACAAGGGAAGAACGGGCAAGATTACCTCAGGCACCAGTAGCCCCACCTCCCCCAGCACAGCAGCCGCAGGCAGGAGGACCTCGGGTAGTCAACGTAATCCACTCGAAGGTCAACGAAAACGAAATCCGAGGAGAGACCTAGAAGGTAAAACACCTACAACATGTCTACCAAGTCGGGGAGAAAAGACATCGGGCAGAAGAGTGCTAGGGACCACTGATAACCTTTACTGAAGCCGACCTAGAGATGGTCCAGCATCTGCATAATGATGCCTTGGTAGTGTCCCTCCAGGTTGGGGAGTGCCAAGTGAAACGCATCCTGATTGACCAAGGCAGCTCTTGTGACATCATGTACGTCCGATGTTACAAGGAGCTCGGCCTTCACCCAGATGATATGGAACAATCCAATAGCCCAATGGTTGGGTTCAATGGAACGTCGACATGGCCACTAGGAGCAGTAAGCTTGGAGGTGCAGGCTGGCACCAGGAAGATCAAGACAGAATTCACCATCATCGACACACCCTCCCCTTACAACATCATCTTGGGAAGGCCATGGCTGCATGCGATGGGGGCAGTTCCCTCAACATTGCATCAACTATTGTGATTCCCAACAGAGCATGGGATAGAGGAAGTCAGAGGCGATCAGCTGCAGGCGAAGAATTGCTCCATGGTAGCAATGAAATCTACCTGCAGCATACAAGAGCCAGAAAAGGCAGAAATTGAAGATGAGGACATGAAAGTCCTAGAAGACGTCGGCAAGGAGCCAGCCGAGAAGAGCGAAGAGGCACTAAAGAAAATCCTTGTCCAGGATGGGGATGAAGAACGCTTCTTTCTTCTCGGCTTGGGCTTACCCGAAGAAGAGAAAAAAGAGTTGGAAGCTTTTTTGAGAGCAAATATTGAGGTGTTTGCTTGGACACCTTACGAAATGTCTGGCATTAACCCCGAGGTCACTTGCCACAAACTGAATGTTGACAAGTCGGCCAAACCTGTAATTCAACGAGCCAGAAGACCGACGTTGATGCACGTCGAAGCAGTAGAGGAAGAAGTAGACAGACTTCTGGAGGCCAGGGCCATTAGAGAAGTTCATTACCCGACATGGCTATCCAATACAGTGGTGGTAAAGAAGAAGAACGGTAAATGGAGGGTCTGCGTAGACTTTACCAGCCTCAACAAAGCTTGTTCCAAAGACAGCTTTCCTCTACCCAAGATTGACCAGCTAGTAGATGCCACTTCAGGGCATGGAAGAATGAGCTTTCTAGATGCCTACAGGGGGTACCACCAGATAGCCATGTAACCCCCCAGACGAAGAGAAGACCGCGTTCATCACCCCAAAAGGCCTGTACTGTTACAGAGTAATGCCTTTCGGGTTGAAAAACGCAGGGGCAACTTACCAAAGGTTGGTAACCAAAATGTTCAAACACCTGATTGGCCGAACAGTAGAAGTCTACATCGACGACATGGTCGTTAAGACCAAGGAGCCTGAGGGTCATCTCGCCAATCTAAAAGCAGTCTTTGAAATCCTTAAAACATATCGGCTCCGACTCAATGCATCGAAGTATGCATTTGGAGTTGGATCTGGTAAGTTTTTAGGATACCTGGTGACCAGAAGGGGCATTGAGGCCAGCCCAGATCAGATCAAGGCCATCCTAGAGTTGAAGAGCCCGACGTCGGCAAAACAGGTGCAGATGCTAACTGGAAGAGCCGCAGCCTTGAACAGGTTCATAAGCAGAAGCTCAGACAAGTGCAAACCTTTCTTCAACTCAGTGAAGAAAGCCACGAACTTTCTTTGGACAGAGGAGTGCGAAGAAGCATTAGCCGATCTGAAGAAGTACCTGACCACAGCACCAATTCTTTCAAATCCAGAACCCGGGGAGGAGCTATTCCTGTACTTGGCACTTTCAGAACATGCGATAAGTGCAGTACTAATCCGAGAAGAAAAGAGGAGCAAAGGGCTGTTTACTATGTAAGCAAAACCCTAGCCGACGCAGAAACGAGGTATCTACCCTTAGAGAAATTGGCACTGCTTTAGTAATGGCTTCAAAGAATTTGAACCATTACTTTCATGCCTATAAAATTGTGGTACTGACAGAACATCCATTGAAGTCCTTATTACAGCAGAGAGACTTAACAGGAAGAATAGCCAGATGGGCAGTCGCCTTAGGCCAGTATGATCTGGAGTATAGGCCCAGAACAACAATCAAAGGCCAAGTTTTGGCGGACTTCGTGGCCGAGTTCACGCTAAAATCCATCGAACATCGGGCTCCGTTGAGCCAAGATAAACAATGTCCAAACAAGCAAGGAGAAGCCCAGCCAAAGACAAAAAAAAAAAGGAAAGAGGACAAACTCAGACCCTGCAGCATTTACATCGACGACTCCTTTCGACTGTTTGTTGATGGGAGTTCAAACCGACAAGGAGCGGGGGCAGGAGTAGTACTGATATCCCCAGATGGGCAGGTACTAGAACAATCGATTCGTTTGGGGTTCAAGGCCTCAAACAATGAAGCAGAATACGAAGCACTCATTGCAGGACTAAAACTGGCAGCAGCAGTACAAGCAGATGAGGTAATAGTTTTTTGTGATTCACAACTGATAGTCAATCAGGCAACAGGAGAATATGCAGCCCGAGATGAAAGAATGTTGGCATATGCAAAGGAGGTCATCAGGTTGGCAGCCTTATTCCAGAACTGCCGACTACTCCAGGAAAATCGAGATGATAACAGCCATGCCGATGCGTTGACCAACCTAGCTAGTGCAGTATAACCTGGAAAAGTAAGGACAATAATGATTGACTACTTGTCGGGCCCGAGCATTGAACCAGTAACTACAGAGCGTGAAGCAATGTGCATAGACATGGGATCAAGCTGGATGGACATAATTGTTGCGTTCTTAAAAGAAGGAAAGCTGCCAGATGACCGCAAAGAGGCACACAAGATCAGATTGAAGTCGGCAAGATTCAGTCTGACAGCAAAAGGACATCTCTACAGAAGGTCCTTCACTGGACCCCTTTTAAGGTGCGTACACCCTTTACAAGTCGAAGATTTTTTATATGAAATACATGAAGGAATTTGTGGAAGCCACGCTGGGGGCAGATCACTCGCCCATAGGGCCATCACCCAAGGGTATTGGTGGCCTTACATGCAGAAAGATGCAGAAGCCTATATAAAGAAGTGTGAACAATGCCAAAGGTTTGCACCTCTGATACACCAGCCAGCAGCAGACCTGAACCCTGTATCCAGTCCTTGGCCATTTGCCCAATGGGGCATGGATCTCGTCGGGCAACTGCCCCAAGCAACTGGACAAAGGAAGTACTTGCTGGTAGTAACAGATTACTTCACTAAATGGATAGAAGCTGAACCTCTTGCCAAGATCCGAGATGTGGACGTGAAGAACTTCATTTGGAAGAACATTATCACCAGGTTTGGGATTCCAAGAGCAATTGTTGCGGACAACAGAACTCAATTTGACAGTAAACTAATCAAGAACTTCTGTGCAAAGTTTAAGATCAAGAACTACTTTTCAACCCCAAGCTTTCCACAAAGCAATGGACAAGCAGAAGCATCCAACAAAGTAATTCTAGATGGGATAAAGAAGAGGCTACAGGCAGCAAAAGGAAAGTGGGTAGACGAATTGTCCAATGTACTTTAGGCATATCGGACTACGCCGAGAAGATCAACAGGGGAATCTCCCTTTGCCATGACTTATGGCACAGAAGCAGTCATTCCGCTGGAGGTCAGCTTCCCTGGGATCAGAACCTAGGGGGTAGAGAACGGGACTAATGATGTACTCTTAGCCCGAGATCTAGATCTTCTAGAAGAACGAAGGGAGAAAGCTGCAATTCAGCTCGCAGCATACTAGCAACAGCTTGCCAGAGCTTATAACAAGAAAGTTAACCCAAGGGAATTTCAGATTGGTGACCTCGTCTTAAGAAAAGTCGTCGGCAACAAGAAGGATCCCAAAGAGGGCAAGCTTGGCCCAAATTGGGAAGGACCTTACAGAATCATCTCGGTGCTGGGCAATGGGGCATATCGGCTTGAAGATGATGAGGGCAAAAAGTTGCCAAGGCCTTGGAACACTTGCAATTTGAAATTTTTCTATCATTAGGATTTCTTTGTTCTTTTGCCATTTGCCGAAGTAAATAAATAAAGATTCAGCCGGTTCTCTTTTCAAGATAGTTGACATTGTCTCTAGAATACATACATAATGAGAACCCAAGTGGAACTCAGGTTCACATTAGGGAGCAGAGAGAAGAAGAATATGTTTAACACTTGTTGAAATTTGTGGACAATTTACAAGTTGAAGTTAAACCGAAATCATTGTTTAACACTTGTTGAAATTTGTGGACAATTTACAAGTTGAAATTAAACCGAAATCATTGTTTAACACTTGTTGAAATTTGTAGACAATTTACAAGTTGAAGTTAAACCGAATTCATTGTTTAACACTTGTTGAAATTTGTGGACAATTTACAAGTTAAAGTTAAACCGAGATCATTATTTAACACTTGTTGAAATTTGTGGACAATTTACAAGTTGAAATTAAACCGAGATCATTATTTAACACTTGTTGAAATTTTATATTTACTAGGTGAGACCAAGATTACGCCGAGAAGGGTAGTTAGGTACTTGCCGAGATAAATCATCAGTTTGTACAACCGAGGTGTGTCACCCCGAAAATGTTGCACAAGGATTGAAGTGTATATTGAAGATATGCAAAATATTCTAAGTATGAAAGCATACAAGGCAAACATGCAAGCATTCAAAAGCAAGCAAAAGAGTTGTATTAAGAGGACATCGACGATGTAAAGAGTTTTACATTACTTTAGAAAGGAAAAATAAATAAATAAATAAAACTAAGGCTCCTCAGCAGTAGCAGTTGGTTGAGTTTGAAGTTCAAACGATTGATGAGAGGACGCCTCGGCAGCCTTTTCCGCCGCGAGCTCGGCATCAATTTGGGCAAGGGTTTCGTCAAGGCTCTTGTCGGCAAAGGTGACGTCGGCTAATGTCTTCTCAGGAGCAGCATCTTTGAGAACCTCATCACCCTCTTCATCTTGAGTCAAGTCTAGGACTTGCTCACTCTGAGAAGGGGACTTGGCCCCATCAGCATCTTTTGGCTTTCTCACCAAGGTCTCCTCCTCAGATTCGGAGTCATCATCAGATTGAGCTGGAGTTGGAGTTGGAGGGAATGGAAGAAGAATGGCGTCGGCGTTTCTCAAAGGCGAGTCCTCAGGGACATTAAGCTTTTTCAGAAGGGACATCCAACCAAGGGTGAAACCCTTGTTGAATGCCTCCTTCACTTGCTTTTCGTAGGCCTCCGTGACATCGGCCATGCCCTAAGCATACACCTTCTCATCGGCATCCTTGATTTCAGCCTCTTTGGTAGCCAAGGCCTCCTGCAGCTCTTTTTGGGCCTGGGCCATCTTCTCCTCGGCCTCTCTTTTTTGGGACTCAGCAACCTTCCTAATGGCCTCAGCAGAATCAACCTTCTCTTCGGCATCGGTCTGAGCCTTGATGGCAGCTTCGGCCTGGTCCTCTAACTTCTTCATTTTCGATTGAAGGCTTTTGTTGGCTTTTTGAAGAGTAGAGAACTCCCTCTTCATCTCGGTCAACTTCTCCCGATTTTCAAAGGATTGAACAGAGAAAGAATGGGCATGCTGGATGGCCCAAAAAAAACACAAGACAAAAGTTATTGCAAAATCTTCTAAAGTATAGGAAAGGAAAAAATTGCCAGGTAAGGACACTCACTTGAACAGAACGCTGGAGCATCAGAGCATAATTTTCATATTCGCTTAACTCGGCATTCCGATCAAGATCGCCGGGCAGAAGTAAAGCGGTACTGAGCGCTACGCCGATGTTGATGTCATCGGCACTATTGGTAGCCAAGACTGGCTTATCCTCCAGAGTATTTTTGGGGCCCAGGGGGCAGCATGTTTTTGAGACCCCGAGGTTGTTGCAAAAGGTGACCTTGGCTTTTTTGATTTTGGTGATTCGGATGGTTGGGCCTCAGAGCGCCTCTTCCCAGCAGAGGGTTGAGATTTGTCACTCTCAGCCAACTTGGAGATCGGCAAAGTATCCTCAGACTCAATCTGAGTAACTTTACCCTTTGGCTGAACCTTTTTTATTCTTTTTGGCTTTGGAGGCTGGGTTGGAACTGGTTGGGCATCAACATCAGTTAGAATGTTAGCCAGAAGATCTTTGGCAACTGGTTTTGGGCGACCCATCTCGGTAGAAGAAACTGTTTGGCATCAACGGCGACGTTGGGATATTGGAATCAAGTATGGAGCCGAGGTTGACGGTTGCTCAGCTGGATCAGAGGTTGATCCTTGGTCTGTCCGAGATGTGGACGCGGTTTGTGGAGTTATGGCAGAGGGTGGAGAAAGGCTTTTCTTCTTCCTCCTAGGGACGTCGGGCAGAGCTGACTTGTATGTTGGAATAAAATTGAGAAGCAGAGGCGCCTTCCGTTTATGGACTGGCAAGTCTAAAAGTTTCTTCAAATCCTTGCTGGGAATGAAGGATTGGCAAAAAAATTTTGGTGGCTTAGGAACAGCTGCAAGAAAAGCAGACATTAAGAAATAGATAAAGTATGAAAGACTTTAAAAAACAAGTAGGTATGAATGCAGGGCTCTTACCATTGCCCTCTACAAAGACTGATCGAGGGAGAGGGAAGAGATGGAGGTCTTCATCTAGGGCGAACTCCCAGTTCCCCGAAGTAATGAAATAATCGTCCCCAGCTCCCTTGTTGGAGTCAGGGAGGTCGGCAACGATTTTGTATTCAGTGGACCTCGGCTTGAGGTAGTAAACGTAGCCGGTGTCTTTTTTGAGGCCACACATAGTGTAGCAATATTGGATGTCGGCTAATGTGATCCTAGCGTTTTCTTGTTTGGCTAAGGCTATGATACGATTGATGGCTCGATAGGAATTGATGGAAAGTTGCATTGGGTTCAACTTGTAATAATGAAGTATTTCACGGAAAAAGGTGTTGAGTAGGAGCCGAAGTCCACACTCAATGAAAGCTACCACAGGGAAAGGCATGGAGTCATCATCCCCAGCCAACCTCAGATGGACGTCGGCTGGGATTTCAAACTCTTGTCTAAAGAATTCTAGTTTGGATGGGGTGTCTACCCTATGTTTCCACATACCCATGATATCGGCTTAATCGAAGGGGTTGGATTTCAGAAGATGTTTTGAAAGGGTTATTGGGACCTTGGCAAACACTTAGGTAAATGTAGGTTTCAGTTTTTTCCTAAATTATGGGTTCTACAGACAAATCCCAAACCTAAGTCTATGGAAACGAAGATTGAAGGCACAAATCTGGAAAAGACACAAAAAACAGAAAACAAGAACAAGTTTCAGAATCAAGAACAAAGATGGACTATCAAGAACATAGTGAGTATAAGGGGTTCAAGGTCAAAAACAGTGGTAAAAGTGCAAGAAAATGGTGAACAATACGTGTATTCAAGACATGGGCAAGGGTAAAATCGTGGAATAAACACACTCAGATATGAGATTCACAAATCGAATGTTTAAATAAAACAGTAATGGCAACAAGTAGTAAAGAGCATCAGAGAATTAAAAACGAAAGGAACAGTGGCTTACCAGAAAAAGTGAAGCCGGTATGAAGATCGCCGAAGTCAGGCGACGGTTACAGAAGTAACAGAATGACAAAAGCTTCACCAAGAGGGAGAAATGAAGGCAGTTGCAGAGCTTGAAGTCTGGAACAATGGCGGATTCAAGAGAAAAAAGTAAGAGAGAGAAAAAGCAAGAGTATCGAATGAAAAGTGAAGAAATGAAAGAAGAGGGAAAAGTTTTTGTTAAAACTTGAAACGACGGCAAAAAAGGGCAGTTAATGCGCCTAGAGCAGCGAATGCGTCAGATGGCGCACGCAGGCGCAAGACGGCTTACAGGCGCGTCACAGGCACGATCCAATAAGGATAAGACGCGTGAATGAAACGATTGAATAGTAATGCATGATAGCTCATACGAGTGAAGGAATTCACTAGAATTCTTGTTCTTTAAGGGAGACATGTCGGCCTTAAACAATGATCTCGGCTAAAATGATTTAAGCCGACGTACTGGAAGGAGGTACCGATATAGGTTCCATCACCTCAGAATGCCGAGATAATAGAACCTAGGGGGCAGTTGTGGGGATATATTTTTGAGTGCCAACACGTGGCAAGGTGACGCAGATGTATCAGCCGAGATGCCACGTATCCTAGTCGTACAGCCGAGATGCCACGTATCCTAGTCGTAACGCCGAGATGATCTCGGCATGGCCGAGGTTATCTCCGAAGACATCGGAATCCGAGATAAGCGGATAAGGGACAAGAGTCCTAGAATGAGGAAAGACTTCAAAATGGATAAGGATAATGTTCTTAGGGAATCTATTCTTATCTCTTGAGGAGTCCAAAGTAAGCACTGAATGGGAGTCCATAGAAGTCAAGCTTCTATCGGGACTACGATTGAGTTAACTATAAAAGAGAGGCACCCCCGTGGGCCTAAGGTACGCAATTTATATTCTGAATAGTGAGTTTGCACTATTGATTATCTGTGAGAGATATACTGACTTGATCGTCGGAGTGCCCCCAGGTAAACGAACCACCGCCGGAATCTTCTCTTTCTGTTGCAGGTTAGACAGGTGTCATCTATTCTGCCAATACTCTCCAACTGAATACTAAGTTGGCAGTGTGGTCAGATTTTCACCCACACACTTATGTAAAAATTCATTTTTTAATTCAACCTATCAAATCCATTTTCCCTCCCTCCTTCCTTTCTTTCCTTCAAAAATTAAAAAATAAAATAAAATAAAGCAGCTGTAAACACGATTATTTTTTTAATTTTTTATTTTATTAATTATAGAATTATATTGTCAAATGTTTATAATATCAATTTTCTAAAACATATTCTAGACGGCAAAAGAAAGCGATTACTAGCTAATTAAAAAGATTACTAATAAAACTTTGTATTTATTCAAGATGTCACTTTCTATATTCACATATTTTAAATCTTTCAACCTCAACAATCAGGCTATATTTGCACAAAAAAACAATTTACAGCTTGGCTTTTATCACATATATATGTACCGTTATAGATTTGAGAGGCAACAAATATAGTAATAAGAAAAAAGTTTGAATCTAATCATTTTTAATCACAATAAACAATTTACAATTTTGATTTACTTATACTAATCTCACTCTTAGTAAGGTTAAATAGACCAAAACTAATACAGATATTACGAAATATAAAAATAAACAACATAAAGTATATATATTTCTGTGTAAAATAGATGACAATATTATTTTTTATGGATAAATTATATTGGCCTCCCCTAAAATTTGAAAAAAATACATTAAACATTACAAGTTTAGCATAATTACACTTGATCATCTTTTCATCATAAATTATTAGCTGTATAAATGAAAAAATAATGTTATCATCTCTTTTACATTGAAATATATATTTTACCTTATATATCTTTATGTCTTCATTCTATCCGTATTAGTTTTGGTCTCTTTAACCTTACTAAAAAAAATGTTAGTGTAATTATATTAAAATTGTGAAGCTTGCTTTATTTTTCCCAAACCTCAAATGAGATTAGTTTAGTTTACTTTTCTTTTCTTTTTTTTCGTTTATATAACTAACAAATTATTGATGACATATACTAAGGCCCCGTTTGTTTCCAGAGATAGAATGGAGGGGATTGATAGTGAGGGGATTAATAGTGAGGGTCGTTTGTTTTCAGAGATAGAATGGAGGAGATTGATAGTGAGAGGATTAATAGTGAGGGGATTGTTAGTGATGGGATTGATAGTGAGGGGATTAATAGTGAGGGGATTAATAGTGAGGAATTGTTAAATTATTTTTATATAAAATAATAAAACAAATAATAAAATATAAAAATTAAACATTAATATTTAAAAAAAAAATTCCCAATATATAAAAAATAAAAAAATTTCTAATCCCCTCACTATTTTTCTAATACCATCTCTACCTCCTCACTATGAATCCCCTCCCCAAGGGTATTAGTAATACCAAGGTATTAGTAGTACCCTCCCCATCTCTCAAAACAAACAAGGTATTAGTTAGTCCCAAGGTATTAGTAGTCCCAATGCTATCTCTCAAAACAAACACCCCATATACTAGTCCCAAGGTACTAATAATCCTAATCCCCTTACTATAACCCCAAACAAACGGGGCCTAAGTGTCATATAAATTAAAATTATAAGGGAGTTTAATATAATTATGTCTAAATTATATAATTTGTTGTATTTTTTTCAAATTTTAAATAACGTGAGTATAATTTATAAAAGAAAAAAAAGAAAATGAATTATCATTTTGTCCTCCAAACTATTACTACAAAATCAATTCAACCCTTGTATTTTTAATAATATCAATTTTATACCTAAACTATTTGGTTTTGAATTAATTTTGCCACTATCGTTCCACTGTTTATACTCAAACGAAAGTAATGTGGTACCGAAATTTCATTTGAAATTTAATTTTACTCTCCAAATTATCTCTAAAATATCAATTAGACAGCCAAATTTTATTTTGTTCAAGGGTCTAATTAATATTTTGGAGATAGTTTGGAGTAAAATAAAATTTCAAATAAAGTTTGAATGTCACATAAGAACTTCCATTTGATCATAAACAGTAATTGACAGTGAGATAAAATTGATTCAAAATCAAAAGATTTAGATATAAAATTGATATTATTAAAATAATATAAGTTAAATTAATTTTTAAGTAATAATTTGATGAACAAAATAATATTTTTTTTTATAAAAAATAACAAACCAACAATCAAAACATAAGAAAACAAAATGTGTGGTTGGGCACAAAATAAGGGCATACGGCCCAAACAAGTGACCGTACGAAGCCAATTTGGGGGGAAGAGATCGTGGAGTGTTGGAGTGTCTATGAAAGGTCAAAAAGTCAAACGTTGGAATTTTCGTAGTAAGAAAATACCATTGTTTGGTTTTTGAGAAAATTGATTTTTTTTTAAATATATTTTTTGTTTTAGGTCAAGTTTGGCAAGTCTATAAAAAATTAAAAAGTCGAAAAATTACTTAAAAAGTTAAAAAGTTAACACTATTCACCAAAAGTCAACAATTATAGCTGCACAACTCTCAATCCTAATTTTTCCCTACACACTAATTTATACAATTTTTTAATACACATTTTCCATAAAAAGTCAAAAAATTAACCCAAACGTCCATATTTTTTTTCTCAATTTTTTAGTCCAAAAAGACAAAAAGTGCACTTATTTAGGACACCCCAAACAACCCCTAGTATTGTTTTAATATTTTATGTAAATTTTTTATTTTTTAGATATACGTAATCTAAATTAAAAAGTATAATATTCAGTAAATTATCATATTTTGTTATATTCAATAATTTTTTTAAAAGATTTTTATATAAATTTTAGGGTATTCTGGTTATAAATTCAAATTTAAATTTCTTTTACTCAAAGGTCCAAGCGCAAAAGTACTATGTCCATAAGGACATGCTTTTGCAGAAAGACCAAACTACCCATAATCTATGTGTGTCTGTTGAACATTCTATAATCAAACCCCTCATCTCTCTCTCGCTCTCTCCCCTTCTCTCTCTTATCTTTCTTTCTCTATCTGTTCAAATTAACCATTATCTCTCGTTGCATAAGTTGTCCTAGGGTTAGGGTTTTGTACCACCCCCTTCCCTCAAATCTGCTCCCTTTTTCATCTCCATCTCTCTCTAAATCTCTCATTCATATCATAGTCCTTGACTATATAAATCTTGAATGGAATCTAAGTTTCGACAAGATGCTAAGAGAAATCAAAGGCCTTAGAGCTCGTTAAAGTCGTCTTTGAGTTTTTGTTGAGACTTTTGGGAGGAGTTGTTGGCATTAACGTCGATGATGCCCCAACTGGCATCGTAAAGGCGAAGGTGAGACAAACGAGGAAGAGGATCACAACATCGCCAGGGTGGAGGTAGTTTTTGACAATAAAGGCGCTCTCGTCGCTGAGGCCAACGACGGTAGCGACACGGTGGTGAGGGTGTTGGTCAAGGAAAGATGAAGGCGATATGGAGACTACAAATGGATGTGAGCCGCCGGATGGTTAGGCTTTGACTTCGGCTTCGACTGATGTTGCTATAGGTTCATAATGCTTGTGTGTATTTTACAAGTTCGGTCAATTTCTATATCCACTATCTGTTGTCTTCTTATCTAGATGGAATGCCTTTGTTTGATTGAAGCTGATCAAGTTCAGCAATCAGTGTTAGGAATTATGTTAGATTTTAAATGGCTCAACATAGATCTCTTTGTGTTGGATTTAAACAAATAAAAAAAAAAATTTTGAACAGATCACTCTCTCTTCTCTTCAAAAGGCTTATATCTGTTCAAAATGGCTCAAATTTGAAAAGATATGTTCACAGATAAGAAGAAAAAAAAGTTTGAAAATTCAACAGATAAAAAAGATTTAAACAAATATTCAATAGATAAGAAAAAATAAGTTTAAAAAATTCAACAGATAAAAAAAGATTTCAAGAGATAGGTTAAAAAATTCAACAGATAAGAAAAATAAGTTAAAAAAATAACAGATAACAAAATATTTTAACATATAGGTTAAAAAAAAATTCAACAAATAAAAAAAGATTTCAACAAATATGTTGAGGTAAAATTGAAAATAAAATGTCTTCCAAAATAACAAAATGTACTTTTCGCCATAATATTTTACAAAGAGTATACTTCTTACCCAAAAACAAAAAAACAAAAAAACTTATGAGACCTAAATCCTTATACCCTCCGTAGATTGGATTTGTCATTAATTTTCTCTAAATTTTATACTTTCTAAAGTATATCAAAATCAAGTACATATAAAAAAAAATTTAAATGATTAAAAATTTTTAAAAATTATTAAAAATACAAAAGTACAAATTAAAATTTTGCAAAATCTCAAACCAAACATGGTAACTAATATAAAAAGTAGGTTTTTTATTTTTTTTAATTAAGTTGTTGGGAAGGTTAGGGGTGCAACTCGGGTGAGATTGGTTGGGTTGACAATTTGTCCAAATTCAGCCCAAGTTATACTAAGACTTGCCCAGACTCGAATTATAATCCGTGATTGTCTGTCCAAGCCTGACCCGTATTAAACCCGAATTGTCCGAGTTGTCCGAATTGCACATAAATATCTTCTTCTTTTTTCAGCCAAAATTTTAATTTGTTAATATTTCGTTCTTTTTACATTTTTTTAGAAAATCATTAATAATATAAAAATAAAAAATTTATATAATATAAGAGAGATATAGCTATGGTAGTTTTTACAATTTATTAGTGAGAATAAAAAATATAAAATTTTTATTATGTTACTTATGTATATAATATAAATTCAGTATATTTTAATGATCTAAATTACTTTAATATAATTTAATGATTAATAATTTATATATTTATATTAAATATTTATATATAATTTAGATTTTAAATTGCTCAAATTATTTGATATATTTATTTAAGTCCGTTTAATTTTTTTAATTTTTATTCAAATTCATATCAAATTTAAATATATATTACCTAAGTCGTATAAAAAAAAAGTTAAATTCGAGTCGTCGGGGTTGTACCCGCCCAATTAGACTCCAGTGAACGTCAAGTCTCGTCCATCCGTGATGTGTTTATTGGGCAATGTTAAAAATATTAATTTTTTTATTAAATAAATAATTAAATATCTCGAAAAAATGTGAGGCTCACAATTTTATAAATCATATACGCATCTGAGATATTTAACTATTTATTTAATAAAAAATTTAGGCCTCGTTTGGGAACAGGCTAATTTAGTAACTTTTTGGCTATTTGGCTAAAATATGAGCTAAAAAAAACTAGTATATTTGGAATGACTTTTTAACTTTTTACAAAAAGATGTGTAAAAAATAGAGAGAAAAGAGAATCTTTAACTTTTTTATATGAGTTGTTGACTTTTTGACTAATTTAGTAACTTTTTAACTAAAAATGATGGTTCCCAAATGAGGCCTTAGAGTCTACAACATTTTCCTCCATCGCCCTCGTTGTCTCTATCGCCATCATCATGAATTTCCGTTGCGGGTCCCATATCCGACATGTCCTGAATTTTCCACACCCACTTGTCCCAAATCCACTCATACACTATCTCCTGCGCCAGAAACAACTGGATCGAATTGGTTTTGTTTAGGAAAAATTACAGTCCGGATGATATTTTTAAAAAAAATTTAAAAATAAATAATAAATTTTATAAATATTAATAATTAAAATAATAATTCCTTTTATAATTTTGTAATATATTTTCTCTATTACCATTAAAAAGTAATATCCCCAATTACATTCATCATGTTTGGTTCTTTTTTTCCAAATCCATTTTTTTGAAAATTTTCAAATTTTTGTTTGATTATTTTGAAATTGAGATAAAATATTCAGAATCTTGATTTTGATTTGACAAATTTTTTTTTTTTTTAATTGGGCAATGTATCTAGCCCATTCTCTCAAATAAATTTACGATTTTGTAAATAATTTTGTAAACAAATTAATGATTTTGTAAATAAATTTAAACATAAATTCACAATTTTTTAATATGCCAATTTTACAAAAATAGGGCGTTTTCCAAAAATTATGTTTTGCGGAAATTTGTATATAAATTTACGTTTCCCAAGATTTGTACAAAATTACGTTTTCCGCAAATTTGTAAATAAATTTACATTTTTCGAAAATTTGTAAATAAATTTGCAAAAATTACGATTTTTATAATTGCGAATTTGTAAATAAATATTTTGCATAACATAAGTGGGTACATACCAAATTATGTTTTCATATATAAATAGCACGTACATATATATATATAACTAAGATGAGAGCATTTTTTGATGTAGCAAATTTTTATTTTTTTTTAGTCTCTGTCCTTAAATTGGAGTGAAACTTGAAATTGCAATGATACATTTTGTTGAAAACCAAACAATGATTCTTTTTCAAAATAGTTTTCAATTCTCTTTTTGGGAAAAAATTTCAAAAAAATGAAACCAAACATAGTGATTGTTTTTACAAAAATAATTATAGATTAATAAAAAAAATTATCAATAGTAATAATTAAAATCATAATTTTTTCAACGATGTTGTAATTTTTGTTCAGAGAATGCACTGGACTGTATTTTTCCTTTTTTTCAAACAATTGGTTGAAAAAAATAAAAGGAAAAAAAGTTACATTTGTTAAGTTTTTATAATTGACAATCATGTTTGACAAAATATTTTTTTATTCATTATTTTGTTTTAGTGAGGATGTGAGTCTTTAAATGCGAATCCAATTCAAATTGTGCTTATACAGAGGAATTTGTGATTCTGAGGCTTTCATATTTGTCACTTCGCTGACTTTGTATGAGGATCGAGTTGCCTGGTCAACTCGCAGGGGTTTAGGGACAACACCTCATGGTGGGGTCCGACCGCTCGAGTTGTCATTTTTGTGCTTGAGCAGTGAATAGGAACATCCAGTATCTCAAGCAATCGGCCTATATGTTTTACATTATCTTTACTCATATTGTTCGAGCAGTGAAGTGTAAGTTTGAGCGGTCTTTACAATCCTGTTTATTATAAAGTGCGCCGTTTGTTATTTTTAAGGTTTGAGCCGTTCAAATTTTAGAAAAGCAAAGCTACCAAGATTTTCTATATTGGAGGCTAATTTTTATAAGTATTTCTTTAATGATTTGAAATTGATTGGTGAATCTACGAGTTTCATATTGACGTTATCAAGCTGTTTATCTTTATTCTTTTATTCACAAAATAGAGAAGTGTTCTTCGGTCGATTCCAGAAAGCTTGGGCCTAAAGCTTTGGTGGATTTCGAAGTTACTCATCATCGTGGATTCGACATAAGTGTTGTAGATTCAACATTGGGCAAGACAACCTGAGGTGAAGACGGTAGTGGAAGAGACACATTAATGTTAGTTCAATTCGGGCGTGGGTTTATTAGGTAATTGAGGGTACACATGTATAATTTCTTTTTGTCTTCTTAATAGATTATTTTGCGATTTTGACCCGTAATTTTTTATTACAATTAGAAGTGCTCAAATTGTGATTTTTTTTATGTTAAATCGTTGTGTCGTTTTGTTCTACATTGTTTAATTGTGATTGATATTCATTATTTAAAATTAAAATATAATCAAAAATTAAGATTTATAGTGATAAAATTTGAATTTAGGCATCACGTTTAATAAAGTAGTATCTCATTTATCATGTTAACCTCTTGATTTAAGATTTTATTTTTAGGAAAATGGTTGAGGCCTCGAATCTGAGGCCTCGAATTTGCCTCGAATCCCTTTTTTTTTTTTTTTTTTTTTTTTTTTTTCTTTCTTTCTTTCTTCTTCTTCGTAGAACCAGAGGGGAGGGGAGGGGAGGGGAGGGAGAGGAAGGGGAGGGGAGGGGTCCGGATTCGCCATCGCAGCTCGTCGAGCTCGCCAGCCGTCCGATCGTCGCCCGATCCAGCTCGTCGCAGCAGCTGCACCGCCGTCGCCTCCGCCTCCTCCTCCTCCTCCCCCGGTGATTATGGCCCCCTCCAGTCCGGCCCACCGGCGGCTCTCTCTTCTTCCCCTCCCCTCCCCCTTCTTTCCCTCCCGTCCCCCTCTCTCCCTTCTTCCCCTCCCCTCTGGTTCATTCGAGCCAAATTCGAGGCCTCTATCACGACTCTTATTTTTATTATGTCAAGTTCAGTTTGCGCACAACTAATTTCGCATCCTTAAAATTAACAGTCAAGCAAATATTTAGTGACTCCAATTTTAAAAAAAAATTAATTGTTTAGTTTTTTAATTTACGTGTGATGTCCGTAAATTTATTTTAAAAATAGAAAATTAATTTTGAATCTTAATATTTTATGTGTAGAAAATTTTAACAATTGAAAATTAAATACAAATAAATTTGCTAATGATTGATGAAAATTTTTGTTATTGTGTGTGATTCTATGTAAAAAATTTATAAAAATAATTTCTTTCAAAGTTAAAAAAAAAAAAAATTGTGTATTCTCAACCTTTAATCAAAACCTCATTGGTGTTAATCAAATTTATCAAAAATCATGAATTTTACTTGTATCAAAATATTTTTTTCCAAAGAAAAATTCTATAATATACAAATTATGACTTGGTTATAACTCATGGTGTATTATTTTAGTTATTAATCGAAAAGGTTTTGCTAATTTTTATATTTGTAGTTATGTCTATAGTGGTGTATCAAGTTTTTAATTATGTTTCAAGTAGTATTTGATTATGATCTATTATAATATTTTTATATGATAATATTTAAGTATTTTATTACATGAAAAAATATTTAAGGTAAGTTGACTCAAAGGTAAGATTTATGCTTATATCAGTAAAATCGTAAGAGTTATTCACATTGATGCATAAAAAATTATAAATTCAAATCATAAATAGTATTCTCGAATTAAGCACAAAATCTCTATAACCTTAATAATTTTAATTCTCAAAGGGATTCTAATTAATTATGTAACACATCATAATAACCGTAATTTTTTTATTCCAACCAAATTATTTTTGCATGTCTTTTCTAGCAAAACTCATGAATGTGCATTATTAGTAATATTCTAAATTTAGAATTTTTATTTAAAAATTATTCAAGAAATATTAGTAGGTGCTTTAAATATACACAATTATTTTCGATGAATTATTATTGTTTAAAATAATAAAAAATGCTTGGGAGTTCTAATTGAGCAACTCTAATTCACCCCTAATGATGTGAAATGAGCCCACTCCACATTCCTCATCCTTCATATATATATATATATATATATATCCTCCACCTTATTAGACGTCAAAATAGAGGTGATATATTAAAGGATGTAGCACCACTCTAAAATAATACTCTACACTATTTATCATTTGACATTTGTCAATTTATCTTCTAAAACCTTAACAAAACAAATATTGAGTTTTATTATTTTAATCAATCAATATCAAATTTGACTCTACACGGTATGTAAATCACTTCTACAAATATGATGTCTGACATAAGATCACAATGAAGTCAACTTCAATTAATGTAATGATATTTTATAATATGTTATGTGTTACAAAAAGAACTAGCACATTACCCCTGCTATGCACGGGTATAAATAAATAATCAAAAATTAGTTTCTAAATTAAAATAATAACATAAAATTTATTTAAATTATGCAGTAAAAATGACTTATAATCAATTAAATTTTATTTATTTTTATCAGAGTTACATATAAGAGATGGTTTTTATTTTGATATCATTAATTATGTGTTCTAAGTTCTTAATAAAAAAATTTGTATGTCATAATTTAATTGGTAAAAATTAAAGAATAAATTACAAAAATTATATTTACTATCAAATATAAACGCATTTTGTTTTATAAGTTTCAAAATTTTAATTTACCATATGATAGTAGTAAATTACATTTGTTAATATATTAATTTTTTTCTTATTTTGTAAAGCCTAAAAATTTGTCTACTCAAAATTGTAAATTGTTGAATGTCATAACTCTTACATAAAAATGGATTATGATTGACTTGTGGTGTTGAACTAAACATTAGAAGTAACCTAAAAGCTACTCAACTCAATATTTATGCTAATCTGACCTTTACCTAATCATTAAAAATTGTCTTTATTGGTTCGTGACCGGTATGATCTAGTTTGAAGGTTCCAATATTGAATTAAATATTAAAAATTAGTGTAGAAAATCTAGTTTGAGTCAATTTTTTTTTTCAACAATTCTTGGTTTAAACTATAATACATAGGGGTGGGTGCAGGTCGGTTGCGGCCACGGAACTTTCAATCCGCCATCTGTCCGCCAGATTAGCAGATTGGAGAAAATCAATTCGCATCCGTCCACCAATCCGGCGGATTTGGATTAAGCGGATTGGAGGATGGATGCGAATCGGTTTAGCGGTTTAAATTTTTATAAATTTTCAACATAATTCAACTTGTGCACTTCCTAAAAATAATAAAATAAAATACTACAGTCAATAATTTAAAAAAGTATTACAATCACTACACGCCTCATCCAAAAAAAGAAATTTTAAAATTTTAAAATATTACAACTACTGTATACCCCATCCACATATTACAATCACAGCATGCCTTATCCACATAAAATATTAGATAAAGTATTACAATTTATAGTTTCTAAAATATAAAAACAATTCAAACTACCAGCATATATCATCTTTTTTTATTTATTATTTTTACAGTTAGATTTAAAAATCAAAAAATACAGATAAATAATACATTTATTTTTTTTCAATTAAAAAAATATATTCAAGTTGAAAATATTCAAGTTGAAAATTCTTTTTCAACAGAATATTTAAACTCTTTTCAATTAAAAATACAAACAGAATATCTAAATAAATTGAAAACACAAAGTCTTACAAATTATTAAGGGTGCTCGCGATTTGGCGGTTCGGTGTTATAGCCAAAGGAACCTCAAATTCGTCATCCGTCCAAAATTAGGCGGATTGAACAAAATCAATGACAACCGTCCGCTCGTTATCACGCATCCGTTCAAAATGCAGTGGATCAGTTCGATTCGATCGGTTTAGGTGAATCGGTAAATTCACTGCTCACTCCTAATACATCATATTTTAATAACTCAATATCATTAAAAAATAATAATAATCTTAATGTTTATGGTGTTTTTTATCAATCAATAAAAAAAATTATAAATATTAAGAGAATTACATTTGAATAAATTATAACATAGAATTTTTACTTTAACTTTAAGACTTATACATTTTCTTTGACTCTATCTGTAACGCTCCCAAATTATTAACATAAGAAAACTCAAATTTATTCCATCAGCATGATCTTATTCTAAACTTAATAACAGATAGTCTTGGACTCACCCAAATAGATAGTCTCAAGAGTCCAAGCTTAACCAAACAGATAGTCTTGGACTCACCCAAACAGATAGTCTGATATTATCTAGAACTCTTGTCCTCTATTTGAATATTTCGAATTTTAGTATGATCGCATCATATCTCGGCAAGACTAACAACTTAGGCCACGTGAACAACTCAAAATTATGTCCTCACAATTTGATATTTTCTCTAAAAAATTCTTTCAATTATCTAAAGGTCTAGAAAAAAAATCTCCTCGTATGAATGCCCAATGTAGTAAAAAAAAAAAAAAACTAACTAACTAAAGGCCCCCCTTTAATAATAATGGTTGTAAATAAACTGTTATTTTCAACAAAAAGAAAAAAAAATTATACATAACATTTATTTAAATATATATATATATATATTAAAAACCAGCCTCTAAATAAAATTTTACTTTGGACCTCATCTAGGGTGTTCGTAATTGCTGCAAAGCACACATGAAATTAATTTTCTCAAGAATGTTTAGCCCATGGAGAGTTTTTTTAATCCAACTGAACGAACATTCATTCTACTTCTTCCCTTTTCAAGCTAATCAAAGCATGTGATTGTGTTTCTTTTCCTTTGTCTCACTTTCCCTCAATCTTTTCGGATGGAGATGTACAAAAATCCTTAGGCGTGGACTAGTCCTGAATATATAAACTAGACACGCAAGATAAGGCTTTGCAATGACATTTTCAATTCAAGTTACTGAAACAATAGCTCAAGAGTACTTTGGAATGACACTTGTGTTTTTCCACAAAGACACGCAAAACAAACATAGACCATGTTTGGGCAACAGAGAGATGAGATGACCGATCCATGTCTCACCATTTTTATAGACTTGACTATACATTGTACACCAGCTGCCTATTTTCATCCCCTTTTTTGTGCTTTTGCCCCCTTTCCTTTCTATCTTCTCAGTTCTCAGGCCCGTTTGTTTTGAGGTTAAATAGATGGGAGGGGAATGGAGGTGGGGTTATTTAGTGTTGTGTTTGTTTGTAGAGTTGGGAGGGGGATTAGGATGGAGAAAGTGATATAGATGGAGGTTGGAAGAGGGATTGAGATGGAGGAGGTGGAGATGGTATTAGAAAAATAGTGAGTGGATTAGAAATTTTTTTATTATTTTTATTTTTTATATATTGGGAATTTTTTTTAAAATATTAATGTTTAATTTTTTACATTTTTTTATTTGTTTTATTATTTTATATAAAAATAATTTAACAATTCCTATACTAACAACTATCATAAAAAATAAACACAATTTTATTTAATCCTTTCCATTCTACCTTTGAAAACAAGCGGGGCTTCAATTCAATTGTCATCTTGGCTCCTCTCTCTCTCTCTCTCTGGGCTGGCTTCGGCCCAAAGAGAGCAATGCCACCGCTTTGGACCACTGAAAAATAAGTAAGAAAAAAAAATCTCGAGATTTTGGCATTGGGCCTCTGAAAAAGAAGTTAAAAAAAATAAAAGGTACCGAAATTTTTTACTTATTATTATATTAGTCCCAAAAAAAAAAAAAAAAATGAAAGGAATTCGATAAAATTCCGTGAATCCATCTCTGTGGACCGGTTTTGGCCCAACGTGGGCAATGCCACAGTTTGGGCCTCTGAAAAATGAGTAAAAACAAAAGGTGTCAACATTTTTTACTTATTATATTCATCCACACAAAAACAGAAAAAAAAACAAAAAAACAAAAAAACAAAAAAAAAAAAACAAAACAAAACAAAATAAAAAAATTAACTAAATTTGAAAGGTCCCCATAAATTTGGTGAAAAATCAAAGCTAATAGATAATTGATGTGGTGAATTATTTAAAATTAGTGAATAATTATTTTTATCTAAAATAAATCAAAAAAATCGATTGATATTGTGAATTCAAATGCATGGAT
Source organism: Camellia granthamiana (assembly GCA_036172215.1). Classification (NCBI taxonomy): domain Eukaryota; kingdom Viridiplantae; phylum Streptophyta; class Magnoliopsida; order Ericales; family Theaceae; genus Camellia; species Camellia granthamiana. The sequence continues at coordinate 52,097,690 of CM069905.1, read as the reverse complement.
TGTATATATAATACAATTAATTATACTATTTACAATTATTTATGAAAAAAGAGACTTTTTGAATTTAAAGTTTTTAAATATTACCATTTGTCAACTATATCCCAACAAAAATTGAATGAATTAATAATTTTATCCATTAAAAATGATTAAGTTAATAAGTTAGATTATGCAAGCTTAATTAGCATTTTTATAGTTAAAAATGCGAGAGTAGTGATATTTAAATAATATTTTATTACAATTTATTTATTTTTTATTTAGTACTTGAGTTCGGATTATTTTGATAATGTTTTTGGATAAACTATTAATAAGTCCAAATAGTTAGACTTAATTTCCATCAAGTCCTATTAAAAATAAATCATAGTAAAATTGTCGCTAAAAATAATTTTTTGTGACAATTTTTTGCGACAATTTTTTACATGTCGTTAAAAGTTGACAATTAGCAACTTTTTTTGTCACGGTTTTTATAAATTATCGCTAAAACTTATAATTAGTAATATTTTTTTGTGACACATTTTTCAAGCTGTCACTGAAAGTTAAAATTTAGTGACTTTTTTGTAATGATTTTTTTAAATTGTCATTAAAACTTATAATTAATAACATTTTTTATGACAAAATTTTTAAACTGCCACTAAAAATTAACAGTTAGTGACTTTTTTTTTAAATAGTTTTTGATAAAAATATCATTAATTATTATAAAACCTATTAAACAATAAGGGCTAGTTTGGCATAACCTAAATAAGCCAAAAAGTCAAAAAGTCACTATCTTATTTAAGTCACATCATCTTATTTAAATCACATCACCTCTCTAACACATTACATCAAACCCAACCCAAACCCAATCCAAACCCACCAATAAGTCAAAAAGTGCACTTTTTTAGGACATCCCAAACCAACCCAAATCTAACTATTAAGATTCACACGTAACTTTTTATTTTATTTTATTGTAAACTATGTGATATATTAAAGTAAATTTTAATAAGCACTGTCAATATATATATATATATATGGGAATTGCCATATATATATAATCTTTTGGTCACATTTTTAAAAAAAAAATGTATTAAAGGCTCCATATTGGGAGTCCACCCGCTTTAGGCTTGCCTGGTTCAAGCTCGTTGCTTGGCGCGGCTTGAGTAATTAGTCTGAATGATAGGTTGGAGGTAGGTGTTGAAGCCCGAGTCGTTGACATGCGAGAGGCAATCCATTAGCCAGCTCGCCAATCTGATATGTCAAAAATATATATATATATATAAATGAACACTTTTTTTCCTTTTATGTTTTTTTTTTTTTTTTTTGGACCATACACTTTTCAATTTTTTATATTTTACTTCTAAAACTAACTTTTATTTAAAATTATATAGGAATATATAATGTTGGCCCCAATAAATATTGTTTTATTGGATATAAGTTTGGATCACAAGTGTAGGTTAAATTATTTTACCAACTCTCTATTTTATTAAATTTCACAATGTATAATAAGATGATTTCTAACTATTTCACATGCTACTTCTTTGTGTTTTGTTTTGATTTATTTTAATTTAAAAATCAAAGTCGTATATATGCTTTTTATTTACTAAATATTATCAACCAATAAAATGACTTCGTTAATAGTTCAAAACTTTTGAAAAGAATTTTTAAAATTTGTTGTTAGATTTATTTACTTGTTTTCCTCATAAATTACTTTTTTGACGACCTTTAGGTAATAAATTATCTTTTGTTAGTAATATACCAATATTTAAAAAAAAAAAAAAAAAAAATTTTATGCAAACATTTTGGCTCCTCTAGGCCTAAGATTTTTCGCCCTTAGGAAAAAACCCATGAAGCATAACCGAGCTTGGACAACAATTCCATGGGTTGGGTCGGTCTGACTTGGCCTAATGTGATGCACCCAACATTAGTAATATTATGCGGACAAAAAAATTACATAAAAAATAAAAATAAAATTGTGATCTATATTTATTTCAAGTGTAATCGTACCCAAAAAAAAAAAAAAAGTTACATTTTAATACACTTCTGCTTAAATTTCTTATGTGCATGAATATTACGCATTCTTAACTTTAAGTTTGTGAGTATAAGCAAATTACGAGTATAAAATAGAGAAGACGATTATTATATCAACAAGAATTTTTATGGGAGAATTATAAATCAGTGAATTTTTTTAAAAAATATTTTCAGATACATGAAAACATTTAGAATTTTAATTATTAATATTTATAAATTTTACCGGTGATATGTAACTCCTTTTTTTTTTTCCTAAATGAACAATAATTTTCCCATTTTTGCACAAGATATTATTTATGTTTATTATCTCCTTCATTATTTTTTTAAAATAAAGAATCACTTATTAGTATTCACAAAAATGGAAATTTCGAAAAGTGACACAAAAAAAAAAAAAACACCAATGGCATAAAATATTTCTCAACCCAAAATGAAACCCATAATTTGTTAAGCAAAACCCCAGAATTTAGCATTAATTTATTTATAACCTTCCCATACTATTGTATGTGATATATTTCTTATGTACCATGTACATTAGTATATCCGTGCAGGATGGACACTAACGGAGAGTATAATTTATTTTTATTTTTTTTGTTAAAATACACACGTTCACCTGTAAAATTAGATAAAATTATATTTGCTAGGCCTGTGAACAGATTGTATTCTGTTCTGATATGACTATAAAGCAATCCCAATTCGAATCCAATTTGATTATGACAAATTCGATAAGTAATTATTTGAATCCAATACACCCAACCTAATTCATCATAATACTTGAGAGGGTAATTTACAAATAAATTGGGCCGAGCTAAAGGCTTCTTTGGAAACTGGGCCGCACGTCGGACCAAGGTATGAGTTGCTGTAGCTCGGTCTAAACACTGACGAAGCTTGGCCAGGAGAAGTTTGGGATGAGCTATGGGCCGAGGTGTTTGGGCTTCACAAATTGGATCTCACCCTTGTTAGCTCGGTCGGGGCTGCTGCGGTTAGCTCGGTCTAAACAGCCAAACCGAACTATATGGGAGCAGGGACCGAGCTAAGCGTTGTATATGAAAGCACTAGATTGAGTATGTTAAAGGGCCTAATGTTAGCTCAGTCATACTGCTATTCAACCATAGTAAAACCATCTCACTTGATTTAAGCAGTGAGGAGAGTGTTGAAGGATAAACATTATCTTTCAGGAGTGTGATTCCTAGGAGGACTCTACATTGAGAAATAAGAATCCTAGTAGGATTGTGCCAGGCAAAAACTATAAAAACTGTACAGGTATCACAACTTTGATTCTCAAACACACAGAATTTTTGTCTATTTGTCTATTTTGTTGACTTAGGCATCGGAGAGGTATCCGGCACACATCCACCGGCTAGCTCACGTTTGTATTTTCAGGAAGTAAAGCGACGACGTTTAGAGGAGCGCAAACTTGATCAACAGGATTATACGAGAAGATTATTTCGTGCTCGTATAATACTCTTTTATTTTATAACTCAAATTTGACTTTTTCTTTTTCTTTCTTTCTTTCTTTCTTTTTATTTTTTTATTTTTATTTTTTGTTGTGTTGTTATTGCCTATTATTTTTAAAATATAATAGTCCTATATACACATATAAAATTTAAGGTATGAAAAATGGATCAGATTGAGACAAGTCCAACCCAACAATAATCGACTCTATCATATTCAAATTTTATCGAATTATTAGATCAAATATTTGTTAACAAGCTTAAATTTTTTATATCAAATTCAAATTAAATACGATCCATTGATAAATGTAAGTGTAATGGCTTTTGGGTTAATAGCATAAGGACCCATGTCTCATCATACTGTGATTGATTTTTGGATATGATATGAAAGTGGTGGAGTTGGGGGAAATGCCGTTTGATTTTTGCTTTCAAAAGCAAGTATATTTCTAAAACCAAATGATGCTTTAATGGTTTAAATCATTTTGGGTCAGCTATGATTCGGTTCTATACATAATGTTACAAAGGGTGGCCCATTATTGTCCATGACGCCCAATTTTGCTCTTCATATATATGTGTTATTAAATTTATAAGAGATTATAAATTTTTATCAGAATCTAAATTTGATTACTCATATAGAAGGAACAATTCTAAGAGAGGGTAGTTACATGAGGATATTCTGAATAAATTAAATAAACACGATCTCTTTATCAAAAGAGTGTGTACTATGTGTAAGTTATAATATTTATGAATTTAATTATCACAAATGTCATAATTCAATTTTATGGGAGTCATAACTAAAAAAAATTGAGTTATAACTAAATACTACTTAAACATGTGACATAAAGATGAAACTAACTCATTCATGTCAATAAATTTAGGGCAAATTACAAACACTCCCTTCGAGATTTGGTGAAAATACAGATTTTTTTTTGAAGTTTGAGAAATTACATCCCGCCCCCTGAGGTTTATATTTCCATAACAAATTGCCCCCTAAGATTTTTATTTTCATACAGATTCCCCCATAATTTTCCCTCATTTGTTATGAAAATTTGATCCTCAGGAAATAATTTGTAATTTCTCAAATTTCATGAGAGAATCTGTATTTTTATCAAATCTCGAGAAGGTGTTTGTAATTTGTCTATAAATTTAAATTAACTGCACTAACTCAGTTGGTCACCTTTATACATTTCTATCTAGAAGGTCAAAGAGTCAATTATTATTAAATGAAAAAATTAATAATTTCTTCCTTGTCATGTGATTCTGTTGTGTTGTTTATTTTTTCTCCAATAGAGGGCTATGTCTTAAGTTGATTGTTGGCTAGGTTGGTTATTTCTTCCCCATTATGGGGCTAATTATTGGATTTATACTCGGGTTATAATGGTCCAACCATAATTCTAATGATGGAAAAAAAAAAAAAAAAAAAAAAACTGAATAAATTTTAAAAAATTTACTAAAGATAAAAAATAAGAAAATGTGTTGGCTTGTTTATTTATTTTGTCAAACATTTTTTAGATTTTTTCACATATACTTTATTTGTTGGGGACAATTACAGAAAAGTGGTAATATCACAAAATAATTTCAAAGTGATGAAAATACAAGCACTTTATGCATTAAATTGTGCAAGTTAGTCTTGTACATACATCACTTTACACATATTGTGTGTTGTTATCATTTTTTTGCAATTGTCCTTATTTTTTTTATGTGTATCTATATTAGGTACATCTATAAATAAATAAAAAAAATGCTTTTTTTTTTTTTTTGTTAAAGATGAAAAATACAAAATCAAAAAATAATTTTTAAAAATCAAACTAAACAAAGTGAATAATTCATCAAACACATTCAGACATGGCAAATTGTTTACATATAAAAGGAAAATTGAGCTCATCTGATTGATAATTGAACGTGTTTCTTGGGAAGCCGAGCCGAGCTCGAGCTGTTAGAAGCAATTTTCAAGGTCATCCCCTGTTGTGTTGCGCAGAGATCCTTGACTTGGGCCTGGAAAAGTATGCCCGTCATTGTTTTTGATCCAAAATGGTTTAGGTAGTGTTTGGTAGAGTTTTAAAATTACGATTTGATAATGAAGTTATATTTTGAGTTTATAAGTTTGGAATTATGATTTAAAAAGAAAAAATTTGTTTGATTATGATTTTTAAAAAGAGTTTTGAATTAAATTTTAAATTTTTGATGTGACATATGAAATTAGAAAAGTTGTTTGATTATGAGTTTTGAAAAGAGTTTTCAAAACTTAATTGAAAAATTTATAACTCATAAACAAACACACAACTCAAAACTCTATTGAAAATTCTATTCAAAACTCATAACCAAATTCTTTTTAAAATTTAATTCAAAAAAATAATGTCATTTTGGTCTAAAAAAATAATTTCTATATTTAAAAAATATCAAAAACAAATATATATATTTTTTTCAAATAAAAGGTGGAAAAAAAAAAAAGTGTACTGTTCCGGACGCGGGAGGATAGATGTCCAGGCGGACGACCGGGTAGACCAAAAATTCAAAAATTGTCTACTTTATCAAACATGTTTTTCAAATGTATTTTGAAATTGATTTGAAATTATGATTTGAAAACTCAAATCAAACATAACATTAGAATGTATGAGTGAAATTAATTTTACAAAGCTCTATCAAACAAACGTAGCTTTGTTTTTCAATCTAACTTTGTTAATACACGCAATTTAAACATTAAGAAACTATATTGAAATAGTTTTTATACATTAAAAACCAAATTGATATAATTTAAACACTTATGACCAAATTAAAACACTTTTATACATTAGTTATTAAAATGATATAAGGCCCATTCTTTAGAGACTAAGGCAGGCCTCGTCTGGGAATAAACTTTTTTAGTAACTTTTTAATTTTTTCTCTAACAACTACTATCAGAGCTTACGGTTTATTTAGGTTTATTTATTTGTATAAATCAATAAAGGGAAATATGGGTAGTATGTCTAGCTTCAATAAAAACAATTGGGTAACTTGAAAAACAAAAATGGAAGACCTATTATTTTGTAAAAATTTGTATGGGAATATTGAGGGTGATAGTGGTAAACCCGAAGGTATGAAAGATAATAAATGGAAGAGGCTTAATTGAAAAGTCCTTGGTGTTATCCGTCAATGGATTGATGACAGTGTATTTCATCATGTTACTCATGTTACTATTGAAACTTCGGCACATGATTTATGAAAAAAAATTAGGCCATTGTGATAGAAAATCATCCACAAATTAAGTTTTTCTGTTTCGTAAGTTGGTTAATTTAAAATATAAAGATGGCAACCCCATTCCGAAACATTTGAATGAAATAAAGAGTATTGTTAACCAACTTGCTTCTATGAAAATTATTTTTGATAATGAGTTGCAGGCTTTGATGCTACTTAGTTCTTTGCTTGAAAGTTTGGAGACTTTGGGTTGTGACGGTTAGTAATTCGGCGCTCAATGGAGTTGTCACAATGAGCCAAGTCACAAGTAGCTTTGTTAGACTTATTTATTTTGATGATTTATTTAATTATGTTTTAATTTATTTAAAAGAGAAAAATAGAATCCAAAATTTATTTTGATGATTTATTTAATTATATCATCAAAATTTATTTTGATGATTTATTTGAAAGAGAAAAATAGAATCAAAATTTATTTTGATGATTTATTTGAAAAAGAAAAAGAAAATCAAAATTTATTTTGTTCCATTATTTCTCACCTAAACCTTTATCCTAAATGTTGTTAGAATGTATTTAATATTTGATTAAATCAGGAGTTCAAATAACCCAAAACAAAGGTTCAAACAGCCTAGCACAGCAGCAAGCCAAAAGGTTCAAAAGGTTCAAGTAGAAGATATTCAAATTAGTAATGATGGAAATACAACGGCTATAAACGGCTATAAAGGTTCAAAAGGCCAAAAGGTTCAAAAGGTTTCAAATTTGTAATGATGGAGTGGAAAATATTCAAATTGATAATGATGGAAGTACAACGGTTATAAATTCAAATGACTACAACGGCTATAAACGGCTATAAATTCAAATGAACACAATAGCTATAAATGGCTATAATTTTCATTATATATACCAAAGCCTCTAATGTAAACAAGTTGCAAAAACTTGAAAATATTATTTAATCTATAATCACTCACATCTATTCTTAGAAATTATACACTAAGCCTTATAGCTTTAAGCCCATCTTTTCTATGTGAGATTTGCAGAAAAATCAAAACTTCATTTTATATATCTATCTTTGAGAGATATTTATTGTAACCTTTCTTTAAAAGCAAAAATACCATTTCATCTTGTAAAAGTGTTGCAAACATTGTGTTCTTGAAATCTTGAGAGTGATTGTGAATCACCTAAAATTTGCAAGGGTTTGAACTTATGAAATCTGTGTAAAATTCGTAGAGGATTGCTCCATTTGTAAAGAGGTTGCTAGCACCCCTGTGAAGCTAGAAGATAGTGGAAAATCTCAAGTGAAACTTGAGGAGTGGACGTAGGCCGAGTTGAAACCCAACCACTATAAATTTGTTTGCCTCTCGCTCCCTTGTCTCTTTATTTTATTTTAAATTGCCATAGCTATATTTCACATTTTTACTGTGCTAAAATCATTAACTGACATAGTTGTTAAGACACTTGTTTTGATTATTTTTATTTCATTAATTATATTTATCTATTGTGCTAGTCATAATTTTTATTATGGTATTATTAATTTTAATTGTAAAAACCTAATTCACCCCCCTCTTAGGTTGTCTTTAGGGTAACAATTGGTATCAGAGCCTAGAGTCTTACTTTAGATTTAACCATCTAAGAGTTTCAATCTATGGCAACCTTAGCTAGCACTAGCACTAGCACTATTGAAGGACAAGCTACCAATAGGCCACCATTATTTGACGGAAACAACTATAGTCATTGAAAAGATAAGATGACCATATACCTACAAGCCACTGATTATGCTATATGGATTATTGTCACCAAAGGTTCAAAAATTCCTACCAAATTAGTAGACAATATTAGTATACTTAAAACTGAAGATGAATGTGATGAGAGGGATCACAAATTATTACAAGCCAATGCTAAAGCCAAACTCACTCTTGTTTGTAGATTAGACTCTAAGGAGTATAATAGAATTTCAAGTTGTGATTCGGCAAAAGAAATTTGGGACAAACTTAAAGTAAATTATGAAGGTACAAACCAAGTAAAGGAATCTCGTATTGATATGCTTGTTCATAGTTATGAATTGTTTAAAATGAACTCTGATGAATCTATTTCAAGTATGTTTACTAGATTTACTGAAATTGTAAACTCTTTGAAATCTCTTGGCAAAACTTATACTAACAGTGAGTTTGTAAGAAAAATTCTTAGGCGTTTACCAAAGAATTGGGAAGCAAAGGTCACCGCCATTATAGAAGCCAAAGATCTCTCCACACTTGGATTGGATGAACTTATGGGTTTCCTTATGACTCATGAGATCATCATGAAAGGACATGAGGATGTTGAAAACAAAAAGAAAAGTGGAATTGCATTTAAAGCCTCATCAAATGAAGAAGAACGTGAAAACTCCAGTAAGTATGAAAGTTATGCCATGTTTAGTAGAAATCTCAAAAAGAACTTCAAGAAAACAATTATAGAGGAAAAAGACCTTTCAAGAAAGAGTACAACAAAAATAACAAGAAAGAGCCTATTATTTGCTATGAGTGCAAAAATTCTGGACATATGAAGATGGATTGTCCAAAAATTGAAGAATCATGGAAAAAACTATAAAAGAAACAAAAAGGCCATGGTAGCAGCTTGGGAAGAAAGTGAAGATGAAAGCTCAAGTGATGAAATTGAAAATGAAGTATCCAACTTATGTCTCATGGCTCTGGAAGATGAAGACTCTACTCAAGATGAGGTAACTACTCTTTATGAAGAACTTGAAAGTGCATTCCATGAACTAAAAGATGAATTTAGAAAAGTTTGTGTCAAAAATAATGTGTTAAAAAAATCTGTTGCATCTTTATCTAGTAATGTAGAAGAATTAAAGAAAGAAAAAAATTGTTTTGAAAAATGATTTTGACACCATCTCTAATAAGAAAACTGCTTTAAAAAACAATGTTGATGATTTAGCAAAAACACTTGAAAATTTTGTAAAAGGTAGAAATAATCTCAACATGCTTCTTGGAAATCAAAGATGTGTTTTCGATAAAGCGGGCATTGGATATGACCCTATTAAGAAACAAAAGAATCTCAATACAATTTTTGAAAAGGTACCTCTCATAACACACCCTCATATTACTTGTCATTATTGTAGAAAGAAAGGCCATTATATATCTTATTGTCCATTCAAAAAGAATATGAACATAGGAATTAAAAAGATTTGAATTATTAAGGGATCTAACAAAACTAACCAAGAAGGACCCAAGAAACTATGGGTATCAAAAACCAACACTTGATTGTCATCTTGTAGGTTTGCCTTAAGTCCAAAGCTAAAGAAGGAAAGTGGTACCTTGATAGTGGATATTCCAGACACATGACCAGAGATAAATCCTTATTTACTACATTGTCATCCAAAGATGGAGGCCTTGTTATTTTTGGAGACAACAAGAAAGGGAAAATCATCGGTATTGGTAGCATCGGTATTTCTCCTAACCCTTCTATTGAAAATGTTTTACTTGTTGATGGACTTAAGCATAACTTACTTAGTATTAGTCAATTATGTGATAAAGGTAATCGAGTTATTTTTGATAAATCACATTGCACAATTGAAAGCATAAATGATCATAAGTTTCATTCGTTGGTAATCGCCATGATAATGTTTATGTTTTTCATCTTAATAATCTATATGCTAGTGATGTTAAATGTTTATATGTTAATAATAAAAATAGTTGGTTATGACATAGAAGACTTGGTCATGCTCATATGGATTTAATTGCTAAACTTTTGAGAAAGGATTTGGTCATTGAACTTCCAAAAATTAAATTTGAAAAAGATCATCTTTGTAATGCTTGTCAACAAGGAAAACAAACTAAAACATCGTTTAAATCAAAATCTCATATTTCCACAACTAGACCTTTACAACTATTACATATGGATTTATTTGGTCCCTCAAGGACATCTAGTCTAGGTGGTAAACGTTATTGTCTTGTTATTGTTGATGATTATTCAAGATTTACATGAGTTATGTTTTTAATACACAAAGATGAAACTTTTTCTTCTTTCACAAAACTCTATCGTAGAATTTAAAATGAAAAAGGCTTTCTTATTACTAATATGTTAATTCCTTTTTGAGTCATATCTTTGTAGAATCAATTTTGATGTTATAGCATGTTTTTGAGATGTATACTATCTATATTTTGAATTGTACATTTATGATCTCAAGAATGTGCTCAATATGCAAATTTCATGCTTATATGCTTTACATTTGAATATTTGAATGAGTTATGAAATTCGTTGATTATGATCCATCAACAATGTCTAAATGAAAAGAAGTATCATACGTTTGTAGAGACATTGCATCTATCCTATTGAATATCTTTTGAATATGGATTATATTGGTATACATCTCATGGAATGCTTTTGATTGATAAGTTGTTGAATTAATTGTTTATAACATTCATGTTGTGTTCCACATTAAGTAAAATGTTTTATCACACTTGAGTATGTAGATTGAATTGATGAAAATGCCTCTTGATAATGTTATGTGATTAAATGAGATTGTTGCATCATTTTTTTAATAAAACAAAGAGAAAACACTATTTTCTTATGCATATTATGCTATGTGCTACAACTTGAAAATTCTGAAAAATAGCATTCCAAACTCTTGTTTGATCATTGAATTATTTTTCACTTTTTGAGTTTGTGATAAGGAGTGATTTGTGCTGTATTTTTATTGAGTAATAGTGATTGTTCTATGAATGCTATATTTATACAAATCACATTAGAAATGGTAGCACCAACTTTGGGGGAGAAATCATTTTGCTAACATACTTGTTAAACCCTTTTGAGATGAATTCCTCATGAAAGAAAATTGAAGATTGAAAAGCTTCCATCTCTTGAACCTAACGTATGCCTTATACATTCTCTTAAGCTTTTGAGGTAAAAATTCTATCTTATATTCTCTGAGCTAATACTGTTATTACTTCGATATGAAAAAGATTGATTATGTTTCATATGATTTGCAATGTATACTCTTTGATGATGCTCTTGCCTAAAAATCATGCCTATGCTTAAAATGTGTGTTATATATTGAAACTCATGATTTTTCTTGGTATATGGATTGCTATACCTTAAACATGCTTCATTTTTTGGATTTGCATTAGCTCCATGAGATTATATTGAGTTTAACCTATTATGAGCAATATTTGGTATTCTACATAATGCTTGAGTTATGATTGTTAAATCTTCTAGATTGCATATTAGTATCCTTGATAGATTGCATGTTGGTATTATTTTGGCATCATATTGTATATTATTGACAAGAACATTTCAGTTATGAGTTTTCATCTATCATATCTCCTATTGATTTTGCCAAATGAAACAAGGGGAAGAATTTAAACTTGATTAATTTAAAAAAAAAAAAAAAATCCCCTCAGATTCTATTTTATTTTTGATATCACACTTATGAGCTTCCACCTCACATATTATTTTTTTTAATTTCTTTTATTTTTTTTTATTTTGCTATTAGGCTTAATTTCTTTTATTTTTATTTTTTTCTCATTATTATTTTTTGTTTGGACTTAATTTTCTTATTTTCTTTCTACTTTTTCATTTCATTTTTCAGTACTTAAACATAAAAACAAAAACAACTCAAAATACAAATATTTATATTAAAGAAAAACAAAAACACCCTTCATTTTTTTTATGACCATACGCCGATCAAACTAAACATATTTAAAAAAAAAAAAACAAAACAAAACAAAACAACACTTCATTTTTTTTTTCCCGGTCAAACGCTGACCTCACTTACTCGCCTCTTCTACCGCTCTCTTCTTTTTTTTATCACCTTGGGCAACCCTTTACACCCCTGCCCCCGTGCTTTCGTCGAGAGCGACGACTCTCCGCTGACTATCAAAGGCCAAGAATAACGTTGCTCCAAACCGGGCCATGGAGGTGATCTTCCGTTTAAGCTCTTTATTTTCGGCCTTCAATGGGCCTATTTCTGCTCGCTCATCCTTGTACATGCGCTGAAGCAGAGAGAGTTGGGCGTTGACCTAATAGAGCTCACTCATCCTGTTCTGCAATCGGTGAGCCAATTTTGTGACTGCCATCACCGTTTCCATACAGGACGTCAGTGTGAAATGATTGGCTTCAATGTCTAATTGAGCTGCCATGGTTTGCTCAATCGACATCATAGGAAGGTTAGGTAGAGGAATGATAAGAAGAATAGGAGTAGGGACTCTCGGTTCAGCAGAGCTTATGAGATCGTTCAAGTCCGGAAATAGAGTGAGGGGACGGGATGAGGAAGCCATGGTTTAGAGGTGAGAGGTGTAAAAATAATGAGTTGCACAGAAATAGAAGAGAACAGACTGAGGTTTGGCCTCTTCCGTTCAGTTTTTGTCTCTCGATGAGGAAGAAGAAGAGATAAAAGAGAGTGAGGTGAAGAAGAAGAAGTGGACGAGTGTGATTAAGAAGAAGGCTGAAGAGAAGAGACTAAAAAGAAGAAGACAAGGAGAAAGATAGCCGAGGTGAGCGCTGCTTTTGTCGGCCAATGAAGCAAAAGCCAGGCCGCGTGGCAACCGCGTTTTGCGAAAAAAAGAAAGAGATCCTTGACGCGTTGTATGTGTATGCATATATGTATATATATTCTATAGCTATGTAATATATATATATATATTTGTTGATTGATCGTTGATTGACCCGTCTCGCTTTTGTCGGTCGGCTGACGCAACAGCGAGGACGCGTGTCCGACGCGATTTTCGACAAAAAAGCGAGAGGCGCGCGAATCGTATATATATGTGTATATATATGTTTTGAATTATATAAATGCCATTTATCACTATCATTTTCCTCCTCCTCCTCCAGATTCTGAGCCATAATTTCCTTTTGATAATGTCACAGGGGGAGAAATTATATGATGTTATGTATTATGGTATTATTTTCAAATTATGGTATTATTTGAGAACTAATCTGATGATTATATATTTATAGTTTGATATCTTAGTCTTATATCATGCCTCTAATTAAAGCTTATTTATTGCACATGTGCTAACCTATGTATTTAGAAATGAATTCAGAGAGCATGACTTGAGGGGGAGCTTTTCTTACTCCCAAATCAAGTCAAAACATCATTGTGTGCCATCATAAAAAAGGAGGAGATTGTTAGACTTATTTATTGTGATGATTTATTTAATTATGTTTTAATTTATTTGAAAGAGAAAAATAGAATCAAAATTTATTTTGATGATTTATTTGAAAAAGAAAAATAAAAATAAAAATTATTTTGTCCCATTATTTCTCACCTAAACCTTTATCCTAAATGTTGTTAGAATGTATTTAATATTTGATTAAATCAGGAGTTCAAACAGCCCAAAACAAAGGTTCAAACAGCTTAGCACAGTAGTAAGCCAAAAGGTTCAAAAGGTTCAAATGGAAGATATCAAATTTGTAATAATGGAGTGGAAGACATTCAAATTGGTAATGATGGAAGTACAACGGCTATAAACGGTTATAAATTCAAATGAATACAACGGCTATAAACGGTTATAATTTTCATTATACATACCAAAGCCTCTAATGTAAACAAGTTGTAAAAACTTGAAAATATTCTTTGATCTATAATCACTCACATCTATTCTCAGAAATTATACACTGAGCCTTATAGCTTTAAGCCCATCTTTTCTGTGTGAGATTTACAGAAAAATCAAAGGTTCATTTTATATATTTATCTATGAGATATATTTATTATAAGCTTTCTTTGAAAGCAAAAATATCATTTCATCTTGTAAAAGTGTTGCAAACACTGTGTTCTTGAAATCTTGAGAGTGATTGTGAATCACCTAAAATTTGAAAGGGTTTGGACTTGTGAAATTTGTGTAAAATCCGTGGAGGATTGCTCCATTTGTAAAGAGGTTGCTAGCACCCCTGTGAAGCTAGAAGATAGTGGAAAATCTCAAGTGAAACTTGAGGAGTGGACGTAGGCTGAGTTGAAGCCCAACCACTATAAATTTTGTTTGCCTCTCTCTCCCTTATCTCTTTATTTTATTTTAAATTGCATAGCTATATTTCATATTTTTACTGTGCTAAAATCATTAACTGACATAGTTGTTAAGGCACTTGTTTTAATTATTTTTATTTCATTAATTATATTTATCTATTGTGCTAGTCATAATTTTTATTAGGGTATTATTAATTTTAATTGTAAAAACCTAATTCACCCCCCTCTTAGGTTGTCTTTAGGGTAACAAGCTTGTTGAATGAAGAAACTAGAAGAAAATTAGTGGGTTCTTCTCATTCGGAGGCATTTGTTGTGAGAGGCCAAAGCAAAATAAGAGGAAAGAGTAAGACTCCCCATGGTCGTGATCAAAGCTGTGATAAATCAAGAGATGGTTCTTTTTTAAATAAATACATTGAGTGTCATTATTGCCATGAGAAAGGGCACATGAAGTGGGAATGCCGAAAGCTCAAGAATAAGAAGAAAAGGCGTAACAAAAGTGTGGATAAGAAGCAATAAAACACAACGGTGATTACTACCAATGGTGATCTTATGGTCATTTGTGAAGATGATTATATCAATTTTGTGGGCCAAGAGAGCAATTGGGTGATTGATTTCGCCGCTTCTTTTCATGTGACTTCTCGAGTTGATTTCTTCACTACCTACACCAAAGGAGATTATGGGTGTGTTCGAATGGGTAATAAAGGTTTGTCCAAGATTGTTGGCATGGGTGATGTTTGCTTCGAAATAAATTTGGGCTGCAAGTTATTGCTTAAAGATGTGTGGCATGTTCTAGACATTTGCATCAATTTGATCTCTACCAGAAAACTAGATGATGAAGGCTACAACAACAAATTTTGTGATGGAAAATAGAAGCTCACAAAAGGTTCTTTGGTCGTGGCTAAGTGTAAGAAGACTCATACACTTTATTCGATGCTAGGAAAAATTTGTAAAAGTATTATCAATGCACTTGAGGATGATATTTCTACCGAATTGTGTCACAAATGGCTTGGGCACATGAGTCAAAAGGGGGTGCAAGTTTTGTTCAAGAAAGAGCTTCTAACCGATTTGAAAGGTATGCATCTTAAAACTTGTGTTCATTACTTAGCAGGCAAACAACATATAGTTTCTTTTCATAAAAATGTTACTTCTAGAAAAGAAAATGTTTTGGAGTTGATTCATTCGAATGTTTGTGGTCTTTGAAAAGTTAGAACACATAGTGGTGCACTTTATTTTGTTACTTTCGTTGATGATTATTCAAGGAAAGTTTGGGCTTTTATACTAAAAACTAAAGATCAAGTTCTAGATATGTTTAAGCATTTTCAGGCCATGGTTGAAAGAGAAACAATGTAGAAATTGAAGTGCATCCGAACAGACAGTGGTGGTAAATACATTGGGCCATTTGATGAGTATTGTCACAGCTAAAGTATTCGACACCAAAAGACAGTTAAGAAGACTCCTCAACAAAATGGCGTTACTGAGAGGATGAACAGCACCATTGTGGAAAGAACAAGATGTCTGCTTTCATATGTTAAATTACCAAGATTCTTTTGGGGTGAGGCAATGAGGATAACGGTTGACGTGATCAATTTGTCTCATTCCTATCCTTTGAATGGTGATGTTCCTGAAAAAGTTTGGACCGGAAAAGATGTGTCTTATGAGCATTTGAAAGTGTTTGGTTGCCGAGCCTTTGTTCACATTCCAAAAGATGAGAGGTCCAAACTTGATAGCAAATCAAGACAATGCATTTTTCCTGGCTATGGGTGTGATGAATTTGGTTATAGATTGTGGGATCCGGTCGACAAGAAAGTTATTTAAAACCGTAATGTTATGTTTCTTAAAGACCAAACAATTGAAGACTTTGGCAAAAGTGATCAACTGAAACCAAAAACTAGTGACCTCATTGACATGAATCTATTTCCTTCATCTTCAGTTGATGATGAAAATGGGAGAGATATGCAGCCACCTCTTAAAAATGTAGATGATGATGTTACTCCAAATGAAGTTGAGCCAAAAATTGAGGAAGAGCATCTAACTCAAGAACCGCCACCACAACTTGAGTTGAGGAAATCTATAAGGGACTGGCAACCTTCAAGAAAGTATCCTCCCAATGAATTTGTGTTAATTTCCGATCAAGGGGAACTCGAGAGCTACCAAGAAGCAATTTAGCATGCAAAGAAAGATAATTGAAAAAAGGCCATGGAAGAGGAAATGAATTCCTTACTTGAAAATCACACTTATGATTTGGTGAAGTTACTTAAGGGGAGAAAAATTTTGAAAAATAAGTGGGCCTTCAAATTGAAAAATGATGGCTAGAATCTAAGGTACAAGGCACACCTTGTTGTGAAAGGTTTTGGGCAAAAGAAAGGTGTTGACTTTGATGAAATTTTTTCGCCAGTTGTGAAGATGTTTTCCATTCGAGTTGTACTTGGCATGGTTTCAAGTATGAACCTTGAAATTGAACAACTTGATGTGAAGACCGCATTTCTTTATGGTGATCTTGAAGAAGAAATTTACATGGAGCAACCGGAAAGTTTTGTAGAAAAAGGAAAAGAGAAATTTGTTTTCAAATTGAAGAAAGTTTGTATGGTCTCAAGCAAGCCCTGTGACAATAAAACAAAAAGTTTGACTCTTTCATGATGAATAATGATTTTTCTAAAACCATTTCAGACCATTGTGTGTTTGTGAAAAAAAAATTCGAATGGCAAATTTATTATTCTTTTACTTTATGTTGATAATATGTTAATTGTGGGTCAAGATTATACCATGATTAATAAGTTGAAATTGGAGTTGAGCAAGTCATTTACTATGAAAGATTTGGGACTGGCAAAGTAAATACTTGGTATGAAAATTATTCGTGATCGCAAAAAGGTGCTGATTTGGTTGTCTTAAGAAAGTTACATTAAGAAAGTTCTTGAGAGGTTCAATATAGATAAAGCAAAACCAGTTGGTTGTCCACTTACAGGTCACTTCAAGCTTAGTTCAAATCAATATTCTACAAGTGAGAAAGACAAGGAAGAGATGCTAAAAATTCCTTATGCTTTAGCGGTTGGTTCCTTAAAGTACGCCATGGTTTGTACAAGGCCGGATATTGCTTACGCTGTTGGTGTAGTGAGTCGGTTTCTCTCTAATCCGGGTTAAAAACATTGGGCAGCGGTAAAATGGATTCTAAGGTATCTTCAAAGAACTTCGAAGGTGCGTTTGTGTTTTGGGAATAATTAACCGATGCTTGATAGGTTCATAAATTCCAACATGGCTGGTGATGTTGATTATAGAAAATCTACTTCGGAGTATTTGATGACATTTGCAGGGGAAGCTATGGCATGACAATCTAAGTAGGTGTTTAGGGTAAACTAAAAAAGTGCACTTTTTTTACCTACATACACTTATTTGGGTCACATCAATCAATATCTATCAACATCTCCTCTCTACTTTTCTAACCACTTTCTCTACTTTTCTACATATTTTTTTTATATAAAGTCAAAAAGTGCACTTATTTAGAACATCCCAAACCACCACTAAATTAAAAAAAAAAAAAAAAAAAAACGTGTTGTGCTCTCAACTACCGAAGCTAAATTTATTGCCATTACGAAAGCTTGTAAGGAAGAGTTATGGTTAAATTTTTTTTTGCAAGAGTTGGGTTTGAAGCAAGGCAAGTGTGTGCTTTATTGTGATAGTCAAAGTGCTATCATTTGAGTAAAAATTTCACTTTTCATTCAAGATCAAAACACATTGATTTGAGATACCATTGGATTTGTGATGTGTTAGATTCAAAATTATTGCAACTCGAAAAGGTTCACACGGATGATAATATTTTAGATATGTTGACTAAGACTCTGTCGAGAGACAATTATTTGAAGTGTCGAACTTTGACGGGTATGATTAATGTCTCTACTTAAGTCGGTAGGGGGAGAATTGTTGGGTATACCTCCTTATTGGAGTATGGAACCCAATTGGTTTATTAAAAATATTTAATTTAGTTTGGTGGTGGTTATAATATATTTTTAATATATTATATCTGACTTTTGAAAGCCCAATGGGTATTTAATAATTTGTCTGGTAACAGCTAGGGCTTTGATAAAAAGCCCAAAAAGGTTTTGTTTATTGTTCCGTATATGTTCGGCGGCTATAATGTTTTTCATTCATCCTCGGTGATGGTGCTGCGTGATTTTTAATTTGGTGTTTGGTCAATGTTGTGGGTTGGATTTGTTGATGTTGCTGCTATCTTTGATTTAAAGCTAATTTGGATTATTATTTTGGGTCTTCTTCAACTCTGTGTCGAAGACAATTTATTCGTCTATTGGTAAGGTCTTTCTTCTTGATTATTTGTAATTATTTGAAATTCACCTAAGGGTGGTTTTATGAGACCATTTCTGTCTCGTTTGTAATCGTTTGAAAACTTTTGGTTGATAGTAGAATTAGATTTCGATCTCGATCTCGTGGACATACCTCACATTGAGAGAACCACGTAAAAAAATTGATGTCGTTGTTGATTTAATTTTTCCGCATTAGTTTTTATTTCCATTGATTGATTTACTTGTGATAAATTTGTTTATGTTTTCAAACAAGTTTTCTACACCAGAGTTTGAATATAATGTTTGTTTAGTGTTTTAGAATCACGTTTCGAAAGCTCTGTAGAGAGTTTTGTCTCAGCCGCTTTCTTAGCTGTGCTTTTCAGAATTTTTTTTTGAAAATTTTGCTTGACGAGACGTCCGGTCGGTTGACCAGAATAGTATTTTTTTTTTTTTTTTTGCAATTGATATGTTAATTTTTATATAATCGGAAAAAAAAATTTCTGAAATTTTTAAAATTTTTTATGTGCTTTAAAATAATTTTGAGTTGTATATTTAGTTATGAGTTGTAAATTTTTGTATCAAATATCAAATGTCACATCAACAATTCCTCACTCAAATCAAAACTCTTTTCAAAACTATTTTCAAAACTCTTTACCAAACAAATTTTTTACACTCAAATCATAATTCCAAACTCCACAAACTCAAAATACAGCTCATACTCTCAAATCATAATTACAAAACACAACCAAACGCAGGCTATATATTTTCCCTAACACAGAGCAATGGCTCAACGCGGGAAAATAAAGACATGAGAGAGAGAGAGAGAGAGAGAGAGAGAGAGAGAGAGAGGGAGGTGTAGAAAAAGAGAGATTGAGATGTGAGATATGAGAGAGTGAGATAAAATCAAAGTATGGGAGGGACAAACGATATGGAGGGATGGTTTGGTCATTTTACAGAGCTTGTCCTTATGAACATTATTGTTTAATGCCTAGACCTTTAGATAAAAGAAATCCAATTTTGGACTTTTGCGTCCTTTTTTGTTTATAATTTTATTTGTTGTTAGCAATTTTTTTCCTCCATATTTCTTTACAAATATTTTAAAATGCATCGCATCTAAAAAATTTAAACATTTGACTAATATGAAAAAGTTACTAGACAAAATAAAAATAAAATAAAAACTCAAAATTATTTTTTTAAACTAAAACCAAAACCAAACATACGCACAATATTGTCTAATATATGTAAATTTTCAACTTATGCTAATTGTGTAATACAATTGTACAACAAATTTTTTTTTTTTTTTTTGATTTTCCATATGTGTCGACCTCGAACCTAACTGCATTGGGAATTGTGGTTAAAATGGGCCCAATCGGCCCAGTTAAACCCAGATCCTCCTTCTTAGGCCTAGACCAGCCCTTCTTTTTGTTTTTAGAACAAAAAAAGCCCGCCTGAAACGTTTTGTGTTGCGATTAATGCGAAGCCAATCTACCGAGATAATATCAACTTTTGGCCCAGTTTTTCATAATGTTATTTTCAGAAAATTTACATTGATTCACATGAATTGACGGTAATATTATATTTTAATTCTTTTTATTTTTGTATCAAAAGATAAATCACCAATGGTATATATTTTAGAATTGGATTAATTTCATTTTATTCCTTTTTTACTATTTTATACTTAAATTATTAATTTTGTCTATTTTGTTCCTAAAATTTTTTATATATGTTAATTTTGTCCGATTGGAGATGATCATACAAATTAATAAATATTATCATATTATCTAGACGGTTGCTATTGGCACCTACCTAATGTCTTTAGACCCTCCAATTTCTATTTTTTTTATTACAATTAAACCCTGAAATAAAATTACATTAAAGAACACCCTTTAATGGAGCACCCACATATCAAATAAAACCATTATAGTGACACTCTATAATATTATACACTTACCTCCGCCTCCGCCTCCGCCTCCGCCTCCACCTCAACATATTCCATCAACCTAAACTTTAAACCTACTACTCTCATCACCGTCACAAACCCTGAACGTATCCTCTTCATCACTGTCATAAACCATCCTGAACCAAAAGCCTTGAATCAAATTGTATCCTTTTCTATTCCAACGTATTACTCTTCATCAGTTATTTCACTATTCATTGATACTTATAGAGCAATGAAAGACAATGACAACAATTCTGATGATGTTGGCGTTCCGTTGGTAAATCTATCTATCTTGCATTAATATTTTCTATCGTTTTCAATCGTTGTTGTTTTGTTAGAACTGTTCACTACTGGGTTGCTATTGGCACCTACCTAATGTCTTTGGACCCTCCAATTTCTATTTTTTTTTATTACAATTATACCCTGAAGTAAAATTACATTAAAGAACACCCTTTAATGGAACACCCACCTACCAAATAAAACCATTACAGTGACACTTTATAATATTATACACTCACCTCCACCTCTACCACAACGTATTCCACAAGTAAAACCATTACAATGACACTTTATAATATTGTACACCCACCTCTGCCTCCACTTCCATCTCTACCTCAACGTATTCCACCAACGTAAACGTTAAACCTACTACTTTGAACTTGCTCATCACCATTATAAACCCTGAACGTATCCTCTTCATCACCATCATAAACCCTCCTAAACCAAAAGCCTTGAATCAAAACGTATCATTTTCAAGTCCAACGTATTACTCTTCATCAGTTATTTCACTATTCATTGATACTTATAGAGTAATGAAGGACGATGACAACAATTCTAATGATATTAGCGTTCCATTGGTAAATTTATCTATCTTACATTAATATTCTCGATCATTTTCAATCGTTGTTGTTTTGTTAAAGCTATTCACTATTGGTTTGTCAACTGTTAAGATTATGTTCAGTAACACAGTATTAAACACTAATATTTTGTTCAATGCATGGGTTCTAAACAGTAATGCAGCTAGTCGACATTGTTTAACTAAACATGACCCTTTATTTTTGATATTGGTTTGACGAATGGTTCCATTTTGTAGAGATTTGCCCCACTTGTGTTTTTTTGTGAGGTTTCTCTCTCTAAAATCTCCTTTTATTTTTACGCCGAAATAAACAAAAAAAAAAAAAAAAAAAAACGTGATGGGAAGAAGAGAAGCAATAGTGTTGATAAAATTGGAGTTAGAGGTTACCTAAGAAGATGGTGCACTAATTTCACTAATTTGGGCACCATCATTCACTGATGGACTGTCATTGTTCACTACTAATGGACCGTCATCGTTCATTGATGCAGAGAGAGAGACCGTTTTCAATAGCAAAGAGAAAGTCGATGTTCTTCAACCATAAAGAGAGAGTCGTGAAGATGGACCTTCTTCAACCATGAAGGATAGAGGGTGCAAAATTAGGTGGGCATGTGTACTTAGGGTGTGATGATATTATGAATAAGAATAAAAATTTGGTATTAAGTGAAGTGTTAAAAGAAATCTTATTAAGTTTAGGGTTTAGGGTGGGGATTCAAAGAAATAGAAAGTCCAAAGACATTAGGTAGGTACTAATAGCAACCCTCATAATTTAAGTTGTTGAAATTATAAAATTATCTTTTACCTATCAAGTTAGGCTTCAATGGTTATTAATTTATACAATCTTTTACAATTGGACCTAATGAATATAAAAAAAAATTTAAAAAAAAAATAGAGACTAAACAGACAAAAATTAATAGATTAAGAATGAAATAAAAAAATGATAATAATTTAGAGGATAAAAGTAAAATTAATTCTTTAAAATAAATGTTTAGTGGAGAGGTATCCCCGTCTATCTTCTTTTTCTTTTCTTTTTTTTTCTTTTTTTTTTCTTTTTTTTTTATTTTTTATTCTTGATATGCGATTTTGTAAATTTTTAAAAACCCTTAGAGCATCTCCAACGGTAGTAGGCATTTTACCTATCTAAATATTACTATAAAGTATATATTTTATTTTGCCTATCAACTGCTTTATGTTTTTACTCCAACCATACTCTTTATTTTAGCTATTTATCCAAATACTATTAATTTTATAGAATGTCACGTCAACAACAAAGATGGAGGGAAATGATCTTAATGATTGAATACATTTTGCCTAGCGTTGAAGGCTAACTACATCGTAGCTAGTGAATATGAGTTGAGCCAAAATGCCTAATCATATGCCTAGTGCATTGAAATTGAAAAAAGTGAATCACACTAGGCATTTTAACTAACAAGTATTATATGCCTACTGCATTGAAGATGCTCTTACAAATCTCTTATAAATCGATCATTTATAATAGAGTCGAAAAATCAAAATATGCGATCTAATTTAATTCCTCAACTAAAAAAACTAAAAGATTCAGTTCAATATTATTTTTTTTTTCCAAATCCTAATCAAACCGAACCACTTGCACACATAATGTTTGAAAGGAAAAATGGTTGAGGCCTCGAATCTGCCTCGAATCCCAATTTTTTTTTTTTTTCTTCTTTCTTCTTCTTCGCAGAACCAGAGGGGAGGGGAGGGGAGGGGAGGGGAGGGGAAGAAAAGAGAGAGGGAAGGGGAGGGGAGGGGTCCGGATTCGCCGTTGCAGCTCGTCGAGCTCGCCAGCCGTCCGATCGTCGCCCGATCTAGCTCGTCGCAGCAGCTGCACCGCCGTTGCCTCCGCCTCCGGCCCGCCTCCGCCTCCTCCTCCTCCTCCTCCTCCCCCGGTGATTATGGCCCCCTCCAGTCCAGCCCACCGGCGGCTCTCTCTTCTTCCCCTCCCCTCCCCCTTCTTCCCCTCCCCTCCCCCTCTCTCCCCTTCTTCCCCTCCCCTCTGGTTCATTCGAGCCAAATTCGAGGCCTCGAATTCGAGGCCTCTATCACGACTCATGTTGAAAATGGTTCGTTTGTCCCACTACATACATTATAGTTGGCTAGAAATCATAATTTTTTCAATCCTTCAAATATTCCAATCGGCAAACAACATCAACTGATTACCCACCAAACAATGGAATTCTACTTTTTTCCGAATCATCAAGGGAAATGGATTCTGGGGTTTGCCCAACACATCAGAATAACAACTGGTACGATGGCTCAACTATGGGCTATACGCACTGGTCTTCAATTAGCTTGGACCCATGGATACAGATACATTGCTCTAGAGATGGACTCTAAAGCCGCTTGGTTATTATTATCTTCAGACCACACTACATCACCTTGGATCCAACCACCTGTTCACGATTGCAGGTCTCTTCTTGGGCGTGATTGGACGGTCTCCATCCAGCATAACTACTGCTAAAGTTGTTGTTTTTGATCAACAAGGATCCCTTATAATATATCATCCATCAACCGCCTTGTTTTGTAAACTCTTTTGTCAACAAGGATATAATAATGTTATAAGTAATAAAACTTGCCTTGCCTCTTTATCAAAAAAACAAAATAAAAAAATAACCCATTCAAACCTATGCTTGCTAACAATCTTCACAGTTTGGAGCTTTGTTCCAATATAGAATTTCCTTTATTTCTTACCTAATTATTCCAACTAAAAAGATGAAGAAAATTCATGAACAGAAGAGAACAAAAATAAAAGTGGGGGAACATCTCACGTTTTTTCCTCAATTCTGGTGAATTGTAGTCTCTGGTGGCCTCAATCTTCTGATCTGATTGATCCACTGATCTTCAGGAACTCGATTCGCCCAATCGGGAGCAAATCCACCGAACGAGACTCCACGCATCGCCTCCATCACTCTCGTCGCCGTCTCTGCCGTCAATGGAGCATTCCGACGACTCTCATCTTCTCTGAACGCTCTCTGTATCGCCGAATCAGTAACCTCTCTCATCCTCTCATCATCATCTTCTTCGTTGCTTTTTGTATCTTCGTCATCGCTGAGATCGATCGAAGATACTCCAATTTCTACGAGATTTGCATAACCGTTTGCAAGATGAGGAAAAACAAAATCATCGTCTGAATCGCCATCAGAATTCGCTGGATCGGAAACATTGGAGATTGGCTGATAGTATTGAGGCGAATCGTCGGTGTTGGTGTTGATGTCGGTGTCGGAATCGCTTCCCTCAGAGTTGTCTGCAAAACGATATACACAAATCAAGATTCCAACAAAGTACATGAAATCGACGGAGTAAATCTTAATTAGAAACAAGTGAATTGAAAAAATGTTTGATAGTAGTATCAATAATCTGTGGGATCGAATCGTTTGCCTTGGATGAAATCGTTGGCGGAGTCGTTGGATACAGCGTTCATCGTCTGAGATAACAGAGATCGAATGTGGACAAATGAGGGTTTCGTTTGGGGATTGAAAATGAATGGCAAATTAAAAGGTAAATTACACTTTGCTCCTCTTATTTGACTATTTTTTTATTTAGTCCTTAAATTAAATTTTATTTTATTTATTTTATTTTTACTTTTTATATTTCAATTTTTTCCTAATTTATTTTTGAAGTTAGTTTTTTTTCTAAAATTAGACGTAAAATATCACATTAATTATTATATAATATAAAATATATATTATTATATTAGAATTTATATTTGTGTTAAAAATATGAATTATATTAAAATATTTTCATATCATATGTTTGTTAATGTGTAATTTTTTGTTTAATTTTAAATGTACATTAATTTTAAAAATAAATTGAAAAAAATTAAAAAGTTAAAGTAAAAAATAAATAAATTTTAAAGGTGAAATGACAAAGGAACAAGCATACCCATAAAAATAAAATAAGATAACAATTGCACCAGCCGGGTATCGAACCCGGGTCTGTACCGTGGCAGGGTACTATTCTACCACTAGACCACTGGTGCTACATTGTCCCGCTGTTTTACATAAATAATTTATAGAGATTTTTTAAATCTATAAACGAAAATGGTGATTCCCATGTTTAAGTTTTCTTCCATCTCAGTTAGTCCATTTCTAACTCTCAAGATTATTCCATTAATTATGACTCTTAGACAGCGTTTGATTAGAGAATTTGATGAGGGAAAAGAAATATTAAAAAAAATGAAAAATAATTGATAGGATTTGAAATCCAAGCTATGTTTGGTCGAGTTGGGAAATAGAGAAAAACATGA
Source organism: Camellia granthamiana (assembly GCA_036172215.1). NCBI lineage: Eukaryota > Viridiplantae > Streptophyta > Magnoliopsida > Ericales > Theaceae > Camellia > Camellia granthamiana. Next base: position 52,071,765 of record CM069905.1, on the reverse strand, counting down.
GTCCAGTGAACCTAAAACACAAAAAGTGGGATTGCATTTCCCTCTCACTTTATTTTTCCTTGTGTTTTCCACTATAACCAAACAAAGAGTGGGATTGCATTTCCTTTTCTCTTTCCATTTCTCACACCAAATCCTCTAACCAAACATAGCTTTAGGGTACATTTGATTGGAGCGATAAGGAGAGACTATTTACTGTGCGGATTGTAATCCATTAGAAGTATCCAATTCGACGTTTGTTCTTTTTTTTTTAGTCTGCCAGGCATGGAGTCCGGTCGGACTCCATATCCCCCATATGAGGGACTATTGTATCCTAAGGGGGATGTGAGATTATTTCCATAAAACTATTTACTATTGAGATTAGGTGATGAAATGACCATTTTAACCATCAACTATTTAACTATGTATTATAGTTAGTAAAATTTAATAAAATTTAAATGTCTCAATTTAAAAATAAAATAATTTTATTTAACTTTTTATTGATGTTTTATTTATTTAATTTTTTAAATAATTTTTTATAGATATTTTTATTGATGTTTTATTTTAAAATTTTGTTTATATTTTATTTAATTTCATTATTTAAATTTTAATAGATGTTTTATTTAATTTCATTATTATTATTTTTTTAAATAAATTTATTTAAAATTTTAATTAAAAAAATAACATATATTTTTATTGATATTTTATTTATTTAATTTTTAAAAAATAAATTTATTTAATTGTGTAAAATAAAATAAATAATTTTTTATTTAATCTAGCTAAAAATAATTAAAATATTAAAGATATATTTAATATTGCTATTACTTAGTAAATAATTGAAAAAATGTAAAATAGTCTTTTACTCATTTATCCTATCCAGTCCGTCCAACTAAATATTGGATTCACTAAAAATAGTCATTTCCAGATATCTAATCCCATAAGAAACAAACACAAGATACACATCCAATGCAACAAAATAGTCCAGGGGATTCACAGTCCTAGGATTCAAGTCTGATAGATTCTAATCCCTCTTTATCCAGTCCATCCAATCAAACACACCCTTAGAGCATCACCAACCATTGTTGCTATAATGTCATTGCTATTCCTATAATTTGGCAATATATAGTGCCATTTTGCCAAATTAAAGCAATGGTGCTCTAATGGTCATTTGCTATTTTAGCAAATCTCAACCAACTTTCCCTCCAAGTTTGTAGGTGTCGTTTGGATATAGGTTTTTTTGTAATTTTATTTTTGTTTATTTTTATCTTTTGTGACATTTTTTTACCTGTTTGTAAAAAAAAAATTATATATTTATATTATTCCCAACTAGAGAAATATAAAAAATGAAATAAAATTGAAAAATTGGGAAAAAAAATTAAATATACATAAGGAGATTTGTGATAATATGATAATATGAAAATTAAATATACAGAAGGAGATTTGTGATAATGCGATAATTAAAAATTAAATTTACAAAATTTTAAAAAATTGAAATATTTTATTTTATATTATTTTATTATTTTTTTAAAAAACCAAACAGAGCACAACAGCTCTTTTTATACAGAAGGAGACCATCTCCACCGTCCACGTATAAAACATCAATGGTTGAGATGATTTCTCTAGAATCATCCAACCTCTCTTTGACTGATATGCACCATCTTCCTCTCCCTTTCACTCTGTCTTATCTCTCCTCAAATCACTCTCCCTTCTCCTCTTCCTCAATGATCGAAACCTCTCTCTCTCTGTTTTCACTCTATCTTGCCTCTCACTTTGTCTTCTCTCTCTCTCTGTTTTCACTCTTCCTCTCCCTCTCTCTGTCTTCTCTCTCATCAAACCAGTCTCTTCTCCTTCTCCATGATTGAAACGTCTCTCTCTTTCTCTCTACCTATGAAGTTGTTTTCACACTCCTTCTCACCCCTCTCACTCTCCTCCATCATTCGAAGCCCCTCATTTCCTCTCTCTCTCTGTCTCTAGTATGATCTCCGTCTATATATATATATATATATGCTTTGATTTTTTGTTTATTTTTCTGATTTTTTATGTGGATCTGAGGTAATCGCGATTTTTGAAACTCCATTCTCGCGATGGCTTGAAACCGGATCTTTAAAGAACTCAAGCATCTCCAGAAAGATCTTCAAAGAACACAATCTGGTATGTTTGCTAAAATTTTCTTAATTATTTATTTTGATTTTTGGTTTAATTTTTGTTCATCCTATTTTTGTTTATCCATCTATTTTATTTTGATCTTCAAAGAACTAAAGCCTATTTTGGTTTGGTTTATTGTGATAATATCTATCTAATTTGGTTTGGTTTATTGTGATAATATCCATCTGATTTGGATCGACTGATTTGGTGATAAATGATTTTAAAAAATAAAAAAATTAAGTGAAACAGAATTTGGATTTGTCAAATTTATTCTGAAATTTGTTAATTTGGCAACAAAATTGAAAATTGGGTTTGATTCTTATATTTGGGTTTGATTATGAATTTTTTGGATTCTCTACTGTTTCAATTCTGTTTTAATCAACTGAATTTGGTGCCAAAAATTTGTTGATATTTGCTGATCTGGCAAGTTTGGCAGCTGCTATTCAACCTAACAAAATTGAGAATAGATATGGCATCTGTTATTTTTGGCAAGTAAAACAGCAGGTCATTGGAGACCCTCTTTTTGCCATTCTTATCAAATTTTAGCTTTGGTAGGTTGAACAGCAACTCCATTGGAGATGTCCTTACACTGTGTTTGGTTGAAAGATTTGAAAAGGAAAAAAAATATATATAAATGAAATAAGAATAAAATATATCTACATTTCACCTAATTTCATGCACATTTTTTCTTTTCATTTCTAAATTCTTCTCCAACTCTCCCAATCAAACACAACATTAATAGTTCAATTTCAAAGAAAATGTGTACTGTTAATCAGTGAGAGAAGAAAATACAAGAATATGATTTTTCCACTTAGCTGAGGGGAAAATAAAATTGATTGAGATTTATGATCGTTATACTTGGATGAATAATAAATAATAAAAAAAACAACATATTTGTCATTTTATTTAATATTTGTATTTAGACGAGTAATTGAAGCATTTCAATATTTATATATACTACTTAATTTTCACCGATTCTCATCAAATTTGATAAGAAATAAATAATGAATTTTAATAGAGTTCTTTATTTATTTTTATTTTTTTAGAGGGGGCTTTTTCTTACTATTTTAAAGGTTTTTTTTAACAAATGTTATATTTTTTAGGTATATCTAAATTAGATATATTTAAAAAATAAAAATTTTATATAAAATATTTTAAAAAATTATTAAAAATAAAAAATTTAATTTTTTTTTAAAAAAAGGCATAGATAAAACCAGACAAAGCTTTTTTTTAAAATAAAATTATATGAGAAAACTTCAAAATTTTATTTTTAATTGCTTGTTTTATATAATAAATAGATTACAGCAAATTTGAAAATTTCTTTTGGCAACTCAAAATTTTAGTAAAAAAACTAAAAAATTATTATAAATTATCATATCATTCTGTCTATTTTTTTTTTTTACACATTTTCTTTTTAAAAAATTATTAAACCTTGGTTTGGCATTCATTTTGGAGCTAAATAATTAGAAAAAGATAAAATTAACTACAAAAGCCAATGAGACAAAATATTACTTTTTATCCATAATCATTACATTTTTTCTCTCACAAAAATCAAAAAAGTTCCAAAACAAAAACCAAATGAGACTAACAAGCCAGGCTAAAAAAGTCCCAATACAAAAAAGTTGATTATATTGGGGGTGTTTGGTGCGATTTATTTTGGTCAACTTATAGATTTTAACTTTAAAAAAGTTATTTTAGACTGTTTGGTTAAACTTATTTCAAACAGTTTCTGATTCTAATAACTTTTAATTCAAAAAAATTGATTTTAAAAAGTTGCTCACCCCTTACTTCTTATTATCAGTTTCTGCTGTGGACATATTAATTTAAGGTTATACTCTTAGATTTTTTTTTTTTTTTTTTTTTTAAATAGAAAAAGACTCAAATAGACTATAGATTATTAGTATTATTTTTTATGAGAAATGTAGACAAGTAGTGAATAATAAAATATAAAAGCTAAATCCAAAAGTTATTTCACAACTTATTTAATAAACACTACTCAGTAACCTAAATTATAATTTAACAGTCATACTAAATAGATTAATAACTTAAAATTAAAATCATAATTTATAATCTGTTAAGTTATAATGTATAATTTATTTTAATAACTATACGAAACAGGCCATTAGCCAATGCCAAACCAACCCTAAAATAGCCAATGTTTTAAAGCGAGGCTGGTTGAAGAAAAAGATTACCTTATTTCCAGGCCCAGGACTGGTAGGCATCGAAGAACCTTCTTTTACATTCATCTACCCTTTTACTTTGTATATGGCAACGACAACCCAATTCAACTCACCCCAATCACAAAACCCTAATTTCCCAATCTTAAACCCTAGTTTCACCATCTCTCCCTTCAACAACTGTCTATGTCCCCAAATTCCACCCCCAATTTCCAAAAACCCGATCTCTACCCGGTCCCAAACCCATCCGATTTCCACCCGGAAACCACAGCCTCTCCAACCCACGATGGTCTCCACTTTTGGCAGTTCATGGTCGCCGGTTCGATAGCCGGCTTGGTCGAGCACATGGCCATGTTCCCGGTCGACACCATCAAAACCCGTATGCAAGCCTTAGGCGGCTCGTGCCCGATCAAATCGGCGGGGCTCCGACAAGCCCTCGGGTCGACATTCAGATCCGAAGGCCTTTTCGGACTCTACCGCGGCATCAGCGCGATAGGTCTTGGCGCCAGACCTGCTCACGCTGTCTACTTCTCCGTATACGAATTTTGCAAGAAGGCGTTTTTCGGTGACAATCCGAACAACGCCGCCGTACACGCCGTGGCGGGGGTAGTGGCAACGGTGGCGAGTGACGCCGTGCTTACGCCGATGGATGTGGTGAAGCAGAGGCTGTAATTGGGGAGTGTGTATTACAAGGGGGTTTTGGATTGTGTGGTTAGGGTTTTGAGGGAAGAGGGGATTATGGGATTTTATGCTTCGTATTGGACGACGGTGGTGATGAATGCGCCGTTCACGGTGGTGCATTTTGCCACGTATGAGGCGGCGAAGAGGGGTTTGATAGAGGTTTCGCCGGAGAGTACGAATGATGAGCGGTGGGTTGTTCATGCTACGGCTGGGGCGGTGGCCGGGGCGGTGGCGGCGTTTGTGACTACGCCGCTTGATGTGGTGAAGACCCAGCTGCAGTGTCAGGTAATGCACTCAAATTTACTTTTCATATATTGCTATGTGAAAATATGCTGGAGATATTGGAATTTTAAAGTTGATCTTTTTAGACTCAACTTTATCAAAATTCATATGCAGTCTCTTTTTTAAAATTCATTTACTTGAAGAAGATAGTTATCTAAGATTCAGTCACATGTGTATGAGAGGGTTCAAGAAAGCAGTTAGAAAATTCGAAAACCTTCGAAAATCCTTGAAGAACAACTTCGAATTCTCTAGAATATGATGAGAGGCTTAGATTCTTCAATAATCTCAACTTAGGAACACAAAAACAAAGGAGATGATGGAGATAAGAGATTGGGTGAAGAAAAAGGCAAAATGGCAAGAGAGAGAATAATGGCAAGGCTCCCCCATGGATCTCCCACTTTCACTCTAAAGGTTGATAATGGAGAGGGGAAATCAGTTCTTTCCCAAGAGTTGAAAAATCTCCAAAATCCATCCCTTGTAAAGCTATGGGTGGATGCTATTTATAGGCACCTCATGATGTAGGATGGAGCCCATGTGCAAGGCACATGGGGAATATTCTCTCTAACCACCTTGTCCGAGGAGGTGACCTCTCTGAGGATGAGAAAAACCCCGAAGAGGAGATCAACCCCTCGGCGAACCCTTCTTCTTAGCCACATCTAACCAATGATCCCCAATCATCCCAAAGGGTCAGGGGTAGTCCCAGAGGACGTCCTGCCGCAAAATATTGCCGAGTCTCATGGACCCCTCGGAGTCGTGCCACCTCGACCCGGGTATAGGCTAGTTTAATCGAAGAGTGAATTTATCTCCACTCGCCGTCCTCGGGATCGGGTCCTTTGTTCGAACTCCATTACGCCCATGGTTCTGGTGCGTAGATCACGGAAAGCTCCGAGCCCGCAAGTGTTCTGGGGCTCATTAATGGAGCAGCTTCTAGATTGCATCTGAATCCGTTCGAAGCCAAGTGCTTCGGATCTCTAGGTTCGTGGATCCGAACCTCTTCGAGTCCGAGTGCCTCGGATCTTTAGGCTTGCTCAAGCCCCTTTTGAGTCCAGGCCCGAGTAAGTCTCTAAGTTCGTGGATCTGAACCCTTTCGAGACTTAAAGCGATCCAGCCCGTTTGATGGCAATAAATCCGGGCCCACCAATCTTGGACTTGCGATAAATTCAGGCCCACTAATCTTGGGCTATTGGGCCTAATTAATTTAGCTCCTCTTATATTTGCCCCTTGCGTGTATGAGAAATTTTAAATTTCTCGGACACGCATATTGTCACTCCTTCGGCCCTGCTTTGCATTACGTCCCAAAATAAAAAATAAAAAATAAAAAATAAAAAAAATGTTGCCTCGACAGAGCCTATGGATAAAGTTGATGATGCACTTCAATTTACAGATAAAATCGACAAGCAAAAAAAAAAAAAAAATTTGTACTCTTTTTTTTTTTTTTTTCACTGAAATATACATTATTATAACATCTGAGAAAGAGAAAATATATATATATATATATAACTTTTTATTCTAACCAAAGAATAATAAAGCATTTCTTTTATATTCTTAATAAATAAAATACAAGGCTCACATGCGTTTTTTTTTTTTTTTTTTTTTTGGCAAACACGGCATACACATATATTTAGAATATCCTGAGAGAATATCCAAAAGAAAATGCACCTTTTTTCTATTTAAGGAAAGGGCCCAACCCTAATCCTTACCAAATTTTGCACAGCCGCCACACCATTTTTCTGCCTTCTCTGCCTACTCTCTCTCTAGGTCGAGAGGCCATCCTCCTTCTTCAACAAACAGAGCTTCTTTTCCAATGAAGCTCTGAAGCTGCTACACCAAAAGCCAACGTTGGTTGCTCACAAGGCCAACCCAGCTTGCTGCCACTCCGAATGCCGTCGTCGTCACCGAAGACCCACGCCACCTTGCACACCGTCAGCGGCCACAACCTTAGCTACCATTGGTATTGTGACTTGGACAACTGTTGGTTCACACCAACACCAGCCGTGGGTAAACTCTGTGGGTAAACTCAATATATATAATTTTTTTAGCTTTGACTCCTCTTGAATGAGACCAACACAGTTTTTCTTCCTCGTGAACAGACCATAGCTGCTGTTCTGTTTCAGCGTCGCGATACAGCCACTGTTCTATTTCAGCAACGCCGCAGACGTCGCGGCTTCAAGCAACGCCGCCAATCTGCCCCAACATCGCGATACAGCCATTGTTCTATTTCAGCGCCACGACTGCCGCAGACGTGCGATCCAAGCTGTTGCTCGCCATCGGTGCCTCACTTCAGCCTAGTAAGCTCAGACATTCGGGCACGCCGGACCTTGGTTTCGCTCCTACAACCGCTGAAGTCCGCCTCTGCTTGCGTATCAATTGCCATCTCAACCCTCCGAGTGCCGCTGTCAGCTTCGTAAGAACCAACCACGGCGCTGCTCTGTACGTGACCACCTCAACTCACGTGGCTCGTCTGTCTTGTGCTCAACCGCAATTGACCAGTGACGACCTCGCTGCCCACTCAACGTGACGTCGGTCTGTCGATATACTTTCTCGCCCACTGAAATCTATCACTGTTAGTCGTGACCCGCCAACGCCGACCACACACGTTTGCCCACTCAACGCCGTGTGTGGTCTGGCCTAGCGTCGTTCAGCTTCAATTTTTGTTGATCAACGTCGACGCCGTCTTCAACACTGTCTTCCTTCGTTGGCGTGTATTGGTGAGCAAGTTCTTTTAATTGTTTTGTTTATTTATTTATTTTATTTTTATATATATATTTTTGTGTGGTGGCAGCACTGTTTATATATATATATATAAATGGATAAATAAATAAACAAATAAACGAATTAATCCATGCATTGATACATGCTCTGGTACATCCATATTCTGATAAAAAAAAAAATACTGGTGATTTGAAATTCCAATGTGAATCTTGAATTTGTGTGGGCTTGGCAATTTTTGAAATAGGCTGTGAGATTTATTTAAACGATTTTTCTGACTTGAAATTTGCCAAAGAAATTCTGGGCAATTGCATAACTTGAACCATTGCTGCTGAATTTTGCCCTCGTAATAGAATATTTGCCACTTGAATTGAGCAAATAATATTGACTTGGGAGGAACATTCGACAATCCATTAAATCTTGCTACTGATGAGCAATGTAATATACTTCGGATCTCGGGCTTGAAATTTGCTATTGAACTTCACTCTGTCCAAATTTTTGAGCCCCGTATAAATTGGACCTTTAATATGGAACATAGTGACTTTGAGAAATTGACCCGATTGAACTTCATCACAAAACGACCTATGACATTGCACCTCTTATTGATGATAGAAACCAAAAATCTGTATGTTGATGATGCACCCATTGGTATTAAAATTTGTTGATCTTGAAGGATATCCGAGAAAATGAATTGTTGATGACGTCCGAAGTTGAATTTGTTGATGAACCCATCATGTTGCATGTAACGATATTCTGAATTTTAATACGGTCATTTATACCTGTTATTTCAGCCATATGTCTTCTCGAAAGAAACCCATTGTCCCGGGGTCATCGGAACCGGCTCTCATGAAAGAGAGGGATGTACCTCCGGCATCTGAGTGGAGGAAATCTCCTTATTTTGGTCGGAAGGACCCTTTCTGGCGGGCGGCTACCTCCACCACTTCTCTTCTATCTCCGAAGGAGGCTCCATTATGTCTCACTGAGGACACTGACTCCGGACATGAGGCCCCTATTTCTCCTTCCTCGGTGCTACGCTTCCGGATTGAGCGAGGGGACTTTCCATACTGTTATCCTCAGTTCAAGGCCTTCTCAAACCCTCCTTTTGGTTGGCAGGAGTGGGTCGATGATGTCCTCTCGGACAAGACCCTCTGTCAGCGGCTTCAGGAGGCCCGACTATTGATCCCGGTGAAAATATCTCGATCCCTATCCATCCGTCGCAACAATGCTAGCCTAGAAGCCATGGCTCTTCGGTGGAGCACCGAGACACATACCTTTATACTTGGCCAGCACGAGATGGGGCCCACTCTTGAGGATGTGTTCATGTTGCTGCGTCTGGAAGTGACCGGCCTTGATGCTTTCGACCCTGAGCAGACACCCCCCGAAGATGATTTTTTGATCCAATCTCTGAAGCTAAATCTTCAAACTTGTGGTCGATGGAGTTCCGTTTTTGATGGTTCAGCGAGAAGGACTAGTCAGGTAAGGACGGACCGTGCCTCCTATACTGCATGGATCCGCCACTTCTTCAAGGATCTTCAGCCCTTGGCCAGAGATGCTGACCCTGACTCTCGGGAGTATGAGGCCGGTCCGATGTATGGCTCCAGGCTCTATTTCTTGGGATTTCTGGCTTGCTTCCTTTCATTCTTCATTCTTCCGAGCACACCCCCCGGATTCCCTCAATCCTTTCGTCTTCCCCTTGGCAATCAAGCTCTTTAGAGGAGATCGGATCCCTTTGGCTCCACTATTTCTTGGGAATCTCTACTATCGGCTAGATCTACTACATCGAGATATGGTTCGTTCCGTGGGTCGATATGAGCCTGTCTCCTTCATTCATAGCCAGTTCCTGCTTTGTTTCTTCTTCGAGAGGTTTCCAAAATTTGCCCCTGCTCCGACTGTATTCGATGCAGAGGTTCTTCGGGAGATAGTGGATAAAGATGGCATCCCCGTGCTCGGTACTGATGGGTCTCAGACATTTGAGAAAGCGAAGTCTTGCTAGCCGTTGATTACACGTTGGTCACGTACCATTTCCACCTTATCCTTGAATACTCTAGTGGATGATCCCCGGCGCTTTGTGGCACGGCCGTATGTATGCCCACCGGTGGGTGTGGCCACACCACTTATCTATCATGGTTCCTCCCGCTCGGTGTCCTTTCCTTTGCCGAAGAACATCCCTGCACACTTTGTTGATATGCTGATCATGATCCGTTCGAATTCATTACCGGTATGGCATGAGGAAGGCGTTCATAGTGCCGTTTATAGACCTGACCGTGTAGCATGTCAATTCGGGTTTGACCAATGTGCCCCAGGGTCAGCACCTCCTTTGTTATCATTTTCAGAGAGCTATGGGCGCTTTAGTCGCGGACTTGTACACACCGTGCTTCCTATATCCGGCTCTTTGACGATGCCAGGCTTGAGCCGAGTAGGGGGTTTCACCCCCTCTTTCAGGCGATATTGGCAGAAGAATATCGATGCGTTTATTGCATTTATCCAGAGCAGACCGGCCATATGTTTGCCTCCGCCGATCTATAAGAAGGACTCTTCTCTTCAGCTGCCTAAGAGCCGGAAATCGGATCACATGTACGAGAGTTTCTTCACTTCATCTGCTCCAACTGACCCTTCAGCTCGGGCGTCTGCTTCTAGCTTGGCAGTTACTTCTCCAGAGCCCGTCCCTTTGAATAGGGCCTCTGGTCCTCGGACAACCCGCCTTAAGAAGATGGCTCACAAGAGGGCTTCTGATGCCAGTCCTTCCGCTTCTCGCCTTTCTAAAAGGCTTCATGAGGTATCCGAAAATTTTTGATTTGAAGTTACTTTCCTTCTTGCGACCATATCTTCTTAAATGAACACTTTTTATTTGCCCACGTTGTGTAGGACCCTGCGGTTATTGACGTTCTCGGTACCGTAGCTCCTGGCCATGCTGCCTCCTCCAGGCCAGACTCAGACTTGGACGACACCCTACCTTTGTCTGCAAGACTTGTGAAGATGCGCACCCCTCGTATAGCAGTTTTAGATGATGATGATGATGAGGTTGAGTCCTCCGATCATTTTTGTGACCTTATTCCACGCATGCGTCGTCACCGCCCTACCGTAGTTGAGGAGGAGCGCTATCTTGGTGACGAGGTTATTGGGGCTCACCGTTCTGATGTTGAGATTACTGGAGGGACTGATGCCACAGAAATTGATGCCGCAGGCCATGCTTCTAGAAACAATGTAGAGATGAGGTGCGCCTCTGGGAATGGTGCGGAGGTGGATGTGCTAGAAATCTCTGAGACTCGCTCTGGCACTTATGGTGATTCTCATCCTCCGGCCCTCCTTCCTTCTTCAGGGATAACTGCTACTGTTCAGGCTTCATCAGACATTGAGATCGATCAGGTGCTCCCTATACGGCCAAGTGACTTTGTTGATGCTAGGAGTCCTTCAGTTGCTCCGGCTTTGCATATTGATTCTCCCTCTGGTAATCTTTCTTTCTGAAGTTTGTCATTTACTTCTATCTGTGAGAAATCTTTACTCAAATGGCTTTACTGTTCCCTACCCCTAATAAGACTTCCTTATCTTTTCTTCAGTGTTAGCTGCTATCGGGGTCCTGCCTTCACCTGCCTCAGACTCTGCTCCAGTGTTAGCTGCTACCGGGGTCCTGCCTTCACCTGCCTCAGACTCTACTCTGACTCTCTTTGTGACTCCTCATGGTTCTCCTTCTCAAGGGGGAACACCTGCCTTTGAGACGACTGCTAGAGGTTCTTCATCACCAGTGCCTTCGAATGTTTTGGATTTGAATCTCAGTGATTTCCACTTTGATAGTGATGCTTTTGGTCTTTCCCCTTATCGCTCCGCATTCTCAGGCTCGGGACCTCTGCCGGGAGTTACCCCTCCGGGTGGTTCATCTAACCCGATAGACATTGGGGAGATTCCTGAGACTAGCAGCTTTCTGGCCCCAACTCCTCCTTCGGCTTCTGGCAAAGTATCATTTCTCTATTATTGGATGGCTCCTGAGTTTGCTTCAGTTCTACAGCTTGTGCATTCAAGTTACCCGGAGACTTTTGCTTCATTTGCTTGCCAATGTCCACTCATTCAGACTGCTCTTCTCGAGTCTTTTGCCACTATCTTATATAGCTTGGACAGGCAACGGTTATGTGACCTTAATGGGAAAGTAGTCGAGACGGCGTATCGGGGGATCTCTGACATGGAGCGTCACCAAGTGGACTTATCATGGCTTCGGAAGCGCCTGGATATAGCTTCGAATGCCAGTCATCGGGTGGAACTTATGTCTGTGCTTGCCTCTTATCGGACCTCTATAGATGAGACAAAGGCAACTCTTCGTGAACTTGAGTCGGGTTATGCTCGAGCCTTGGAGACTTTAGAGGCACACTCTACTGTTTGTCCTCCGGATGTAGATGTGACGGGCAGCTTCTTCGAGGGTGTCTTTAGGAGAGATTGAGTTTTTTTTTTATCATTACTTTCTTGCCCCTTTCGATAGAAATGTTTTATCTAAGACAATGCAATGAAATGACAAAATTTTTGCTGTTTGGATATTTTCGCATTATTTTCTCATTCTGCTTGATAAAATATTTATTTCGAATGATACAATGGAAAGAACAATCATACGTACAAGTTTATAAAAGCTGAAATATTCTCATTAATTTTTCAACTTTCTTGACAACAGTATAATATATTCACTGCAAGTGATGGGATAAACATACTCCATAAAGAAAACCAGCTTCTTCATAACGTAAGGGAAATACAACTTTAGACAAAGTAAGAAAATGAAAATGAATTTCAACATAGATGAGTCTAACTACGTGTAGTAATGCTTGATAAACTTTGCATTGAGTGGGCCAGTTCGGAAGCCATCTTCAACCCTTACAAGCTTGTAGTACCCGCTTGAGCTTGCCTGAACCACCCTGTAGAGCCCTTCCCATTTTGGAGAAAACTTGGGCAAGGGTTGTCCTCGTATGATTGGGTCCACAATCTTCCATACTAGATCACCTTCTTCGAACTTTCTTGGCACCACAGTCTAATTATAGGCTCGAGCAATGGACTCATGATACCTTTCCATGACTTTTGCAGCTCTGTCATGCTTTTCCTCTAATGCTTCCAATCTGGTGGTTCGAGGCTCTAATACCATCCCCGAGGCGAGAGCTATCCGAGCAGATGGTGTTTCCAACTCTATAGGTAACACTGCCTTGGACCCATACACAAGGGAGTAAGGAGTTGCTTGAGTTGGCTTTCTCTTTAAAGTGCGATATGCCCATAAGGCTACTATCAACTGTTCGGACCAAGTCCCCCCAAATTCATCCATCATCTTGCTCGGAATCCTTATCAACGTCTTGTTTGTGGCCTCCGCTTGCCCGTTCCCTTTTGGATAGTAAGGTGTGGATTTGTGATGCTTCACTTGGTACGTCTCTAGGAGGCTCTTCACATATTTGTTTATGAAGGGAGTGCCGTTATCCGAGAGGATGGTGTTTGGTACTCCAAATCGACAAATGATATTCTCCTTGATGAAGTTCGCGACTGCAGGCCCCGTAGCGTTCTTCAGAGGAATTGCTTCGACCCACTTTATGCTCAATTCTGTGGCTGCGAGAATCCACTTGTACCCCTTAGAAGGTGTGGAGATGGGCCCTATCAGATCAAAAGCCCAGGTATGGAACGGCCATGGCGTTCGGATGCTATGCAGGTCTACGGCTGGAGCATGGATCAAATTTCCGTGTTTCTGACAAGTCTGGCACCTCTTTACGTGATGGGATGCATCTGACTCCATGGTAGGCCAATAATACCCAAGGTGTATAAGTTGTTCGAACAGTCGAGCCCCTCCTTGATGCTCAATTTCGTGGGCTCTTCCGAGGACTAGATCTGATTCTTCCTTTGAGAGACACCTCAAGGGAGTGCCCTCAATGCTTCTTCTGTAAAGCTTGTTCTGATCAAGAAAGTACCGCCTTGCTCTCCTCTTGAGGTGTGCAATGTCCCTCGGGCTCTCAGGTAGTGTCCCCTCTTTGAGATAGTCAATGTAGACTTGTCTCCAATCAGGGGTATCAATTTCAAAGCAACTCTCATCCTCCCGGATGTATGACTGACACTTGGGGCATTCTTTCTGTAGTTGATTCGAGGCCTTCTCCATCTCGGGCCAATAATAGCCTTGTCTTTGGATCCTTCTGTACAGACTGATATCCCCATCTTCGCAGGATTTTTCATGAATCTGTTGTAGTCGGAAGCTTGCTTCTTGTTGGCCAACACACCAGGCTAGGAATCCGGTACTTCCTCGGAAGTAAAGTTCACCTTGAATAATTATGAATTGGGCAAGCTTGGCCATAGTCAGTTTTCTAACTTTACTTCTGAGTTGTTCAAGGACTTCTGCTCTCCAGTCCTCCGGAAGGTCTTCGTCTTCGGGTATTATCGAAGGCTCTGTTCTCTTCTTGATAACAATTGTCGCCTCCTCCTCTGGAATGTCAACTCTTGCCCCTAATGTTGCGAAGGCATCTGAAAACTTGTTGTCAGAGCGAGGCACATGCTCTATTTCAACCTTCTGAAATTTGTCAAGAAGCCTTTGGACTGTTGTTCGATATGTGGCCAAGGCAGGCTCCTTCAAGACGAACTGTCCTGAAACTTGCTTCACTATCAGCTTTGAATCCCCCCGAATCCAAATCTTCTTGATATTGTGCTTCTCAGCTGCTATCAAGCCTAAAATAAGAGCCTCATACTCGGCTTCATTATTTGAGTAATGGAAATCTAGTTTATAAGACAAATATAACTTTTCCCCACTTTTGCTTGTAAGGACTATCCCGGTTCCTCCTTTCCCTCCGGCTGCTGCTCCGTCAAAGCTCAATGTCCAGAAGCTTTCCTCAGAAGCCATAGCTGCATGCACCTCTCCTCTTAATTCTTCATTCACTGGTTCATAGTCGCCACTCAGAAATTGAGCAAGGAGATCAGCTAAGGCTTGGCTTTTGATTGCCTTGGGAGCTACACATGTGATCTCGAATTCACCTAGTGCTAACAACCATCTTGCCACCTTCCCGGTTAGAGCAGGCTTGCTGAGGAGGTATCGGATTGGATCACTTCTAGTAACAATCTGAATCTAATGTGCTAAGAAGTAATGTCTGAGCTTTTGGGCGGTGAATACCAAAGCTAAGCAATGTCTCTCTATCGGAGTATATCGGACTTCTGCTCCTCGAATCTTTCGGCTGATGTAATACACCGGGCGTTCCGCTTCGTCTACATCTTGGACCAATAATGCCCCTATGGACTTGGGGGTTGAAGTTAGGTACAACATTAGAGGCACCCCGGGCTGCGGAGCTATCATGGTCTGAGGCGAGGTCAAGGCCGCCTTGATTCTCTCGAAGGCCTTTTGGTGCTCTTGGTTCCACTCGAACTTGGCATCTCCTTTTAATAACGAGCCGAAAGGCGCAGAGATCTCTGCCAATGCTGGGATAAACCTCCGAATATAAGACACCTTCCCAAGGAACTTCTTTAACTCCTTCTGAGAATGTGGGGGAGGCATTGCTTTGATAGACTTGACCTTGTCTTCATCTGCCTCGATACCATGCCTATGTACAAGAAACCCGAGGAACTTCCCGGCTGTCACCCCGAAAGCACATTTGAGAGGATTCATCCTCATTTTGAATTTCTGGCACCTCTTGAATACCTTCTCAAGGTCTCGGAGATGGTCTTCTTCTTTCTTGGATTTCACCACTAGATCATCAACATAATCTTCCACCTCATGATGTATCATGTCATGAAAGATTGCAGTCATCGCCCTTTGGTAAGTTGCCCCGGCATTCTTGAGTCCGAAAGGCATGACTGTATAGAAGAAGTTTCCAAGAGGTGTTCTAAAAGCAGTCTTTTCTGCGTCCTCTTTAGCCATCTTAATCTGGTTGTATCCACTGAATCCATCCATGAATGAGAACATCTGGTGTCCTGAGGTGGCATCCACGAGGGTGTCGATGTAAGGTAGAGGGAATTCATCCTTCGGGCAAGATTTGTTCAAATCTCGAAAGTCTACACATACTCTGATTTGACCATTCTTCTTCTTTACTGGCACAATGTTTGCTAACCACGTGGGGTACTGTATTGGCCGGATGAAACCAGCCTGTTGAAGTTTTTCAATCTCCTCCTTAATCTTCTCTTCGAGATCTGGATGATATTTTTGAGCAGCTTGCTTAATTGGCTTGGAGTTTGGGAACACATCAAGATAGTGGGAGACTAAGTCAGGATCTAGTCCAGGCATTTCCTTATATGACCAAGTAAACACATCTGAGTATCGGCTTATCAATTTTAACAACTGTTCCCGCTTCTCTGGGCTAAGGCTCGAACTTATGAATATCGGCCTCGGTGCATCTTGTCCATCACTCAGATCTATTTCAATAAGTTGTTCGGGCTGAGGCTTCGGCCCATCTTGCATGCATTCTGGAGCCACTTCAGGCTTTATCACTATGTCATTGTCAGGAGGCTCTCATTTTGACTCGGAGTCGGTGACTGAAGAAACCGACTCCCCGCACCTTCATAAATAGTATACCATCTTGCCCTCTTCTCGGACTTTCATCACTTTCCGAGGAATAGGCGGACTTTCTGGTCTAGACATCACCCGTTTACTTGATTCTGCCCTTGGCACCTTGTCATCTTTGATATCCTCCCAACGAGGAATTTTGACCCCCCGAGGCTTAGAGGTGGTGGGAACTTCTTCGACAGCCAATTCGGTGAAGTAGATGGCATCAGAATAATGAGCTTCATGGGTCTCAAAAGGCCTTTCTGTAGCCTGAATTGTCACCGTCTTCTTTCCCCATTTAGCCTTAACACACTGATGATAACTCGATGGTACAGCCCTATATCTATGCATCCAGGTCCTCCCTAGAATGATGTGATAATATGCCTCGGAATCGATAATATGGAACTTGGTGGCCGAGCGAATCTCTCCAACGGCTAAATCAACTGTCACGCATCCGATAGTAACTCTCATTTCTCTACCAAAGCCAGTGATGACTATCGGCTGCTTCACAATGCGTTCTTCAGAGATTCCGGCCTTTTCTAGAGTAGCGCAAGTCATAATGTTGATAGAGGCTCCACTATCTAGAAAAGCCCTTTTGAACTCAACCCCGTTAATAAAAGCAGTCACATAAAGCGGACGATTGTGAGAAAAAGGATACTTCCGATCAGCCTCGGAGAAAGTAATGGCACTAGATTGCTCTTTTGCCTTCCTCGGAATAGATCCCTCGGTCGACATGCATTCCTCGTGGTGTGCCTCAGCTATATTGATGATAGACTTGGTGATTTCTGTTCCTACCTCCCTGGAAATTCCAAGCTGGTCGAAGAATTGCTTGAACTTTACACAATCTTGCAGGGTTTTGGCATAGTGATCCAGATTTTTTTCCACTCTTGGAGGCTCGTAGTTAACCATCTCCTCGGTCTCTTCAAAATAAGATGCCACATAAACATGGTGTCCTCCTCTTCCATAGTACTCTTCTCCTCCTTCTGGATCAAAGGGATCTTCGTCATGAGTCATAAACGTTCTGCCCTCTAGATCGAGAGCACTTCCATAGTAAACTTGCTCACCCTCTGGCTCGAGGATGTCATCCAGATAATAATCATCATCATCGAGATTGGCAATAGCTTCAATCATCGGGCCTTCATAAGCTATCATAGCAACATTCTTGCCCTTGTCTCGGTGCTGAGGATACGGTTGTTCTCGGATGTCTTGAGTCCCTTGCTTTTTGAATCTCAATTCGTCTGCCTCGACTTTATCTCTGAAGATTTTCCTGAGAGTCCAACACTTCTCTGTCGGATATTTCAATGTACAATGGAAGACACAAAATTCAGGGCTCTCACGGTCCTTTTTTTATGGCATTTCTTCAACATAAGGCAATTTTAGCTCTTCGTCGGCTACCCATTCTTTAACTAGAGCTTTTACTTCCTCGATTCCACATGGATAAGAGACATTTCCCTTTTCACCATTATATTGCTTTCTCTTCTGGCCTCTATGACCTCCTCCTTGTGGCTTTCAGGTATCTGGAGCAGAGGCAGCAACAACAATAGGTCCACGAGACGATTTGAAGCTAGTCTTGTAGCTGGCCTTAAATCCGGACTCCTGAGCCTGAGGAATGCTAATGTTCCGAGCTGCTTCTATTAGTGCCGAGAATGTGGGTAGCTTGTGATTAACTAGAAACATTTTGTACCTGCTCAATGCCCCTTCTAGACAGATTTGGACCAGATAACTCTCCTCCACTGTTTCATGGCAATCCACAGCCTTGTCCTGAAACCTTTTGACATAGTCAAGGATGTCTTCGCTTTCTTGCTACTTTTCTTTACACAATGTAAGTGTGGTCACCTTCTTCACCACTTGAAAGAACTTAGAGTGGAATTTGTTGACCATTTCCTCCCAACTTCGGATAGAGTTTGGAGCCAAATTAACATACCAACTATATGCTCTGTCAGTGAGGGACTTAGAGAATTCTCTCAGCCGGAGGACATGGTTTGGACCATGAATACCCAAAGCCTCGATGAATCGCACAACATGTTCTCGAGCATTTCCTTGTTTGCCATCGAATTTAATGAACTTCGATACTGTGTACCCCTCAGGGTATGGATAACTCAGCACCTCAATAGGGTAAGGCGGCTTGACATCCGGATCAGGCAAAGAGGGTAAAGTCCTCTTGCCTCGTTCGAGATCGAACATGGCTTGCACATCGGCGAGAGTGAGAAACTGTTGAGGGAGGGAGTTTGATGGTGGTATTCCCGGAACTTGGCTTATGGACCCGAAGACTGAGCTAGGGGCGACTTGGCCATTCTGGTGCTGCGAGTTTATCATTGGTGAGGACATTTGACGATACTGGCCATCAGCGCCTATAGACAAGCCAGTTGGTGATGGGACATTGAATTGAGGTCCGTAAAGTCCACCGCACGGTGCCGCTATACCGAGTTGTGCTTGCAAATTTGTTGTCGGCACCAAAGGAGGCCCGTCTGGTACTTGAGTAACATTTACTGGTGGCGTAACAAGATTAGGTACGAGCAGAGCTCCCTTTGGCGCCATCATGCCCCTTGTATTTGCCTAGACACCAACAGTCACCGGAGCCCCATTCATTACACCAGAACCTCCCCTAGGCACCATTGGATCTTGGCTTGGCATGCCATGGAGCCCGGGTGTAGGCAAATCGCTGCCGCCTACTGCGGTTTGAGCATGTGTTACTGTGGCCGTGTTGCCATGAGCCATGGGCTGACTGGTGCCTATTTCTCCTTGGATATGATTTTGCGCTCCGACGGGAATGACTCCACCACCAGCTTGATTTCTGTTTAATGCCGGTGCAAAATTAGAACTCATCACCAACATGGTGTGAGTGAGATTCTGAAGAGTGGTGAGAATCTCT